>CM052550.1:33437797-33473870 GCA_028533065.1 Trachops cirrhosus
TGCATTTTTTCATCTAATTTGTGACCAAAATCAACCAATTCTGTGAGTATCCTGATCACCAGTGCTTTGAACTGTGCATCTGATAGGTTGGCTATCTCTTGGTCACTTAAAAGGATGGGTTCTGGGGCTTTCAATTCTTCTTCCGTTTGAGCCATCTTTTTGCTGTTTTTTGTTTTTGTTTTTGTTTTCTTTGTTGTTGTTTTTTGGTCTTGTCGAGCTCCTGTAGTGAGGGGCGGGGCCTTAGGTGTTCACCAGGGCGGGGCACCCCAGTGGCTGGGTTGTGATGCTGTATGTGGGGGCGGGGTCCAAGGAGGAACAATGGAACTTGCTCTGCTCTCTGTAGGACCTCAGACCCTTCCGCTGCTTTCCGAAAGCCAGCTGGGCCCCTCCAGCACCAATTCTGGTGTGGGTGGGCCTGTGCACCCCATGGGACCTTCCTTTTCAGTCAGTGACCCAAAGCTCTATTTCCTGGTGCTGGGACCCTGAGTTGCGAGAAGTGCCTTGCTTCACAATGGCTGCCTCGCTCGGTCTGCTGGTCGCCACCCCCTGGCCGGGGCCCACCAGCCACCACCACCTGTGCGCCCAGGGTTTGCCTGCTGCGGACTTGCGCGCCGCCCCAGTTGCTCTGTGCTCCGCTGTGCATCCCTCGCCCAGCCGACTCCGCCCCTCGTACGTGTCTGGACGAAGGTGTCTATTTTTAAATCCTTGGGTGTCCGACTTCCATACACTTCAATTTTCTGTCAGATCTGGTTGTTATTTTGTTTCTGTATTGTTGTTGTCTCTATCTTGGTTGTGCGAGGAGGCACAGTGCGTCTACCTATGTCTCCATCTTGGCCAGAAGTCCTCCCTGCATCCATCCACTTGTGTCCCTACCTCCATGAGAATCACTTTCCTGTTCAGCAACCAGAGCAATCCTTCTAAAATGAGATTCAGGACCTAGCACTCACCAGCTCAGAACTGCTGAGCCTCCCACATGCCATCCAGTCTCCACAGTGGGTCCTGAGTTCCCACACAGTCTGCCCCGCCCCAACCCAGGCCTCACCTCCCAGCACCCCTCACAAAGCCCATCCCCCATCCCCCATCCCCGTCATTCTGTCCCTTTACCCAGCTTTATTTTTCTTCAGCTCACCTCTTTCCACCTCACATTCTGGGAAATCTCTGTTCATTTGCTCATCATCTGGCTCCCCAGCTGGAGGTCAGCTGCATGTTCCGTGCTGCATCCCTCCTAGAGCAGGCATGGTGCAGGGTAGGCTCCCAGCACTGTTCGAGGGTTGAGTGAACAGAGAACAAACGAGGTCCTTCTTCACACGCAGTGAGGTGGAGAAGGCTGCATTCACTCGCCCAGCAACAGCAGGCCTTCTTGGGTCAGGACAACTTTGAGAAGCAGCTCCAGCCTCCTCAAGATCCCCCTGACCCTGACCTTTTCATTCCAGGCAGGTGGACACCAACACGAAAAACGTATTTGGGCAACCACGGTTGAGGGCGTCCCTTCGCGATCTCCGCTCCCCACGAAAGAACTATAAGTCCACGATTGAGGATGACCTGAAGAAGCTCATCATCATGGACAACCTGGCTCCAGACCAGGAGAGAGATGCAGAAGTACATAATGGGCAGCGTGGGAGGGTGAGGGAGGGGGACATACCTCCCTGGGGTCTCTGCAGCCTCTTCCTGCAGGTCCTCAGCCTTCAGTCCCTGCCAGCCCTGTTTGGGTGTTTGTGGCTTCAAGGCCAGAGCTCAGGGCATCAGACAGAAGCTCAGAGTAAAGCAGCTTGGTGGGCACACGGGATTTATTCCACCCCAGAGGACCTCATTCGATTGGGGGAGATGCTGTTAGAGGTACTCATGTCCTTACGGGGCCCAGGTAGAAGCTCCTCCTACCCACTCAACCGCAGGGACCAAACACGGAGGCAGGGTTCCTAGGAGCCAAAGCAGCAGTTGTCCTTGGTCCCTCTACACCCGCCTACCCCTGACAGGTCTTGCTCTCAGGCAGGCACTCTCTTATGCGGACTCAGAGGGCTCTGTCCCACATTAGGGGAATACAGCCCCCTGTCCTTAGTGGTCCTCAGCAGTGACTGGCTCTCACTGGTCCATCTTGGGCCACACCACCTTCCCTAACCTTACCTGTAGCTGGAGGGTAGAGTTGGACCTCCAGAACCAGGTGAGCTGCATGGGGGGAATGGGGAACCCCCAGGGAGAACTTGGTCTGCTTTGACCAGCAAGGGGACAAAGATGGATGCTGGGTGAGTAAGAACCACAGATGTCCAGGACAAAAAGGGACCTCTGATAACAGTGACCATGAGCCAGGCCATGACCGCGCCCCACATCCCTCCCCTGTCTCAACAGCAGTCGCCACAGAAGAGTCTGCAGCGGACCTTGTCTGACGAGAGCCTGTGCAGTGGGCGGCGTGAGCCCAGCTTTGCCAACCCAGCCAGCCTGGAGGCGGGCCTGCCCAGCGACGTGCTCTTCACCAGCACCTGCGCCTTCCCCTCCAGCACGCTGCCTGCCCGCCGCCAGCACCAGCACCCTCACCCGCCCGGCGGCAGCCTCAGCACCATCCCTGCCACTGGCAACAGCTTCCCAGAGAAGAAATGTGAGCCTGGGTAACCTGGGGCTGGCGAGGAGGTACCCCAGGGTTGGAAAACCGGGGGGAGGTTCAAAGGCCAGAAGTCATTGGCGTCAGCTGAGAGAGGGAACTGGGGTGCAGCATGTACTTCAAGGGGGTCTGCACATGAACTCCTGGTTGTCACCTGGAGCAAGGGATTGTTGACCAAGCCTCAGGGGGTCACCTGGAAATCTGGAGCACCCAAGGATTGGGGTCGTCTGATACCAGAAATGGGAGTTCAGTCCCTCCAGATAGCGCCATCTGGGACCCTGGGGACCAGGGGTTTGTATCAGCCAGCCCCCAGCCCTGCTCCCTGTCCCAACCAGATGATCTAATGAGCGTCGCTTTACCTGCCTGACTCCCCCAGATCTGCCAGGGCAAGAGGGGTACAGGGATGTGGCTCATCCATCCCTTTATTCATCCAGCAAATATTTACTGGGTGTTCCCCGTGGAGGGGGCACTGTGCACAACAAGGCCCTCACCAAAAAGCCTTTGGTCTACCCTCTGATCCCTTTCCCATACCCCAAAAGCTCTAAAACTGAAGGGAGTTGCAGAAGGGAGGGCCAGGCTCAGAGGGCAGCACAACCAACGTGAGCATACGGGAGGCTCTTCATGGTCCTTCCTGATCGCCCTGCTTGTTGCATCGCAGCACACTGGTGTTTTGAATACGGTGCTTCCTGATCTTTCTGGGTGTGCTAAGTCGTGTACAGCACAGCTTTCCCCAGTCCAAACAAATTTGGATTCCAGAGACATGTCTGCCCAAGGGCTTTGGCTGAAGGGCTATATCTTGTATTGTCTAGATGGAGCTTCTTGTACACAGGGTGGGATGGAGGAGGCTCTGGGACATTTTTGAGGGGGTCTGTCTCCACTTAAAATCCTCTCTTGGCTCCCCATTGCCATACTGTCTGGATCTATACTCCTACCTGGTGTTTTGGGCTCAACCTCGGCTCTTCCACTTCACACAGTACCCTCCTCGAGATCCTCCAGCCAGCAGACTCTCCCACCTCAGGGCACTCCACGTGTCTGCTCCCTCCGCCCGCCATGCTCTTCCCAGCCCTGTTCTTGATGACTCCTGCTTCTCTTAAGGGCTTTGCTCAGTTACCGCCCGTTCCTGGATGTCTGCCTCAAGTCCCAGGCTGGGTCATCTCCCTGGCTTCCGCTTCAGAGCACCGGCTCACCCCCTCATCACTGTCATTCCCCAATGCTGAGGGCCAGGCTCTGCTGTAGGTGCTGGGTGCACTGTGATGAGCACATCAGGGAACATTCGCACCCCAGGGGAGCTGAGTTTTAGTGGGAGCTCCCGAAGCATCCCTCAGCTCCAGTCTGTGTCTCCTTCCTTTGTCTCTCATCCTTGCTACCCCGGTGCCTACGGCAGGGCCTGGCACATGGTTGGTGTTCAGCACAGCCCAAGCAGAAGGTAGAAGGTGAGAGGGGCCACAGCAGAGGCAGCGTGCGCAGAGAACACAGAAAGACAGATGTAAATGCCTCTGACCGGTCCTGCCTCATCCTTTTCATCTCAGCTCAGATGCTGCCACCTCTAGGAAGTCCTCCCTCCCCACCAAAATGAGGCAGACACCTCCTCTTGGCCCCCACCCCAACCTGGATTGGTCCCATCCCATTCCTGATCCTTCTGCCTTGTTTCCTGATCACAGTCCCATCCACTCTAGGCTGTCACTATGTGGGAATGGGTCTGTCTCCCTCACTGTACCAGGGCATCCCTAAGAGCAAGACATTGGTCACTGTGGTGACCCCAGACCAGGACTCTCTCACAGAGCACACACATACACCTCTCTTTGCCCATATGACACTCCCCCCTGAGCCAGGGAGAGTCCCACCTGGCCTTGGCATGGCCAGGGTCCCTGGGCCTCCCCACCTCTCCCAACCCTGCTCAAGAGCCCTTTCCAAGACACCTCCATCCTGGCTGAAGAAATGAGGTTGTCCTGGCCCACGTCTCACCAGTGAAGGACCCTCCGCCAGCTTAGCAGTGACATGCCAGCAGGCTGGCGATGCAGAGCGTGGTGCCCAAGGGCTCGGCTTCCTTCCTGGCCTTTGTCGTTCCCCTGAGCATTCACTCAGCAAATGCTTACTAGGTCCGCTTTCCCGAGAGCCGGATGCCCCGAGGTCCCCACTCACAGAAGTAACCTCTCTGTGCCTCAGTTTCTGTGGTAGTAAAATGTGGACAAAGTGGTGCCCACCTCACTGCATTAATCTGAGAATCAAACTAGTTAATTCGCGGGGAACACTAGTGCGATGCCTAGCATGTGGTAAGTACTGAAAAACAGTAGCTATTCATCTTTTCGTTGTTAGTATTCTGTCACCCGGAGCACGTGCTGTGATTGGCCACAAGTCTGGTTGGTGCCTGTGCCCTAGAGAGCAGGGCTGAAGCAGTGTCAGCAGGGCCTTCCAAGCACCGAGGCCAGGGGGCCTAGGCTGGGAGTGGGCTCAGCACCAGGCCACCGGAGAATGTACCTGCAGGCAAGGTGACTTCTCGAGGCACGCCTCGGTGTCCCCTGCTCAGCACTGGGGTCATAACGGCACCTCCCTCCTGGCGGATGGGAGGTGAGGCTGTGAGATGAACCCTGTAGCACCCCAGCAAGAGGATGAATTCGGGGAACACAGCAGCCCCGGTTCAGCCAGACCTGGCCTTTCCTGCCTGAGTCACCTTGTGACCTCCCCGTACCCGCCGTCCTCCTCTGTCTGTTAATGGGCTGTGAGGCATCAGTGAGTTGAGTCCCAGGGCGTAAGCCTGGCATGAGGGGATTCACTCAACGGCTGTAGCAAACTTAGCTGCCGATGGGACACTTGTGCTGTCTGGCACTTCCAACGAGGTCTGAGACCTCAGGGGCCATTTCTTCCACCTGAACCCGCCAGGTCTCCCCACAGTGACCCTGTCACAGTGAACACTGTCCAGACACCGACAACCCAGTTGTATCTGCATCTGGGCCCCCACTCCACACTCCCTGTGGGGGTCTGATGGCGGCTCACACTCCCCCAGATCCCACCCCCAGCCTTCCCCATTGCAGTGCCAGTTCCAGAGTCCTGATGTCACCCTGGCTTCTCCGTCTCACACCCACATCCACTTTTGGGAAATACTGTTGGCTCCACCTACAGAGTAGAACCAGGATCTACCCACTTGTCCCTCCACCACCCACCTAGTCCTGTGCACCTTGCCTACCTCCTGGACCATCACAGTAGCCTCCTCCCTGCCTCCCTGCCCCCCACGTCCCCTCCACCATCTGTCCCCCAAACAAAGCCAGAGTGGCCCTGTGAACAACTGCATCGGGTCACACCCCTCACTGCTCAGAGACCTCCTGTGGCTGTGTCTCGCTTTGGAAGAGACCAGTCCTCATTGTGGCCCACGAGGCCCCACGCCGTCCAGCCCTGTCACCTCTCTGGCTTCACTTCCCACTACTCTCCTCTGACCTGGCCACGTGCCACCTCGGTGTGCCTTAAACGTGCAGGCACCTTCCTGCCTTGGGGAGTTTGCACTGGCTGTTGCATCTGCCTGGATGCTCTTCCCCCGAGGGATCCCTGGGTCAGTCCTTCATCCCTCAGAGCTGTGTGCCGACACCATCTCAGCGAGCCCTCCCTAGCACCCCGTTTAAAATCATACCCACAGAACTATCCAACATTCCCACCCTACCCTCCCTGCTAGATGTTTTCCCTGGTATTTGTCATCTAATAAGTATAGCATTTATTTAGTTATATATTAATATTATAACAATTACACAATGTTACATCATTCTATATAAAATATAACAAAATGTATTAATGTGTTTCTTTCATGTTGCCATTCTCACCCACCTCCCTGTCTGTGCTGTCCCCACCCAGCCACCATCTCAGCCTCCGAGCTCTCACTGGCTGATGGGCGGGACCGGCCACTGCGACGCCTCGACCCCGGGATGATGCCACTGCCCGACACAGCTGCTGGCCTCGAGTGGTCCAGCCTGGTAAACGCAGCCAAGGCATACGAAGGTGAATGCCCTCCGCCCAGCCATGCCAGCTCCTGCTGGCCTCTGTGCCTCACCATCAGTGGGGGCCCTTGAGGCTTTGAAGGGAGACACACTCGGGTTCCAGGATCAGGGGGAGCAAGGTTCACATCCTTCCCTGTCTTGCTGCACAGTCCCGGGCAAATGTCTTCAACTCTGATCCTCAGTTACTGTGTCTGCAAATCAGGGGCACGACTGTGCCCACGGCTTGCGGCCACAGTGAGGGCTGCATGAAGCTGGACATAAATATGTCAGGCCCAGAGCGAGCCCTCACCAGACAGTCCCTTCTGTTATCACTACAGGGCAAAACCAGAGCGATCCAAATTGTGTTTAGATCTGCTTTGCAAGTAGGAGAAAACCCAAAATAACAATGACTTGAACACGCCAGGTTTTGCACAGGTGAAAATCCCTGGGCTGGGCTGCCTGGCAGTGGTGTGGCACGTCCCCAGGGGCAGTGGACACAGCCCCTCACCCCCACAGTGGGGCTGCATGGGTCCCGGACATGTCCAGCTTTGACCAGCAGGAGAGGAAAGGATACTTCCCAAAGCCTTGCGCTCCTCCTGTGCTAACTTGTGCTGGCCAGCGTCTCCCACACAACCACACCTGGCTGGCTGGGGAACCAGGCCACATGCCCAGCTCAAATTTGGGATTTGTTGTTATGGAGACAGAGGAAACTGATCAGAAGGGACAGCTAGCTGTCACTGCCATTTCCTTCCCGTGTGACCTTGGACAAGCAGCGCTGCCTTTCTAAACCTTCATTTCCTAATCTAAAGTGGTGCTCATGGTGATCCCTGACAGACAGGACCATATTCTTTTAAGCCACCGCTTAGTTCCCCCTCCTCCAAGAAGCCCTCCCTGGCATCCCCTAGTCTGGATCAGGTGCCTCCTCGGGGCTCCCACAGCCCTGGCCCCTCGGCCTCTGCCCCGCATCCCTGCCCTGACCGCTCTGAGCCATTGCCCTCTAATGATGGGTGTACCTCCCCACATGGACCAGGGGGGCCGGGTCTAGGGCCATCACCACTAGGTGCCCAGCAGGGGCCTGGCACAGATCTGTTAAACCCGATCTGTACAGTACACATACTTCATTTTTCCATGTTTGAGCCAGTCCACACTTGGCAGGTGGCCCTAGAGGAAACTTTCTTCCTCTTTTCGTCTATCCATTGCTTCCACCCCATCCTGCAGCCTCCGCTGGCCACAGGATAAAGGCAGCCAGGCCCTGAGGGGGAGAGTGGTCGCAGCATATGAGGCCCAGCCTCTGCCCTATCCTAGCCTTCCACTCAAGAACCACCAGGATTGCCCTGGCTGGTGTGGCTCAGTGGACTGAGTGCCAGTCTGCAAACCAAAGGGCTGCCGGCTCGATTCCCACTCAGGGCACATGCCTGGGTTGCAGGCCAGGTCCCCAGTGGGGGACATGCAGGAAGCAGCCAGTTGATGTTTCTCTCCCTCCTACGCTGCTGATGAATGTGACCCTCTGGAGGCCTGACAAGCTCAGTGGCAGGAAAGGGTTGCTTAGTGGTGCTTCCTGAAGGAGGCGGCTCTGCAGCCACGATGGCATCACCAGGCATCTCTGAGCCAGAACTTTATCACTTAGTCTAAGGGATGTATTGGATCCCCATTTACAGATGAGGAAACTGAGGCTCGGCTGCCACAATGTCACCTAGCAAAATGGTACACTTCAACTTGTGCAACTTACTGTATGTCAATCAAGCCTCAATAAAGCCTACGCGTGTCCAACCTTTGGATGTCTCTGGGCCACACTGGAAGAAGAAGAGTTGTCTTGGGCCACGCATTAAATACATTGCAACACGTAGTCTTAAAAAATCTCATAATGTTTTGGGTTTTTTAAAAGATTTCATTTTATTTTTTAGAGAAGGGAAGGGAGGGAAGAAGAGGGAGAGAAACATCAATGTGTGATTGCCTCTCGCATGCCCCCTACTGGGGACCTGGCCCACAACCCAGGCATGTGCCCCGACTGGGAATGGAACCAGCGACTCTGGTTCACAGGCCGGCACCCAATCCACTGAGCAACACCAGCCAGGGCTATTTTAAGTAAATTTACAATTTTGTGTTGGGCCGCATTCACAGCCACCCTGGGCTGCGTGTGGGCCGCAGGTTGGACCTCCCTGGAAGGAAAGGAGGGATCGGGTGGATAATGGAAGCAAAGCACAGGCAGGAGGGGAAGCAGAGTTATGTTGAAAATTGTTGAAACTGGCAGTGGGTTCCTGAGGAGGCACAGCACTGTTTTCGCTGCTTTGAGGCAGATGTGACATTGTTCACAGAAAAATATTTTCAGAGAATAGACGTTAAATCCAGGGCAGAAAATAACAGCTACAAGGGATGTTATTTAGTGAATTGAGGGAATTTCAAGATGACTGACTATTAGACAGTCATCCTGTATAAATGCCAGTGTTCTCGAATGTGACAGTGTGATGACACGGGGAGTGTCCTTCTGTTTGGACAAGTACATGAGCCGCATAGAGGGGGAGCACCCAATAGTGGCAATTTACTCTCCAGAGTAGGAAAAATGTGTGCACACGCAGGCAAGTGGGGAGAGGTCAGTGTGGCAGACTCCCTGGTTGGCGGGTCTGGGGGGGTGTTCAGATGTGTAGTGCACTTCCTCTCCCAGCAGGAAGCGCCCCGTGGACCGGAGCGCCTTTGCCTCTGTTCCCGGCTGTGTTCCGGGCTGTGCTGTCCCCTCCCCTAACCCCACGGCCGCCTTGTCTAGCAGCAGTGCCAGGCGCAGTGACCTGGCTGCTCTGGTGCGCCAGGGCTGTCCCCAGTTCTCGCCACTGCAGAAAAGTCCCCTGATGGGCTGTTTAAAATTGCCAGCGCTCAGGCCCCACCGCAGAGCAAGTCACGTATCCATGGGGGCCCATGAATGTTTGCTCTCGCTGCCAGTCCCTGTGACTTCTCTCCTCTCCTCAGTGAGTGTGATGCTCTCTGTCCCGCGTCGCTCGTGGCGGTTGCAGTCTCACAGACGCTCTCACAGGTGGGCTGCAGCGAGCCCTCGTGCACCGCTTCTCCCGGCTTCACTGCCTCTGCCGTTTATTTGCTGACGACAGCAGAGAGTGTGCCAGGTTCTGTGTCGGGTTCCTTACTTCCTCACACTCCAACTTAACTTGTCTCTCTCTCTCCTTTGAATTTTGTCTAAACTGGTCATTTGGTCTACGGGCTTGCTCAGAATCACAATGACTTTTGTGTCCTTATCTGGTTCAGGTTTTTGACAAGAATTCATGCACAGTGCCTTTGATACTAGGAATGTGGCGGAGGTTTACGGGGTGGGGGGGGGCAGTGCACAGGGAGAGGCCTTGTGGGGGGAGGGACTGGGAGCCCTGCTGACCCCTCCCCCCTCTCTCTCTGCCAGTGCAAAGAGCTGTGTCACTCTTCTCGCTCAATGACCCCGCTCTGAGCCCAGACATGCCACCTGCACACAGTCCTGTCCACAGCCACCTGAGCCTGGAGAGAGGGCCCCCGACCCCCAGGACCACCCCAACCATGAGGTGAGGTTGCCCTTGGAACACCACGGGGCCTGGCCACCCAACTCCCTGCGGGTGGTGGGCCTGCGCAGTGAGAGAGGGACGCCCTGGTGAGTGACCACCCTGCAGATCACCCCACCACCTGTCTGCAGTAGTTGGGAGCGCCTCCCTCAGCGAAGAGACGTGGAGTGTCGGCACGGTGGACACAGCGCTGCAATCGGTGTTCTCATGCCAGCTTTGACAGATGCTAAGCAGTGCCCCCCACTGCTCCTGAGTCTCCCCTCTGCGTATTCCTAAATTATACAAATCTTCCCTGCTGGACTGGGGGCGGGGCCAGAGTAATGAGACAGGACCCCTGCCCTCAGGAGGCTTCCCAGGGGAGGGAGAGGATCAGGGATACAGGTCTGTCACTTTTGTCATTTCACATTTAGTGTAACGTCTTTGACTTCTGTGTCTTGGCAAAAAATTAAAGAGGGAGAATAAATGGAAACGGTAGGTTTGCAACTCCATGGGTATAAATAGTGCATTTCACACTCGTGCGCACACCCCCTCCCCTTGCAGGGTTCAGTGTACAACAGCCACGCACTGGACCTTGTGGGCAGTACAAGCAATTCTTCAGGGTAATTCTGACTCTTGCTGTTGACCGCACACACTGGCTTCAGGACTTGGCCTCCCCCACACACGGCCACACGACTGACGGTTACAGGTGGTGCCACCACGGAGAGGGTGGGTGTGGAAATGGTAGGACATGTGGACTCTGGGCACTGTCCTGTGTTCCCTTTGCCCCTGAACTGGTAACCTCCCCCAACCCTTGTCCGACCTCCCCCTGCAGCTGCAGCTCCCCAGGATCCAGGACCATGGAGGGAGGAAAGGGGTGGGAAGGGCAGGAGGGCAGAGTCCTCTTCCCTTACGGGCTGAGGCACTGGCCTCCCTTCGTCTGCTGCAGCCCACCCACTGACTACTGCAGCACCCACCAGATGTGAGTGTCCCGTGTGCCCAGGGGAGCCCTCTGCAGGAAGGGGCTGCCCTCTCTCCCCTACAGGAGCCAGGCAGGCCCGGGACAGGGGAATCTGCACAAGGAGAGAGCCACAGGCTGGGGTCCTGGGTGCAGCGCCCCTGCCACATGAGGGGTCACACATGGGAGGACTTTCTCCCGAAGCACACACGTGGTCCGCCCTCCAGGAAAGGCTCACTTCGGGGCAGGCAACACACACAGCCTTCCGCCCCCACCCACAGCACACGTGCCCCCATTCTTGGAGGAGGCGGGGAGGAGGGCTGGCTGCTGGCCTCCCCCCAGACCTCCTCCTCCAGACCCTCTCAGGTCACCAGCAGGGAAAAAACTCCCCAGAACCTCAGGAGCGAGGGGGCCTGACCCTGTCCCCTGTCTTTCCAGCGAGGAGCCTCCCCTCGATCTGACAGGCAAGGTGTACCAGCTGGAAGCGATGCTGAAACAGCTGCACACAGACCTCCAGAAGGTAAGCGCCCTCCTACTCCACTTCCCAGACGCTTGGGGGGCCAGCAAGGCAGAGGCACCTGTCCCTCACCCCTTCTGTTCTGGGGGAAGCCACCCAGCTTTGAATGTTGTCATGAGTAAAGGCTGGTGAGCTCACAGAGACTCACACATTCTTGGAGGAAGAATAAATTGGCCTGACCTTTTGGGGGGCAGTTGGACAATATTATCAAAAATGTAATTAAGGACCCCGTTGACCCAACAATTCCACCTGTGGGAATTTGTCCAGCAGAATTCCAAGCATGGGCACAAAGGGATCCGTGAGCCAAGGTGTTCATGCTGCACTGCTGGCAAAATAAAATTGGAGCATTCCCATCACCAGGTCACAGGACAGTGGTGATGGGAATGACGGGCCACCTGGGCCGCAGGACGCTCTGCAGCCAATTAAAGTAATCACAGAAATCTGTGTGCTTATTAATATACAAAAGAAGTCCAGTAACTTAAGTAAAATTAAGCAAGCTGCAGAACTGTTTTCTAGAACTTCATCATACTTTTAAAAAGTGTTTAACATCCGTGGGTCAGAGGGCTGCCTGGAAGGCAACGGTCTGAACTGTTTCCTGCATTTGTCTCCAGGCTGGAAAAGTGAGGAGAAATAAGGGCAGAGGAGACTTCTTCCTGTCATGTTATATACTTCTGGGTAAATGGTAGCATATAATGTGAGTCTCAGGCACAGCGATCACAGGGGCCCGGGTTCAGATCCCACCCCAGAGCCACAGGCTGGGGTGACCCTGGACTGGTCGGCACCTCCAGGTGTTCAGGTGTTGCGCTGTCCTGGAGGGGCGAGGTGGCTTAGGAGTAGCCGTGGAGCCTCGCAGGCAGCCCCGCGTTCACCTCTCAGCTCTCCACTTGCTGTTTGGGCTGGGTTTCCCAAAGACCTGGTGTGGCTGAGGGTGAAATGAGGTGATAATAATTACAGGGATGTTTGTCAAACCATCACCCACATCAAGCTATGATGTAAAAGCTTGACACATGTGACCTCGGGGAAACCTCTCAGCCACCCCTCTCAGAGTTGAGGCAGCTGGGTCCCAGAGATGAAGTGGCTTGCCTGGGGTTAACTTGTCGGGAAGCAGAGTTGGGCTTTGCATTCTGGTAGCCCAGCTCTACACCACAGCCGAGCCAGGGCTCACAGGCCCCAGGGAGCACTCGGCTGATGCCTGGACCCCATCCTGCAGGAGAAGCAGGACAAGGCGGTGCTGCAGTCGGAGGTGGCCAGCCTGCGGCAGAACAACCAGAGGCTGCAGGAGGAGTCACAGGCCGCCAGCGAGCAGCTGCGCAAGTTCGCAGAGATCTTCTGCCGGGAGAAGAAGGAGCTGTGAGGCAGAGGCTGCTGCCCCCACCCCTCCGCCTGGGCAGCAGTGGGGGCCGGAGGGGCGGGGCGGGTGCTCCTGCTATCTTGTCTCCCTTTGCTCAGCTACTGGTGGCAGGCGTGACCAGGATAATCCAGCCAGGGCCCCACAGCACTCCCCATGGACACGAAAACCTAAGGGAGGCCTCTCCAGAATTGTGAGCTGGGGTCTGCTCTTGGTCCTCCAGCCCCAGCGGGCCACAGGGTCTCAGGCCTTCCTCTGAACTGCTCATCTCTGGTCCCTGGGGCCTGGGCCCTGTCCACACTGCCCCCAGGGACCCATCCTGCTGGGCCCTACTTAGCCTCTTCCTAGGACCAAGCCATCAGAAGCTGTAAAAAGGAGAGGGAGGGCAGGAGTGAGTCTCTAAACCTCACTGCAGCAGGAGCTCACAAACCACGTTTCTTCACCACGTACAAGAGCTGGGGCTTGAGGGGCCCAGCCCCCTGCATGAGAAATCAGTGTGAAAACAGCCCATTCTCCCTACCCGCCCCCCTCCACCCCGCCCCAGAGAGGTCAGGGCCCGTGTGGAAACAGGCCAGGGCTCTCGGTCCTTCATGCACTAGCACCAAGAAGCACGGACATCATCTCCTCCCGACCCTGTATTTCCAAAAAGAGCCAGCAGCACTTTCGTAGAGCTTCAGTTATTTTCCTGGGGGTCCCAGGATGGAGAGGGGAAACCCCAACATTCCAGAGTCACCTGCTGTAAGGGGAAACTGCGCACACACCATTTCCACAGTCTTCTGTCAGCCTCTCGACCAGCAGAGGCCGCAGCACCTGAGCCCCTTCGCCCTCAAGCTCCTGCCCCGCACGGCCCAGCAGCAGAGCCACCACCCCTGGCCCTGAAGCCACGGCCTCTTCAGGCACCAGAAGGGGCTCTTTGGAGCCCCCAGGTCATATAGCTGGAGAGAAGCAGCCTTCATCTTGTTTTCTCTTTGCCCACCTGGCAGCCCCCAAGGCAGCGGAGACTGGGACACCACTGTGCTCCGGGGGCCTTTGCTGTGCTGCTGCTCGGACCCGGCGAGACGCTGATTCTCTAAAGGCAATAAGGGGGCAGCTTGCCAGGCAGCGAGCTGGTGTGGTACTACGCTGCTCACCCAGGAAACAGTTTTTTTCCTTTAAAAACAAACAAACAAACAAAAAAATATATATATATATATATTTATTTTTTCATGTAGAGTTGTGCCAGAACAAGTCTGTATGGCCACAATTTGTGGATTCCCCCCACCTCAAGCTGAGGGTCAAGGCATGTCCCCCACGGGGCGGTGCTCAGCAGGAAGACTCAGAGGGACAAAGTTAGGGTGGGCAGGCCCGTGTCTTCCCTTCCCGGGAAGCACCAGAGCAGGGAGATGGCACGGGCCTGGCCCAGAGCAGCAGCCCCGGGCCGAGAGCCAGTGCAGGAGGCCCAGTCCTTGTTCAGAGACCCCACTGCCTTCTCTTTGGGGCCAGAAACCTCAGGGAAGGGGGCCCTGGGGACTGCCCAGGACACAGGCATTCAGGGAGCGGGAGAAAAGGACACTGACTGTGTCCCCCTGCAGTCAGCCTCTGGCCCCTGGCAGCACTGCAGCCCTGTGACGAAGCCCGCACGCCTGCCACCTCCTCACCCGCACCTGAGTGTGGGACACGTGGCCGCAGGCGGGCCAGCTACTGTGACGTCTCTGTCCCTCGTCCCAGCCCCCTTTCTGGACGGGCTCTCCAGGACCGCCCTCTCCCCCTCTCAGACCCCAGCCTGGAGCCTGCCCCGCCCCTTTAAGTTGTCGCCCCATCTTCAGATCATTCTGACCATCTCCGGGACCTAATCGTGTACATTGAAAAGTATAAATTATGATTTTTGGTTTCGTTTTCTGTTGTTTTTTAAGAATCTCTGCAAAACAAATCTATTTAATATGAAGTTGGTGTTCTCTCTGACAGCTAAAGATGGCAACAGGGGTTTTTTTCATATGTTGATTTGTTTCATTTGGATTTTTTATTTTTTGTCTTTTTTTTCTATCCCTGTCTTGAGATTTTTCTGGCATGTTTCCGGAAGTTTCAAAGGAAATAAATGTTTCATAGAAATGGTTTGTGTGTTCACTAGCTGGGCAGCTAGCTGCCTGGAGTCGCTGGTGAGGGGTCTGGTCGGGCGCCAGCCCTCCTCCTGTCCCCTTTGCCTCTGATACTCACCACACACACATTCTTACCTGAAAACCAGGGAACACCAGCCTTGCAAAATTTGTTTTCCTTGAAACCCAAATGACAGAAATCCACCACTCAGAGTGTAAAAGCCCTTCTTAAGTTAAAAAGAGGGAGATTCTATATCAGAAGTCATATGCTGAAGGCCTCAAAGCCAGGCCCAGCCCACAAAGTTGTCAGTTTTAGAGCAGTGGTCGACTTTTTAAAATCTGGAGGTTGAACATAAAGAAAGCCAAATTTCCAGCTTGGTAAATCTGCCCTCCACAGCAAGACTCAGAACTAAGGGCCTCCTTCAGCTGGGCTGGCACCCCAGGCCCACTGTGCCCTAGCCGAAGGAGTCACCTCCCTCTGCCAAGCATCTAGTTCGTGGTTGGGGTGGAAAGCTGTCCCTGCTTCCAGGTCTGAGGAGCACAGGGAGTTGGGGGCGTGGGAGAAAGATGCTGACACCTCCTCTGTGACCTGCCCTGGTGAGCACCTGCAGTGCCACCCAGGGGTCACAGTCATACCGATTTTCCAAATCTCAACATCCCATGAGAAAATCCCAAGGTCTGGCCTGGATCCGAGTGGCCGCCCAGCCTCTGGCGGGGCGGCCAGGAGGCCGGGTCTTTCGGGCCCCCTTCGCCCATTTACCTGTCCTCGAGTTTTCCATCTCGAAGCTCAAACCTGAGGCTTCTCTGACTCAGACCTTTCCCTCACCACACACAGAAAAATCTTTTTCCAAACCGGGTATATATCCTTTTTCCAGAGGAGGTAGACCAGCTATTTCCACATCTCCTAAAAATTCTAGTGTTCCAGACACTCTCCCTGTCCCCGCCCTTCTGGAGGCCCCATCCTCAACCGAGCTGCCCTCCCCCACCAGGAAACGGTGGAACAAGCTGTTCTCACATCCTCTCCTGGCGCCTGCGACACACACCGACTTCCAACACCCCACAACTCACATACGCACATGCCAGCCCTCACTCTCGCCTGACTGGGCCCTGCGTGCCCTTCCCCATTCTCCTGATTCCAACTCCCACCTCATCCCCCACTTTCTCCCACAGGCACCCTCCCCCTCCCACCCCATCTCTGGCTCCCTCCCCACCCAATCTTTCTGAATCCCTTCATACCTCTGGCTTCTCAGGATTTTTTCTATTGTCCCCTTAAATTTTTTGTGTCCTTTTCTCCCATGCAGCCTCTTCCACCTCCCTGTGTCCTTGTCCTGAGACTCTGCCTGTTTGTGTCTCTCCCCAAAGTGCCGTTCCTCTTACTATGTATGTGCCCTGGTTCTCTGCCTCCCTCATCAAATCTCTATTCTGCTTCTCTCTCCACATCGCTGTCTACTTCCTTCTCCTGTTTCTCTCCATGTGCCTCCTTTTTTATTAATATTATTTCCTTTCCCACTAAACCTCCCTCTCTTCTCTTCCCCTGTAATTCCTATGGCTCTGCTCATCTACATCTCTGCAGATCCTTGGCTCTGTCCTGCTCTCTTTTTTTCTGATTCTCTATAAATTTGTGATTGTCACATCTGCGTCTCTCTCCTGTCCCGGTTCCTTCTCACCCCACCTCACCAAATCTCAGCCTCTCCCCGAGTGTCTGTGTCCTGTCCCTGTAGTTCTCTACCTGTTCCCCTCCACACTTGGCCACACACAGGGAGCCCCAGGTGATGTCTGGTACTGGGACGAGGTGCTCAGGGCACCCTGCCCTCTACCCCAGCCCAGGAGGGGCTGCTAGGCTTCATCTTCTCATCCTTTCCCTTCCCCCAGCCCCCAGCTCCCGCCTTCCTCCCCTCTGCTTTCTGCTGCAGCTGCAGCAGTCCGTTGCCAGGGCAACCACAGCTGGCTGGGCGGGAGCCCCCTCCACCCCATCCCCCCTCTTCTTTCAGCCAAGGCAGGGAGGAGGTGGGACAAAGCCCAGAGAAAGGCGGGGTGCAGGGGGGAGATGGAGGTAGGGGCCAGCTCCAGCTGTTGACCTCAGCTGCTTCTCCCCACAACGAGGCCCCAGTTCCCCTTCTCGGTGACGCCCCAAACCAGCCTGGAGAAGGAGGTAGTCGTGGCAGAAGGGTCAGGCCCAGTTTAATACACAGAACAAGTTAATTCACAGCAGAGGCAGGCAATAAAGGAGACTCGTTTACAAGGGGGGGGCATGCCTGGATTGGGAGAGACCCCCCAAACCCACAACCTCACCCACTTGCAGTCTCAATTCCCTTTTCTTTTTTAAACCCAAACAACAAACACACACAACCACAAGAAACAACCATTCCCCCTCACTACCTCCAAAATGGCCAGCGAGGGGGGCAGGGGGTAGCCCGACCTGGCCGGTGGGGATCAGGGCAGGGGGCAGGAGGAAAACTAGTCCAGTTGCAGAGTCTGTGCTTCTCGTCCCAGCAGACACTGGGCAAGGGCCCACCTGCCCCATCAGCAACACCTGTGGCTGTGGCAGGTGGGTGGGGCTCTCAGGGAGGGGCAGGAACAGGAACAGAGTTCAAAACCATGGTTCACATCATGCAGTATCCACGGTGGGCACCAAGAGGGAATGAGGGGTGGACACCACACCCACCTGCCCTGGGCAGGAGGGGGGCATGGTGCCCACCTGGGGTTGGGGAGGCAGGGTAGTTGCAGCTTCAAAACTGGGGGAAGGGGCAGCCAGGCGAGAAGCTGGCGTAGACTGGTGCCCTGTGGACTCGCTCAGCAGTGCCCCTCGACCCAGCCAGGCCTTATAGGACTCTTTGTATATATTAATTTCTTTTTTCTTTTTTTTTTTAAACTTTTTGACTTTTTCTTTAGAAAAAGGCTGGGTTCGGACCGCCGGCCGGCATCCACCGCCCCTCGTGCCCGCCCAGAGGCGGGGTATGGCTTTGAGGGGAGCAGAAGCCCCTGGTGCCCATTTGCCAAGGGATGGGACAGGAGGAGGGAGAGGAGCCCTGCGGGGCCCACCAACCCACAGGGCAAACATTCCACTTGCACAGAGGGAAGGGGGTGGCCCAGCCCCCTCTCAGGCTCCCCGCTCCCCCTCCCACTGTGGGGCATTAAGGACGAGGAGAGAGTAGAGGCGCTCCGAGAGGCAGGTGGGCGAGCACCACCTCAGAGGTCCAGGTGAGCCAGAGACAGGCCTAGGTGAGCGTGATGTAGGCAGAGGCCTTCTCTTTCAGGTGCCGAAGACAGAGATGACAGCTCCAGCTCCCTGTGGGGGTGGCCAGAGGACAGGGAGTCGGGCCCCAGTCCCAGGAGGGCTGTTCAGCCCCTCCCATCCAGGGGGCAGGGCCTCCTCTCACCTTCCGGGGGCTCCGCCATGGGGGGGCTCAGGCAGTACATGTGGTAGCCACGGTCGCAGTCGTCACAAAACAGCAGCTGGTCCTGGGGGGTGAGACCTGCCCAGCTGGCACCCTGGAGGCACGGGCACCAGAGACGGGGTGGGGGGCTGGGGCAGGGGCCAGTCACAGGGGCTGGGGAGGTGGGTCTTTCCACAGAAAGGGCTCCCAGAGGTCTCTGCGCCACGGAATCTTCGCAAAACCTTGCTCGGCTGAGCACAACACCCCTGAGCAGTCAGTTTGCAATCTGTGGTCTGGGCTTCATTAGACTTGGTGGAACACTTAAAATGATGTGAAACAGCCTGATACCAGCTCTGGAAACAATGGACATGGGTTGAGGCCCCAGCGGTACCATCTCCTTAGCTGGCTGACCGTGGGCACATCATTTCCCCTCTGAGAAGTGGGAATACAAGCACCTACCTCAGAGGGTGGTTGGGAAGAGTCAGAGAGATGAAGAGTATTAAGTGCCGGGCTCAATGAATGGCCACTAACAATAATAATAATACAGGTTACTAGTGGTCACCAGGGAGGGGACTCCAGAGAAAGGCTTTAGGCCCAGCTGGCAAAGGCGGAGGTGCCAGGTGGGGAGGCCGCCTGGGGGCATGTCCCGGGGCAGGGGGCAGCGGGTGGGGGTACTCACGTCGTTCTCAGAGGTGCCACACAGGCTGCAGGATTTGCACTCAATGCACTGCCAGCGGTAGGTCCGCACGGCCGCCGTCATGTTCACCGTGAACTGTAAACACGAGGGGTGTCCTGGGGGCCGAGGGGCAGGGATGCAGTTAGGGGTCATCACACCCCTGGTAACTACTGACCCAGGGGAAGAAATGACTCCGCCCCTACCCCTGACTCATAAGGCTGATGAGCTTCTGTGGTCCACAGCCTGACCCCGCCCTGCCCAGGGTGCCCAGCGACCTCCTGTAATCAGCGCTGCTGGCTGCTGTGGCCGTCAGTCTCCTACTCGGCCACCATGGCAACCACACTCTGCTCCCCAGCACACCATGGCAACCACATTCCATTACCCACAGTGCTGTGGCAACCGCTTCCTACCACCCACAACACTGGGCAGCCACATTCTGTTAACCACATAACGTGACAACCACATCCTCCCAGTCTCAATGCCATGGCAACCACCATCCACAGTGTGGGGGCACCCCGGGGTTCCCTGCAACCCAAGCCCATTACACAGGGTGCTCCAGCCACCAAACTGTTAGTAGCAATACCGTGTGGTGCCAGTCCACCAGTCGCCCCTCCCCCAGTGCCACAGCTATACTCTGCTCCACCCAAATGCCACAACAGTCGTATTCTACTACCCATAACACCATAACCACAATTCATTACCCACTAGGCGAGGCAACCACCATCTGCTACCCACAGGTCCACCACGGGAAACCACATCTATTAACCACAACTCCACAGCAAGCGCCCTCTGTTATCCACAGAACCCAGGCAGTGGCGATCCATCACTCACCATCTCGGCCCACTACCCACCATGCCTCGGCAACCAGCTCTCCCCACTCCCCACCAGGACAAGCACATGCCACTACCCAAAATGCCAAGACAACTGCATCCCATTATTCCCACAGCCTCCCTGGCCCCACGCAGCTTCCCACAGCCCTCAGCAGCCAGGTCAGCCCCACCAGCTCTGTTCTCAGTGCCCCTGTGACACTCTGGGTCGCCCCCAGTCCTCACTCCTCTGCCTCCCATCCTCCAGGCCCGGACTCCTGGGGTCCTCTCCACCCTGGCCCCAGAAACCTCAGGTAGGGTCATCACCTGATCGCCCACAGTCAGCACAGGAAATGAGGTCCTCAGGACACCCCGTCTTCTTGGAGCCACCCAGGCAGAAGTCACAGTAGCCATTGGGAATGACGGTGCCATCAGGCCCCTTCTTGGCTGAAAGACAGCAGGCGGGGTTGGCATGGGCAGGCAGGGCCCCCGGTCGAAGGCTGCTGCAGAAGCAGGGCAGAGGGAGGCGTCCCTACCTGTGTGCTTCCTCTGTGCCTCGGGGACCCAGGCCAATTCTTTGTAAAACTCTGGGGGTGGGGGGACAGAGAGAGGGGCTCTCATCATAGGCAAGTCTCCACCCTGCCCCCAGCCTCAGCTCCCCCGGGGTAGACCCCTAGGTCTTGGCTTGGGGGAGGCAGGGACAGACAGCAGCTACCCTGAGCTGTGGCCAGTAGCAGAAGAGATTGGAGGGTCCAAATAATTCTCATCAGGATCCCCCAATTCCTTTGTTGTCAAGTGACATGTCCTCTTTATTGGGTAAAAACTTTGCAAACACAGCTTCAGGAAGAGTCCCCTGCTCCCCCAGGTGAACACTTCTTCTTTCAGATAACCAGCCACCCGCAACTGAGTCCGAACCAGACAAAAATTGGGCAGATACCACTGGCCCAGATCTGGTATGGAAACATTCGGAAAGAAAAGTCTGAATGCAGAGATGCCTGGGTGCAATAGGGAGAAGATAAAGAGACAATCCTCTCCCACCAAGGGATGGGTGTGAAGACAGTTTCTCCACTGGCAGAGCCTCCCTCCAGGCTCCCCCCCATCCTTCCTCTGTTACGGTGGCATAAGATTGGCCAGGGCCATCACCAAGGGCTCCCAGGCCACAGACCCTGCCCCTCTACCAAAGCTTAGCAGAGAAGGGAGAAAGAGAGGCAGGAAGGGGGGGAGTCATCTATCACCCCCCTCCCCAAGCTCTAATTGAAACAATAAATCAGACCCAGAAATATTACGCCCAGCCAGGAGACAGAGGGAGAGGGAGAGAGGGAGAGGGGGAGAGAGAGAGAGAGAGAGAGAGAGAGAGAGAGAGAGAGATGGTTGGTTGCTATGGCAACCCCAGAGCCAGCTTCCCCACGGTTGGTGGGGGGAGGGGACCACTGAGCTGGAGATTTTCCAGAAATGTCTAACGTGCCCCCTCCGTCCCAGATTCCTAGCCCCCATTCTCAGGGCCCCTCACCAGCCCACAGCCCGCCTGCCTGCTCACGTTTATGGTTGTTTTTCCGGTGGAAGGGCAGGGCGTGGCGCTCCGTGTTCTCCTCCCCCTCCTCCTCAGCCAGGTGGGTGTGGGTGTAGTGGTAGCTGAGCCCCGGCCGATTCTTATACCGTTTCCCACAGACTGGAGAGTAGAGGAGCAGGGAGGGTGGTGAGCCCTCCCCAGCCTTGCCTCGGTCTGGCCTCCAGGATCACACCTCCCCCTCTGCCAGAGGCCTGAGCATCCCCCTACCAGGGCCCTGAACAGAAGGGGAACCAGGAGGGGACAGGTCACTATGCCCCACTCTCTCTTTCCCCCTCTTCAGAAGGACTCACTATCACAGACATACGGCTTGTCTCGGTCCTCCAGGGAAGCGGTGTCCTGCCGTTTCCGGAGACCCCCAATGCCATATGCCTGTGGGAAGAGTTAGGAGTGAGGGGCCTAAAAAGGGAAGGAACTAAAAGAGATCTCATCATCTGGGCCCGAACGTTGTATCACAGCTCAGCCACTTCCTAACGGTGGGCCTTCATGGATTCAGCCCCTCTCAGGCTCAGCTTCCTCTGTGCTGCGCACAGGTGTGAAGACAGTTCTAGCCCACCTTACAATCTCTGGTTTGCAGATGGTTTAATATAGCTGAGCCTCAGCCTTCGCATCTGTGAATTGCATATACAATTCCCCCAGCTGTTCTGAGGGTTCAGTGAGGTCCAAGTGGGGCAGGTCTGATCGCTGTGCCCGCTTAGGAAAGGGGCCTGCTTCGAGGGGAGGGGTGATGGGGAGATACCTTTCCTTTGGCCCTGTTTTTCCTCCTGGGAATGTCATCCTCCAAGTCTTCCACCTCGAGGTCATGTGGAAACTCCAGCAGCTGCTGTTTCTGGGCACCAGGAGAACAGAGAATGGAGTCAAGAAAACGTGGGGCCCTGTTCTGCTTTGGGGGGCTCTGTGCAGAGCTGGAGAGGGGGGTGGCAGGGCAAGTCAGGAGGTCTTCCAAAGAGATGAGGCATGGGAGGACGAAGGCTAAGATGCCAGAAAGCCCTGGGGAGCCAGGGGAGGTTTTGGAGCAGGGACGGGATGCTCCAGGGCCGGAGGTGGAGGGGCAGGGGGCAGAGAGCTGGGGCCCCTGGGGGTGGTCCTACCTGGCAGTCCATAATGGCCTCCTCCTCCTTCAGCTCCATCTTCTTCTCGCCTGTCTCAGCACACAGGAGAGCCTCAAGGACCGGCCCTTCAGGGAGGCCTCCCTCCTTCTTCAAGGGTGCCTCACAGTCTGGGGACAAGGCCATGATGGGGAGTCAAGTGGGCAAGTTGTCCCTGGAGGACTCCTCAAACTGCCCGGGTAGGGGAGCCATGCTCGCTGAGGAAGGGAAGAGGCTTTTCCACTGTCCACCAGCAGCAGACGCAAAGACTCAACTACACACAGTGAGAAGGATGCTCAGACCCTGGGGAAGACACAGCCAGACCCTCAGATTCTCCAGATGCTCTCAGGAGGGGACACAGTGGACCGTCGTATGAACCTAGATATATGGAGAGACCTCGGCCAGCCCCTGACTCATACAAGACACACATGGAGACACACAGACATTCACACAGGACTCACATGGGCACACACAGGAGAGGCAGACAGATCATTTGGGACAATCAAAGGGAGAGATATACCCAGACACTCAGATGTACCCAGACACATGGAGGAGACACAGGCAGACCCCTGGATGCACCCAGAGACACTCAGAAGTAGACTCTTAGACCATCAGACCCTGTTATATACCTGGACACACACAGGGGAGATACAGACAGTCCCTCTGAGGCAGTCAGACACACCCAGGAAGACACAGCCAGGCAGACAACTGGACCCACACAGACCCTCGGATGGATGGGAAAGAGAGACAGCCAGTGATTCTGATAGTACTGGACACATTTAAGTGATAAGGCCAGACACTCTAGTGGATCAACACACCTGGGCAAACACACCTCATCCACCAGGTGCAAAGGGAAGAGAACCTCCCAGACATTCCAAGTACCTGGACACTCCATGCAAGAGGCAGCCAGACACCCTGATATACCCCACACACACACCCACACACCGAAATAAGCCTTCTAATACACTGGGAACACCTGGAAAGACACTCAGACACACTTATGTACACACTCCACTACAAATAGCAAGTGTTACAGTCAGATACTCTGACACATCCAGGCTACTCAGGCACCCAGAGGAAGAAACAGAGCCAGACACTAACACACCCCAGATGACAAGGGAAGAGATACAAAGGCTGGATACATGTAGACACCATAACACATACTACTCTGCTCTCAGATACACCTGGGCCCAAGTAGAAGAAGATACCATCCAAAGCTCAGTCACTCAGGGAAAACCCGAGTATCTCTGGACGACACAGGGGCAGACACATGGCGGGCCACTCAGACACTAGCTGGGGGGAGGTGGGGTGAAGGCTCGGACACACGCTGGCACTGTCACACAGCGCTGTTGCGGGAGCAGGGCGGGGGGTGGGGGGGGAGCACGTGGAAGCTACCCCAGTCACAGACAGCTCCACCCACCGATCTTGTACTCGCAGGGCCTGAGTCTGGGGTCCTCTAGGATGTTGAGTCTCCGTTTCTTCCTCCAACAGCGGGCGGGGTACGTGTAGATCTGTCCCGGGGCCAAACCTGGAGCGAAGCAGGCTGTAAGGCTGGGGCTGCGAGGCCCCCTGCCTCACCCCATCCTGCCCCCCGCCCTCGCCCTCGCCCTCCTGGCAAGTACCTGGTCCACGGTGAGTCTTCTCCATCCAGATGTAGCAGTTGTTCTGGGCCACACCAGTCTGCGAGTCGAGGAAGGGTAGGCGTAGGCTGCGCTCAGCGCACAGGCGCGCGTTGTAGCTGCGGCAGTGCTCGATGGCTTCGCGGTAGAAGTCTTCACCTAGGCTGTGAGGGGCGGTGAGCCGGCGGGCGGCTGTCAGCAAGGGCAGGAGCGCCAGGTGGCGCAGGACCCCTCCCCTCAGTCGGGAATGGGTGGGCTGACACTTCCAACCTCACCTCTCTACTCCCGTGGCTCCTGGACTCAGGAGACCCCCGCCTGGGACTCAAGCAGGCCTCAAGTCAATGAGTAGGTATACACAATACATAAACAAACAAAAATACACCAGGACCCATCCGTACCTGCACCTACCCAAACACACAACTCAAACAAATCACACATAGTCACACCGCTTCACACACAAAGAGAAACATATCCCAAGACTCACAAAGGAGAAACAGATACATCTCACATGTGTGCATGTACACATACCCACTGAAAAACAAATATCCCAAGTCACACAGTGTAAACAGATCGCACATATACCCATGCACAAATGTGCATCACGTATCCAAAGACACAACATAACAAATCACCCACACAAAGACACACAACGTGCAGACAGTCAGACATACCACTCCACACATATACATACTTAAGCATCCAAACACACAGACACACAAGTGCTAAAGGGATGTTAAAGCAAACATATGCACTTATACATATATCCAAAGGCACAACACAAACAAATCACAAACACACACACACTATACAAAGAAATCATACAGATTCACCCAGGATACACACACATTCACAAAGATATACAATGTAGAGACCAACATCTAAAATACTGCATATTCAATCACACAAAGACACACACATATACGATATAGAAACAGATATCTACCCATATTCACAGGAAAACGTACACATAGATACATGTGTACTACACACCCAAAGACACAGAACACAAATGATGCACAGTTTCAAAGGACATGTACACACACTCAAAGACCCTGATACCCAAAGATAGCTAGTGTAGAATAAAAGAAATGAAACACATTTCCACACACACATCCCCTCAAAACACACAACACAAACAAGTGACACTCGATATCCCAAGACAAAGGCAGTGTGGGCTTCCCTCAAGTTTACCAAGGTCTCCGCACCGCCCCCCACCCCGGCCATTTCCATTTCACCCGCTCCCCTACCCAGGGGTCGCAGGGCGGGACATGACCCCTGCCCAGAAGAGGGCTTGAAGAGGACTCTGAGTTCCCCACACCCTCTGCTCCTCCAAGAGTAGCGCATCGGACCCGTTCTTGCCAGAGACCCAGACTCACACACTCACACCCCTGCGCAGCCGAGCCCACAGTGACAGCCCCCTAGACACCCCATCGGCCCCACCCCCAGCTGCCACACACACACACACACACACACACACACACACACCAGCGCAGATCCGCCCGCGCGCGCGCCCTCTCCCGCCTCCCGTTGGCCGGTATCACCTCAGGGGGCCGGGGATGACTGTGGCCATCTTGCTCCCCCGGTCCTGCCCCCAGCAGGTCCCCGCCGGGTCGGTCCTCCCAGCGCTCGGGCGGGCGCGGAGGCCGCCCATCCATTCATTCCCGGGGGGCGGGAGCATGGGGGTCCCAACCAATCAGGGCGGTGGGGCGGGCCCGCCCGGGCCAGGCTGGGAGTCGTAGTCCAGGCCTGGCGGCTGGCGGGTCCACCCTGGGGAAGGGGTGCAGAGGTGGGGCCCAGGCAGCACGCAGAGTCGCTCACACACGCGCACTCACACATCCGGTCTCACAGGCGTACACTCACACGCACACCTGGACTTGCCCACCCACGCACGGCCATTTACACACAAATTCACACGTATACTCACTGCCGCCCACGTAGACTCACGCACACTCCACTCCCACACCCCACATACATACATTTACACTCACACACACTACAGTGCCAGGAGACGTGGAGACACCGTGCAGGTGCCCACACAAACGTCCCACCAACGTCGCCGCGCTCGCTCAGACGTTGGCTCACCGACACTGTCCCCTCCCCAGCTCCACTCCCCAGTTCCTCCTAGCTCCAGAGAACCCGACCTCATTCTGTCCCGCTTGGAGCTGTCACTCTCACAGTGACCCCGCCCAACCTGCTCAACCCCTTTGCAGGCCTGACAGCAGCAGGGCTAGTTAGGAGCTATAGCCATACCTCTACTAAGTTCAAATCCTGGCTTTGTTACTTGGTGGCCATGTAACCTTAAGCAAATGGTTTACTCTTTCTGGGTCTCAGTTTCCTCATTAGGGTGATGCCTCACTGGGTTGTTGTGAGGATTAAATGAGTAAATATAAGTAAATTATTTTAAAAGGTACCTGCTTGCCCTGGCTGGTGTGGCTCAGTGGATTGAGCACCGGCTTGAGAACCAAAGGGTCACCGGTTCGATTCCCAGTCAGGGCACATGCCTGGGTTGCAGGCCAGGTTCCTAGCAGGGGGCATACGAGAGGCAACCACATATTGATGTCTCTCTCCCTCTCTTTCTCCCTTCTTTCCTCTCTCTCTAAAAATAAATAACCAATATCTTAAAAAAAAAAGATACCTGCTCAATAAATTCATTCATCCTACCAAGAGAATCTATACTAAGCTAGAAAATGCTAATATTATTACCATTAGAAAGACTAATGCCTGGCACATAGTAAATGTTCAATAAATATTGAATGAATGAATAAATACACTGAACACCCACCATGTGCTGGACACAGTTCTAAGTGCTTTACAGGGACTAACTCATTTAGTCCTCATAATGACCCTCTCGGGTGATGCTATTATTAGCCTCTTTTTCCAGATGAGGACTCTGAGGCACAGGGAGGTGCAGTTACATGCTCTCCGCTTTGGGGGGATGTTTGAAGGTCCGGCTGAGGGAAGGATTCACTTCCCCAGATGTCTGTGTCCCCAAGTAGCCCTTACCACCTTCTCTCTCCCACTGTTACCCACAATGACTCTACCCTACGGGATCCCCAGCGAGTGAGCTGACTCACCTGGTCACACACGCTTACTCGGTTTCTCCATGCACACACCCACAGCCCTCCTAGTCCAAACTTTGTGGTCAGGTCTGAGCCTCTGCCTGGATGAAAACACCCACCAATGTCTTGTCCATCAGGGGGCTCTCCAGCAGACAGAGGAGGCACACTAGCCTTCACCTCTTTTGTTACTGGATACCCTCACCTCCCCCTGGCGAGAGAAACCCCCTCAGGCCTCGCATCCCATGGTCACTTCTACACACACACACATACACACAGCCCTCTAGTCTTAGACCCCTTCCACAAACTCTCCCCATCTGCCCCAAGTAAGGCCTTGAGGGAAGGGTCTGTGCTTCACATCTGGCCCAGAGATGTGACAAGGAAGAGGTCAGGGGTGCTGGAAACCTACACTCACTTTGGCCTCCAGACCCCTTTACTGGCCGATCCATGTGTCATCCACAGTAAGCTCTGCCCCTGACCCAACAGCTCAGTTCAGAGGGTGGGTGCCCTTGCCACCTTCCTTTCTCACCTGCCACCACCTCACAAATCCCCAACCCAGCACACCTCTAACACTTCCTCCCCACACCTCCACCCTCAAAAACCCTACTTGCTCCTGCCCCCCCACCCTCAGAGCCCTTGAACCAATTTGATCAATTTGGAGCCTTAGTGTAGACATTCCATTTGACCCACAAACCCCCGTGGTCACTTGGAGAAGGGTCTCCCTCCCTTTTCTCCCCACTCACCACCTTCACAGACCCCTCTCCCACACTGAACTCTGTTCTTTCCCTTGCTCAATCCTCCTGTCCGCCTCCCCCCCTACACACGTACTCTATGGGAAACCAGACCACAGATGAAATCAATACTGACACTACTACCACCAATCGCTACATTTAGTCACAGCCAGGCTCCGTACTAAGAGCTCTACAAATATCAAACAGCCCCGTGAGGTAATCAGAACTGTTGGTCCCCCAGTTCACAGATGGTAACACTGAGGCTGGGGGAGGGGAGAATTAATGGTTCAAGCTGGAGTTTGAATGCAAGCAGTCAGAGTTTCTGAGGACTGCACCCTCTAGCCTCCCACTCCCAAGGAGATGAGACTTGTATATTCTTTCAGGAGTCCCTACCCTCACCCCAGCAGAACCCTCCAAAGGTGACAGCAAAGGAGGGTGCTGGCATTCCCACCTCAACTCTGACTCTGGCCTCCACGTGCCTGCACTGGGCTGCCGCACACATCCTCCTAGGGGTCTGGGCAGGGTCAGAGTGAAGAGGCCTGTATGTCTGCATATATATCCACCAAAGACATTGGAACAGGGTCCCAGCCCCTTGGGGGATATCCCTCATAGGGGAGACATCTATCTGGGTGTAAGACTTAGGGAAGCTGAAAGGTGTCCGACTCCGTCACACACGATCTCACACTGACCCTGTTCCCACTCGGGCCCTGCAAGCCCTCTTTTGCTCACGCAAAGCCTCAAGTGTAGGCACGTGCCTAAGAGCCCCCCCCCCCCACCTCTCCCAATTTCTCCCCTCTAAAACCAGAGCAACTGACGGCCTTAGGTCCAGCCACTGGGCACAGCCCTTAAAGGGGAGGGGCCCCTCCCCTCTCCTCACCCCCAGCTCACATTGCTCAAGGTCAAGGCAACGAGGGCAAGGGTTTTGGAGAAGGGTGCGGGAGGTAACCCTAGTCCCCTTGTGTGGCGCCGCGGGCGCTTGCCCTGGGTCTCCTCCCGCGGGCCTGGAAGAGGGGAGGGGAGTGCGCGCTCGCCAGCCCAGGAGGGAGGACCGGAGCGGCCGCCGCCTGTCACTCTGGGCCCGAAGTAAACGCCTGGGAAAGGGGGTGGGGAGCTCTGGGATCTTGGAGTGAAGGATCCCGACGAGGGAGAGAAGCATAGAGGGAAAGGGAAAGAGAGAGCTGGAGAGATCGAGGATGGCTAGGAGAGGGGAGTTGTGGGAGAGTGCTAGGCGCGAACCCAGACGTTCTGATTCCCAGACACTGGGCTCGGGAGGAAGCTAACGCAAGGAAGAGGGACTCGAACAGGGAGAAAGGGAGGGAGCCCTCGGGGACTCGGGGCGCTCCCAGCATCCTCTCCAGAAGCACCTGGTACCCAAGAGGATGGGAGATGCTCGAGTTAGGTGTGTAAGGGCTGGGAGAGGGAAGAATTCCACGGTCTGAGCTGACTGGGGCATCGGGGCTTCTAGGTCCTGAAGACTCGGGGAGGAATATAAGGAGACAACAGGGATCTAACCGGGAACCCCTGACGTCTCAGCTCCCATCCTACGGCCGCGTGGCCAGAGAAAGAGGGAGAAAAGGTGCTTTGATGAGGGAGAAAAGGGGTGGTGAAGACCCTGGAGCCTGAGGTCTGGACTTAGGAGTGTGTACTCCCAGACCAAGAGACAGGAAGAAGAAGAGCTGGAGGCGAAGGAGTGGGAAACCCCTACCCCTACCCCCACTCTGGGTGGGGGAACGGCCTCGTCACTCCCCAGCCCACGCCACATTCCTTCACTGACAGCGACAAAGGAGAGAGCCCCCGGTGACTCTGATGGGGCTCCCCACCCCAACCCCAGGGGCCGACAGGGGGTGGCGGGCCCCCAGGGAGTATGGGGGCGCGCTAGGGTGGGGGCTTTATTCAACTACCATCCGCGCACTGCATCCCCTCCCCAGCGAGGGCAGGGGAAGGGCGGAGAGATGGAGGGACGTGGGCGGCGGGAACACTCACGACTTGAGTGGGTTCTGAATGGCGGTGGCCATGGCCCGCTCAGCTGGGCCGCCTCCGGCCGGGGGCGCCGCTGCAGCCGCGCGCGGGCCCAGCCCGGCCTGCGCCGCCCGCTCTGCCGCCCAGTGCGTTACGATTTCATTCATTCTTGGGGCTGCGGCGCCAGCGGAGCGGGGCGGGCCGGGGGCGGGGCTCGACCAATCCCCGCGCCTTCCGGCGCACGACGGGACGTGGAGTCTAGGGGCGCGCAGCGGCGCCCGAAGGCACCCATGGCCAGACTACACGTCCCAGGGGGCGTCAGGAGGACCGCGCACCCATTGGCCGCTGGGGATACAGGGCGGGGCTCACCCCAGAGCATCCTTCCCTCCTCCCTGGGGTGCTCCACTCCTAGGTAGGGCTCTCTATCCTCCAGGCACCGCAGGTGAGGGAGCTGGTCGTCCCTGGCTTCTCGGTCTCCCCAGGGTGTGTCGTGGATTCTTGTCTAAGCCTGGTTTGTCTGGGTGTCTCTTCTGCGTAAGTCAGCCTGTGAACCAGCATGGGGGGTTAACCAACGCCTTTGTTCATTTATTGTGTCTGCTCTGTGCCAAGCACCTTTCTAGGCCCTGGGACAGAGCAGTGAGCAAAGTCACTGCCTTCACAGCGCTGTAAAGAAAGATAGAGGATAAACCAAAAATAAATAAATAAGGTCATTTTAGAGAGTGATGAATGCAATAAAGAAAGGGGCAGCTTCTCTGAGGAGGTGACATTTAAGCTGAGACCTGAAAAATTGCCAACCATGCAATACAAGGTGAAGGGGTACAAGCTTGGTATATTCAGTGATCAGTGAGAAAGCCAATGTAACTGCAGCGGAGTGACAGAGAGGGGAGACAAGGTTAGGAAGAGAGCAAGGACCCAGATCATGTAGGGTCTTGTAGGACATTATGAAGAAAATAGATTTTGTTCTAAGTGCAATCAATCATCCTTGACTCTCCTCTTCTTTTTCACACACATACACACACACACCAAGGCCATCAGCAAATCCTGTTATCTTTACATTCAAGAAATAAATCCAGGACCCACCCACATTTTCCCTCTTCACAGCCTCCTGCCTCCCAGCGTCTCCCACCTGGACAGCTGCAGGGCAGCCAGAGTGGACTGTCTGAAACACGTGGCACCACACTGCTCTCTGGCTCAAACCCTCCAACGACTTCTTTCACAATTAGAACACAATGCAAAGCTCTCACTATGCCCTCAAAGCCTTCCTGGGTCCCCTCCCCAAACCCCATCACATTTCTGACCTTATCTCCTTCCTTGTTTACCTTGGCTTACTTTGCTTCAGCCACATTGGCCTTCTCTCTGTCCTTGGAACATTCCGATTCTGCTTCAGCCACGGGAACTTCGCATCAGCTATTCCCTGTGCTAAAATGCTTCTCAACCATATGCCTGTATGGCTCCATTACTCTCTTTATTCAGGTTTCTGATTAAATGTTACCTCCTCAGTGACAACTCAACTAAAATAGCACCCCCTAATTCTCTGTCCTGTTAAATCATTTATTTTTCTTTTGACACATCATAGTTTGTCATCATGCTGTAGACCTGTTTAGTTATTTGACTCACTGTCTGCTCTGCCCATCAGAATACCAGCACTCATGAGGGTGTGGGCTGTTGTTCCATCCACTGCTATCTCCCAGCACCTCTCCACTGGTGCTACAAAATGGCCTGAAAAATAGCTGATGCTCAATTATTACCATCTTTGTTGACTAAATAAATGAATCAATCAGTCATTATGTTCCGAGTCTCTCCACACAGTCAATATCTGAGGCATGCAATATCTGAGCAGGGAGAGAGTCAGGTAGGCTTTAGGCTGTGCCCCCACACACACACTGACACCTGGACAACCTGAAGGGGGCAGGGGTGGGGCTGTATTAAGGAAACCTTCCCAGAAGATGGTCTAGAGCTAAAAGGCAAAGAGAAGGGAGAGGTTAACAGGCACATAACAGGGAGAGAACTATGGTCTCCAGCCCTGTGTGGACATGCTGGGGGCACAGCAGTGATGTCTCTGATGGCTCTGCCCCAGGCTCTGTCTTCAGCTGATGGTCCAGTGGGGTAACAGACCCATCACCACACAACAGCCAAGAGTGGGGGAAGGGTCAGAGCCAGGAAAGAGAGGTCCCTGACCCAGTCTGGAGTGCCAGGGAGGCGCTTCTCGGAGGAGATTTCAGAGGAGTTTTTTTGAGTCCTGACCTACCTCTCCAGACACAGGGCAGATCCCTGGTCTAACCTGATCTTCCTATTACCCAAATAGTAATCCCTGAAGTTCCAACCTTTGGTTACATCTAACCCTGGAACCCAAGGAACTGGCCACAAGAGGGCACTGTAGCCCCAGTCTTTGTCTGGCACAGGCTGCTCCTGAATGCTGACTCAGGAGAGACATCCTTTGGACCATGGGGCCAGCCGGTAAAGACACTGGTCCCCCAAATCTGAGACTCAGACCCTGCCCAGGATGTGGTCACCAGGGTCTGACTCCCTCCCCACCAAAGGTTCCTGTGGAATCACTAGGAGACCCTCCATCCTAGACCATTGGGGCATTTGAGGAAGACACTATTACTAACCCCCACCCCATGCTTCTCTTCCCCACTAAGCTTCAGAGGATATAGCTTTCCCCTAAGCTGCCTTGAGATATTTGAACATGACCTTCAGAAGTCCTCTTCCCAGATGGAGACTAAGGCACAGAGAACTTGTGTCCAGGGTCACACAATACCAGGGCAACAACAATAATGATTAATAATAACAAAACAATAATAGGGTCCTGTTGATTTAGCTCTTCCTGTCTGTCAGAATTTGTACTGAACTTTTACAGGTATTACATCACTGAGTCATACAGACCAGACTTAGGAAGCAGGACTTGTCACCTCAATATCACCTCAGCATCAGACAAGGGAACTGAGGCTCAGAGGGCAATACCCTTGCCGAGAGCCCCCACCCATCAGGGCAGGCAGATCTGGGATTTGAACTGAGGTCTGACTCAGACACTAACACCTCTGAGGAGTGGTGGGGTTGTAGACTTCCTGTGTCAGAATCCTCTCAGGCCTTCTGTGAAAATGTCACCCCTGCCCACTCACCGCACCCCCAGTCGTAGGCATTTAGGGTCTCCGAAGGCATGAGAATCTGTCCTTAACAAGTCCCTGAATCTTTCTAATGACCATAAAGGCCTGAGAGTCACTGGGTTAGTGTTTGGGGACAAACACAGAAAGAAGAAACAAAATGCGGTTGAAGGCAAGGTTCTCAAGCTCTGGGGTGGGGTGGGGTGCTCCTATGGAGTTGATCAGAGGCCATAGAGCCAGTAGTAGGGCGTGGGCTCCACAGGCCAACTTCAGGTGCCCCTGTGGCCCTGCTGGAACTTCCTGAACCTTTCTGGGACTTCAGTGTTCTCATCCATTAAATGGGAGTAATAGTTCAACCTTACAGTTTCACGGTGAGGATGCCGCAGGTCCATGTAAAACACTTAGAACAGTGCCTGGCACCTTTAGCACACAACACTTATTGTCTGTGGTCATAAATTCCTGTGGCTGAGCGTTTTACATGCATAATTTCAACAGCCCAGTGGGATGTGCAATATTGCCATTCCCCAGAGAAGTGTAGTCTCTGGTTGTAGTTTACAAATAAATGGAGAAGCCTGGATCTGAACTTGGGTGTGCTGCCCTCATACGGCAGGTATGAGGCATCCTGGTCACTGAGCATGCTGACCTCCGCCAAGCGCCACTTGAACCTGGCATACTCCTGTGGCCCTCACAACAATCCTGAGTGGGGGCTAAGGTGAGACCACAGCAGGAGGGCTGTGAAACCTATGGAAAGGAGTTCAAGTTTGATTCTGAGGGTGAGGGAACTCTGTGCAGAGTTTTTTTATTGTTTTTTGATGTGTCTTTATTATTTTTCCAATTTTTTTAAATCATTGGGGTGACATTGGTTAACAGGATCATCTAGGTTTCAAATGTACATTTCTATGATATAAGATCTGTATATTGCACTGTGTGCTCAACAGAAACATTTCATTCCAGAAGGCAGAGGTGTGAAATATTCACAGTGATGAAAAGCAAGGACCTACAACCAAGGCTTCTTTTCCCAGCAAGGCTATCATTTAAAATTGAAGGAGAAATAAGGGGCTTCCCAGAAAAGAAAAAGCTAAAGGAGTTTTTGAACACCAAACCAGTACTGCAACAAATGTTCAAGGGCTTGTGTTAAGGATAAGAAGAAGAAGGAGAAGGAGAAAGAGAAGAGGAGACCCTGGTTGGTGTGAGTCAGTGGATCAAGCTCTGGTCTGCAAACCAGAGGGTCACCGGTTGTATTCCTGGTCAGGGCACATGCCTGGGTTGTGGGCCAGGTCCTCAGTAGGGGGCATGCGAGAGGCAACCACACATTGATGTTTATCTCCCTCCCCCCCTTTGTCTAATAAATAAATAAATAAAATATTTAAAATGAAGAAGAAAAAAAAGAAAGGAAAATAGTTTAACAATAAAATGACACTATATATGTATCTATCAATAATCACCTTAAATGTAAATGGCTTAAATGCTCCAACCAAAAGACAGAGGGCAGCTGAATGGATAAGAAAACAAGACTCATATATGTGTTGCTTCCAAGAGACCCACCTCAGATTGAAAGATACACACAGACTAAAAGTAAAGGGATGAAAAAAATATTTCATGCAAATGAAAAGGGGAAAAAAAAGTTGGGGTAGCAGTACTTATATCTGACAAAATGACTTTAAAACCAAGGCTATAGTAAGAGACAAAAAGGACATTGCATTGGCCCTGGCTGGTGTGGCTCAGTGGATTGAGCTCCAGCCTGTGAACCAAAGGGTCAAGGTTCGATTCCCAGTCAGGTCACGTGCCTGGGTTGCGGGCCAGATCCCCAGTGGGGGGTGTGCAAGAGGCAACCACGCATTGATGTTTCTCTCCCTCTCTCCCTACCCCTCTGTCTAAAAATAAATAAATAAAATCTTTAAAAAAAAAAGGACATTGCATAATGAACAAGGAAACAATCCAACAAGAGGATATAACCCTAGTAAACACATATGCACCCAACACAGGGGCACCTAAATATGTAAAGCAAATCTTGGTGTACATAATGGGAGAGATTGACAGAAATACAGCCATAGTCCAGTATTTTAACAACCCGTTGACTTCAATGGATAGATCTTCCAGGCAGAAATCAATAAGGAGTCAGTGGCTTTAAATGACACACTAGATTAAATTCACACTAGATGAATTTAATCGGTATCTTCACAGCATTTTATCCCAAAGTAGCAGAATATATGTACTTTTCAAATGCACATGGAACATTTTCTAGGATATACCATGTTAGGACACAAAACAAGTCTCAACAAATTTGAGAAGATTGAAATCATATCAACCATCTTCTCTGACCACAATACTATGAAACTAAAAATCAATCACAAGAACACTGTAAAACATACAAAAACACGGAGGCTAAATAGCGAGGTATTAAACAATGAACAGGTCAACAATGAGATCAAGGAAGAAATCAAAAGGTACCTTGAAACAAGTGAAAATGAGGACACAGCCATCCAAAACCTGTGGGACACAGGGAAACCAATCCTAAGAGGGAATTTCATAGCATTATAGGCCTATATTAAAGAAAAAGAAAAAACTCAAATAAACAATCTAACTTTACACATAAAGGAACTTGAAAGAACAACAAACAAGTCCCAAAGTGAGTAGAAGGAAGGAAACAATAAATATCAGAGCAGAAATAAACAAAATAGAGTCTAAAAATAATTTAAAACATCAATGAATCCAAGAGCTGATTCTTCAAAAAGATAAACAAGCCTTTAACCAGACTCATCAAGAAAAAAAGAGAGAGGACCCAAATAAATAAAATCAGAAATGAAATAGCAAATGACACCAAAAAAATACAAAGGATTGTAAGAAAACATTATGAATAACTATATGCCAACAAACTGGACGACCCAGACAAATTGGATGAATTTCTAGAAACATACAATCTTCCAAAACTAATTCAGGAAGAATCAGAGAATCTGAATAGACAGATTATACCTAGTGAAATTGAAGCAGTAATAAAAAAAAAATTCCCAACAAACAAAAGCCCTGGGCCAGATGGCTTCACGGGTGAATTTTACCAAACATTCCTGGAAGAATTAACACCACTCCTTCTCAAACTATTTTTAAAAATGTAAAAGGAGGGACTTCCGGCC
>CM052550.1:33474370-33503213 GCA_028533065.1 Trachops cirrhosus
AAAAAAAAAAAAAGAACACAGATATTTATATATCCAGGTCACAGGAAAAGGCATACAGAAAGCATGGCAAGAGAAGCAAATTGCCTCAAAAAATGTATGTGGAATCTGAATGGTGTACTTTTGGGGGGTTAAAAAGTGGAATTTGAAAGCTGTTCCTTGTTCACTACAGTGAATAAAAGTTTAGGTGACTATACTGGGGAAAAAGTGGCCCCATTATCTTGCATCACCCCGTTTGTGTACTTTGCCCCATTCAAGTACTTCTTAGTAATTTAATATTGTGATTACTGTAATGAGTGCTCTGTTCAAATTTCAGTCTTGGCCTCTCCCACCAGAATATAAGCTCTGTGAGTGCAGGGACCTGGCCTGTCTGAGTCACAATTGTCATCACTTGTGCCAGCACTGTCCCGGACAGAGCAGGGACTCAGTAAGTTTTGCCGAACAATGAATTTTTTGAGAATTATTTTCAAAGCCCGCTTGCGCTGGTCTCAAGCAGTTATGGTTCTAACAACACTTGTTCAAAAAGACCTTTCAAGCCGAATTTCCTTAGAACGAAGAGGTTTAAATCCTAACTTATGTTCTACCAACCTCTTAATAACCAATCCAATGAATTCAAGCCCAGATCATTGTATAGCAAGGCGCCCCCCACTCTGGCACCTGGCAAAATTTCTCCCCCCAATACTTTCGCTTTTCTTCTCCTTCCTGTGAATATCACTGAAAACCACTTTGCTTCTGGGAGGCGCGCTACTGCAGCCGAACCAGAAAGGTTTCTCCGGAGGCTCAAGTCCAACAACTAAAAAGGTGGGGGTGGGGCCTTCTTCCTTGAAGCAAAACTGCCATCAAGTCACCTAAGGCAACCCTCAGCCCCTTAGGCCTAGTCTCCCAGGACTTTCCTGAGCCAGGAAACCGTCCGCTGTCAGGAAGAGACTAGTGGTCTTCGGGTCGGCCTCCGACCCCTTCCTGCCACAGAGAGGGGCCGTGCTACGTAACTCCTTGGTCAATAAAACTTATCTCCTCTCTCACCCACAGGAAACTTTCTCAACCCTGACTCCTCCGCCTGCCCTCACTCCCAATAACTCCCAGTGTCCCAGCTTTGGCTTCACCACAACCCCTAAGCTTCACCAACTCTCCCCGCTCAAACCTTGCCCAGGGCCCCTCGTTTCCCAAATTACTCCCCGTAATTAACGCCCCGCCTTCGGCCTCTCAGCCATCCACTCCTCTCTAGAGACCCGCCGGGTCCTCACCGTGAATGTTAGGTTCTCCGTCCGCCGCCTCAGTGCCTACGAGGAGCAGCAACGCCAGCAGGGCGAGGAGCGCTCGGCCCCGCCTCAGCACACACAGCTGCGCCATGACCGGCTCCACCCGACCGCGCAGGTGAGGCCTTCAGCCGCTCGCCTTTGGGGTCTCGCGATCAGGTGCGGGAAGCCCCTTGCCGCGCACGCGCACTGGAGTGCCTCGCGTTCAGGTGTGGAAGCTCGCAGAGGGGCTGCGCTAGCGTTCAGGCCGAAAGCGTCGGAAAGATCCTTTCTCGGACCTTTGGTGTGAGAACTCCGATTCCTATGCCCACAATTCAGGAGAACACTCCTCACTCCCCTCTTTGTCTCCAGTAACACACAGCGAGTCCCCACCGTTCAGATCCGCGCCAGACGCCCCAATGCTCGGTGAAAGCTGGAGCCAATGGCGGCCGCCTGTAAGGAGCTTCCGAAGGTTGCCCGTCTGATAGGGGGCGGAGCCCACCTGGCGAGGCGGGGCGCACTGAGCGCAGGCGCAGGAAGCAAGTACCTGTGCGGCCGCCCTCCTCCCTAGAGCGCACCTGGGCCCTCCCCTGACGCTGGAGAAAGGGGCGGAGCTTGCGTAGGTGAAAACCGGCTGAAGGGTAGGCGAAAGTCCGGCGAGCCCGGGGTTCCTTCTACCCTTTCCCGTGGGCTGGTCGACGACGTTCCAGTCCCTTCCCTCTTGAGCTTGGGCCTAGGGGTGGGAGCAGAGCGCGCAGAAACGCTCTTCTGGAAACCTGTGTGTGTGGGGGGGGTTTGCCCGCCTCACTTCAGCCTTTCTTTGAGGAAGAGGGATTTATTTTTTCCTAAATTGTACGTTCACTAAGCGCCTATTTTTGGAACATTGCTGGAAATTCAGCGTTAACCACGTCAGATTAGTTCCTGAGTCACCAGACAGGAGAAGCCCAGAGAAGTGATGACTGATGAAGGAATCTTAGGGAAGAGCGATTAGGGATGTGACAGGGTGATGGATGATGGGAACCCAGACAAGTTCCCCATTCAGTATGAAAAAAAGAGAGGGCTTTCCCCCAGGATGTTATAGACTCATGAATGAACAACAGCCTCCATAGGAATTTGAGATGAAGACATTATTCACCAGACTCGAATAGGTGTCAGGACAGTGAAGGGAAGCACAGGCAGAGTAGTCCGACCTGAAAGGAAGGAAGCCCAGAGGAAGCACTTGACCCAGCTTGGAGGTGGGAGGACCTTCCAGGAAAGGAACTGAATCTCAAAAGGAGGGTGGAGTGGGAGAGGCGTAGGAGTAGAGAAGATAGCAAAGGAGACCTATTGAGCTGGGAAGTAGGGGAGGACCCATGAGGAGGTGGTTTTGAAAATGAACACTGACAGTTACAAAGGGATAATGGACAAACATTCCAGGAATCGGGAACAGCGAAAAGCAGAAGTGCTAAGACGAGAAAGACAGCAGTGTTAGAGGAGCCAGGCCCACTCCCACTATTTTTTAGCCTCCCTCCTGACAAAAGTAGGTTTATAGTTGTGAGTACAGGAAACAGTTTATTCTTGTATTGTTATTTATTAATTTTTGCATTATTTATTTGTATTACAACTGTGAACCTACTTTTTTTAAAAGAAGATTTTATTCACTTATTTTCAGGGAGAGGAGGAGGGAGGGAGAAAAAGAGGGAGAGAAACTTCAGTGTGAGAGAGAAATGTCACACCTCCAACCAGGGACATAGCCCAAAACCCAGGTCTGACTGGGAATGGAACCAGCAGCCTTTTAGTTCACAGGCCAGCAGCACTCAATCTACTGAGCCATACCTGCCAGGACAATTGTAGACCTACTTTTGCCCACCCATGGTGTGAAGAGCCTTAACTGGAGAAAATGGTGTTTATCTTAAACAATTAAGTTTTATGCCAGTCATCCTCTTTAATCTTGCAGTGAGATCCTGGGACTCCAGATCAAGAATCTATATGTGGGCCAAAGGTCTCTCCAGCACCTGAGCGCCCCACCCCTACCCTGGGCCACTAAGCCCAAGCTTGAACTGGAAGACTGAGAAGACTATGGTAAGAGGTGAGGCTGGAGAGGAGGCACAGGCCTATTCATTCATTCATCTATCCCTTCATTCAGTACATTCATTGAGTACCCACTATGAGCCAGGTACTCCAGCATTTACAACAATGCTGGGGAACATACAACAGCGAACAAAGCAAAATTCCTGCCCTATTAAAATGTTGGGAACAGTGATGGAACTAGTGATGAGACTAATTTTTTTACACCTCCTCCTCTCTACCAGAAAATTATTTTTAATAATAATTATTATTTTATTTGTTCTTATATTTTAAAATTAACATTTGTAAATAAATTTCAATTTTAGAGATATTACTCAAATGCAATAGAATAATGTCATGTATAAATGAAAATTTGCATTTACCAAATAAAAATACTACACCCTGCAGTTCATACCCTGATTCACTATTTTAAAATTTAAACACAAAAACTCCAAAAGAACATGTAGAATGGCAGAATATTTTCTTCATCTTTATGATCATAGTGCCATCATTTTAATTTCTAATCTATTATTTAAATGCAAGAATATGTAGAATCACAGAGATTGGAGACTCAAACTGTGCCTGATACAAGCCCAAATGATTCCAAATTGTTAACTTATTTTCCAAACAAACCATCAAGAGGAATCTTTATTTTTAATTTTTTAAAAGATTTTATTTTTTTATTTTCAGAGCAGAAGGGGGTCAAGAAAGAGAAGGAGCGAAACATTGATCAGTTGCCTCTTGAGAGCACCCCAACCTGAGACCCAACCCCCCCAGCCCAAGCATGTGTCCTGAGGGGGAATTGAACGGACACCTTTTGCGTTGATCATGCCCAGCCAACTGAGCCACAGTGATCAGGAGTGAATCCTTAGATGTCAGAGGTTAACTCTGGGAGTTCTCTATACAGGCCAATCTTGGAGATACTACAGGTTTAGTTCCAGACCATGGCAGTGAAGCAAGTGTAAAGGAAGTTGTAATCTTTTTGCTGGTGGCGGGTCTTGCCTTCAGTTTGTAAAAAAATGCAACATCTGTGAGATGCAATAAAGCAAAGTGCAACAAACAAACAACCCCCTCCCCCCGCAGGTATGCCTGTATTAATTTCCCTATAGAATATTGTGGCAAAAAGATGTTGGGCAGCTCCCTGTTCCTGGCCCATATAATCCTCTCCCCTCAAGTGTGGGCAGCACCTGGGGCTTGATCCCAACCAACAGAATATGACAAAGGAAGTTCATGATCACATTACACTATACAAAGCCCCATGTGGGTGGACTGAAGAGACTCTCCTTGCTGGCTTTGAAAGAAATACCGTATTTTGCCGTGTATAATGCACACTTTTTGCCAAAATTTTTGAGGGAAAAGTAAGGATGCACATTACACATGGGTAGTACTAATTCCATATCTATTTAAATGTTTTTAACTCTTATTTATGCTTATGCGTTAAAAGTGTAACTCTAGAAAATAATAACAGTATCCATATGCAAAATAATACCCTAGAATATGATAATTGGTTTTGTTTCTAAATATAAATAAATAAAAAATTGAATTAAAAAGTTAAAATGAAAGATTTTTTCCCCCTGAAAGTTTGGGCCAAAAACATGGGTCTGCATTAGACATGGCAAAATATGGTAATCTCCCACATTGTGAAAGGACCTGTGGAGAAGGCCACACAGCAAGGAACTGTAGGTGGCCTCAAAGAGCCAAGAGGAACCCCTATGGACAGCCAGTGGGAAAATGCAGACCAAATCCAAGTGGTTAGAAGCAGATCTTTTCTCCAGTCAAGTCCCTGATGAGACTGCAGCCCCAGCTGATACCTGGATTGTGGACTGGTGATTCTGGAGCAGAGGGCCCAGCTAAGCCACAACTGAACTGGTCCATAGAAACTATGGGATAATAAGTGTGTGTAGTCACTGATTGTGCAGCAACAGAAAATGAATATAAATACAATGTTTACTAAAGGATAGAGTAATAAAAATATGTAATTTGAAGCTTAGCTATGTATTTTTAAAACCCTATAGTAATTGTTTCATAAGTAGACCAACAAAAGATTTTTTTCCTGGGGGTGGGACGATCATTTTAGCACTGATATTGTATAGAATTGTCAGTGCCTGGTACAGTAAAACCTTGACCAGCTCTGGCTGGGTAGTTCTGTTGGTTAGAGCGTTGTCCTGATATGCCAAGGTTTCAGGTCTGATCCCTGGTCAGGGCACATGTAAGACTCAGCCAGTGGGTGCATGGATGGGTGGGATGGCAGGTTGGTGTTTCTCTCTTTCTCCCTTCTTCCCCTCCTCCCTCCTCTATTCTCTAATAAATGTGACCAACTTTTGATCAGTTTTATTATTATTTTCAAATTCTCTACAGACAGTACACCACCTTTTTTTTAAAGAACTACTTTTTAGCCCTGGCTGGCGTAGCTTAGTGGATTGAGCGTGGGCCTGTGAAACAAGAGATCGCAGTTCGATTCCCAGTCAGGGCACATGCCTGGGTTGCAGGCCAGTTCCCAGTAGGGAATGCACAGGAAGCAACCATACATTGATATTTCTCTCCCTCTCTCCTTCCCTTCCCCTCTGAAGATAAATAAATAAAATCTTTAAAAAAAAAAAAAAAAGAACTACTTTTTAGCCCTAGCTGGTGTGGCTCAGTGGATTGAGTACCGGCCTGTGAACCAAAGGGTCGCTGGTTTGATTCGCAAACTAGGGCACATGCCTGTGTTGTGGGCCAGGTCCCCAGAAGGGGCACACAAGAGGCAACCACATATTGATGTTTCTCTCCCTCTCTTTCTTTCTTCCTTCCCCTCTCTAAAAATAAATAAATAAAATCTTTAAGAAAAAGAATTCCCTTTTAAAAGATTTTACTTACTTATTTTTTAGAGAGGGGAAAGGATGGAGAAAGAGAGGGAAAGAAATATCAATGTGTGATTGCCTCTCACACACCCCCACTGTGGACCTGGCCCGCAATCCAGACATGTGCCCTAGACTGGGAATCGAACCAGTGACCCTTTGATTTGCAGGCTGGCACTCGATCTACTGAGCCACACCAGCCAGGACAGTACACCACTTTTTGCCTGTACCCAAGGTGGACCACTCCTATTGCTCTCCCTTTGGGACAGCACTAGTTGGAAAACAGACAATAAGTAAAAAGAGTAAAAGTAGGGTGGTTAGGGAAGACCTCACTCAACAGGTGACATTTGAGGAAGATGAAGGAGTGAGCCCTGTTGCTATTACTCTGGGGAAGAGCTTTCCTGACAGAGGGAACTCCCAGTGCAAAGCTGCTAAGATGGGGCCGTGCCTGGAGCTCTGAGTGTAAACTCAGGAACTTGGCCTTCAGCCTCACGGCAATGAGGAGCTGTGGGCAGTTTTTTTTTAATATAACAGTTTTATTGAGATATAACACGCCATGCAGTTCACCTTTTTAAAGTGTGCAATTCAATGGTTTTGACTGTATTTATGGAGTTGTGCAACTATCACTACAATCAATTCTAGAAAATTTCATCATCCTCAAAAGAAACCCCATACTGTTGAGCAGTCATTGCCCTGCCCGTCAATTCTCTCAGCCCCCAGCAACCTCCATTTATTTTCTGTAGATTTTTCTATTCTTAACATTTTATATGAGTCATACAGCAAGTAGCCTTTTGTATCTAGCTTCTTTAATGTGTTTTCAAGTTTCATCCATGTTGTAGCAAGTGTTCGTACTTAATTTCTTTTTATTCATAAATACCGTTCCATTGTATGTTTATACCACTTTTATTTTTTCATTCATCAGTTGATGGCTGGGTTGTTTCTACCTTTTGGCTGCTATGAACATCATATACACATTTTTTGTGGTATTTCATTGTGGTTCTGATTTGTATTTTTCTGATAACTGGTAATGTTGAACATCTTTTAATGTGCTTATTGTCTTTTGTTGTTGTTGTTAAAGATTTTATTTATTCAGTTCTAGAGAGAGCGAGAAAGAGGCAGAAAGAGAGGGAAAAAAACCATCAATGCGAGAGAGAAACATCGACAGGGTGCCTCTTGCATGTGCCCCCGCTGGGGACTGAACCCATACCCAGGTATGTGCCCAGACCAGGAATCGAACTAGCGGCGACACTTCGCTCTGCAGGACAGTGGCCAACCAACTGAGCCACACTAGTCAGGGCAATGTGCCTATTGTCTTTTACATATTTTGCTTGGAGAAATGTCTATTCAGATCTTCTGTCCATTTTAAATTGGGGTATTGAGTCGCATGACTTTATTTATTTTAGGTGCAAGTGCCCTATCAGATACATGATCTGCAATATTTTCTTTTCACTTTCTTGATGATATAAGAAATGTCCAAACCTATGGAGGATTTTTATAAGGTCTTATTTCAGCCAAACTAATAACATATGCAGGGAACAAGATTTCAAATGCTCTGAAAATAACGGTTTTGCAGTTTCTTTTATGTATTTGAAATTAAGCAGGGAAGATTACAGGAAGGTGGGAGAAAAGCAAGGTGGGGATCAGATTACAGGAGAGGTTATGGAGGGAGGGGTCTGTCAGGGTGGACAGATATTAGGAGGAGGGTTCTGAAAAGAGGTATTTCAAAGGCATGTTAAGCTAGATGCACAGAAACAATGGGCAAGGCTTGCATAAGGCAAAGATAAGCCTTTTCCTAAAAAGTTACAGGCCTCCCCTGATGGGTGTGGGTCAGTAGGTTGGGTGTCATCTGTGCAAAGCCAAAGTTTGCTGGTTTGATTCCTGGTCCGGGCACATGCCTGGGTTGCAGGTTTGGTCCCTGGTCGGGGTGCAACTGATTGATGTTTCTCTCTCACATCAATGTTTCTCTCCCTTTTTTCTTCCCCTCTTTCTAAAAAATAAATAAATAAACAAAATCTTTTAAAAAATAAAATAAATAAAGAGTTATAGATCTGGGCCTAACTACTCTCCATGACCTGCCCAGTTAGGAATTTAGTTTTAGATCACCCTGTGAGGTTACTTTCCATAAAAGACCTTTTTTTTTGTTTTGTTTTGTTTTTGTTTTTAGTCCACAGTATTATATAAAAGCATGAGCAACAAAAGAAAAGAAAAGAAAAGAGAAATTAGGTATCATCTGTGGACGAAAAAAACCAACCTCACAGGGTAATCTGATCATAAATTCCTGGCTGGACAGGTCATTGTAGGTAGAGAGACCTAGGCCTGTAACTTTTCAGTAAAAGGTTTATCTTGGCCTTAAGCCCTGTCCATTGGTTTTGTGTGTCAAGGTTAACACACCTTTGAAATAAACTTAATCACCCTCGAGAGAACACGTGATCTTAACTCTCTGTAATCCAGCCCCTACATTGCTTTCTCTCACCTTCATGTAATCTTCCTCAGTTCCCTCCTTAATCTTAAACGCGTGAAAGAAGCTGCAAAACTGTCATTCTCTGAAGCATTTTGAGATCTGGCTCCCTGACATATGTCCTCAGTGTGGCTCAAACTCATAAAAATTCTCTACAGGTCTGAGTGGTTTTTTTATGTTGACAATATCTAAGAAATCATTGCCAAGTTATGGATAGTTTTAAGCAGGGGAAGGACATGGCCAAATTTAAGTTTTAAAGTATTATTCTTACTGCCTATGATTAGAAGTGGGAAGACTTGTGAAGTAAGGGAATTTTCTGGTCACCCTTGTCAAAATTACAACCCTGCCCTCACTCTATTTGTCTTTTTCTGCTTCCTACTTCTGCATAGAACTTACGATATTCTAAAAAGCTGAACAATATACTGTACATACTTGTGCTTTCTGCCTGTCTCCACCACAAGAATGTCAGCTCCATGAGGGCTGGGCTTGTTTTGGCTTTTTTTTGTTCCCTACTGCTCTGTCCTCAGTGCCTAGAACAGTGCCTGCTATAGAGCAGCACTCAATGAATATTTGTAGAGTGAGTGAATAAATGGACGAATAAATGCAATGCACAGATGAATGAATAAATGAAACAACTAACAAATGATGTAGTGAGTACCATGGCTTGATGAACCATGGCAAAGAAAGGTGGCATGGGGTTCCTGTTCTGTTTCTTGCAACCGCCAGAGGGCGCAGACAGGCTGGTTCTCTGAAGCTTGTCCTGGACCCCGCCCCCTGGATCCAGTCCCCTGGAACCCCAGACTACCAGCCTGGCCTGGGGCTCCCGAACCCCGCGCATACCTGAGCCCTGCCCAGCAGCAGGCTTCACACCCGCGCAGCAGCCAGTCCTCGTGCTGCAAGCTGGGAAACTGAGGCCCAGGGTGTCTGGGGCGGGGCCGGCCCCCAGGCGAGCCCGAGCCCCCGCCCCTGGCCAGCCCCGCCCAGCCCCGTAAGAGGCCCCCCTAGACGCGAGGCGAAGGCGTACTGTGCTGCACGGGGGCCCGGGGCCAGGACGCGATGGCAGCTCAGCGGCTGGGCAAGCGGGTGCTGAGCAAGCTGCAGGCTCCGTCGCGGGCCCGAGGGCCGGGGGGCAGCCCCGGGGGGTTGCAAAAACGACACGCGCGTGTCACAGTCAAGTATGACCGGCGGGAGCTGCAGCGGCGGCTGGACGTGGAGAAGTGGATCGACGGGCGCTTGGAGGAGCTGTACCGCGGCAGGGTGAGACGTGAGACGGGGAGGGGTGCGGGGACATAGAGGAGGTCCCGGGCATCCTGTGTCCTTGGGGTCTTTGGTTGCTTGTGCTCACTGTTGCACATGCACACCCAGGGGTCAGGCACTCATTAGACTCTTTGGCCCTGCCATCCACCCTTGGTGGCGTTCTGCTTGTGGACACAGAGACACACACTGGAGTCACCAGACATGTGCCCAAACATCTGAGGAGGACCATCTGGGGGGTGAGGAGGCAAAGTTGGGGAATCCGAGCAGCTCTAGCTAGAGAAAAGGGGGGGAGGGGATGTCTTAAAGCCAAACATAGGCATGGTGACTGAGGAGATACAACCATACAGAGATGCATAGGAAAGGAAGCAACAGCATTCACAGACATGCACAGTGACAAGCTACAAGCTACAGCCACAGGCACACATCACAACTACACCCACACAAAAGGACTCTAGTTACAGCTCTTCCTAGATATACACCAGTATAAGCTGTAGCGACTCACAGCACAAGCTACCACAGCTACAACTAAGTGATACCATATTCCCTAAAGGCAAAAACAATGACTACACGACATGTGCTGCAGCCACTCAGACCTAACATGACAGAAATGCTAGTTACACCCAGACAGAAAACAGTGTAAGCTGTGGGTACGTATGGGCATACAACGGCAGAAACTGCAGCTCCCGGGGCACACAGGGTATAACCTATAGCTTCATACATTGATGTGTAGGCTACACACACACACACATTTCACTGGAGTCTCTGATTGAAGTCATTCTTTTTATACAACACACACAATGCCGCGGAATATAGTCCCAGGTCACAGCAGTACACAGATACATAGGAGGCAGAAATCCTGAGCATAGTGTGAAGGCGGTAGAAGCTATGGCCCCTTAGAGTGATGCGGGGTCCCTCTGTTCTCAGATACACATGGGTCTATACAGAGGAACAGACAAGTCCGGTTGCTAGTGGTAGGTGGCATCCTGTGAGACCACCCTTTGGCAGTGGCACTATGGCTGCCTGTGGTACCTGAGGATGAGCAAAAGACAGTGAAGCCAGAATCACACACCTCACACACGCAGGACCACAGGCCCCTGTGCAGGCCACACACGTGATGCCACATACCTCTGCATCCTCACACTAGCCTGGGCCTGTGGCACAGAGACACCCACTAACAGACACTCCATACCTTTGCTGAATGCCGGGCCACCCAGGCCTGCAGGCTGCACTAAAGTTAGCAAAACTTTGGCTGGGGGAGGAGGAAATCTGGAGTCTCTTGAGGTCTCTTGCTCAGACAGATGGGCTCTGTCCCCTGCTTGGATACTGAGCCAGCCCGAGTGGTTCTCTGGCCTGAGAGGCCATACTAGGAATCCCTTCTTACTCACTTAAAGGTGATCTCATGGCTCATCCCACCCACCTTGAGGGGCCTTGGTGGTCATCTCCTCATCTCCGAGGACACAAGGAGTTGCACTTTGGCCCCCTGTGCTCCTTTCTGTCCCCTGGGGCAAGGGGCCAACTTTAGCAGCCTCTGGCCCATTGCTTTCCTCCGCTGTACCTAGCTCTTAGACTTTTCCTTGAAAGGGCAGAGCCAGCCCCTCTGCAGAATCCCAGAATCTCACATTCCAAAACTCGACCAGGCCTGTTTACCACTGTGGGAACTGGGGCCAAGCAGAGAGACCCATGCCAACCCTGAGGTCCCCAGGGCCCAGGCATTCCAGTTGGTATAGGCCCTGGGCCTCTGTCAACCCATCTGTCACTCCTCCCCCCAACACCCAGATGTCCCGCCCCAGGGCCCAGCCGGCGGTGCTGTCCCTGACTGCCACATTATCACTCCAGAACCCGCCAGCTGGGCCCTGGGGCCATGGGGCTCCTCCAGAGCCCCTGGACAAAGGCGTGGGAGGGAGGGGAAAGGGCCCCTGACCAGCCCTCCCTCCCCGCCTTAGGAGGCAGACATGCCTGATGAAGTCAACATTGATGAGTTGTTGGAATTAGAGAGTGAAGAGGACAGAAGCCGTAAAATCCAGGTAGGTGGAAGGGAAAGCTGCCCCCCAGTCCTTCACCTTGCCCCTCCCGAACAGCCATAGCGATGGTTGCCAGGTTTATTGAGCACTTACCGAGTGCCAGACACTATTTCAGTTGCTTTACACTTATTAACTTATGTAATCCTCACAAAACCCTATGAAGTAGGCACTAGTCTCCATTTTCCAGATGAGGAACAGGAGCATCTGAGAGATGCAGTCACTTGCCCAGGGTCACACAGCTCAGAAGGGACAGAGCTGGGAGTCAAAGCCTGGCAGTCTGGCTCCCATGGCCTGTGCTCTCCTAGAGGCAAGAAATTCTGTTTGACCTTCTTGCCTGCTCTGGACCTACCGTTTCTTGACTCAGCCTGGCCCCCAGTTATTTCATGGGGCCCTCAGATGGTGTTCCCCCCTTGAAGCCAGGTGGGAAGTCCACCTTGGTGTCTGACTTCATAGTCTTGTTGTTTGAGGCTTTGTTGGTAAGGGAAGGGGCTCGAGGGGTGGAGGTGTTGTTAATCATTTACTGTTTACCTTTTTGTAGGAGCTCCTGAAATCTTGCACCAACCCCACAGAGGTGAGTGTTCCCTTCCCCCTTACAGGCCCTGTTCTGGCCCCCTGCGCCCCGATGGGGGAGGGGTCTCTGGGGAGCGGGGTGGGGGTGGGGGGCGGGGGGGGGGAGCTGGCCAGGCCCAGGACCTGCAGAAGGAGCTCTGGGGAGCCCTTTCCTCTCTCCAGTGGTGTCTTTTATCTTCCTCCCTCCTAGTCTCCTCTCTCCCCATCTGCCACTGGGCCTCCATTATCTCCTCCCCGCTGAGACGCTCTCCCATCTGTCTCCTGTTTCTGCCTCTGCTGTGCTCTGTCTGCCGGAGCTGCTGCTCTCTCTCCCCTGTGGCTGCTTCCTTCACCCTGGGGCTCTCTTCCCTACCTCAGGGAGGGCCCCCCACCCTTCCAGGCCCTGAAGCTGAGCAGGCCCAACCCCTCCCACTTCCTTCCCTGCTTTAAAAGGGAAAAATATTCATGTTTCTCTAACTAGCTCTGGGCTGCCTGAGGGACAGACGTCACTGTGTGTCCGTCCGCCCTGGAGGCTCAGGCCTCTGTCCCTGGGGACCCTCCTGGTGATCTCTTGGCCTGGGAGACCTGTTAGATGTCTCTCTGTGGCTCCGTTTTTCTGTCCCTTTGTCTCTCCCTCTGACTCTATCTCTGCGTCTCTCTCTGTATCTCTGTCTCTGTGTCCTGGTCTCTGTCTGTCTCTCTCCCCCACCACCCTGCCTCTCTTCCCATCTTTGTCTCCATCTCTCTTATTCCTTGTATCTCTTTCTCCCTTTTGATCTCTCCCATCTCTGTCTCTCTTTCTTCCCCCTCAATCTTTGTCTTTATAGCCTCTCCTGCTACCTAACTGCACCTTCACCCCGCCTCACTGACCAGGAAGCAGGAGGAGGGGCCCAGGTCAGAGGGGCTGGGCTGGGCAGGGACCCCACCCCTCCCTGTGTTCTCAGCACCCTCCCCCCTGTCTTCAGGACTTCATCCAGGAGCTGCTGGTGAAGCTACGAGGCCTCCACAAGCAACCAGGCCTCCGCCAGCCTAGCCCCTCCAGTGACCGCAGCCTGAGCCCTCTCCAGGACCGGGCCCGGACCGCGCTGCCTTGACCCTCTCTCACCTCTGTAGCCCCGCTGTCCCCCTCTCCTAGAGCCCTCCTGGCCTGTTTATAAGTAGTATTTAATGGTTCTGTAACAATAATACCAAGCGCCTGTTTTTCCTCTCCCTGATCACTCTGGGCTTCCCCCAGCTCCACTCCCCAAATCTCCCTCTCTCTGGCTGGGCAGGCGCAGCTGGCCCTGACAGATGGAGAATCACTCCTCTTGGGCCAGAGAGCGTGAGAACAGGCCCTGCTGACCTTGCACCCCTGGACTCACATCCTGTTCTCACCTTCCCTGCCCCCTACCCCTGCCTTGGTCCCCAGCTAGCAGGGCCCCAGTGTACTACTGGTGGCACTCAGGTCCTATGGGAATGACAGCCTGCAGTCATTGGGCCACAGAAGATGCACAGGACCAAATATTCCCGACATCACCACAACATCAGAACATTCATCATTCTATGAATTGTACTGGGCACTGGCCATTGGAATTGAGGCCACAAAGATGAGCAGAACATGTTCCCTGGCATCAGGTGCTCACACACTGGTGGGGGAAGGGCCTGTGTGCAGAGGATCAGAACCAAGTGCTGAATGGTCCCACATACTTAGGAGCCCAGGGAGTGGGAGGAGCCATTCACTCTCGGGGTGGTGAAAATATTTTGGAGGGCTTCCTGAAGAAAGTGATATTGAGGCGGGGCTTTGAAGCATGCATAGGCGTTTGTGTGAAGTAGATACCCATAGCTGAGGACTCTGAACTTGTGGCTGAAGGGATTGGCATCGATGCTGAGCCAGGGAAGATATCGAATATTGGCTGGGCCCTCCACTGATCAGTATGGGGAAGTCTCCCAGGGCTCGATCAGGAAAGTCCCTGGGCTGGGACGTGGGGGGCCTAAAGTGTCATAGGGGTGGACTGGGCATCAGAAGTGGGTATTTACCAAAAACTGGAAGGTTTTCCAGTATTTTAACAGCAGGTCTAGTTGTACCAGTGGTCTCAGTTGGGTAGCCAGGAGGCGGAGTGCAGCTGGGGTTACATCAAGGACCAGCAGGGCCAGAGCGAGGGTGTCTCCCCCACTACCCCAGAACAAAGCCTCTACTGACTGAAGTGGGGGCCCCAGCCCCAGTTCTCACTTGGGGCTGCCCAGCAGCCTGGCCAGGGTCAGGCACCCATCCTGTCCCAGGGGGTCTGCGTTTCCATCTGGCGGGAAGAGAAGGTGCCCTGAAGGAGTGTAGCATGCAGTGGTGCCTGGCTTGTTCAACCCTTGGGTCGGTCTCCTTGCTGTCCCTGCACAGATGGGCCTTAGGCTTCCGGTGCCCCCTTCCCTCTGCACAAATGTGTGGAGACTGGAGACATCCCATCCCCTGGCATTTGAGCACTGAGGCCCAGCTCCCAGGACACCCCCCTAGGCCTATGGAGTCCTGGACTTCCCTGTCACAGAACCTGTTTTTGGTTCCTCATCTTTGTGGAGGCAGTAGGTGCTCAAACACAGGTTCTAAAGTTGTGGGTGTGCCTCTAGGTTTCCTCATCAGGAAAATGGGGACTTCACAGATGAGGAAACTGGAGTCCGGATTAGTGATGTCACTTGCCAAAGTCTCACAGCTGGGAAGTAGCACTGGACTTCAGTTTCAGGCATTATGACTCCAGAGCCCAACTACTTAATTCCTATACTACAGTGCTCCTATAAGCCATAGAAATTATATCCTTCAGTGGCAGGAAGAGGTTAACAGACTCATACTAAAGTGTTAGTGACTTCTCACAGCCCTCTGAGAGGGCATCTAAAGGGCAGTACAATTTGACTCTAAACAAGGCTACAACAAAAGGATTGGGAAGTAGCATACTGTAATGGGTAAGAATCTGCATTCAAATGCCATTTGTCCTACTTCCTAGCTGTGTGATATTGAGCAAGGTCACTTAACCTTTCTGTGCCTCAGTTTCCACATAGTGTAGAACTAAAGAGAATTACAATAGTACCTACCTCCCAGGGTTGTTGTGAGGCTTAAATGCACGGACCATAGACTAGTGCCAGCCACATGAGCATTGTTCTCAACCTTATTGTAGGGAGGGAGGAGCTGGATCATTAGCTCCTACAGCCACCCTACCTGGCCAGCAGGTTATCCCTTGGGAACACCAACACACAGGTCCTGTGAAATGGAAAAGCCCAAAGGACACGGTATACCCGACCTGCCACCCTCACCTCCTCACCAGGCTCTCTGCCTCTGAAGGCTTGCAGTCTTTTCCACTCAGCAGCCGGACGACGCTTTTTCTCACTCCCACCTTAGCATCAGTCCACCTGCTCTTTTCTCTGTCCTCCAGAGGTCACTGTTTTTATTTTCTTGCTATCATTCCAGTATTTCTTTTTCTTTCTTAAATTTTATTTTTTAGAGGAAGGGGAAGGGAGAGAGAAAGAGAGAGAGAAATATTGATTGGCTGCCTCCCGCTGGCACCCTGATGGGAAACCGAACCCACAACCTGGACATGTGACCTGACCAGGAATCCAACCAGTGATCTTTTGCTTTGCGGGATGGCACGCAACCAACTGAGCCATGCCGGTCGTGGCTCTGGGATCTTTCATACCACAGCCCTCCACGGGCTTCCCTTGGCTGCAGGGCAGAAGCCAAGGTCTTCCCCTCCATGCTCCGCACCATCACCGCGCCGCCTTGGTCCCTGCCCTCTCTTGCCTGCGCTGGCCACTCCACCTGTCAGGCTCTTCCCCTCCAGGACCCAGGGACGCCTTCCCTCTGCACAGAGCACTCTTCTCTGAGTTCCTTATCCTCATTTAGCTGTAGTCCCAGAGAGGTGCCATTGAGCCACTCACGGAAGGTGCCACACTCAGTCACTATCATGACGCCCTGCTTTATCTTCTACATAGAATTTATCAAACCCTAAAATTATCATTTTGTCGTCTATCTACACTCCCCTACCTTTAGAATATTAACTCCTCACTTGCCTTGAGCAAGGCTATGTTCCCGATGTCTGCAACAATGCCTGGCACACAGCTCTAATGACAGTGCCCCCTGGTGGCCGCCGCCGTACACTAACCCTCGTGTAGAAGTGAGGTCTCAGCGCCCCCTCGTGGCTGTGCGAATTGTTTTACTACTACACCCCAAAGGTCAGTTACTCCAGGGGTGGTCAGCACACCATTAAAAGGGCAGGCTCTGAGGAAGCTACTACAAAGCACTCGCCTATCCTTATCTTTTAAAAAAAGATTTTATTTATTTATTTTTAGACAGAGGGGGAGGGAGAGAGAGAAACATCAATTTGTTGTTCCACTTATTTATACATTCATTGGTTGATTCTTATGCAAGCACTGACCAGGGATCAAATCCACAAGTTTTGTGCATATCGTGAGGATGCTCTAACCAACTGAGCTACCCAGCCATGGATGAAGATATTTGATCTCTTAACCATAAGGGCCTTGGCAGCAAGGTGAACATTATACCAGTGATTGTCAAAGCTGATGAAATTTCTGAAACCTAATTACAGAAATATAAAGTGAAACTCATAAGTGAATTGGTCAGCAATGTTGTCCAGATACACCCATTCCCAGCAGGTGATAAAACTACTGTAACAATCAATGCTTCAGTGAATGGACACGTGCCATTTGCTGTTGTAGGAAGTATGGATGAGTAAAAAGTGGGAACTCCCCAGTACCCTTGGGGTCTGTACAACTGGAAAATGAAAACCACCGTGACTTTGTAAAGCTCCAGGAAATGCTCATTTGTACTGCCACCCTATGGTCTTTGGTGCCAATTCAATGCCAATAGGAATCCTCAATTTGGGGTGCAGGAAAGAAGGAAACTTTCAGTGCAAAACAGCTCAGTTGTGATACAGCACGGTTCTGAAAACAGTATGGCTGTGGAACAGCTCAACTGTGATACAGCGTGGCTGTGAAAACCACACAGCTGTGAGCTCACCCTGGGACCAGGACCTTCTCCAGCTAGACAATACTACACTGGTCTGCTTTGCCCTGCTCTGGTCTGATCCAAGGAGACAGCTGCTGTTTCAGCTTGGGGGGCAGGGGGTTGTAAGGTGGGGGGGCGCAGGAAGAGCGGGGCGGGGGGCAGTAGAGAAAACAGCCTTTGGTGAAAAGGGAAAGTGTTCTCTCAGAGCCAGAGGGGAACTGACTTATGTAGAAAAAAGTCCCCACCCCATCCCTGATTGGTCTGTCCTCATACAAATGAAGACTGCAAATCCTCAAAGTTTGATTGCTCCAGAAGGCACTGTCTTGATTGGTCAGAATAGAGTTGCTCTGGTTAGCTGATTAGTTGGTGAAGAAGATGGTGGGGGTGTGGATACAGCTACATAGTTCTGATTGGATGGGGAATGCCTCAGTCCTGTTGGTTGAAACAGGATTCCAGGAACTCCTTTATTGTAAGGGCTGGCTCAGATGGCAGAAACAGTGCAGGCAGCTCAGTGCAGAGGTAGGCAGTTCAGTGCAGGCTTCTCTCTGAAGTGCAATTTGCATGAGAGGCCCCTTTGTAGAAATGGTTGCTAGTCTCTGTTTTTTAAAAATTTGAGGTGTTAGCCACCAGGAACCCTTCTTAGTAGGCATCTTCTTTCTCAGGGCCCACAGTAAAAACATGGGGGACCTGCGAGGACAGGCCCACACTAGGCACTATGAACTGAAATGGGTTTTCCTCTGTTTTGGGCCCAGAGAATAAGCTTCTCAGTCTTTTTTATTTTTTAATCCTCACCTGAGGGTATGTTTATTGATTATGGGCGGGGGTGGTGGTGGAGAGAGAAACAAACATCAGTTTGTAGCCTCCCCCTGCACCCCGACCAGGGGCTCAACCCACAACCTGGAGATGTGCCCGGGCAGAGAATCAGATCCATGACATTCTGATGTATGGGACCATGCTCCAACCGACTGAGCCACCCGCCCAGAGCAAGCTGCTCGATCTTTAAGAGACCTACAAAGCCAAAAGACATGAATTTTCTCTCTCACACACACAACAATAAAGGAGGTCCTGTGAGGACACAGCAAGGAGGTGGTCCTCTAGAGCCAGGAAGAAAGGACTCACCAGAAACCAGCTCTGATGGTGACTTGATCTTTGATGTTTAGCCTCCAAAACTGTGAAAAAATATATTTCTGTTGTGTAAGCCAAAAACAAAAACAAAAGACAGGGATTTTATGGTGAATGCCAGAGGAAGGAGAAGAAATGAAGCAGCTGTTTGTGCAGTGGGTAAAGAAGAAAGTAGCCATACTGGAAGAAGCTGAAAGAGAGCTACAGGTGGAATCTTAGCACCCCAGAAGAGTTCACCAGGAAGAAAGAAGGAACCTTGAAGGAAAGAGAAGACTTTGGGAGGAAGACATAATCTTTCTCTAGAAAGAAAGCTACCAGAACCAGATCTTTATGGCAATGGGAGGCAACCTGAAGAAGGGCAAGGACGGTAAGAACTCCAATTTTATGTAAAACAAAGTTTCCAGATCACAGAAGGTCATCACAGGCAAAGGATATTAAAGTGCTAGAAGTATGGTGTGAATTTCTTGCTGTTTGTGTATATTTGCTCAGTCACTTATTCTGTATCTGGCAAATGGCCACAGTAATTGCCATTTATAGCATACTTCTAAGTGTAAGGTCCATACATGACCCAGAGTGGATGATGGCATTTATATGCTCACTGTTGCTACATGTTTTTCAAGTTGCGAGTTTGTCATGACTCTGCATGGATTCTCCTGCCGCCCCTTCCTGTGGCTCGGCAGCGCCTCACACCCGAGCAGGAGTGGCGTCAGTGCCACAGAACACGCAGAACTCGTCTGTAGTGTGGCTGTCAGGTTGCAGTCACGTTCCAAGATGAACCTTTCTTTCTGCATACTAAAGGTAACATTTTGGGAATATACTTTAAAAGGTACAGTATACCTGAAACTCTAAGCTTTCTATAGCTTTTTAGAACTTAAAAAAAAAGTTTTTAAGGTTTATTTTATTCTCATTCAAGAGATGGGGAAGGGAGAGACAGACAGACAGAAACAGTGATCATCTGTCTCCCTCATGCTCCCCAAGTGAGGATCAATCCCGCAACCAGGGGATGTGACAGAATCGAGCAGGTGACCTTTCTGTTTCCGGATGGTGCTCCAGCCCACTGAGCCATGCTGGCCAGGGCAGAACTTTAAAATTTTTTATGTAATTATCCAACTGGTAACTAGTAAGCTTGTACCAAATTTTATATAATGTGATGGCCTTCCATACTTCAGTACACCTTATTGTGGCTGATGTATTAGAATGATGAAACAAAATATGTCTAAAAGTAAAAACACCTAGGTATATAAACCCTTTTTCTAGTGATAAGTACCTTTGGACCTGGGTATTATCACAGTATTTTCATTAGGCTGTGTTACATACTTGTTGCTTAAAACTCTCTCTTACAGGGAAAAAAATAATAAGGTTGAATCATCTTATTAAACATATATATATGTATGTATGTGTGTATATGTATATTTTTTAAAGATTTTATTTATTTATTTTTGGACAGAGGGGAAGGGAGGAGAAGGGGAAGGAGAGAAACATCAATGTGTGGTTGCCTCTCCTGAGTCCCCTACTGGGGGCCTGACCCACAACACAGGCATGTGCCCTGACTGGGAATTGAACCTGCAACCCTTTGGTTCACAGGCCGGCACTCAATCCACTGAGCCACACCAGCCAGGGCTAAACATATTTTTAAAGAAAATAACTATGAACATCTGAATATTAAAGATATAGAAATTTAGATAATTCATATTGTAAGGGATATTTGAATTCAGTGCCTTAGTATTCTCAGAAAAACTTTTTCCTTAACAGTCATAGGTATATTATTTTTTCATTTTGTGTACTTGAATATTCTAAATGAAGCAGACATTTACCCTTTTTAAAAAATTTAATCTTTATTGTATTTTTCCCATTACCATTTAGTCCCTTTATACTACCCTCCCCCCAGACATTTAATCTTGACAAATAAAATATATCTACATATCTATTTACTAAAATGTGCTTAAATTACTTCAAGTTTTCTTTTTACAAACTGTCATTTTAGGGCATGTTTTTATCAAAATTAGTTCATTTAACCATATGTTCAAATTGTTTTGAGACAGGTATGTTACCAGTATTTTTTACGCAACAAAATGTTTAACTTAGCTTATGTCAGGTTCTGAAGTGTTTTTTTCCATGAAGTTGTGTAAGTGCAAATAAAACCTTCCATTTTGTAGCACACACAGGAGAAATGGAAACATGTTAGTCTTGTCCTGAAGGCTCACCAGTAAAGCGAGTTCCAGGAAAAATGTTTAAAAGTACACTTTGCTTGAGATAATAGAAAAAGGTAGCTAGTTAAGAAGAAAACAAAGATAGTTTAAATAACGTCGATAGTCACAAGATGTCTAGTTTCTGCTTTTTGCTTTCAAGATAACATCATTGTTATTCAATTATGAGATGTTTTCCAGAATCTTGGTTCCTCAATCTGTTTAGATCCCCTGACCACAGTGACAAAGACGCCAGACAAGACGAAGTCAGGAACTGAATTAACCAGACGAAGAAAAACCAGTGAAAGTTGCACAAAAACTAACCAATTAGTTTCATCCTTGGCCCCTAATCCCTAAACCTCAATTTCTGTCTTAAAGAAACCCTCGATTAAAAATCTTTGGGAGGCAGCGGACCGAGGGCGTTCCCATCCAGGCTGCGGCGCCGTGGGGGTGGGGGCGGGGGCGGGCGGGGAGGGAGCCCAGTGGGGGCGCCCTCCCCCGGCACTGCCACCCCTGCGGACCACCGAGCCCTCCAGAGTAGCACCGCAGTGCCCAGTGGGCCCCACGGTGAGCTGGGCGATGTGCTGGGGCCTTGCTTCCCCATCACCCTGGTCTGGGCGGTGAGGTACATCCAAGGAAAAGCGGGTTGACTGGCTTCGCCATCAATTGCTCCCCACCTGCAGCCACCACCCGCTGAAGAGGTGCAGGAGGCTGAGCCGGAGCTACTCTCTGACCTGGGCGACCTGAAGGTTTGTCAAGGCTGACAGGTGCTGCCGACCCCTTTGTCCTGATCCTCAGAACCATGGGGTCCTGCACTGCGCCCCCTCCCGCTTGCTCTCACCCAGCTCCCACCGAGGGCACTGGGTCTCCATGCCTCCTCCCACCCATCCCTGCCCCTCAGGCCTTTAGTCCTTTGTTGGCGGAGCCTACGGTTCTCCCAGGCACTGTTGAGAGCTTTTTCCTTTTGGGGCCCTTTCCATGGGCCTTATCTTTCTTTAACCCTGCCCGACTTGGCTTTGGAGTTCTTTTCATGGTGACAGGGCCTGATGGATGATATTCGGTGTGTATATTTTATAAATAAAATGTTAAACAAACAAACAAACAACCTTTGGGCAATTCCGGCTTTGAGCACTAGATCCTGTTCTTCGGGGTGGAGCTATTCCAATGAAACTGTATCTTTCTTCACTGCACCGCCCGCCTGTTTTCAAGGGTTTGCTGTGCGCCTGCGCACGGACGCTCCTTTGGTTCTGTAACGTTTCTGATGACAAACCTGGTGTCCTCATTGTCTTCATCCCTCTGTCTTTTTTTTCTGGCTGCTTTTAAGAGTTTCATCTCTCGCTCTGTTTTATAAAAAGAGTTTTGTTTTTGTCACTAGTTTTGAACAATTTATTTTGCAATTTGGTGTAATTTTTGTCCATGTTTTCTGTGCTTAAGTTTTGTTAACTCCTTAGATCTGTGGACTTACAGTTTTCATCAAACTTGGACATTTTTGCCATGACTTCTTCAAATATTCTTGTGTTCCTCTCCCTTTTTTTGAGTTCTCACGGTAACCATGTGTGAGGCAGCTTAAAGTCGCCCCGCAGCTCAGTGTTGCTCGCCTTGTTTTTCCGTGCATTTCGCGTCGGACAGTTTCTACTGCTGTGTGTTCAAGAGTCAGTAATCTCTTTACCTGCAATGCGTACCTTCATCCAGTGTGCTTTTCTCAGTGTCTGTCATTTTTGTCTTTAGACATTCAGTTTGGGCCTTTTTAAAAAATATCTTCCACATTTCTAGTTAACTTTTTGAACGTATGGAATACAGTTGTGGTTTCATGCCCTTCTTGGTAATTCTAATGTCCATGTCAGTTTTGGGTCAGTTTCAGTTATTGGCTAATTTCATTATCAGTTATGTTTTCCTGCTTCTTTGATTTTGGATGCCTGGTGATCTTTGATTTTAATGCTTGGATGCTGAATAGTTTTGTATTCTTATAAATCTGTTGAGGTTGGTTCTGGGTTGTTAATTTACGTGGAAGCAGTTTGATGCTTTGGGTTTTGCATTTATGTTTTTTAGGTGGGTCCTGAGCAGTGCTCCTTCTAGGGTTAATTGTTCCCTACCACTGAGGCAAGACCTTCTTGCCCAATGCCTCATGAAGGAGAAATCTTTCTGGTCTGGCTGGTGGGGACAGGCACTGTTCTCATCCTGTAAGATGGCCCTTATCCCCCCACCCAGGTAGCTTCCTCACAGGTGTGTGTTGACGGCACCCTGCTGAATACTTGAGGGCCTTCTGCAGATCTCTGGGTTCTTCCTGTGCCGTTCTCTTCTCTCCAGGTCTCTGTCCTGCAAACTCTTGCCCCCTTGCTCTCCGCAGACTCTCAGCTCTATCTTTTCTGAACTAGGGGAGTCAGCTGGACCTGTCGTTGGGGAAAGAAATCTTTTTCCCTCTACCTTTCCAGATTCTCCAGCTGGTAAATCAGACGCACAAAGACAGATTAACAAGAGAAAAACAAACAAGCTTGGTAACATGCATCACAGACACACACGGGAGAACTCGAGTAACTCAAAGGAGTGCTTAGAACTCAGGCACACGTAGCATCTGAACAGAAGAATCAAACTTCAGAGAAGTGAGAAGACAAGGGAAAGGGACTTTGAGTTTTCAGTGCAGCAAATTGTGGTAAGCTAAATATATGGGGGGAACTAATGGGACAAAAGGGTTCATTAATAAGGTTGGTGGTGTGGGTTCCTCTGGTGGGATGATAAGAGTCTTGAGTTGTCTGGGGACTAACTTCTGTTACTCCTGGTAGAGAGGAGTGTGGGGACACTCATCTTTACAAATTTGTCCTGCTTATAGGCACATTGGGGAGGGCAGATAGGTTTCCTTGCATCTGCTTCTCCTCAACTGCCTTTAGTTCAAAATGATCCTGTGTCGTAGTGGAGTATTTTCGGGTGGCACATTCTGCCAGACTCCCCCTGGGTTCCCTTCCCTGCCTCACACCCGGGTCACAGTCTCTAGGCAATACCTGGACAGTCAGAAAGCTCACTTCTGTTTGCCATTCTCAGGGATCACTTTCCTTTATTGCCTGATATTGTGTATCTCCCAAACCGCATTATTTTGTCTGTTTTTATTGTTCCACTTGTCTCAGGCAGTAAGACAAATCCAATTCCACCTCAGCCAGAAGCAGAAGTCTCTGTAGAACTTCCTTTATTTCTATTTTGTTTTTTCTACCACCATGAAAAAAATGTATTTATGAAAATCTGAAGCAATACAAAACTCAGAAGCTCCACTTAGGTGAAACAAACATGGATATGACACCAAGCAACTCTAGTTTTTCCACAAATTGAATAAGATTTAAGTTTGACAGCATAGTCATTCTTAAAAAGCAGCAATTCTCAAATTTCAATATGGCCTTGTATATTGTTAACTAAGGAAGGCTAGAATGAGCTCTAGAGTTTTGTTTTTAATAATACATTGAGTGAGCCCTGGCTGGTGTGGCTCAGTGGATTGAGCACCTGCCTGTGAATCAAAGGGTAGCTGGTTCAATTCCCAGTCAGGGCACATGCCTGGGTTGTGGGCCAGGTCCCCAGCTGGGGGCATGCAAGGGGCAGCCACACATTGATATTTCTCTCCCTCTCTTTCTCCCTCCCTTCCCCTCTTTCTCAAAATAAATAAATAAAACCTTTAAAAAAACTAAAATAATACTATTAAAAAAAAGTACATTGAGTGAGATGACAATTACAGGAATCGACCTGAATAAAGGTGTGCAAATCTGAGAAAGCCCACTTCACATGGTTAAAATATTGATGCGGGACCCAACCCACGTGGTCCACAGCTTCATTAAGATGACTAGATTCTCTAGATGGTAAGGTGGTGGCTACCATCAGGGAAATGATTTTGCTTAGAAGAGAATTGCAATTCTCTTACTATTTGAGTCAGCAGGGGGAACTTGACATTAAAAATCTAGATCAAGAATCTGTAGGATGGGGGGAGGAATCTATCGGATGGGTCTCATTAGAAAATGGATGTATAGAAACTTAGGTTAAAACCATTTAGAAGAATTTGCAAGCTTTAAGATAATAACATCTTTTCAGAGATTGTAGCATGTAAAGAACCCACTGACACTAATATTATGAACAAGATCTTTTGCCTAAAGTGGGAAAAATAGTATAAAAATCTTTACCAAAAAAGTTCAGAATAAAGCAATTTTTATGGATGTTAAACTATTCACCTGCATCTGTGATGAGGATTGAGTTACCAAAACCTGTGCTTTCTTCTTTCATTCTTGTTCATGTTTCTTCCATTGCTCCTCCCTGGTCTAGAGACGAGGTTGCTTATCAGTTTCCTTGTGGAAGCTAAAGCTGTCTACATGCTCATTCAGATATTTATTTGTCCCCATGGTTTCAGTTTTCTTTTGTGAGGCTCATAGTTGAGGGTATGAGACGAACTTAACTGGAGACCAAACACTCGCTTCCTACTGGACACGGGAGTCTGGGCTGCTTCAGCTGTCAGCTTGCGGGGGTAATAACTACAGCAGAACCCCCCTTTGTGGCCTTGAACTTGTTGGTCCCAGTCACAGCCCGGCCTTTTGGGTGTTCCTAGATGTGGTCACAGGCAGAGACTTTCTGGCCAGAGTCTTGGTCAATACTCATACTCATTATCTTTTTTTGTTTTTTTAAAAGATTTTATGTATTTATCTTTAGAGAGAGGGGGAGAGAGGGAGAGAAACATCAATGTGAGAGAGAAAGATCAATTGTCTCTTGCAGGTGCCCTGATGGGGCACCAAACCGAAATCTAGGCATGTGTTCTAAGTGGGAATGGAACCAGTGACCTTCCGCTTTGTGTTGGCCCAACCAACTGAACCACACCAGTCAGGGCTATAGTCATTATCTTTAGTAGCAGCTGAAAACCTGATACTTACTTAATTGCAGAGTGAGTGGAGCACTTGATGGACCCTCTCACACACAAGGTGCTCCGAGCTGCAGCGTCCTGGGCCCTCTGCCTTGAGAGTGCCACTGGCTTTCGGGAATACAAGCTGTAGGGAGTCCTTGGAGACCAACTGGAGTTGCCACCCCTTCCTTAGGGACAGACTGCTTCTTCAGTTCATTAAGTAAATTGTTCAAAATGTTTCTCTTTTCTCTTAATATATTGACCAATGGGCTCCATTTTTTTTTTTATCCTCACCTGAGGACATGCTCACTTATCCTTGAGAGAGGGGGAAACGTTGATGTGAGAGGGAAACATTGATCGACTGCCTCTTGCATGTGCCTCAACGGGGGCCAAACCTGCTACCCAGGCATGAGCCCTGGCCTGGAATTGAACCCACGACCCTTTGGCTTATTGGACAATACTCCAACCAACTGAGCCACATCAGCCAGGGCTGGACCCCATTTTCTTAAAATAAGCCTCAAGAAGCTTCTTAAAGTTTGGAATTGTGCTTGCAATTCTTTTTTTTTTTTTCCAGATTTGGCAAACCCACTTGTATCGACAGACTCCTCTTTTCCAGAAGGTACCTTTGAATCTTCGTGACCACTTACCCACTTTTTCCTGAGGACACAGCATTCTCATATCTTTGGCTCTCATCTGGTGGAGAAGGAACTTGTGAAACAGTTCTGAAAGCCTGGTTTCCCTGCTTTTCTTGATTCTGGAACTCAGTGGGATCGCTTGTTTTTTTTCTCTGAATGAGTCTTCTGGGAGTCAGGATTCCCGTAGACAGTCCCGTGCCTTCCCCTTGTTTCTGTGACGGGCTGGCTGGCTCCCTCTCAGCTTGTTCCTGGCTGCTGATCTGTACCTTGGTTTCATCGGAAGAGGATGCAGACATTTGACTTTCATCCTGATTTTTATTTTTTTCTTGCTTCCTGTTTCAGTTGGGCTTTCAAGTCTTTTAGTAACTTCTCAGCCCTCAGGTTAGGCCAAAGACCCAGGCTCTTGGGCAAATTCTGCAGGTTACTGTACTTGAAAAAGTCCAGCTCTTCCAGGGAGAGGACAGGCATTGTGATCTGCGATCCAGGCAATGATGCAGAGTATCCTCTAGCCCCCGCTGCACCCGGTCAAATCTCTGTCACCTTCTGTAGAACTTATTTTAAATGTGCATTAATTGTTTGTCTCCGCCCTCTCCAATATCAGCTCCAGGAGGGCAAGGATGTTTATCTGCTTCCACCCCCACCCCAGATTCCTAGTCCTTAAATCAGTGTCTGACACATGGTAGGTACTTGATAAGTATTCATAGAATAGGTGAATGAATGAATGAAGTGAGTCCTGTTATTATTCCATTTTATAGATGACGAAATTAGGGCACAGAGGGGTCAGTCACCTGCGAAGACAGTCAAACTCAAGCAATCTGGAAACAGGGTGCAGAGTGAGAGGTCCCCAGAGAAATTCCCCGCAGCCAATGGTTGGCAGATGGGGGATGGGGAGAGGCTTAAGATACTTTGCATATATATCTATGGCAACTTGATAGCTAGTTAATAGCTGTGCTACTGCCCCAGGACAAAAGGTGTAGTGACTTTCACAATGTATCCTGACTTGTAACTTAGCTGGGGAGCCAGTCCCCTGCGTCACTGAGTCATGCTTGCCCTGGCTAGAGGTGGCAGCTGATAGAAGGTAGAAGATACGGGAAACTGGCAAATGTAGCTCAGTGTGGGAGGAACTGAGGTCATAGGAGGTCAGGTAGGACACTCTGGATCAGGATTCAAAAGGAGGGCAGGCAGCCATGAGGTGGGAGACCCATGATGTAGCAACTAGGCAGTTTGCAGGAGAGATGGTCTGCCATGGGGAAAGCCATATGGGCAAAGTAAAGAAAGGGAAAGAGGAGGAGGAATCATGAGGAAGGAGCCATGAACCAGAAGGGAATTCAGCCATGCTGCCTGTAATGATGTAGCAGGTATGCAGTTTGTAGTCCGGATTCCACCATGCAGTCTGGTATAGTAAGGAGGGAGGCAAGCTGCTGCTCTGTTAGTGCCCACTCCAACTGACTCCAAAGCCACCAAGGACTCTGCCTTGCAAGATGCTGACCTGCTGTCTCACAGACCTGCACTCTGTCTGGACTCTTGGGACTCAGTGAGGCAGGAGATAGTCAGGAAGGAGGAAACTCTGGAGGTGCCCCAGGGCTACGATAAAGGACATCGATACAGAACACAGACTCTGTTCTAAGACAGGTTGTTCCTGTTTTCTGGAAAAGCGCTGAACCATGGTGACTCATGAATGCCCCTGTGCAGAAGATGCTACACGATCCCTGCTTCATTATAGTAGCATTATAATAAATTAACATTGTGCAACCCCCTTCTCCAGTGGCCAGTCAAGGACAATCATGGGAGACCACAAGTGCAGTAGCTTGAAAGTAATACAACTACTTGTACATGTGCAATTAATCCCTGCCAAAACTAGCCAGGAAAGATCCACCCTATAAGAATAGAATCCCTTCAGCCCCTGAGGTCAATCTCTGCTTGGAATTGGCCCACTTCCATGTTCTGTGGAGTGTACTACTGCTTGATAAATCTGCTCTCTCTCTTTCTGCTATAAACTCCCTGTGTGTTCAGTTCAATTCTTTGTCCACGATCACCAAGAACCTGATTACCTGTGCCCACCTATGACAGTTTTTGATGAGCCAGCTAGGAGAAGAAGCCAGGGTGGTAAGCCCCCTTTGCTGCTCTGACACCCAGGGATGCCCCTTTCTGTTGCCATCTATTCCATTTTGGTGAGTCTGATGTTCTCTGACGGAAGGTCGGCTGCTAAATTGCGGGCACAGGTCGAGCATTTAAAAGCCACAAGGGCACTCGCTGCTTGAAGACACCCATGATAGGATAGTCTGGGTGCAGAACCGGGTTCACCTTACCCCCGCCAGAAGCAAGAGAATGTCTGCACACTGGTCAGGCACACTGTGAAAACCACAAGACACTGCCCCACCCCTTGGCCGCTCCCTCGTAGGCCTCGTCTGAACTTCCAGATGTCAGTCACCACCTCGCCTGCGCTGTCTTCCTTTTGCAGTCTCCTCGTCAGGCCCACGGACAGTCTTTTAGGCTAGTCCTCCCCGGCTGACTTTGGCCTTTACACCTGCACCTGTACCCCACTTGCCTTTTGTGTAGGAAGTGTTCCTGCTGCCTTTGTACCCGGAATGTCTACCTTGGGGTCACTAATAGTCCCATCACTAAGTATAGTTGCAGGAATGGGTCACTCCCACCTTT
>CM052550.1:33503713-33541491 GCA_028533065.1 Trachops cirrhosus
TCGATCACTCCCTCACTTCCACAGCCCCCTGAGTTTCTTCCCTGATGGCTTATTCCCACGTGATCATGTCTGTCTTAGGTCCATTCTTTCCAGAGAACGGTTGCCCGTCATTGACTATCCGACCAAGCTGAAGGGAATAGCGAGCAGGCAGTGCCCATGTTCAGGGAAATAGGTTTTGTCTCCTTAGGCCTCCTGGTTCTGGGAGGTTTCTCACTCAGCCTTAGCCACGCGGTTGGGGGGGGGTGCGTTACGACTCCTGAAACCAGGCAGGGCGGACACCACAGGGACCCCTTTGGTTCACAGGATGGCGCTCAATCCACTGAGCCATACCAGCCAGGGCAGCTTATTTCTTTTTTAATTTAGTTATTGATTTTAGAGAGAGGAAGGGAGAAGAGAAAGAGAGCAAAACATCAAGTTGTTGTTCCACTTAATTTATATATTCATTGGTTGATTCTTGTGTGTACCCTGACCAGAGATTGAACTCTCAACCTTGGCATATTGAGGTGACATTCTAACCAACTGAGCTCCCTGGCAGAGGCCTTTCTTAGGTTTTTGTGGAAATTTAAGTATGAAATGGTCAGCTGGGACAGAGAATGAATGGGGGAAGTTTAAGAAAGTTTCTCACCCTGGCCGGGAGGCTCAAATGATTGGAGGAGCATGATCCTGTACACCAGAAAAGAGTTTGATCCCCAGTCAGGGTGCATATGGGAAGCAACCAATAGATGCTTCTCTCTCTCTCTCTCTCCCCCTTCCTCTAAAATTAATATGTTTTTTCCGTATTTTTAAGGATTTTATGTATTTATTTTTAGAGAGAGGGGAAGGGAAGGAGAGAAACATCAATTGGCTGCTTCTCACACGCCCCCAACCAGGGAACTGGCCTGCAACCCAGGCATGTGACCTGCATGGGAATCAAACTGGAGACCTTTCGGCTCTCCAGCCAGTGTTCAATCCACTGACTGCTAAACATACATATTTTTTCTTTAAGGGAAGTGAAGGGAGGGTGGGAGGAAAAGAAAGGGGTAGGGGAGAAGGTTAGGTTCGTCATGAGGGGCACTAAGAGTGCCAGCGTGCTTCCTTCCTGGCCACCCATCACCTGCCCTCCTGGTCTTTCAGCGCCCAGCTCCCCTTGCTTTGTGATGGGACATATATTCAGAAGGACCTTGAAGTCTTTTTTTCCTTTGAATGTCATAATTCTGTACTGGATGCGTGTGTCTTTGATAATGGGGGCAGGCACAAAATCAACATGCAACTAAAATACAGTTCCATTGGGTGAGTTGATATCTTTGTTGTTAGTTGATGTGCTTTTTTCTTGTACAAGGAGGGAATCACCAACATTGTAGAAACAGCTCACAGAGGGACTGCTCGAACTGAGGCCCTGGCCCTCCCCTTGGGGCTCTGGAAAACTGTGGGCCTTCTCCTGCGGGTCTGGGCCTGTTCTCTGCTGCCTGGGTTGCCCTGCTGAGCTAACTGGTCTCTGCTTTGTGTTTTAGACTTTTGCCGAGTTCCAAAGGTAGTGGGAAGATGTCGGGCCTCCTTCCGCAGATGGTGGTACAATGCCACGGACGGATCCTGCCAGCAGTTCGTATATGGAGGCTGTGGTGGGAATGACAATAATTACCTGACCAAGGAGGAGTGTCTTGAGAAATGTGCTGGTTTCACAGGTTAGACACTGGTAGTTGAGGAAATATTATTAGGGTCAGTTTATTCATTGGGATGTGGGTGCCTTTTGCTCTTCACTAGTTCCTCACAGCTGAACCTGGGGGTCTAAAAAGCAGAAGAGACAGGCACAATGTGAGGTCGCCCACACAGTGGTCTCACAGCTCAAGCAGGAGGTAGGGGCGTGACTGCGTCTTCCCACAACTTCCTTTCTCCCGCTACTGAGTGCAAGTCCTGTACCAGACTCAGTGTAGGAGGAAGTGGCTTCCCCTTGAGCAGAAGCCCCCCAGGTCCGCTCAGACAGGCCGCCCTACTTGCTCTCTGGGCATTTGGGTTATTTTTACCTCTGGGACAAATGACTTGAGGAGCTCACACAGCCAGCCAAGTTCTGAGTCAAGTTAAAACTAGAACATACTTCCTGGAGTCCATTCTTCTCTCAGGCCTCACCTGCAAGGATTCTGTGAAATCAAGATACCATTCACCCTGACAGTCTCACTGTCAAAATAAAAACTTAAAGCCCCACACTGAGCCTCTAGGGACCTCTTGATGGCAATGAGACATTGACCCCTGGGGCCTGCTGCTTCTCAAGTGTTCCAGAGACTCAAGGATTTGGCCAGCCAAACTGTCAAGCATTTTCATTGGCAATCTCCCTAACATCGTTACACTGACTTCTCGCATTCTTTCTTGATGGCTTGGCATCAACATTAGGACTCTGGATTCTGATTCTGTGTCAGGATGTGCTGGTGCCTTTACTGCTCCTTGCACACCAACAGCCTGCAAGTCCATGTCCTGCATCTTTGTGGGGTTTTTATGTCTCCTCAGTCACTGGCTGTAATCTCAGTGGGCCTTGTACTCTGCATTCAAAAGTCAGATAAACCTATGTAAAGAGTGGGAGGAAACAGTGGTCTTCAGGAGCTGTGACTGGAGGTTTGAAACATAATGTGGAGCACACAAGCCCGCCGGTGACTGAGCGCCTTAGGAATGCCTTCCTGATCTTCGTGTGCCTGGTGCCCAGCAGGTGCTCAACAAGTGTTTGGAAAGCTGGGGTGGCAGGATATTGTTTTTGGATCTTACAGGCAAGCTCCTCCCCTTTCAGGGAGCAACTGGCAACTTTACCAGATGTTGACTGAGGAAAATAGCGTTTATTGTAATTTTCCATCATCAGCTAGGATCCAGTGTGGGGGGAGGAATTGAGAGGAATATTTTTGTTACTTTTTGTGTCCTGTAATCAAGAATTGACTGTAAGGCCCTGGCTGGTGTAGCTTAGTGGATTAAGCACGGGCCTGTGAACCAAGAGATCACGGTTCGATTCCCAGTCAGGGCACATGCCTGGGTTGCAGGCCAGTTTCCAGCAGGGAATGCACAGGAAGCAACCATACATTGATATTCCTCTCCCTCTCTCCTTCCCTTCCCCTCTGAAGATAAATAAATAAAATCTAAAAAAAAAAAAAAAGCTTCTGGTTGCAAGCAACAGAAATGGACTCCAGCTAACCAAAAAAAAAAAAGAATTGACTGTAGGGCCCTGACCAGGGTGGCTCAGTTGGTTGGGCATCGGCCTGCAGAGTGAGAGGTAACCGGTTTGGTTCCCAGTCAAGGCACGTGCCTGGGCTGTGGGTTCCGGCTGTGGTCAGGGGTGTTCGAGAGGCAACCAATTGATGTTTCTTGACATTGATGTTTCTCTCCTTTTCTTTCTCCCTATCCCTCTCTCTAAAAATAAATAAATAAAATCTTTTTAAAAAGAAGAGTTGACAGTGGGAAGTGTACCTCCCTGTTCTGGTTACTCCTTATTTTCTCAGGAAGGTAGTTGTTTAAGAGTGCAAGCAGCAGGTAGTAAGGCATTAAAACAGGAGGTCACTACAGGGGGCAAGGGGTGGTTGTGTTTTGCTGGCAGAAGACAGACGGCTGTTGTGGTTCAGAGTCTGGCTCCAGGCTTTAGGGCCCAGAAAGCTCTTTCTGGGCACTAAAGCGTGGCTCCACACACTGCACATCTCTAGAGGTGTTTTTCGTGCGCCTGTACGAGAGCTCGGACTGCCGGAGCAGCTCGGTGCTGGAGCGCTCTGCCAGCATATTGTCTCCCCGGCAGGCAAGCTCTGTGGGAAGCCACATGGTCATGAGAATGCCAGTTCATTAATTTATAATGAGATCCAGAACCACCCAGGGGACCAGACACTCAGCAACCCTTACCTGCACCTGTAGTCCACATAGGCAGTTCTCTCGGCCAAATTCCCAGAGGATTGCTTGATGAGAGAGGCCGAACAAGGGGAGCTGGTTTGTGATGTGGATGTTCAGTGGCATCTGGTCAGGCCAGCCCTGTGCCTCTCCAGAAGGTCTGTGTCTGTTGGGACCAGTAAGAAGGTGGGGAGCCAAGGTCCCTCCCTCCCAGGCCCTGCCAGCTCTCCCTTTTTTGTGCTTCCTTCAGCGGCTAGCCTCTGCATCTCACCCAGTCACGTGTGTGTGAGAGAAAAAATACACATAACATGAAATTTACCATTTAACCATTTATAATTGTACAGTTCAATGGCATTAAGTACATTTACATTTCTGTGCACCCCCTTTTTAATTCAGTAGATGGGATAATACAGTTAACAGGTTATTTGACCTTGGAAATCATATTATCTTTTTACATTCATTTCACATGTCTTAGCTCCAGTTCCCAGTGAGTTGATCTTCAAGTTTAACCCACAAGGAAAATCTTGGTTCCTTATTTCCAAGTTTTGTCAGGCTTGTGGTCCTGCATGTGCATTGAAGGGCCCACATAACATAGAAATGGAAGTAGCCATGAGAGGCCCACAGGGCATGACCGCTCAGGGACACAGCTTGTTTAGTTTCACTGGCCATCTTGGAGGAAGGTGCTCTTTCTCACTGCGGTGTTTTTGTGCCTTTGTAGAGAACACCATTGATGATCTGGCCACCAGCAGGAATGGAACAGATTCCTCCATCCCAAGTGGTATGTTCTTAAAGGACCCAGGTCGAACGAGGCTGTCCAGATGGGTAACTGAAAGGACGTTTGTAATCTGGGACTTGTGCAAGGGCCTCCACCTTCTGGTCTGTTCACTCGGCTCTGGCAAACAAGGGCTCTGCCTGGGCTGCCCCCTTTTGGCTCCTCGCCAGCATCTTCAACAGAAAGGAGGGCTGAGGGGTTCTGCAGTGCCTCTGAGCGGGCCTCTGCTTCCTCCTGCGGGTCAGGGGATTGTGGTTGCCTCCCTTGTGGCTCAGGCCCCTTCCTCCTCTCTGGGCTGGCCTCTGTTGTCTTACCGCCTCCCACCCCCACCTCTCCTGGCCTGTTCTGTTTCCTCTGCTCCCTGGGATCCTTTCCATCCCCCTCCCTGTGCTGAGTCCTGTCCTCTGCCACCCTGCCTCCATTCCCATGGCAGTCCTTGATCTCAAGCTTTGTGTTAGCTTGCTTTGTAGTGCTGACAGCAGCTGCCCTATTCCTCCTTTATGATCAAGGATTCAGCTTCAGGAGCCTGGGGTGAATGGCATTAACAAGTCCAGCCCAGCTTTCCTAAAGGCCAGTTCCCAGGCAGTGGGCCCTGCTGGGCAAGACCTGCTGTGGAGGGAGAGAATCTGCCTGCACCCCATTGGAGAACAGTCCCCAATAGGCTAGTGGTCACACACCACTTGCTCCTTGGCTCTGACTGTGACACCAGTGCTCATGTGAGAGTAACTGTTTATTCTGTGACTTGCAGAATGCTGAAAGTTAGGTGAGAGTCACTCTCGAGGTTTGCTAGGCCAGGAATCCTGTGACCATCCTGGCCATTGCTTTGCCTGTGCTCACTGTTAATTCTGAAGCTGGCCTCTCCAAAATCATCCAGCACCCTGGGCTGGCATAATAGCTCTGATTTCAGTCCTGTTTCAAAAAAAAATGTTCCCAGGAGAGTGAGGGAGGGGACGCCTTGCTGTGTAGAGAGTGAACAGGACTGGTTTCCTCATCACCCCAGATATTGTGGCTGGGATTAGTTTTCATATCAACCCCTGTAGTGGAGGCGGGCCTCCCCACCCAGCGTTCATTCAGTGTGTGCTGTAGAGCCCGTTGGAACTGGAGGTGATGGAGCAGAGCTGCCCATGAAGGGGAGATCCACACCCTTCTTCTAGGTGCCGGTGTCCACAGTCCCTCAGTGGGCCCTTTTAGACTCAGCCCCAGCCAGTCCACATGTCCTGTGGCTGCCCCAGCCTCCCTGACATGGATGTTTGTGTTTTAGTTCCCATAAGGCGGGATTTTGATGACCCTTCCAGTGATATTTTCGACTATGAAGGTATAACTTTTTTAAAATTTATTTTTCATTTTAAATAGTAGAAAGTATAACTTTTAAAAAATATATGTGGGCAAAACATATTTTCTTTACTTAGTTGGAATTGTGACACACTTCAGGATTTCCACTAAGGAAATTGTAGCTTGGGGCTTACAGGCCTTTCCGAGGTGGTGGAAGGAATGCATGGGAAGCCCCAGGGCAGCAGCTGCAGGCCCTGCTTACCAGCTGTGTGGCTGTGGGTAGGTGACTGTAGCTGTGCCTCCAAGTCCCTGAGTATAAAAACTGGGGCCCCAGACAGATCTCCTAGAGACCAAGGAATGTGTGGAAAGTGCCTACAACAGTGCCTGGTAGGAGAACCCCCACAACAACATAGTCTGGCTGCGCCGAGAAAGGTGCTACAAATGTGGAGGAGGGTGTCGAGCGGGTCAGACTGAGCGCATCTGTAGTTGACCAGTTTGTATGGCAGAGAGACGGCTCTCCCTTGGCTGGCAGCTGTGGGACTGCCCGGGAGCATTCTAGCTCCACTTTCCTCTGCGCCCTGCTCACTTGTGCTTCTCGGGCCTTCCACTCCCAGCACACTGCACTGCCAAGGCGGTCACTGGGCCTTGCCGCGCATCCTTCCTACGTTGGTACTTTGATGCCGAGAAGAACTCCTGTGATGACTTTATCTATGGAGGGTGCCGGGGCAATAAAAACAACTACCTCTCCAAGGAGGCATGCATGAGCCGCTGCTTTGGTGAGTCTGCCTGATCCCTGGATCTAAGAAGCAGTGGTGGGTGGACGGTCCTCCCCAAGTCCATCCCCCATCCCTAAAAAAGGCTGTGGAAAGGCTGTCATTTGGCCTCCATCCTTCTCTGGCTCCCTGGTGGGGAACAGGTAGGCTTTGGCCCCTAGACATGTCCTAGGTCCCCACCAAGGTGACAAGGCCTTGAAGAACTGGAAGAAATAGTACCTCGGAAAGAGCCCACTGTGAAGGCCTGGGGCTGAGGGGGATCTTCAGGAGGCAGCAATTTTCGGGGGAAAGGGATTGTGAGCTGACCTTGAGGTTATGTGTTCTCTTCCAGGCAAGCAGCTGTATCCTGTCCTGCCCCGCAGCACTAAAGGTAAGTGGCCTGTAGCCGCCACCCCCACCTGCCTGCCTGACTAACTCAGCTGTGTTTTTGCAGGCTCGTGTTGTCTTGGACACATCATCCTTCACCATAAACATCTTTTGGTAGAAAGTCGTGTTTCTGAACAAGAATGGCCAGGCAGCTTGGGACGTGTGGTAGATGTTTGTCAAACCGCTGAGTATATGGCGGGGGCTGGAGTGAGGCAGCTGGGGGGTACTGGAGGGCGCAAGTCCTGCTGTTGGGCACGTGGGATCTGCTGCGTGCAGGCCTGAGCCTGACTCCAGGTTTAGAGGGAACTCTGGTCCGTGGGGTGGACAGAGCTGGTTGTGGGTGACAAGAAGGAAGTTGGAGACCTTGCTGTGTGCGAGGCACAGCCAGTGTTGTTGTCCCCAGGCAGTGTGGTCTGACAAGGGGGCTGGGCCTCTCGCTTTTGTTTCTGATTTTGAGCCTGAGTCAGGAAGGATAGTGTTTGCAAAAGGACCTGCCACACTGGTTTGGTCTCTTTCCACCTGTTTCCCTAGTAAGGAGCCCTGACCTGGCCTGCTGCCTGCTCTATCGTAGAGGAGGGGTGAATCTGGAACTGGTTTGCCAGGCCTGGGCAGAAAGCAGGCCATCAGGAGTGTTGGTGGGGTAGGGTAGAGGTAGGGAGGGACTCGCCCCTATCTGATTCTGTAGCCAGGCAGGGAGAGGCAACTGGGTAGTTGCCATAGGAGCCGCATTCCTTAGGTGGAGTCCCACCTGGAAAGAAAGCATCTTCACTGACCAGTGGGGTGACCACTGTTGAATTTACCAAGGCCATTAGGAACACAAGGGTCCCCTCGCAGCACTGCCCCCAACAAACCCTTGCCTCTGCCCTTACCTCATTCCACAGTCAGCCATCCAGCCCCCTGCAGGCCCACTTTTGTCTGGGGCTGATGGTGGGGGCAGAGTGGACACAATACCTGGGGTTTTATGTTTCCATACACGGCAGAGATGTGTTTTTTACGTGGGCTTGGGACTCCTGTACAGCTTGCCCCTAAGAGGTGGAGGGAAATAGTGTAAGTGGGGCTGTTTGTTCAAAAAGAAGGAACCCAAACAGTCACTATTTATGTGCACATAGCGTGGCGCCTTGTTTTGTTTGTTTGTTTGTTTGTTTGTTTGTTTTTCCAGGAACCAGTGTGTTAGGACTGTTCTTCCTGGATGGGTGGGGGGATGTGGGGCTCAGGGCTGCTGGGTCCTCACCCTGAGCCCCTAGGGCACCTGCGACCTTCCTAAGCCCTGAGCTGCCCCACTCTGGCCGTGGCTGTCATCCCACCAGTTCTGAGGCCTCTCTCCCATCCCCAGTGGTGGTCCTGGCAGGGCTGTTTGTGATGGTCCTGATCATCCTGCTCGGAGCCTCTATAGTCTGCCTGGTCAGGACGGCGCGGAGGAACCAGGAGCGCGCCCTCCACGCTCTCTGGAGTTCCGAGGATGATAAGGAGCATCTGGTGAAGAACACCATTGTGCTGTGAACACCTCGTCCCCAGGAGGCCATCCTTCTTCAGGATTCAGGATCCACTGTCCATGAAGAGAACCTGGGGAGGGAGAGGGGAAAGAACTATAGAATGTGTGTGTGCTTTTTAGAGTGATTGATTTGTATTTTTGTGATTATTAGGGCTTTTTGTCTGTTTGGTACTTCAGAAGCTAAGAGGGCTGCTTCCTGGTTCCCCCAGGGCAGGTTCACTTTGGAAGCCTTCTGATGGTTCACATTCAGACGGCCCAGCCCCAGACCAGAAGTCAATTCCTCTTTGATTTCTTTACTCCAGGGATAGTTTTCTTTGTTCATGTTGAAGCCTTTTTGCCTCCTTTCCCATCACAAAAGTAATGTTTTAATAGTTTCCTTTGTTTGATTTGTGGGTTTTTTCATTTTTAAATAAGCAGAAACAAAAGTTGTTTTTTTAATTAGGATTCTAAAAAGAAGAGAGTAAAATGTACAGGTTTAATAAAAGGGATCTTCCCTTTTAAAATAAATTTCAGCATGTGCTTTCTTAATATGACTACTTGCTTGTTTATTTACTTATTTTAATGATTGTGTTTATTTCTAGAGAGAGGGGAGAGGAGAGTGGGAAACACTGATGTATGAAGGAAACATCGATTGGTTGTGTCTTGGATGTGACCAACAGTGAGACCTGGCACCTGGCCCGCAACCCAGGCATGTGCCTGACCAGGAATCCAGCTGGTGACCTTTTGGTTCGCAGGGTGATTCCCAACCACGGAGCCACACTGGTCAGGGCAGGACTGCTAATTTAAATTCTACCAGAATTATCACAGGACACTACATGAAATGTCCCATTCTAGAAACAAAACACCTTTTCAAAAAAAAAAAAAAAAAAAGCATCTTTCAGATCTTTCGGCAGGGTTTTTTTTTTTTTTTAAGGCTTTATTTATTTATTTTTAAACAGAAGGGAAGGGAGGGAGAGAAGCATCAGTGTGTGGTTCTCTCTCACGCACCTCCCACTGGGGACCTGGCCTGCAACCCAGGCATGTGCCCTGACTGGGAATCGATCCGGTGACTCGTTGCTTCACAAGCTGGCACTCAGTCCACTGAGCCACACCAGCCAGGGTGAGATCTTTTTGAATAAAATACATCTTACATTACAAACTGAGTGTCCACAAAGCTTTACCAAACTACACTTAGCCTTACCACTTGTGGTGAGTTCTGGTATTTTCCATTCCAGATCCCTTGTTAAAAATGCTGGTCATGCCCTACTGATTAATTTTTAAAAATTTTTAAATGACCCACTATGGACTGTAACCCACACCTTAGACACTTCTTTGGGGGCACAGGAGAGTTGGAATAAGGATGCATCCTGTTCAGGGAAGGACCAAGACCTTCCTAATGTTGGAGTGGTTCTGACTAAAATCACTTGGGCCTCATGATTTTCATCTTTTGCTGGAGTTCTGCCGTCTTCTCAGGACTCCCACGTGTGCCCCTTGCATTGAAATGGGGGGTTTCAATGGAGGCTCATTCAGCCTCCAGGGCTAGTCCCAACTCTCCTGCTTCCCTGTGGGTGTTCCCTTCCTGTCTCGACTCTGGAAGCTCCTCTCCTCCCCTTCACCTTCCAAACATGTCCTAAACACAGCAGCATCCAGGCAACCCACAGTGTTAGGTAAAATTTCCCAGGGCTGAAAGAGCAAAGAAAAAAAGCTGATAAACTCCATCATTGCATCAAGAATTTTCTCCCCTTAAAAAAAAACTTAAAAAATTGCTTTTAGAGAGAAAGGAAGGGTGAGGGAGAGAAAGAAACACCTATTTGTTCCACTTATTTGTGAATTCATTGGCTGGTTCTTGTATGTGCCCTGACTGGGGATCAAACCCACAACCTTGGTGTATCATCAGGATGATGCTCTAACCAACTGAGCTACCAGTTGCATTAAGAGTTTTCAAAAAGAACTTGAGGCTTGTCTTGGGCAGCAAGAGGAGGATCATGAGGACGCAGATATCCTCCCTGCTGCATGAGTGGCAGGCGATAAAGAATTACATGGAACAGGGCAAGATGGATAGAGGGGTACTGGGGGTGAATTGTCTCCGGTAAAGGAAAATGTCTTACCATGTTCTTGTGCAAGCAATGTCCTTTTCTAGGAGTCAGCTCCAGTGGGGACACGGGAGGTGTCAGACAGCCTCTGAAGGAAGCAGTCTCCGTTCTAGCTGGATGAAGCAGTCACGTCATGAATCAGTCTCAGTCCCTCCCCCTGCCTGGGCAGCAGGAGGCTGGGCTCTGGTCTGGGAGTGGGTGGAAGTACCTGTCCAGTCTGGGCTCTGTGCGACCAGACAGTTCCAGATTTTGCTTTGACCTCTCCATGAAACAAAACATGGAATAAACTCTCCTTCCTAGAAATTCCTAAGGCCAAAAAGGTCCACGTTCTGTACATTGGGGGAAAGACATGTCCATTAGGGTTTACAAATCTATTCCAGAAAGAAGTAAACAATGACCTCATCTCCTGCTGTTCATGGAGTCTGCCATTTTCCCTGCTTGGCCTTCCAGGCACCGTAGCTGACTCCGAGTGGGTGAGCAGGGAAGCCTGCAGTGTCCTACACACATCGGGCCCCCGAGCAGGACCACCTGTGGTCCAGGGGTAAGGCCCAGGCACTGGGAGGGACTGCACACCATCCAGGTGTGCAACAGCGGGCAGGTCACTTAGCTCCTTTGGACCTCGAGTTTCCTCACCTGTACAGTGGGTGGAGGTGAGGGTATGTGGGATCACGTGGTAGGTCAACCGCAGGACGTGCTTGGCAAGGCAGCCATCCTCAGGGGACTGATTTCTGTCTCTGCCCACATACCTGCTTCCTTGTTCCCCCTCAGTGGGCGTCTGTCTCCTACACCCACCCTGCCACCACGAGTAACCCTCAAATCCACTCAAGTCGTCCCTCATCTTCAAGAACCTCAAACTCACTGCTGTCTCTGGCCTGGTGGAAGGCCTTTCCTTGACCTGTAACAAGTGTTGTCCCCTTCATCTCAGTCACGTGGAGGGAAAAGCTGTGTGTTCCATTTGTCTTGTGGTGAGGGAGGCCCAGGGCCCACTTGCCGCCACAGACTGCCTGCCTGCCAGAGGTGTCACCCTGCGCATTGTCAGGTGTGGTACCGCCATGCCAGGCTGGCCAGCTGCTTTCTGCCGTGCCACTGGGCCCTGAAACAACTGCCACGACTACTACTTCTGGACCATTTACAGGATGACAGTGGTGCTCTTTTTCTTGTCAAGGCTGCTCAACAATGGGCCTGTAGCCGAGTTATTCGGTGGACGTTTTAACAGCCTTTGTCAGGCATCATGAAGAAGTGGAATGGCCCTGGCTGGTATGGCTCAGTGGACTGAGCGCCTGCCTGCAAACCAAAGGGTTGCCAGTTTGATTCCCAGTCAGGGCACATACCTGGGTTGTGGGCCAGGTCCCCAGTTGGGGGTGCAAGAGGAAACCACACATTGGTTTCTCTCCCTCCCTTCCCCTCTAAGAATAAATCAATCTTAAAAAAAAATGGAATGGACTTTAAAAAATCAACTCAAAGATCTCCCCTTACTTCCTCCTGGTCCATATACTTTGGAAAGGCAGTTTGGTCACTGAATGTGGCTGTTCCCAGAAAGGTCAAAGGCATTGGGGATGTGCCCTCCTCATTCCTGGGTACCGTGCACCTTTCTCCTTAACATTAGCCCCCGCGCACCTGATCCTGGCCCCCTCCAGGGGCAGGCCGACCAGCAGGGGGCCTCGGATTGAAGTTAATTCTGGTTCAGCCCTTTGGCTTGTTTCCTGGACTGACTGGTCCTGGGTCATGAAAATGATGACCACTTGGTCACTGAGTGCCCTGCTGCCAAGTCTTCCTGCAGTGGCCCACAATGTCCCTATACATTTGGAAACATGCTTGTTCCACTCATACCTCACTCAAAAGGTCTGGGTGTGAGCAGGCATTGATCAAAGTGAAACCATACCTCCTGGGATGGGATACACACTGAATCCCAGCCCTTGGAGGGAGTTAACAACCAGGGACCTGGGGAGGGAGGCCTTAGACCCCAGGAGGTGGGGGAAAGGGAAGGGGATGCAGTCAGTCCTCCAGATCCAACACCCACATCCCGGCCAATCACTGGTCCACCTGAGCCCTGCGGCATCTACAGCTGCCAACACAACCAGCAGGCACAGCCGGCCCTGACCAATCCTGCGGTGCCCGCTGCCATCATTTGCAGCTTCTGAATGTGGGCCCCACCCCTAGACATTTATAAACAGGACCTGCAGAGCCTTGTCCTAATCTGGCTGATAACAGAACCACTCGCTGCCACCCAAGTGCCCCGGGGTTATGCCATGTATGGCAATGGAGGCTGTAAACTACTCAGTGGCACTGCCCATGCAGCTTAACCAAACCAGGGCAGTGTTGTTCTAAGTCAAGTTCAACAACAAATCCTGAACTGGAGTGCCCTGTACCCAGCAGTCCATGTTTCTGTGTGTGGGAAAGAATGAGTCACAATGTCTCTACAGGGCACGGGGGCTGCTTCCAGGCCTTGTGACTATTGGCAATGGCGCCACCCTGGCCTCGCTGTGTGGGTCCTAATGGATAATGACCTTAGACTACATTCTGGCTGAAATAAGCCCTGTTCACTCACACCTGGATGGCAGGTTGGACTTGTAACAACAGGACCGACCCACTGCTGCTTGGCATCCCAGTCATTGTAGAATGGCACACTCGTGTGACAATACATCTGAAACCAGGAGGGGTGAATTGTTGGTAGAAACAGTATCCCATGCTGCTACAGGTCTTCCTGGGTGTGCCTAGAAGGGATGACCCTGACAGCTGTTTCCCCGGGCCATTTCTCGCGGCCGGGTTTGCAGTGAGCACCATAAAGGACGAGGAAATGGCTCCCTTTGCACAAGGAGCACCTTGCATCAGTAAGCTCAGTGTCCCATCCCTGTGACGCAACCCTCTGCAATGTGCAGGGTCTGTCTGGACTACCCACCTTGTCCCCACAGGGCAAGGGGACACCACACAAATGCTGCTGCTTATGTGGCTTCCTGTGAGTAACAACACCTTTGGTCTCTGGCCCAGCACTCTCCAGCCTTCTGCCAGCATTTTGGAAACCACTACAGGCTAACTTACTAGCTGGTAAATGGAGGAAAATCGAACCCCAGACACAACAGTCAGCTGGCTGGAGTCCAGCTGGGCTGCTAGCCCCTTGGCAACTGCCAAAGGGTGGTTGTCAAGATTTTCTGATTATTAACATTCCAGAACACCCCAGGCCAATGCTTTGTGGGAAGGGAAATCCAGGCCCTTCATACTGCATGCCTAAAGCCATCGTCTCCTGGGACGCAGTTACATTCTGAGTAAACAGTCCACAACAGGGGCTATAGTGTTTGCAGGATCAGGGCACACTCTGTCCAAGTCAGCTTCAGAAGAGACTAAACCAGGCCTTGAAGCACTTGCTTTTCCAATGAGCCTCGTCAGTCCTCGGACGTGGAGGGGTGGGGACCCTCTGTGGAGGACTGTCTCTCCCCACCTTAGTTTCCCTGGCCACTAAAGTTGGCATCCAGATCTCTTCCTTAACGTGTCGTGACCAAGGAAAAACTTCAGGGAGTGACTCTGAAGAATGTGAGCCAGTGAAAGGTTAGGGGAGAGGCAGCTGATCAAGCAGTAGTGAAAGCCATCAGCACTGCAGGCCAGTGGGGAACACACGTCCACTTTCCCTACAAAGGAGAAGGCATTGCTTACACCCTTAGGTAGTTTTTTTTTTTTAATGTCTTACTTTTAGGCAGAAGTACTGAGGAAACAGGCAGGGGAGGCAGTGCCGTCAGATGCCAGGGCAGGCCTAAGCTACTGTCATGCCTGTTAGCCATGAGAGCTGAATGTCAGGGAACTAACATCTTCCCAAGAGCAGAATGGTTGCCGCTCTCATGCCCCCAACCGGGGACCTACTCCACAACCCAGGCATGAGCCCAGACTGGAATCAGCAACCTTTCACTTCACAGGCCGGCGCTCAATCCACAGAGCCACGCCAGCCTGTTTTCACCCAAGCATTTGTGCCCGCTTGGCCAGCTTTAACCTGGCCTGCCTTTGTGAACCTTCTGGGTCAGATACAGTGCACAAATGATGTGTTGTAGAACTGCACACCCAAAACCGGAGTGATTTTGTTAACCAGTGTCACCCCAATGAATTCAATGAAAGGAAAAAAATACTTATGGGTCAGGCAGAGCAGGGCAGTGCTCCGCCTCCACTCGCTCCTTCCCTTCCTGACGAACCGAAGGTGGGGGCCAGCCTGTCCTTGGACAACACCCTGGAAGAATGCAGAACTACCAGACACAAGGAGCCAGGTCCCACACCCACCCAGTCACCCGCCCTGAAGTCCCACCAGCTCAGGCTTTCGTGACAGACAAAAACGAAGCTGCCCTGTTCAGCCTCTGTCTTTGGGTCTCTGCAGAAGCTGCCACATCCTAATCTCATGCAGGAGTGATCAGAGGGGAGTCTAGAGGACCAGGCTGTGGTCTCCCCGGAACCACTGGCCCTGCCCGAAATTTCTGCACAGTGCAGAGGGCCACAGTCAAACCTCACTTCTCAAATGTCTCCCATCTCAGTGTGGTTCTCGGCCCAATAACCCCTTCATGCTGATACTTGTATGATTTGGTTTTCAAACAAATTGCTTCCCAAATAGCCTTCTGAGTGAATTAAGTTGGAAAAACGAGGTTCCACTGCACTTTGTCTTGGGTCTGGAAGACCACTCACCTTGCTACTCTACTACCTTCTAGCCCAGTGCCCTTGGGCATTAAACTGTGCCTTTTGAGGCCAGGTTCACAAGGAAACATGAGATTGTGTTTGTGGATAACAGTGAAACCTGATGCTCTGGATGGGTAGCTAAGTTAGTTGGTTAGAGCATTGTCCCAATAACCAAGGTTTCAGGTTCGATCCCCGGTCAGGGCATATAGAAGAATCAACCAATGAATGCATAAATAAGTGGAACAACAAATTAATGTTTCTCTCTCCTGCCCTATGAAAACAAATAAACAAACCCTGGCATTTACTGAGCATATATTTACCTTGTACCAGGCAGGCTCTGTGGGAGAACATCTACTTCATAAGGTAAGTTCTCCACTTTACAGAGCAGGAAACTTGAGGCCCAGCATGGTTGCTTATTTGTCTGCAGAGCAGTAAGGGGTAGGGCGAGGGCTCGCCTGTAAGCAGACCGACCGCCAGAACTCCAACTCGTAGCCACCCCGTGCTCACCTGCCATTGGCACAGTGCCCAGCAGCAGGTAGCCTCACTGGTTCACAAAATGACAGCAAGCACCAACGCTGAGTCACACTGCTCTGGTGCTGATCGAACTAGACAAGGTCCCCACACTTGCAATTTATGACCTGCCAGGACAGAAAGACACTTTCTCTCAAATCCTGCATCCGGTTGTGGGGAAAACCACAGTAATTTCACCTCTCTTCTCATTCATAGTAAAGAACAGAGACCTTTCATTTACAAGATACCACGTCCATTCCTCCCCATTTTCCTTCCCTACGTTCTCACTGCCACTCTGACCTTGCAGTTCTTCAGACACACAGGTACACTCCTGCCTCAGGGCCTTTGCACTTGATACTCCCTCTGCCTAGAACACTCTTCCTCCAGGTGCTTATACGGCTTCTCATCTTCACATCGTCACAGTGACTTCAAGGATGCTTTCCATGGTAACTTTATTTAAAATCCACCCCTCCCCTACAGCTATTATTATTACCTGTTCTCCTTTCTTGCTGTATTTCTCCTTAGTATGTATTACTTTCTTAAAAATAGCTTTTACTGGGGTTATAAATTACCTAAAACTCACCCCTTTTAAATGTATACTTAAAGTGATCTTTATCAAAGGTGCAACTGTCTCTGTACATCAGTTTTGGAACACTTCCTCCCCTTACCCCCAAATCTCTCCTGCCCATGTAAGCTAGTCCCCATTCCCACTCAGTTCCCAGCATCCACTGACCGGCTCTGCCTGACTGCCTGCCGTGAGCACACCGCATGAATGCTACCGCACGACGGTCATCTCTAGTGCCCAGCTCCTTCACCTGGCGTCGTGTTTCCGAGTCCACCTGTGACACAGCCTGCGTCAGTTCATCCTTTTTGCTGTATACATATTTTGCCTATCCATTCACCAACCAATGGTCATTTTGGTTTTCACTTTTTTAGGGTAACATACTATATATTTCACCTTGTTCCCCCCACAGAATGTCGATTCTAGGTGGTTGGAAATTGTGTTCGCTGCTGTACCCCCAGCACTTGAACTGTGCTGGACACATGGCAGGTACTTGAAAAACACACGGTGCTGGCATGAGAGAAGGACGACTTCAGAGAGTGCTGAGCAAGGGCTGTGCTGGCGATATGGAGCAGGGAAGAGGGGATGGAGCGACGGGGCTCTGTGGAGCGGCCCTCAGGGTAGGCTTCTCCAAGGAATGGACTTTGCAGCAGAGACCTGAGTGCACGAGGCTGATTACTGGACATTCATCGTCATCCCCAGGCCCCAGCCCCCCGCCCTGCCTACCCACTGCTGTAGGTACAGTCTGTGGCCAGCGGCAGGGTGAGGCTGGGCAGAAACTCACAAGGACACTTAGCCTGACAGTGACGGGAACAGGTGGCTCGCCTGGCCTGACCTGGGGCCAGCCCAGTGTGGACAGGGAAGGCTGGGTGTTGCTGGCTGCTCCTGCTGCTGAGCACCGTGCAGGGTGAGATGGAGGGAGCAGGCACAGCCTCGGACTTGAGCCACCTGCCGGGTGTGAATCCCAGCTCCAGTCTGTTCATTGCTGCATGTGCCCCTCGTCATCTCACGTAACTGTTCGGTCCCTTTGTTTTCTCATCTGCCAAACAGGGATAACAACACTAGCTACCTTTTATTTTAAAAAAGCCAAAACATTGTTTCCTAAGCACTTACTCTGTGCCAGGCACAGGCCTAGGACACGAATCCATTGGATTCTTACCTTTCCCCCGTTTGGTAGCTGCCACTTACAGATGAGAAAACTGAGGCACAGGGAGGCAAAGCCACGTTCCCTGGATCACCTCACTGCTAAGTGGTACAGCTGTGCTTCAAATTCAGCAGCCTGGTCCCAAGTCCATGCTCTCCCCCTTTTAGACTGCTTGTCACCAAGCCACAGAGGGGTTGTTAAAGTGAGTTAATGTACGGGAAGCCCTTGGAAGAGTGCCCAGTGTGGCACACAATAAACACACAAGGAGTGATAATGTTCTCACAGGTCACGGCGGGCCACCCTCCCTCTGTGTTTCCTCAAGAGCAGACAGGCAACTCACCCTTTTGGGGAAGGTGACACCTCTAGCCCCCTTCCCAGAAATCCCCAACTGCCCACCCCAACCCCCAGCTCCTCCTCAGTTGCAAGGCCGGAGAGGAGAGTGTTTTTGTTTTATTTTGCAGTTAACTGTCCACCCTCCCCATTGCCCACAGAGGGAAAGTTGGGCGGTGCTGAGGAGGGGCCGAGTCAGAGCTAAGGACTCTGGACAAAGGTCTGGTGGGGCTCCTCGGCATTCCCCAGGCAGGCAGGTCCCGCTGCTCCCCGCTCCCTGACTCTGCACGTACTTCCTCTCACCACACAGTTAGACCTGTGGCAGTTGTGCTCCTGGGAGTGCGGACCTTGAGGTTCAGGGAACATTCCCTGTGCCAGTCCAGCCCACTTCTCTCAGCAGCCCTGGAGTCCACTTCCAAGAAGCCTAAGGGGGCCGGCCAGGTGAGTGACCCCAAGCACAGCTTCCCTAAAGTTCAGGGTCTATCAGAAGCAGGGGCAGCTAACCTGAGGGTAAGTCGCCTCTCAGCAGGGCACATTCCAGGGGGCAGGGAGTATGGCGGAACAGGGGTGCTTTTGACCTTGATGAACTTCGAGCTTAGGCTTTCAACTTGGGAGCCCTCAGCCTCACTCTTTTGCTTTCAACTAGCCCCAGCAGTTTCTCAGGTTCTGACAGCAGTTCCAGTGACTCAGGCACGGAGGCAAAGGTAGAAGGCTTGAGGTTCCCAAGCAAGTGATGCCGGGTGCCTCAGCCTGCGGAAGAGGCCAGCCTGGAACCTGGGCAACCCCTTCACTAAGGGGTCTCCTCTTCCATCCCCACTGCCCTTGGCCCCACAGTCCCACTCTTCAGGCTCAGAAACGCAGGAAAGCACCCCGGGCAAGGTCAAGAAGCCCAAGGTAAAAAGGGGAAGAAGGCTTCTCACTGACAGGCCTGGGCTTGGCTCATTAAACCTTCAGTTGCAGGCAGCTGTGAACTGTACCTGCCCCACCCACCCGCTTCCCTGTGAGACTAGCCTGCCCCCTGCTGGGCGATCACGCGCAGCCACCAAGGAGAGGCCACCCACGCTGAGCCCACCAGGGTTTATTGTTTCCGGAACAGCGGCCGCCTGCCTGAAGGGAAGGCTAGTGCAGCTGGGGATCTCAGCACCTGGTGGTGAAGGGGGGGTGGGGGCTGCGGAATGCGGGAGGGTCTCTGGCCCCGGGGAAGAGGACGTTTGGACCATAGCAGCGGTGGGCAGGCGGTAGCTGGTAGCTGGCAGGTAGCAGGTAGCCTCCAGGAACAGCAGTTAGAGGCAGGCCCCACTGTCCTCACCGCACCAGGTGGAAGGTGAGCCAGTACATGAGCAGAGGCTGCGCCGCAGCCACGGCCATGGTCAGGTACATGCGCAGCTGGTTCCGTGCCCCACGCACTGGGACTCCCTCAGCCGCAGCCTCCGCCAGGATCTTCAGACGCAGCGTCCGGATCTGGGGCCGGTAGGAGTTACCCTTGAGCCCTCTGGGCCAGGTGCATACCTGGACACTTTCAGTCTCTGCCCCTTTGCAGCCTTCGCTTTCTCCCTCCCTCCACGGGGGCAGCTGGGCTCAAGTCTCAGCTTCTGGGGCTCCTTAGCTTCCCAAATCTAACAGACAGTGACCACCCTCCCAAGGCCTTGTGAGAAAATGTAAGGGTTCAAACCAAGGCCAGGCCCCTGAGTGACTGAGGAAAGGAAGCACTGTGATTATGGAGCCTAGAATGGGTGGCCAGATGCGGCTCTGGTTGCTGTTACCTGCTTAACGTTGGTCAGATGATAATTTGTAACACAAGCCAGAATGCCTTTTTGAAAAATCTTGTAAATAAGGACATCTAGGTCAAAGTCTAGCTGACGGTTAGATGTGACCCACCAGCTACCAGTCTGTGCTGTCTGCTCCCCATGCTGTCCTCCAAGTATCCTGAGGTGCGGTTATCACCACCCCAATTTACAAGAGAAAACTGAGGTTGAAAAAGAGGAAGTGATCTGCCCGGATCCAGTGAAGCTTGGGGTCAAACCCAGGCCTCGCAAACGCTAGCGCTCTTAACCAGCACCTCACTAAGGGCCCTCAACGAAGCTACTTTGGGCGTGCTGAAAAATTTTTTCATCCCAAAGGGAATTCTGGCAGGAAGGCCCACCATGTAAGCAGAGTAGGGTGAGGGTGAGCACCCGCCCACCCTAGCAATCTGGATGGCTCCTCTCTTCCTTTAAGCCCCAGCCTGGACACCCCCCCTCTTCCAGGAAGCCTTCCTGACCCCCAGGCTGCGGTACCCACTCCAGGGCTCCTCAGTTCAGCAGTGCCGCTCTGGTCTAAACTCCCCACCTGACATCCTCTGCTTGGATGCCTCCAGGGGACCCCAGCTCTGTTCAAGAGGCCTGTGTTCTCAACCTCATGCTGCCCTGAGCCCCGGCTCACCATGAACACAAAGATGGATACGCAGCACCAGCCCAGCACCAGGTAGTAGCCAATCTTCCCAAAGAGCAGGCCCATGAGGACCCCGCCAATCATCCTGCGGGGAAGAGGGGAAGGCTGGTCTGAAGAAGAGGCCCAGGGCTGGGGCTGGCAGCAGGGGAGACGGTGATACTCACCCAACGTATTTGTAGCCCAAGAAGGCCACCAGGTCGATGGTGGTGAGGTCGGTGTTGGCAGTAACCAGGTAGAGGCTGAGCAGGATGGCCAGCACCTCCAATGTCAGCCAAGCCAACGCCGAGCTGGCCTGCAGCCCCAGGAGGTCCGGGGAGAACCTGTGGGCACCCGAGCTGTCATTTGATCAGCCGGCTCAAACCCTCCCTAAACAGCCACTTGGGGACAGCCTGTGTTGGGTGGGGCTGGAGACCTGGCAGTGACCAAAATGGACCTGGGCCCTGTCCTCGTGGAAGTCCCATTCCAGGAAAGGCAGACCTGTCCTCAGTGACAGCCTAGACAAGTCGGGGGAAGCCCAGGGCAGGGGAGGAGCCTGACCCAGCGTGGAGGGGCACTCAGGCCTTCCCAGAAGAGGGGACACCTGCACTGACCCCTGAAGACAACGGTGGGCTAGGAACAAAGGACCTTGGTCTCTGCCATATCCCCAGTCTCTCAACAATTAATTTACCCAAATGACAATTATTTTCAGTGCCAAAAGGAAATGAATGGGGCCTATGAGCAAGAGGTGGGGGCTCGACCCAGCCTGTGGAATGGGAAGGCTTCCCCGCGGAAGTGACATTGGAGTGGAGACATCTTGAGTGAGCAGCTGCTCAGCAGGTGATGATGTGAGGGAGGAACACACTCCCGAGCAAAGGGAACTGCGCCAAGACCCCGGGATGGCAGTGCCGGGCCCTCTGGAGGAGGGAGAGAGGACCAGAATGGAGCAGCAGAGTGAGGAAGTGCGGAGAAAGGCCTCATGGAGGGCAGTGCAGGGCTAAGGAGCTGGGCTTGGTCTGGGGCCAGGGAGCAACGGACAGCTCTGAGCAGGGTGGGACTAGACCTTTCTGGCTGCTGCTGGAGTTGGGGTGCAGGGGGTATCTAGGGTCAGGGCAGCTAGCTAGGAGAGGGTGAGGATGAGACTGGACCTGGTGGTGGAGGCCAAGGGGAAGGATGGATTTAGAGAACTACACGTGGGTGGGAAAGAGAGGGTGACCCTGAGCGTGACACCTAGAGCTCTGTCTCGGGCCAAACGGGAGCACGGAGGGGCCGTTCTGAGACAGGGCACCGAGAGACTCTCCCGATTCCCCCTCATCCCCCAACCCCGCACCACTCTGCCCGCTCAAGTTCACTCTTACCTCTCCTGGGTCCCCAGTGCCAGGCCAGCCACCAAGATGTAGGTGATAAAAGCCATAGCTGTGGGAGGCAGACACAGACACAGGTCAGAGGGAGGATCATCCTGGGCCCCCAGCAGCTGGGCCTCTGCCTTGGACACGCCCATCCAGAGGGAGGAGGGTGTGGGCCGTGGTGGGTAGGGTGATACCTGGAATGTAGAGGTCAGGAGCGTTGACATCAAAGCGGGGGGCCACTGGCGTGTCCTGCTGGTACTGCACCTCCCAGTCCTGTGGGGACAGTGAGGGTAGCAGGCAAGGACCCCCAGAGTTGGGCTCCTTCCACCCTGTTTACTGGTCCTCTCTTAGGCTGAGTTACCTACCCCGCCCCTGAAGCTTGCCCCAGCCTCTGACTCAGCCCTTCGCACGGCCCCTCCCCAGAGGCTGTCTCCCCTCAGACCACAGCCCCTCGGCAGAGGGTGCTCTGACCTGGTGCAGGTAGGGAAAGAAGAGCAGGCCCAGCTTCTTGCCCACGTACAGCGTGTCCACGGCGAAGTAATACTTGAGCTTGGTGACAGGGATGAAGCGGTCGATCTGGAGAGGCAGAGCTCTACCTGAAGCACCGGCCCCAGGGCCCCAGGCTCCCCCCCCGACTCCCACCAGCCCGGCCCACTCACGTTCTTATCCACCAGCTCCTTGCCTTGCGCGGCCAGGCTGCTCCCATAGGCCATGGCCATGTTGGACACGGGATCATTCAGGAAGGCCCCCTGGGGCGAGGCAGAGGCTGTAGGGTAGCCCAGGCCACCGGGCTCCCGCTGGGCCCCATAACCCCGGCCCTGGGCCGAACTCGTGTCATCGAAAAGCTGGTGGGGGTCAGAGATGCCTAGCTGGGACACAGGGATTCTCCGCTTTGAGGCTGCGGTGGGAGAGAAGTAGAAGCCTGGTTCATTCTGTGAGTGCGCTCCCTCCCATCCTGCCTCAATGGGGCACGGGTTTTCATGTCTGATGGGTCGACCAGTCAAGGGTGGGCAGGTTCTGCTTGCCATCCATCCATCCAAATAACAAGGAGGAGGATGTTGATAGCTACTATGTACTGGGGCCTACTGGACACAGAACCTTGCACTAAGCTTTTTACAAACAAGGTCTCTGTCTACATGCCTCTTCATGCTTCCCCTCGCTCAGTCAGCTCCAGCCACATGGGCTTCAACCCTCACTGAACACACCAGGCATGCTCCCAGCTCAGGGCCGCTGCACTGGCTGTCCCTCTGCCCGAACGCTCCTCCCTCCGATGTCCTCATGGCTCACTGCTCTCCATGAAGTCTGGGCTCAGTGCGGCTTTCCCCCACCACTGTGTCTACACCTGGGCCTCCCTAGGTGGCATTCCCCATCCCCTTTCCCTGCTTCATTTACAACCACAGAACCCAGCACCAGCTGAGATGCTAGATGTTTTATTTCTTTTGTTCCCTGTCTGTCCACAAAACTCTTTGTCTTGTTCATGGCTGAATCCCATACACAGCACTTGACAAAAACCAGATGAATGAATCAGTGGCCATCCCCACTTTCCAGATGTGGAAACCCAGGCCCAGACAGGCTAAATGACTTGTGCAAAGGGCCAAACTGAGTGAGCGAAGAAGGGCAAGAGTCCAACCCAGGTTGCCCAATAAATACTACGATAATTCATCCCCAACTGAGCACTAACCACATATCCGGCCACGTTCTGAACACTACAGATTAACTCATTTAATCCTCACAACAACTCATTTGCACTGACACTATTAGCGCCCCCATTTTACAGATGGGAAAAGCAAGCCCCAAAGAGGTTCAGGCTCTTGCCTAAAGTCATACAGACAGTATGAGGCAGGACCAAGGTTCAAGTTTTTGAAAGGTCCCTTCAGCTTCATGTTGGGAGTGGGAATGGGCAGAGGAGAGGAGGGAGGAATTTGCTGGTGCAACAGGTAGGATTGGAGGGTGGAACAGAGACATGGGGGATGGGCTGTCTCTGGATGGCTTTTGGAGGCCAGAGGGCCAGGACTTTCTAGAGGCGTGCTAAGTTGGAATGCAGTAAGGAAGAGAAAGGAGACAGGAATATGGAGACAGCCAATCTGAACCCAGCACTTTGGCTCCAGGGCCCCTACTTCTAACCAATAAGTGATGCTGCCACAGCCAATATTCACTGAGCCCCTCCTACACATGCCAGGCACCATTGTGGGCACAGGGGGCAGGGTGGTAGCATTACAGTGGGAAGGGAAGGAGTCAAATCATCTGCATCATGCCTTTCTCTGCCTCAATTCTCTCCTCTGTAGAAAGGGGTTAACGGTCCAAGGCAAAGTGATACTCATAAACAGCTCAGCCCCTGGCCTGGCACCTATTACCAATGACAAGCCCCTCAGCTCTTCCTCTTGATTGTCTGTAGCCAGAAACCTGACCCAGATGTCCTTACTCCCAAAGCACGCAGCAGTGGGCCTACCTACATGGCCTCAAGCTCCATTTCTCTTTTCCCCTCCCATTTCTGGCCTGAAGGGTGGCTTCCTGAAAGCTTTGGTGCCAGCCCCTTCTCCCTCGGTGTAATCCCCTCAGCCAGTGGCATTTGGGCTCCTGCTCCCACAGGCCTCCTAAAGGCTCTCTGCACCACCAGACCGAGGCCATTATCCTGCTCTCATCCAACTCAAGCCCTCACAGCACCGGATACAGTGTCCCAAATGCCAACCTCCAGCTCGGCTCTCTTGGCTTCCAAGACACTGTACCTGTCTTTTTCTCTTTCCTGTCTGAGCCCCACAAACACCTAGTGAGCACCCCTCTGTGTCAGGCTCTGATGCAGGCAGCAATGATCCAAAGGACAAAAACTCCTGCCCTCATGGAGCTGATGTCATCGCGATCAGTCCCTCTCAATCAGTGACTTATTTCCAGCTCCCTGAAATGTGTGACTCAATTTTCCACCCTTGCCCTGTCTTCTGCCTCTCACTGAGGGCAGTCTCACCCACACCCACAGCCTTCACAGGGACCATGTGCCCCGGGCTCTGGGCTCTGGTCTTTACCCACCACTTCTCTCCAGTAGCCAGATCCAGGTTGGCCACTTCCTGGCAAAGCCCTCCGGCTGCCCTTGGGCCCTGACCTCAGTTTCCAATCCCGATTCCCCTTCTGTCTGGCATCTAACCAACCAATCACTAATTCTCACCCACTAGGTCTCAATGTTACCTTTACCTCTCAAACTTCACCTGACTTAAATGTACCATTCCTGGGTCCTCTAGTTCACAGGTGGCAAGCACAAGGCCTGTGGGCTGAATTCAGCCCTCCACCTTGTTTTATCCGGCCCAGCACCTTGTTTCTACTCGGTGGCAGCACCAAGCTCTGCTTAACTGTTAAGGGGTAGTTACATTTATACAGTCCTAAAATTACATTCGGCCCTTTGAAGGCAACCGTGAGGCTGATGTGGCCCCCGGTGAAAATGAGTTTGACACCCCTGCTCTAGTCCATTCTGAGTTGCACCAACCTTCTCTCCAGTAGGCAGCCAGAGTGATCTATTTAAATGAAAGAGAGAACGTGTCCTGCCCTGGCTGGTGTGCCTCAGTGGGTTGGGCGTTGTCCTGTGGTTGGAAGGTCGGGTTGGATTCCCAGATTCCTGGTCAGTTGTGGCACAGGCCTGGGTTGCAGGCCAGGTCCCCAGCTCGGAGCACGCAAAAGGCAACCGATCGATCTGTTTCTTTTGCACATCAATGTTTTTCTCCCTCTCTTTCTCCCTCCCTTCTCCTTTCTCTATAAATAAATAAATAAATAAATAAATAAATAAATAAATAAATAAAATTTCCTGTCCTCTGCCTAAGATCAGGACCACTGGGTTGAGGATAAAACCCAAATGTCTGTGAGGCCCTACAGACAGGACCCAGCCCTGCCCACCATCCTCATTTACTACCTCCCCTCGGGGCTTGCTGCATCCCAGCCACAACAGCCTTCTCTTCAACTCTGGCCCAGCCAAATTCCTGGCCCCCACAGACTTTTGAACATGCAGCTGGGAACACTTTCCCAGGATTACCAACTGCCAATGCAAGCACTCTGGATTCAGCTCAAATGTTTCCTTCTCACTCTTTTGGATGTGAAAAGTATTTCAAGCTTTGAATTGAGAGTCGTCAGGAAGCCTGGTGATTAGGGTTGTTATTGTCAAAAATCTAAAAAGAGAGTGGGATCTTTTAGTCTTGGTCTGAGCCCTCATGACATGAGCAAGAAGTACTCCACACGAATGTCTTCGTTCAGTATTTGTTTGGTTTTATTTATTTATTTATTTATTTATTTTGCACTTCTGACGCTGGATGTCTCTGGCTGAAGATTTGATGTGGTTCCTCCCTGAGCTGTGCATGCTGTCAGTAATAGGTACTGTGCCAGGCTCCATGTACATGTCACTGTGGTGGGACCTATATTCTAATACTGTTCCTAACATTTCATTTTACTAGCAAGAAATCTTTGATTTCATTTTATTCTTTGTAATTCTAGACACTAGATTGTAGTTTAGCCATACTGACTTTTTAAAAAAGATTTTATTTATTTTTAGAGAGAGGGGAAGGGAGTGAGAAAGAGAGGGAAAGAAACATCAATGTGTGGTTGCCTCTCACGTGCCCCCCAGTGGGGACCTGCCCTGCAATCCAGGCATGTGCCCTGACCAGGAATGGAACCGGTGAGTGACCCTTTGGTTCACAGGCCAGCGCTCAATCCACTGAGCCACACCAGCCAGGGCTGTACTGACATTTTTTAAAAGAGAGATATATTTTCTCACACAGTTGTTTGGAAAGAGACACATTTCAGTCCTCAATGCTGCCCTTTGTTTTACAAGTACAAGTTTTCTAGCTCAGACAACTGAGTCAAACTGTAGGTTGTCTCCAAGTCTTACTTGCATGCACTCTGGCTGTTGCTCTGAGCTGCAGGCAGTGGGACTGTGATGGTACAGTGCGCATGGTACTGTTCTGCCAGACTGGGATTTTCTGTACTGAAACCTTACTTTGTATCAACAGTTATAAACAGACTTTAGTACAATAAAGGTCAATTTCTGTAAAAGAAAAAATGTTTCCTTCTCAGAGAGACCTTTCTCACTCCTCAATATAAAGCACTAGCTAGCCCCCAGTTTGTTCTTTCTCATAATATCCAGTGATTCTTTTTTCCCCTTCTGAGTACTTATCACAATTGCTACATATATATTCATTTGATACTTCTCAGTACAGACCGCCAATGCTTTTCCCTCTCACCACAAATCCCCTTCTCTGTACTAATTCCTCTTCATTACGCTTACCCGTACCTCTACCAGGAAGCTTCGCTGACACCCCCAGGCTGGTTCACATGCCCCATCTGGGCTATCACAACACCTCCATCCCAGCCATAACCACTCTGATTGTGCTTCTCCCACCCTGGCCCTAATCCCTCTGCCTGTGCTGCTTCTCTCATCATAGGCCCACCCCACCAGCCTGAGGCTGTCTTCTGCTCTGTATTGTAGCTCTATGAGGACAGGAACCTGTTGAGGCACCGCTATATCTCCAGCATCACCTACCACAGGGCCAGCCAGGCACCTTACTGATAGTTGAAGAGAGGACTGAGCGCACCACACTGTCTACCTCAACAGAGAGGCCTCCCCAACCTCTAGTAACATCCTGAATTATTCCCTTTACGGCCCTGATTAATCCCCAAATTATCTGACTGACTTGTTTGTTTCTGAGTTTAGTGTCTGTCTTCCCACTAAATTCTGAGCTATAAGTTAACAAGGGCCAGTGCTACGCTGGTCACTAACCAGGTTCCCACATTTTAGCACAGGGCTGGGCACAAGGGTGCTGAGGCAGGATGTGATGAATGAAAAAATAAGATAAAAGCACACTCATGAAGATAAAGAGGAACTTAGAGACAGAAATTCATAAAGATGGAAAAGGGAGATTAACAGCAAAATAAACACAGGTTCAAATCTTAAATGAGGGATAATTACGGCCTTCTTCGCTCATGAAGGGCTGTGAACGCTGTCCTAGACATGGGCCACAGAAGGGGCCAGGCTGACCACTTCCTGCAAATCCATGAAGTCGCACTTTTCTGCCTATCATGCAATATCCTGCCCAAAGTTGTTTCCTTCCCAAAAACTTACTAAAGAAAAGAATCGACCCCAATGCGTCCCTACCCGGAGCTGGCATCCCTACGTGGTGCACACCTCGAAGAGCCAGATAGATCCCTGACTTCGTGACCTCTGACCTGCCGCGACCTCACCAACCACCACCGCGGCCCCACCACGCCCCCGCCCGCCCGAACTCTTCGGCCGGCCACGTACGCCACTTACGCTGCCGGGGCGTCCCCGCTGTCGCCAAGCCTGCGGAGTGCATCCTCGGCCGCCAACACCACCACCACCACCACCACCACCCCTGCCACTGTTCGAAATTGGCCCGCCCGGCTTCCGTAGCCACGCCCTACCGGCTATGCAACAGCCAATGGACAATACGATCGTTCAGAAGCCACACCCCCTTACGGAGGCCTGGACGAATTGGCTGTGGGTAAGAGGGGAGGAGTGGAGGTCAGTGACGTAAGCAGAGAGTCAAGACTGGAGCAGCAAGAGGGCGGGGCAGGGGAACAATCCCGGTTGTAGGCCGGTCAGGCAGGATGTAGGTGTCGAGCGTAGAGGCCGATGGGAAGTGGAGTTCTCTAAGGACAGACGCTCAATTTGGGTCGCTGAGAGCAAGCTGGAGCTAAGGAAGGGAGTGGAACAGGAAAAGAGTGTTCCTGAGGGCTCAGCGGAGTGAGTGGTCCGGGCTCTAACAGTTATACAGCTTGCAGAACTTAGTTATTGAGGTGAACGTTTAGAGTGAGAAAAGAACACTTGGCAAATCAGGTAGTAAGAACCAAGGTGTCCAAGAGAAAGATATCTCTAGACGTTTTCCCAGAAAATCATAAAAATGTTTTGCGTTGCAACCTGGCTTTCCCAATCCTCCAAAAAAGCTACAACCCCTAGCAACTCATAGCACACACAGGCCCATCTGCAAGTGAGGAGCCCGGAGAATTAAGCTTCCTTAGTCTCTCCTCTCTTTGTCCCTCAGTCTCCCCATGTAACTCACTCGGTCTCCCACCTTCCCTCCCTCTCAGTCTCCCCTTTTCTGTCCCTCACTCTCCTCCACTTATCTCAGGCACAGATAATGGTAGAAGCGACTTCTGGGCAGTGATAGCACTCCGGAAGAATGTCAGCAAGTGACTCTGTGACTGTGACTTTCCCTTTCCTCCTCTGAGATATTGTCTTTTGGGGGGACCTTGAGGACTGCTCTGGCCTCTGAGTCATGGCTTAGTCACAGGCTTTTTTTGTGAGTGAGGTGTCCCCATTCCTCTTCTGCACGTCTGGTTTAGCATCCGTCCCTTGGGCTCCGCCAGCCTTTTCTCATTCTCAGCTTTCCCACTCTTTTCTAAATTCTTCCGTGAATATTTTTTATTAGTGAAGTAAGTATTTTGGCTTTCTGCTCACCTCATGTTCACATAAGTCACACCTTACCAGTTTTGTGACTACTAAATTTCTAAGCCTACAATTTCTCATCTGTTTAATGGGAGTTATAGAAGACAGGTTGAGGATTCAATACAACCTCATGTGTCCACAGAAGCCTAACATATTGAAGCCTTTGATCGCTGGCCCCTAATGTTACTGTTGTATTACCAGGCATCTCTGCCAGTGAGTTCTCAGTCCCAAGTTGGGCTCTTCCCAAAAGCTGCCACAGTTTTATAAATAGAACCAGCTGGGATGTGTCTGAGCTGGGCCACCAGCCTCACTCATCTGCCAGTCAGATGTGGTCAGGTCTGTGGTCTGCCTTCCGGAAGGCAGTCATAGAGTATGCTGAGTTTCAGCTGGAGTGGGATATGGAGAAAAATACAGGGGGAACAGGGAAGGCACAATTCCCCTTTCAATGGAGGTGTGGATCTGTGGTTCTGCCTGAAAGGCAGAGGCCCTGCCTCATTCCTGTTTTTCCTTCATGTCTCTCACCTCATATTATTTCCTTCCTCGGGAAGCTCTCTTGATCTCCCAAAAGCTGTGGCAGTTGCCTCCTCTCGGCTCCTCTAGGCTACACAGTCTTCTAGGCATCCACCATCTCAACTCTGGTCACTCTGCCTGTGCTTCCCTCTGGGCTGTCACTCTGTTAAAGTGCTGGGAGCCCTCTGAGGGCAGGTTTCAGAACTGTCGTGGCCACTGCTGTGTCCCCAACATCACTCAGCAAATGGCCTAGCAAAAGATTTGGTGAAGAGCTGAAGATCCCCACTCTGTCGCCTGCCCTGACCTGTGTGGCTCAGTTGGTTGGTCGTCCTACCAAAGGGCGAAGGGGTGCCGGTTCCATTCCCGGTCAGAGCATATGCCCATTGCGGTTCAGTCCTGGTGGGGGCATGCAAGAGAGGCAACCGATGGATGTTTCTCACATCGAAGTTTCTCTTCCTCTCCTCCTCCCTTCCCCTCTCTCTGAAAATAAATAAATAAAATCTTTTTTTTTTAAAGATCCCCACAAAAGGACACTGCTTCTGTGTTGTGATTTAGACAGACCTCCCCCTCCAGCGGACACAACTCCACTCCAGAGCACAGGACTTGAGGACTGGATGTCAATTTGTCCCCTTCCCCCTAAGCCAAGCCCCCGGATGCAAAGCAGAATCTTCGCAGACCTGCGCGACGGCCTGGAGGAGTTGGGTGCGACTTCTCGGTCCGCAAGCGGAAAAGAGAGTTCGGACTCTGAGTTTAGGAGTCGCAACGCCTGGGAGGCAGAGAGGAAAGGGATGGAAAGAAAGGCGGAATGCCCGATCCTTTCCATACCATTCCCACACCGCCACCCCCGCGCTGTCCAGGAGCGCTGAGCTCCACCCTCTCCGTATTAACACCTGGCGGTGGGGCGTGCCTCAGTTTCTCATAGGCAGGCGCTTGTCCACCCCCGCTCCTCCCCTTTTTCCTCTGGTTCCTCTTTGGGTCTAGGAGCGGCGCCTAGAGCACTCCCGGAACTGAAGCTGGGCACTGGGCCCTCGGGAGGCAGGGGCCACGTCAGCTGGGCGGCGGGGCTCGTCCGGGAGCCGGCGGGGTGCCGGCGGACGGGAAAGTGCCATGAGGCGGGGCGCGCTCCTAGCAGGCGCCCTGGCCTCCTACGCCACGTACCTGGGGCTGGGCGCGCTGCTGGTGGGACGTCTGGAGGGGCCGCACGAGGCTCGGCTCCGTGCGGAGCTGAAGATGCTGCGGGAGCAGCTGCTGCAGCGAAGCCCTTGTTTGGCCGCTCCCGCCCTGGACGCTTTCCTGGAGCGGGTGCTGGCGGCCGGGCGGCTGGGGCGCGCTGCCCTCACCAATGCTTCGGGGCCAGCTAACGCCTCGGACCCCGCCTGGGACTTTGCCTCTGCTCTCTTCTTCGCCGGCACACTGGTCACCACCGTGGGTACGTGAGCGTTGCCCCAATCCCCAAGCCAGCGAGGACCTGAAACCCTCACTTTGTCCTCGTCCCCAGCGTCACCTGGGAGCCCTCACGAAACAGCCTTACTCCAGCGGATCACTCCATTCCGCTTTGGGCCTAGGATCCCCTCAAAGCCCCAGAGAGAACCGGGATCCACAGTCGTGGGATCCGCCCCACCCCCACCCCGGGAAGCTCCCATCCAAGCTTCTCCTCCCAGCAGGAAATTCCCCCAGTTCCCTCCAGCACGAGGGCCAAACTTAGAATACCTTCCAGGGAGCATCTGGGACGTCATTACTCTGCCTTGAGCTCCTTGGAGACCTGGGCTCGTTCAGTTCTCTTTGGGCCTCAGAGACCTTCAGCGGGGACCTGGGACCCTGGGCCTGAGACCCTCACCCTCTCTGGACCCGGATCTTAGCCACTAAGGACCTCTGCCCTTCTCTCTGGGCTCAGAATGCCGTCCAGATATGTCCTTCCAGGACCCCCTTCCATTCACCCCTTGGGAAGCCCTAACCCAACCTCCTCCTGGCCCTGGTGCCCAGGTGAGAACCCTGAGTCTCCAGACCCTCTGAGGGTGCCATCGCTAATGACCTTACTGCCGGTAGAGATCCCTCAGCCCGGACTTGGGGCCTCCCCCTAAGACGTCCACTCCTGTGGATCTAGACCACTCCCCAGCAAGGGCCCCTGCCCTCCCACACCCTCACAGTCCCCAGCAGGTAAGCCCTGACTCCAGACACAGGACGCTTCCACGTACCCCACTCCATTTTGGCATCTCCCGTGTACTGAGGAGCCCTTAACGCAGGGTCTTCTTCCAACAGAGACACTTTGGCTTTCTCTGAACTTGGAACTTCCATTTTAGCAGCCCCTAACTGGATGTGTGAAAGAGACCCACTGCGGAGGGAGCTAGACCACCCTCCAGAAGCCCCCCAGCCAGGACTACCTCGCCTCCAATCCAAAACTGACTCCAGCAAAACCCCTATTGCTTTTCAAACCAGGGACTCCCCATGGGGGCTTCTTTGAAGCCAAGAACCCCTGGTTGAAACTCAACACTCTCTGGACCCTGATGCCCCTCAACAAGAGCTCCAGAACCACCTGGACCTCCTGTCAGGGACCCCAGCACCCTCCATACACTGTCATTGGGAGCAGAATACTCCCCGCCCAACCATGATACCAGTTACCAGCCTAGGGACTCTGCTCTTTGCACCTGCTACCCCTGCCCTGAGACACCACCCCTTCAGCCTCTGCCCCATCCCAACTTGGATTTCCCAAGAAACGGAATCTCCTGGGCACCTGGAACCCCTCTGATCTCTAAACCCACAGTGGGAACTCCCTGTATAACCCAACACCACCCTAGCCTGCCTTGGATCTGAAATTCTCCCCTCCACCAAGGATACTCCAGGCCCCTGTACCCCAGAGCCCTACCTAGTGTCCACTCAAGACCATCACCACTTTCTACCCTTAACATGCACAGGCAGGACCTGAGACATCCACTCTGTCCCATCATCCCCTTAGCATGGTCTACTCTCATCATGTCCCCTCAGGCACCCTGGGGCTCAAAACCCCCCTCCGCCTGAGGATTCCCCTCCCAATCCTATTTGTGATCCAGAAAATGCCCCCACTGGTGCCTGTCCCCTCTTTACTGTGGGCCCAGGACCCAGCCCCAAACCAGTATCCATTTCAAACCAGGACACTGGCCTTTGAGTTTGGATTACCCAATTCCCAAGTCCCTTTCTCTGAAACCAGCCTCCTCAGGTGGGACCAGCCCCTCCTCCCAGACCTACCCGTCACTTTCCCACCCCAGCCCCCAGCAGACCTGGGAAGCCCCTGTTGTCAGGCTCTGCTGGTCCTTCCACATCCCCTCCCCTAAACTTCCTCTTTCTCCCTTTGCTTGAAATTTGGACTGGGGGTTGGGGGGAGTTGGGGGCTCAGGCAAGCCTAGCCCAGACTCCTAACTCCTCCTCCCTGCCTGCAGTAGCTGTCACGTGGCCTTTACCTTTGGTGGCCCATTGTGTGGACCAGCAAACCAAGGCCATGGGCAGCAGGGCTGGATGTGCCTCTCATACTCTGTTCTGCTGGCTGGGCCTGCCCAACCAGTTCCTGGGCTTCACTGGGTCACATGAGTGTCTCCATCAACCTCCTCCCAGATCCTGTCTTATGAGAAGTCTTCCCAGGCGGGACAGGTGCAGGAAGCCAAACAAAGGCAGGGTTCAGATCCCTGCTCAGCCACTGCTCAGCTCTAGGCCTCAGTGTCCTCCCTCCTCTATAAAATGGAGATAAAGCACTCCCCACTTCACAGTAATAGTGAAACCTGGTAGAGGACTTGCCACATACAGGCTTTAACTCAATCAGCACATGCCTTGTGTGGCAGATACCATTAGTGGCCTTATTTTTTTTAGCAGTAGAAACTGAGGCCCAGAGAGGCTGGGCAACTTGCCTAGGGCTGTACAACTAGGAAGGTGTAGAGTGGAAATTTGAACCCAGGCCATCGGGCCTCAGAGTCCCACGCTCTTAACCAACACACCACACTACCTCTTAGGCCTGCATGATGGAGAGTGATGTGTGCATATTGTAAAAGAAAAATTAACTTGAACACTTGTTAAAAATGGTAAGCTATTGCAGTAGGGGAGAGAGACTGGACTCAACTGTGAATATAGCAAAGGCAGCTGGAGATGTAGAGCAGAGAGCAGAGTGAGGGGGTCAGTGGGTGGGAAATTACTAAGAGGAGACAGGTAGGCAGGTAGGGGGATTCTTGTTTACTGGCTTAATGGGATTGTTGCGAAAGACCGGCCGGCCAAGTCCTCAGCTCTCAAGGATGGAGGATGAGGAATGTGATCAGATATCAAGAGTGGGGAGATTCTCCCTAAATTAACTTAGAGTTCTTGACAAAACTTGGCCAAGAAGAGGGCTCAGAGGAGCCTAACTAAAGTTGGTCAGGAGGGAGTCTGTCAGTTCAAAGGGCTGGGAATAAGAACAGATTTTCTGAGCCTTGTTTTTCAGTGTTAGGGAAGCCTGGAGCTCTGAATGTATCTGAGAAACAGAAAACCAAACATCTGTCAGAGAGACCTCTCCCATGCCTCCTTGGTCTTGTCACAGGCCCAGGTCTCTGAGGAAGACCCGAGGCCTGGAGTTGATGCAGGCAGCCCTGCTGCAGTTGAGGCCAGGGGTGGAGGAGTCAGCAAACTGGACTGAGCATGACCATCATGGTGACTCTTGTTATGTCTTGTTAGGTGCTACGCCTTGTTTGAACCCGGTAGGGTCATTACTATTGCATTTGAGAAAGGCATTGTTTATGAGCCCATTTTGCAGGAATCTGAGGAAACAGGCTCAGAGAGGAAAGTTACATGGCCAAAGCCATACAAGGAATAAATGGCAAAAAAACTGATTTGGACTTTGTTCTTTCGATTAGCAAGTTGAGACTCCAAGCCCCCCATTCTATTCTTAACTCTGATTTTTCCCTTTATAAGGATTTTGTATGATTTACAAACCTGCCATTTCAGCCAGGCTGCTGGGGTTTGTCCATAAAATCCTTGTATTAATGAGGGTTGGAGCCTTAAATGAAAAACCTCAAATAAGGGTTGCTTAAATAAGATGGAAATTTACTTCTTGCTCACATTCATTATAGTCAGTCCAAGACCGGAATGGTGCTGCACAGTCAGAGCACCTTTTGTTCCTCCATAACGCATCTGTGCACGGTCACCTCATGGTCCAAGATGGCTGCTCAACTTCAGCCTTTCTGTCTGTGTTCAGCCAGCAGGAGGAGGGAGGAAAGAAGGAAGATAGGCATCTCCTTCTCTTTAAGGACACTTCCTGGAAGTTGTTTGCTTCTTTTTTTCTTTTTTTAAGATTTTATTTACTTATTTTCAGAGAGAGGGAAAGGAAGGGAGAAAGAGAGGATGACAGCATCAATGTGCGGTTGCCTCTTGTGCATCCCCTACTGGGGACCTGGCCTGCAACCCTGACATGTGCCCTGACTGGGGATCGAACAGGCCACCCTTTGGTTCACAGGCTGGCACTCAATCCACTGAGTCACACCAGCCAGGGCCATGTTTGCTTCTTTCATATATATCTTATTGACCAGGAATTATTCCAATTACACCCAAGCAGAAAGAGAGGAGGCCATGCTTCATTCCAGCTGGCCATGTGGTGTCCAGCAAAACCCAGAGTCCTTTTTATTTTTCCCCAACTTTTTTACTTTATTATTTTTCCCCTCACCCGAGGACCTTTTTTCATTGCTTTTAGAAAGAGAGGAAGGGAGAGCAAGAAACATCAATGCAAGAGAGAAGCATGAATTAGTTGCCTCGACTACTTGGACTGGGACTTGAACCCACAACCTAGGCATGTGCTCTGACTGAGAATTGAACCTGCAACCTTTTGATGATGGGACAACGCTCCAACCAACTGAGCCACAATGGTCAGGGCTTCCTCAATTTTTTTAAAAGTATGTTTTATTGATTGTACTATTACAGTTGCCCCATTTTTTTCTCCCCTTTATCCCCCCTCCACCCTGCACCCCCCTCCCACCAGCATTCCCCCACCTTAGTTCATGTCCGTAGGCCATACATATAAGTTCTTTGGCTTCTACATTTCCTATATTATTCTTAATCTCCCCCTATCTATTTTGTACCTTCTATTTATGCTTCTTATTCCCTGTACCTTTCCCCCATTCCCCCTCCCTCTCCCTCCTGGTAACCCTCCATGTGATCTCCATTTCTGTGATTCTGCTTCTGTTCTAGTCATTTGCTTAGTTTGTTTTTGGTTTTGGTTTTTAGGTTCAGTTGTTGATAGTTGTATCATTTTACTGTTCACAGTTTTGATCTTCTTTTTCTTAGATAATCCCTTTAACATTTCATATAATAAGGGCTTGGTGATGATGAACTCCTTTAACTTGACCTTATCTGAGAAGCACTTTATGTGCCCTTCCATTCTAAATGATAGTTTTGCTGAATAGAGTAAGTAATCTTGGGTGTAGGTCCTTGCCTTTCATGACTTTGAACACTTCTTTCCAGCCCCTTCTTGCCTGTAAGGTTTCTTTTGAGAAATCAGCTGATAGTCTTAGGGGCACTCCTTTGTAGGTAACTGTTTCCTTTTTTCTTCCTGCTTTTAAGATTCTTTCCTTATCTTTCATCTTGAATAATTTAATTTTGATGTGTCTTGGAGTGTTCCTCCTTGGATCCAATTTCTTTGGGACTCTCTGAGTTTCTTGGACTTCCTGGAAGTCTATTTCCTTTGCCAGACTGGGGAAGTTTTCTTTCACAGCCTTGCAGTGCATCCTCTCTGCCTGTGCTGCCATCTCTGCTCCCCCTACCGGTCTAGATGAATATTTCTTCTTTAACTCCTTGGTTGTTGGACTGCCACACAGTTCAATTTTCTGGCAGTTCTGGTGGGTTTTTGTTTTTAAATTGGTTGTTGTCCTTCTTTTGGTTGTGCAAGGGAGCAAAGCATATCTACCTATGCCTCCGTCTTGGCCAGAAGTCCTCAATTTTTAGTTACGGTAAAATACATGTAAAATTCACCATCTTTGCCACTTTTAAGTGTGCCTTTTGTTGAATCAAGTCCATTTATGTTTTTGTGCAACCATCACCAGCATTCATCTCCAGAACAATTTTCATCTTGCAAAACTGAAACTACACCCTTAAACACCAACTCCCCATTAACCCCTCTCCTCAGCCCCAAGAGCCACCATTTTACTTTGTGTCTCTATGATTTTGACTACTCTAAGTACTTCATATAAGTGGAGTCATACAGTATTTGTCTGTCTGTGACTGACTTTTTTCACTTAGCATAATATCCTCAAGACCCATTCATGTTGTAGCATGTGTCAGAGTTTCCTTCCTTCGTAATGCTGGATAATGTTCCATTGTGGGTATTTACATTTTGTTTATCCATTCATGCATGGATTGACACTTGGGTTGCTTCCACCTTTTGGCTGTTGTGAATATGCTGCTATGAACATGGATGTATAGGTATCTCTTCGAGCCCCTGCTCTCAATTCTTTGAGTATATAAAAACAGGATCCTTTTGTATGGAAGATATGTTCATATGCATGACTCCACAAGTTATTATTGAGAATAGTGCTGGATCTGCTGTGTTTTCTGCAAAAACATCTTATGTCAATGTAAACCAGGCCCCTCACCACCCCCATCATATCTCTGAACTTTTGGGTTGATTTATTTGGTAAATAAAGAGATTTTATATTACACATTGCCACAGTGAGCCAGTCTCACCTATCTATGCCTGAATTCCCCTGTATCATGTTTCTGTGTGCAGACTCACATCCATCGTCATGTGCTCTCAGGCCCTCCAGGAGCTCAGTGGGGCTTGTCACACCCATTTTAGAGTAGAGGGAGCCAGACTACAGCCTGCACCCTTCATTTATTATTTTGACTATTGACTGAGTGGCCACTCTGTGCCAGATACCAGGACTATAGCAGTGAACAAAATAGAAGCCCCTGCCCTCCTGGAGATGGCACTCGAAAGAGGAAGACAGATAATAACCAAATAAGTAAACCACATAGTTTGCTAGAAGGTGTTAAATGCTATGAAAACAACCCCCGCCCCCCGCAAAAAAAAAAAAAAAGAGTTGGATAAGAGGGTGTAACAATTAAAAATAAGGTGGTCAGGGGAACAACCCAGGTGCCCATAAGTAAATGAATGGATCAAAAAACTATGGTATATTTACACAATGGAATTCTATGCAGCTGAAAGAAAGAAGGAGCTCATACCCTTTGCAACAGCATGGATGGAGCTAGAAAGCATTATGCTAAGCGAAATAAGCCAGGCAATGAAAGACAAATACCATATGATCTCACCTTTAACAGGAACCTAAACAACAAAACAAAGAAACAAGTAAATTATAACAAAGGACACTGAAA
>CM052550.1:33541991-33573559 GCA_028533065.1 Trachops cirrhosus
CTGGAATGGGAATAAAAGATTGAAACTGTACTGAATAATCTAAAATAAAAAATAATAATAAAAAAAAAAGGTGGTCAGGGAAGACCTCACTGAAGTGGTATTTGAACAAAGACCTGAAGGACAGGGAAGGGAACCCTGTGGATACCTGAGGGAAGGTTGTTCCACGAGGAAAGAACGGGCAGTGCAAAGGCCCTGGGGTGGGAGTGTACTTCCCTGCTGGATTATGGGGTCACGATGAAGACTTTGTCCTTTCACCTGAGTGGGATGGAACCACAGGAGGGCTCTGAGCAGGGGAGGGACATGAGTTAAGACTAGTGTTCACAGCTCCCATCTGCTTGCATGGGGGGGGAGGGGGCAACAGACTGTGGGAGCAAGGGTTGGGGGAGCAGGAGGGCCAGGGAAGAGACTATTGGGGTAGATGTTGGGGTGGGGTGGGTGGGTTTGGGGTCTATTTAAAATTTGACACAACAGGATTCACTGACAGAAAGTGGGTGTGAGTGATAAGGGAGTCGAGGATGGGGCCAAGTCATCTGTCCTGAGCAGTCAGAAGGATGGAGGTACCATTACTGGAGAAGAGAATGGGCGTGGGGGGAGCAGATTCAAGGGTATAATTAGGTCTTGGTCTAGGGTGGCCACAGACCCTCAAGTAGGGGTGCCAAGTGGGCAGATGAATTTCCTCATCACTTCCGCAGGCTATGGGTACACGACGCCACTGACTGATGCGGGCAAGGCCTTTTCCATTGCCTTTGCGCTCCTGGGCGTGCCAGCCACCATGTTGCTGCTGACTGCCTCAGCCCAGCACCTGTCCCTGCTGCTGACCCATGCACCCCTGTCCTGGCTGAGCACACGCTGGGGCTGGGACTCCCGGCGGGCAGCCCGCTGGCACCTGGTGGTTCTGCTGGGGATCGTGGTGACCATCTGCTTCCTGGTGCCAGCTGCAGTCTTTGCCTACCTCGAGGAGGCCTGGAGCTTCCTGGATGCCTTCTACTTCTGCTTCATCTCTCTGTCCACCATTGGCCTGGGTGACTATGTGCCCGGGGAAGCCCCCGGCCAGCCCTACCGGGACCTCTACAAGGTGCTAGTCACAGGTGAGTGGGGTGGCCAGCTTGGGACTGAGGGAAGGGGCATGACCTTGTTTTGGGGGGTCTGAGGGGAACCTGGCCTGTCTGAGAGGGAAGTTGAGGGCCACAGCCCCATCCTAGGGGGTCCAGTAGTCCCTTAGCCCTGCCTGGGGTCTGAGTCCACCCATGGCCCCTGTGCTGTCTCTGCAGCCTACCTCTTCCTGGGCCTGGTCATCATGGTTCTGGTGCTGCAGACCGTCCGCCACGTGTCCGACCTTCACGGCCTCACAGAGCTCATCCTGCTGCCCAGTCCATGCCCTGCCAGCATCGATGAGGATGAGGACGATCGGGTAGACATCCTGGGCCCCAACTCAGAACCACACCAGCAACTCACCACCAGCTCCCACACCGACTATGCCTCTATCCCCAGGTAGCTGGGACAGGCACCTTGAGGCTGGATGGACCTGGCCTGTGGCTGAGGGGCCACATGGTGAGCTGACGTACACATGCCAGTGTTCGTGAGCACCCTGCCACCAACCATTCCTCCTTTGTTGTACCTGTCCTGGGCTCTCCCAGCACCTGCGTTACCTTACTGTCCTGGCCCCTACTCTCATCTCCCCCACATTCTGTGCCTCTTTGGCTTTCTTACCATTTCTGTCTTTCCGTCTCACTGTTTCTTTGTTTCTCATTCTTTTATTCCACCTGCTTCTCTCAGCAACTTACTATCTATGGTTCTGCCAGACTCTGGGCTTAGATCTCATTTCGGCCACTAGATCAATTGGTCACTACACCATAGACAAGTGACAGCTCTCTTTGAGCCTTGATTTCCTTATCTGTCGAGTGGAAAGAATACAGGGTGGGGCAAAAGTAGGTTTATAGTTGTTGGTATGGAAAATAGTACAATGAATAAATAATAACACAAGGATAAACTGTTTCATGTATTCACAACTGTCAACCTACTTTTGCCCCACCCTGTATATTACTTCATGTCAAACCCTCTCTTCTCTGCTGGGCAGTGCTAGACACATAGTAATTGCCAAGGCAGATGGGCCCCACTCTGGAAACAGAATCCCTGCCTGGATCCAAATGGCACAGAAGGCACTGTTCTTCGCCACAACAGAATTGTATCAGCTGTCCCCATTTACTGAGCACAAAGTGCATGTTGTGTGGGTTCTGGAGCCAGCCTGCTTGGGTGTAAATCCCAGCTAGTTGCATACTGCCTGTCTCCATGGGCAGTCATTTTCCTTGAGATTCTCAGTCCCTCATCTGTCAAATGGCAATAATAATAGTACTCACTTCACAAGATGACTTCACAGAGCTTGCCAAGTTATTCTGCAATGTTTTCTTTGGCCAGGCCCTGTCCTGGGTACTTTACCTATATAAGGAAGACAATATTATCATCCCCTTTCCACAGGTGAAGAAACTGAGGCATGGGTAGGGGAGGTCCCTTGTCTTAGACACAGAGCTAGGAGGTGACTGATTTTCTGTTTACTCCCCCAAGATTTGTTCCCTCCAAAAATGGTATATCAGTAATAGCACTTACTGACAAAGTGCTTGGTAATTGGGTCTTACTGCCAAAGACCCAATTACCAAGCTGCTGCCTCTTTCAAGCCCTGTGGAGGTGGCACCTTAGCTGGGCCTTGATACTAGGCAAGGGAAACAGCATGGGGAGGGCATTCCAGGCAGGAGAAACCATGTGTGCAAAGGTGTGGAGGTGTTGGAAAGAATGCTGGACACCAGCTTCTGTGAGGAGTAGGGAGTGAATGGGGGAAGCAGGGTGGAGTGGATGACACGGGCACCTCTTAAGTGTCCCTAAATGACCAGCTTGGGAAACTTAGCTTCTTCTTTGAGGGTACTAGAGAATCATGGAAGGGTTTTGAGCAGGTGAGGGTCATGGTTAGGTTTGTGCCTTAAAAAGATCCCCTGGGTTCTCTGTGGATGTAGATCAGAGGGGGAGACAAAGGTTGGGTAGCTCAGAGAAGGCTAGGGCAGGAGCAAGGTAGGAGGCAACCAGGCTGGGAAGGGCCAAAGGCAGGAGGTACAGGTGGAGGGATGGTCAGGAGGTCAAGTGGACAGGCCATAGGCCTTATAGACTTGGGTGGGGGGTAGACAAGGCCAGGGAGGGGCCGCAAGGGATGGTCAGCTGCCCTTGAGATGGAGACTTGGAGAAAGAACAGGTTAGATGGGCGATGCTGAGGCTAGTTTGGAACATGGTATGAGGGGCTAAAGACACCCAGGGGAAAGTGTTAGGAGATTACAAAATCCCCAGGGCTGTGGTTGAGCCCTCGGAGTGGTTGAGGCTAGAGACAGGTGCAGGAACCAAGGCCAGTTGAGGAAAGGAGACCCAGAGAGGTTAAATAATTTGCCCAAGGTCACACAGGGAGTACAAAACTGGGATTTAAGCAAGGTTTGGGTTGGTCACTTTGTCCCATGGGAGCTCAGAAACATCTGTCTAGCTCTCTCAGCTTCCTAGTCTTCTGCCTCCTCACCCCGGTCCTTGTCGACCTTGCTGCTGAAGTCAGCAGCTGGCTGGGGAGGCAATTGTTTCCCGTCTTTTTGAGGGAGGTACTTGTTTTGACTTCTGCTCATCACTTCTACTTCCAAATTCCTCCAGAAAAAAGAAATCAGACCCTGTTCTTTGACGACTTTAAAAGAAAAAAAGGTGCATGCTGAAAATTCAAAAGCTACAAAAGAGTGTACAGGAGAAAGTCAGTCTCCAGCACTCAGGCTGTGTTGACTGATTTCTCAGGTCTCCTTCCAGGCAAGTACCAGCAATATACATGTGTGTGTATATGTGGCATTTTCCTTTCACTCTACACAAGTGGTAACTATTATGGTGAGGTGGTTCCCATTACAGACTCTGGAGGCAAAGTCCCTGGGTATAATAAATCTGAGCTCTGTCACTCCCAGTCAGGGAGTGTGATTTGGCCTCCCTGTGCCAGAGTTTGCCAGTCTGTGAAATGGGAGGTTAACAGCACCTACCTCATCAATTTGTTAGAGAATTAAGCAACTTGATATCTGTGAAGCTCTTAGAACAGTGTCTGGTGTTCAATAAAATGTTGGCTAATCCTTATCATCATCATTTCTGCACTTTGATTTTTATAATGTTATACATATATGCATATATAATTGTATACACTTTTTCTAATATTATTCTCATTGCTGCACCTTGGTTTTTTTCACCAACCTAGTGTAATTCATAGATCAATCCAGAGATGCACAAGTAGGTCCCATATCTTTTTAATGTCTGCCGTGCCTCCTCTAGGACACACATCCCATAAATTATTCCAACATCTCATTAATGGACATGTAGGTGGTTGGCAGTCTCTGGCATAAAGAATGCTGCAGGGTACACCTAGTGCATCAAGGTCTCACAAAGGCACCTCCCCCAGATGGGGCTGTATTTTGGGGGGGGGGGCGTGCCATGAGAAGACCCCAGGCTGTCTGATTCTGTTCGGGAATCTAGAAGGGCTCAGGTACGCACCTGCTGTTTATTCTCTCAGATGAAGTCACTCCTCCCTGGCCCATGGGGTGGGCTAGAGGTGGGGAACCTAGATATCCATCAGCTGTTCATTTACATAGAATACCTGTTTGGTGGTGAACAGAGTTGGGAACAAGAGTGACAGAGAAAGCCCTAGACCCTGTCATCCCAGAGTCTGATTCTGTGGGAAACAAGGACCCAATCCTAGATGGTTATATGGCCTAGCATGGTCAGGGGAAGGAGGGGCTGGTCATATCACAAAGACTCAGGGGAAAGAAAGTGCTTAGCCACTGACAAAGCAGAGAAAAGTGTTTCAGAAAGTGCTAAAGCATGTGCAGTCTGGAGGAGAAAAAGCATGCCTCATCCACGAATTTAACTTGCTCCGTGTGACTAGGCTGTGAGCTACTCGGGTATGTGGGGAAAAAAGAGATGAGCTGGACTGGAAGGCCAACAGGCATGAAATTATGCAGGATCCTGGAAACCAACTTTGGAGGTTTCCCTGCAGTACTGGAGAGACATGGAAGGTTTTAGAGCACTGGTTGCTACGTGTGGCCCCCATATCAGTATCAGCATCACCTATGAGGGGGACCAAAGGTTACCACCTCAAAATATGATTTTGAAATGTCAAGCTGGTTATTTTTAGAAAGGACAGAGGACCTGCTCCAGCGAAGGAGCCATCTATCATCGTAGATAACCACTTTAATGTGAACCAGGTGTGACAGACAGAGAGGAACCTAGAAAGGCTCATTTGATCAAAGTCCTCTCTGTGTCCCTTTGTTAAATATGCCCCAGCAAATTGCTTTTCCATCCCCATGTGAATTGCCTTCCTGCCTTTCAAATCCCAAATCACAACCCCCTCCTCCAGTTCTCCTTAGCTCCATAAAGGCACAAAAACCTCAACTGCCCAAAGCCTCTTTGGGTCTCCTGTCTTAAGGCACCCCCGCATATACATCTGTTATAAACTGGTGACATTTTTCCGTTAATCTGTCTCATATTAATTTGATCATTAGCCCAGCCAGAAGAACTTAGAAAGGTGGGAGGAAATTTCATTTTTCTGTCCTCACACCTGGAAACATGCTAGAAGTACAAATTTTCGAGCCCCACCTCAGACCTACTGAATCAAAAACTCTGGGAGTGGATCCCAACAACCTGTTTTAACAAGCTTTTCTGACGAGTCTGACACAGGCTGAAGTTGGAAAACTACAAGTTTAGTGGAAAGTCATCTCTGCAGTTCATCAAAAAGTCATGATCTGAGTCCTTAATGTTAGACTATAAATGAAAATTAACTTACTGAATATTAATTTGTGCCAGGTAACTCTTCGTGTTACCTTACTGACTTGCCACAATCACTGTACACGATGGTTGCTTTTGTCCCTGTTTTGTAGAAGTGTTAATTTGCAGTCAGATTAATTCCCACAAGAAGACGAAACTTTTTCTTTTTTTAGGTGTAGAATTTTTTATATAAAAGCCTGATTGGGTGGAAGGACGCATAGGTAACACAAACTCCGTCTCCAGCACCCTCTGCCGGGCACGCCCCAGCACGCCAGGGTGTTGCGCATCACTCTCCCTTCCCCGCTAAGCCCTAGGAGCAGTTTGGATGCTCGTTACCGGGAAAACAGGCGTGCGAGGCAGGCGTGCCTCGAGAAAGGCGGAAGACGGTTGTGGAAGTGCGGGCGGCCATTTTGAGACTCGGTTAGTGGGGCCGGACTGGAGCCCGCAAGTGAAGGTTGGCCGGTTTTACCTAAGTGGTACCGCGGGGCGGGGAGAAGAGGGAGGTGCCTGGTGCCATCCTAGGGAGGGATGCGGGGAGTAAGGGAGGAGAGTGGGAGAGGCAGGGAAAGGGAAGAGAGTGGAGGGACCCGGCAGAGGAGGGGACTGGCGAAGAAATGCGGGGCGAGAAGCAAGGAAAAACTAGGAGATGCTATGAGTAGAGGCGGGGCTAGAAGACGCCGGGCGTAGAGCCCGTTGTTGTCCAAGGCATGGAGAGGGATGGTGAAGAGAAGGGTTGGAACGAAAAGGTGTCGCGGTTCGGTAAGGTGAAGGTCGAGGAGGTGCTGACCTACAAGGTAGCCCGGCGTGGAACGAGAAGAAGGCGCAGGGCGAGGAGAGAACGAAAGGCAAAGACGGGGTCTCTGAGGCTGGGCCACACGAGGGATGGGGCAAGGAGCAGACTCGGGGACTAACGGCTCGTCAAGAACCAGAGGAAAGGAGGCGTCGAGAATAGGTCGAAGACCAGGAACAGTACAAGGAGCACGAACAGATCGGAGGGCAACCTCTAAGCGAGAAACAGCGGCAAAGCCAGGGGAAGAGGAGAGACGTGGAGAAGGTCCAAGATCGGAGGTGGGGGGGTGGGGCCAGGTACCGGATGTGGGAGGCCCGCAGGACCCGATCGAGGAGAAAGGGGCGGTGCGAAGAGAAGTGGGCTGGCGGGGCTAGAAGTGAGGAAGGGCGAGCTGCAGCTGCAGGTGTTAGGTATGAGGTCAGAGAGAGTGGCAGGGATGGAGAAAATAGATAGGACGCAGCCCAAGTCAGAAACAGAAACCCGGACTGGGTAAAGAGTTGGGGAGGGATGTAGAGGAAGCGCAGAGCGAAAAACAAAGGTGGGGCAAGGGTAAGGGAGGAGACGAGGCGGAAGTAAACCAAGAGCAGTGGTGTGGCCAGGAGCGTCTGTAGGGGCGGGACTTGAAGTAAAGGCGAGGGTGGGATCCCCCTAAGGGGAAGATGCGGGACCTGGGGCTGGAGCGGAGGCGGAGCCCGGAGCAAGAGCAGGGGTGGGGCCAGCAGGCTTAACCGAGGCAAGGCCAGGGGAAGGAGCGGGTACAAGCTCTGGAGCCGAGTGAGGCAAAGTAGAGTCAGAATCTCAGAAGGCGGCCCTGGAGCGCAGTCTTGCCAGCTGGAGTTGACCACCGCATTCCTTAGGTTCAAGCCACTCTGTGCTCTGCCCCACGATGAATCCTGCTGGCCCTGCGTGGCCAAGACTCCAATTCCTGTGGGCGCTGTGTCCACTGCTTGTGGTGCTATTATCACCGTGGAGTCTGTGGGCCGTCGAGGAGTGCACCTGGCAGGTTGTTCTGAACAAGTTCGAGACAATAGGCAGGAACTTCGGGAGTGACCGATTCGTTGATCAAGAGCCCCTGGACACAGTGGACAGCTTGTTCGGCCTTCTGGTGGACGCGCCTATCGACCCGGACCAGGTGAGGGCTTTGGGGCCAGGAGAACGAGAGAGGTCCTGTACTTGCACTCCACTGGACTCTGAACATTTGCCTCAACCTCTCCTTACAGGAATACATGAGCTTCCCTTACTACCTGAAGATCAACTACTCCTGCAAGGGAAAGGTGAGTGCGTGCAGCCAGAGGGTGCTCATTTTGTGTGAACCTCAGTTTCCCCATTTCTAACATTTTTTTAAAAGATTATTTATTTAGTTTTGGACAGAGGGAGAGGGAGAGAAACATCAATGTGCGGTTGCCTCTCGCACGCCCCCTACTGGGGACCTGGCCCACAACCCAGGCATGTGCCCTGACTGAGAATCCAACTGTCTACCTTTATTTTTTATTTATTTTTTTAAAATATTTTATTCGCCCTGGCTGGCGTAGCTCTGTGGATTGAGCGAGGGCTGCAAACCAAAGGGTCGCAGGTTCGATTCCCAGTCAGGGAACATGCCTGGGTTGCGGGTCAGGTCCCCAGTGGGGGACTCAGGAGAGGCAACCACACACTGATGTTTCTCTCCCTCCCCTTCTCCTCCCTTCCCCTCTGTCTAAAAATAAATAAATAAAATCTTTAAAATATATATATATATATTTTATTCATTGGTTTTTAGAGAGAGAGGAAGGGAGGAAGAAAGAGAGGGAGAGAAACATCAATGTGTGGTTGCCTCTTGTGTACCCCCAACAGGGGACCTGGCCTGCAACCCAGGCATATGCCCTAACTGGGAATTGAACCTGTGACATTTTGGTTCTCAGACCAGTACCCAATCCATTGAGCTAGGCCAGCCAGTGCTAACTGTTGACCTTTAGTTAGCAGGCCAGCTCTCAATCCACTGAGCTACACCAGCCAGGGTAATATTGAGCATCTTTTCACGTGCTCATTCATCTATCTTTGGAGAAGTGTTCATTCAGATCTTTTGCCCACTTAAAAATTGGGTTGTGTTTTTATTGTTGTGTTATAAAATTTCTTTCTATATTCTGATACTAGTTTCTGATTATAGGATTTGTATATATTTTGTCACATTTTGTTGGTTGTTTCACTTTTTTGATGGTGTCCTTTGAAGCACAAAAGTGTTACGTTTTCTGTTTATTGAGATATAACTCACATACCATAAAAGAGCACCAAAATTTTAAATTTCAATGAAGTCCAACTTACCAATTTTTTGTTGTCGTTACCTATGCTTTTGGTGTAAACAGGTTGTCTAAAGTCTTTGCCTAACCGGAGGTCATGGAGATTTACTGTTGTGTGTGTGTTTTAAAGTAGTTTAGCCCTTACATTTAGGTCTTCAAAACATTTTGAATTAATTTTGTATATGGTGAGAGGTGGGGGTCCAACTCTGACATGTGACTACCCAGTTATCCCAGTACCACTTATTGAAAATATCATTCTTTACCCCATTGAAATATCTTGGCACCCTTGTCAGAAATTAACTGGCCATAAATGTAAGGGCTTGTTTCTGCATATAATTCTATTCCATCGCTCTATATGTCTATCCATATGCCAGTACCACATAGTCTTGATTACTGTAGCTTTGTGGTAAGTTTTGAAATCAAAAAGTATGAGTCCTCAAACTTTGTTCTTCTTTTCCAAGATTGTTTTGGCTCAGGTAAGCTTTTTGAAGACAGTGGAATGTTGTGGTCTAGAAGTGAAGGTCTGGGGGCTGCAGACCTAGGTTTGAATCTGCCATTGATTAATGTTTACTTGGAGGCAGTGTAGCACAATAGTTAACACTTTGAACCAGGCTGCCTGGGTTCAGATTCCATACCATAATAGCTGTGATCTCAGGCAAGTTACTTAACTTCTATACCAAAGTTTCCTCATCCTTTTTTAAAAAAAATATTTTATTTATTTATTTTTAGACATAGGGGAAGGGAGGGAGAGAAACATCAGTGTGTGGTTGCCTCTTGCATACCACCCACTGGGGACCTGGCCTGCAACCCAGGCATGTGCCCTGTCTGGAAATCGAACCAACCCCTTGGTTTGTAGGCTGGGCTCAACCCTCTGAGCCACAGCAGCCAGGGTACCTCCTCATCCTTCTTTTAATTTTTTTAAATTATGTTTTATTGATTATGCTATCCTCATCCTTAACAAGTGTAAGGTAATGATCATGCCCACTTCATAAAATCATTAAATATGTGTGAAATACTTAGCACAGTGCCTGGTTCACACAGAGGGCTCAGTGAATGCTAGCAACAAGTTTCTAGAGTGTGACCCGGGACATAGGACATAGTTTTACTCCACGAACCTTCTCTCCTTATCTTTAAAATCGTGGTAATAATACCTTTATTTGTTCATGCAACACCTATTATGAGTCAGATTCTCCTCCTTTTACAGTGGGGTGGGGGTGCAAAGATAAACAACACAGCCAGGTTTTTCTTAGGGATTCAGCCCACCAGAGAAGCAGACAATCAGCAAGTAAATACATAAAATAATCTATGAAGAGTAATCAGTGTAAAGAAGAAAATAAAATGAGGTGTTATGTTAGAAAGGAGGGTGTTAGCAGGGGTAGTTGTGGAAGGTCTCTCTGAAGAGTCTTGATAAGAGACTTGAATGATGAAAATGGAGGACTGTGAGAACTGGGGAAAGCATTCCAGGCCGAGGGAACAGCCAGTGCAAAGGCCCTGAAGTAGGAAAGAGGCCAGTGTGGCTGGAACCCAGTGAGTGAGGGGGAAAGTGGGAGGGGATAGGTGAGGGAGGTGATTTAAGGCCTCATGAAACCCTAGTGAGGACTTGGCTTTCACTCTGAGTGACTGAGATGGAGCGGTAAGACGGTTCTGAGCTGAGGAAGGACATGACCCGATTCAGGTGTTCAAAAGCCCCTCCTGCTGTGTGGGGGAAGCAGACAGTAGGGGGAGGGGTTGGGAGCAGGGAGACCAGGGAGGCTGCTGATGCATGGTCTAGGCAGGACTTGAGGGTTGACAGAACCAGGGTGGTCTTGGCCACTGTTGCCCTGACAGGGAGGAGGTCCCTGCTCCACCAGCACCTGCTACCCTGTGATTGGAAACCCAGAAGCAGGGCTGCAACAGGTATATTTGGCAAGATTGAAAGGGTCCTGCCTGAGGCATTCCTCAGGATGAAAGCCTGTGCAGAGGTGGTCAGACCCATTAAATGTCTCACCCTGGTCTCAAAGCCCACCCTCATCCCCCACCTGTAGTGGCCTGAGTGCAGCTTTCTCTTGGAGATCTGTCCAACCCTTTGCATATGCTTGTTCCATATACTTGGAACACCCTTCTTCCCTCCTTCCATCTCCACTCAGAGCTCTGCCTGCCCTTCTCAGCCCAGCCAGGATCCTGGCATCTCTGGGAGGTTGTTCCTGGCTGTCCCCTCACCCTCTTCCCCAGTTCTTTCTGTCCACTGTCCCATCCCACCTTTTCCCCAGGCCCCCAGCCCCCAGCCCTTAAACATGGCTATCCTCTGACTGTTGGGGATGGTAGAGTCTCATTTCTGCAGGGAAGGTAGAAACCTCAAGAGTGGACCTAGAATCCCTGCAGTGGGGGAGGAGGCTACTAGCAGTTATGGGTGCCAGGTTCAATCCCACCATCATGATCATCATGATTTTGCTTATCCAATGCTGCCCACCTGTATGTATTCCCTACATCCAAATTCTATCTGAGGACCTTGGCCCTGGACTCACCTCCTCCAGGAAGACATCCTGACTTTCTCCACAGTCCCTAGCCCGTCTGCCTTTCTCCTAGCCTGACCTGTCCTCCACCCTAGCTCCAAACCTAGACCATGTTCTCTGACCTTTCCATGGTGGAGAGTTTGTTCTCTCTACTCAGCCCAGGAGGACAAGCTACTAAAAGTGGGGTCAAGGCGGGAACGGGGGACAGAGGTTATCTGAAAGTCATACCTGTGGGGCCATCTCACCCTCAGTCCTCCGAGGCTCTGGTCCGCAAGGGCCACCTGACGGGGCTGAAGCCTGTGGTGCTAGTCACCTTCCAGTCCCCAGTTAATTTCAATCGTTGGAAGTTGGAGCAGCTACAGATCCAGATGGAAGCAGCCCCCTTCCGCAACAAAGGTGGGCCTAAGGGGTGCCTGGAGGGGTCATAAGCCTTGCAGGAATGTGGGGGGTTTGCTGAGGGGATGACTTGGAGGGGAGGCTGGGGTCCTAAGAGGGGTCCATGACCTGGTGTGATTGTGAGGCTTGTTGGAGGCCCTCAGTGGGGTCTGTGACCTGGATGGAGGAGGACATGGGGAGGAGACTTCAGTAGATTTCATGGCCTAGAGGGGGCTACACAAAGTCCCAAGTGGGGTCCACACCTGGAGGAGGACATGGAGGGTTGCAGGGAGATCTCAGTGATCTGTGACCTGGAAGGGGCTGCTGGGAGGCCCCAGAAGCCTCAGTGCCCCCTGCTTATCAGCAGATCAGTGCAGCGCAGAGGAGGTGTGTGTCATGAGCTGGTACACGCCCATGCCCGTCAAGAATGGCAGTGTGGTCATGCGTGTGGATGTCAGCAGTAATGGCCAAGGGCCCTTCATCCCCAACAGAAGGTGCCCTTCCCCACACCTGGAGCAGGGGGTAGACTCTGGGAGGAATTTCCTTATCTCCAGATCCCCCAAGAAGCCAGGAGGAGACCAATGGGAGGAGACAGGGTGGGGAGGTGGCTGTGAGCTATGGGAGGAGCCCCTGAAACTGGAACCCTCACTTGTGCCTACCTCATACCTGCTGCCAGGTTTCAGGTAAACATCAATGGCTTCCTGAAGAGACAGCAAGACAACAAACTCCAGTTCACTGTGGGAAATGAGGTAAGGGGGCCAAACAGTGGAAATGGTAGAACACGTGGGTTAAAGACAGTGGGCTGGTACTTTGATTACTTCCTACACAAACGGTAGGCTCCACTTAGAGAGCACTTAATTTGTGCCAGGCTCTGGGCGAAGTGTTCTACTAAATGCACAATCACATTATGTCTTCACACACATGTACTAAGCACACAGGGTGGCCCCATGGGAACAAAACAGTGAATACACACACTCAAGTCCCTGACCTCTTAGAGCTGACATGCTAGTGGGAGAGACAGACAGCAAAACAGTAGTAAACAAGATCAAGTGAATTCCGTAGTAGGTTAAAAGGTAGAAAGTGCTCTGAGGAGAATTCAGAGTGAGGGGATTGGGTCCATGCAGAAGGGGACTGCAGTGTTTGATGGAATAGTCAAGAAAGGAAGAATTGAGAAGGTTGACATCTGGGTAAAGCCTTGAAGGAGGAGAGTGGGGAATCATGCAGATCCTAGGGGAAAAACATTGTGTACAGAGGGAACAGCCGGTGCAAAGGCTCTGAGGTGGGAATGTGCCTAGTCAGTCTGAGAAGCAGTGAGGAGGCCCGTGTGGCTGGGAAAGAGTGAGCAAGAGGGAGACTGCAAGGGGATGAGGTCAGAGGTGAGGGGGACAAACTGTGTAGGGCCTCATGAGCCAGGGAGAAGACTTTGGCATTCACCCTGAGTGAGAGGAAGCCAGCGGAGGGTAGAGGGATGTTGAGGAGCTCCCCCGTCCCTGCCCTGGCAGCTCTTCAAACTGATACCCCGGTACTTTGTGAATGTCTCGTCGAGGCCCCTGTGGTACACTGTGGACCAGGCACCTGTGCTCATCCTGGGTGGAATTTCTGAGGAGAAGTCCATCCTGCTGACTGACACCAACTTCAACGACTTTTTTCTTGTGGAGGTAAGAGATACAGGGCAGATGGTGAGCTGAGGCCTCTTGAAGGATGCTAGGCTTCAGCCCCTAAAGTGGGTTGGGCCTGGGTCTATGGAAGGGTTCTCCAAAGATATTCCCATCCCCATAAGAGGCAGATAGCATGAAGGAAGGACATGAGACCCTGCAGCCAGACAACCTGGGTTCAAATCCACCTCCTGCCCTTGTGGCCTTGGGCAAGTCACTTCACCTACCTGGGCTTCAGATCCCCCCTCTGTAAAATGGCAATAATATTTATATTGACCTCATAGAATCAGTGTGAGGATGATACGTTAATATCAGCTAGATACATAATAAGCAATATGTGAGTGAAAGCTATTATTATGTATAGGTCCACCATTTGTAATTCTGAAACACAAAACACTTTGAAAATGGCATTTTCACAAATTTAGGACTCAGATTCACTTTTTGAGAAACTCTGACCCGAGCTAACAAAGGCTACCTAGTCTTTTTGCATCCCATTTAGTGTTACTATTCAGATTCTGCCTTGTAGAAATCTTAAGATGTTTGATTACAGGGTGTTTGGACTCCATTTGTTTACATATGAATGCCATGTATGTGCCATACTACCTTCTACATGCTGGAAAACTCTGATCTCTCATATACATATGGCCCTAAGGGTTTTTAATTTGGCATTTGAGCCTGTAATATTCCCATAATGGGAAAAGAGTGTCTGAAGCAAGTTATTTTGTGTGTGTGTGAATGGCAGTAACGTTTGAGTCAGTACAGCTGTAGGCAGAGAGCCTCAACCCAATCTGAGCAGAGGAATGGATTTAGCAGGTGCACCTAACTGCACAGCTCATACACTGAGCAGGCTTCGGGCCTAACTCAGGTCATCATATGAGGACTCCAGCTTTCTACTCTGTTTCTTCTGGATTAGCTCTGTCCTCAAAGTGGCTCATATCATCCCAACTCCTAGGCAGGAGAATGGGAGCATCTCTTTCCCAAATAACTTCAAATAAAATCCTGAAATTTGTTTCCTTGGCCCTGATTGGTCCAGTTGATTAGGTCATGTGTCCCAAAATGATGCAATATGCCAGCTGGCTTAGCACAGGTCATGCTCTCCATCCTTATGAGGAGAATAGCTGAGACAGGTGGCAGAGAAAGGATGGTTTCCCAGAGTGAAATTAGGGTAGCTTTGCCACAAGTTGAGGGGAGAAGGTGCTGGTGGTTAATGGTGTCCAAGAATAACAGTTGTGCTCCACAGCAACCCCGAAAGTTTGCCTCAGCCTCTTTTCATCAAGGTCGAAAGCCCTACCCATAATTTCTGGGAAGGCCATGTAGATTAATGTTCTGGTTCCCTCTGGCTCTGAATTCCTTCTTTATTGAATTTACAGTTTATAGACCACCTCCCTGTCCTTGTCAGCTTTCTCCTGTCTGGCCCAGGTCTTTCCAGACATTGCTGTTTTCTTGCTCCTGACCCAAAGATTCCCACAGTGGACATGTAATTGTTATGGATTCTGCTGAAGAGATTTGGAGGGCAGAGAAAGGGGGGCTATGTCACAGGAATGAAGATTTCAACTTTAACTTCAGGCATCCTTATTCTTGGTTTTATTTAAATTTATCATAGTGAAAATCATAAAATTCATAAAACTAACTACTTCAAAGTGAACAATTTAGTGCCATTTAGTACTTTCACATTGTAAACCACCACCTCTGTCTAGTGTAACTGAATAAACAGAGGTTTGACTTCCTGTTGCCACAAAAGCTAAACTCCTGAGCCAGGTGCTGGTGCAAAAGGAAAGAGGTTTTATTCTGGTGCTGCACAACCTGGAGTATGGTGGACTCCCATCTCAAAGACCATCTCCCCTTCCTGCTCAAGCCTGCCATTCTTATAGGCATAGGGAAGGCTTTTTTTTTTTTTTTCTATCCAGTCATCTTGTTACCTTTTGGCAAGCTTGGGGCCCTATCCATTCATCTTTCTAGCTTTTGCTGCACTCAGTGTAAGAACCTCCCCTTGCCTCCATCTTGGCTAATAAGGGAGACTCCCCCATGCCTTGACTGACTATCTATGGTAACAACACCCCCCCTTCAAAACTCTGGACCCTTGTAATCTTATAAGGGTAAATGGATGAAGATCTCATCTTCTGTAGTTTCGTCCTGCTGTCAAAGGATATAGTCTTATCTATCCCTGGGTCCAGGGATTCTTATCTACTAAAGGAAGAGGGGGATCAGAAAGAAGGGAAGCCTTTACATGAGGGAGCAGTATTGTGGTCTTCGGAGGGTGGCATACTTGATGTCTAGAGGATAGTACTGCTGAACAAGCGAAGTTGACAGACTGCTTCATATTTTTCAGGAGAAGGTGTTATAGATGGACTTCCAAAGTGAGACTTTTGGGAGGCGCTGTGCTTTTCCTAAAAAGGAATTTTAAATGTCCTTCAGGATTGCAGGTCCAGCTCTCCCTTGCAGTATTAACAGCAGCAACAAGATCTGAGTCATCCTCAGGTGGCGCCCACTTTATCCATGTGTGGTGGATCCAAGGCTTGATTCCATGAGCTGTAAGGAAGAGTGTTGTCAGCCGGGCATCATAGGGACTGGTCTGTTGCTCAGCTAACTGCTGTTCAGGACCTTGAGACTCCCTCCCAGGTCTTTAGTAAGACTTGGTCTCCCAGGTGTAGGGTCTCCCAAGTGAGACAATCAGACAGGTAGTGAGCAAGTGAGCAAGCTTATGCAGATGTTAGTATTTGCCCTAGATGTTGTACATATTTTTGGTTTTTGACTCATGTTCTGAATCTAAAGGGGTGTTCCTAAAACAAACTTGGAAGGATCTACCATAAACTAAGTATTTCAAAAGGGCTTAATTTAAGCCCACTTTGGGGCACTACCCTAATTTGGAGCAAGGCAATAAAGAGTTGCCTGGTTCCATTTCAAACGTGTTTCCTGGCACATTTTCACCAGGTCTCCTTTATTGTGTTTTTCATTTTCTCAGTCTTCCCCATAGAGTGGGGTCTCCAAGATGCATGTAGTTTCTATTGAATCTGCAGTGCCTGTCCTATCTTCTGGGAGATTTCTGACATGAACAATAGTTCATTGTCACTTTGACTGCTGTAAGGAACTCCAGACCTAGAGATTATTTTTTGAGTAGAAGCTTTGCTACCTCAGTTGCCTTCTCAGTTCTAGTGGGGTATGCTTCTACCTATCCAGAAAAAGTGTCCACAAAAAATAATAAAAATTTAAAGTTTCCTATGGTTTTAGGAATCTGTGTAAAGTCGACTTGCCAGTCCTCAAATGGATATATCCCTTTGTATTGTACTCCCTTTCCTGTTGGGGCACATTCTGTCTTAGGTTTGTTTTGGTGCATAGCTGACAGGCTTGGATAATCTTTTGAATGGTCCTTTGTAAATGAGGGCCCTTCAGATGTGGCCTAATGAGGTCCATCAAGGCATCCCTTCCATAATGGGCTTCTTCATGTAGGTGTTTGAGGATGGGATATACCGGAGCTCTAGGGAGTAAGATCATACCGTGAGAGTTGATCTTTCATATAGAATTAGTGTCAGTAGTAGAGAATCCTCATTCACAAGCCCATTCCTCATCCCATTCTGTGTAATGAAGTTTAAATTCTGACAAGTCCAGGTATGGAATTAGAGCCCCAACAACTGGTGGCCCTTGGGTGGCTGATCCTGCTGCTTTATTGGCATTTTGGTTTCCTGGCTTGTTTGGGAATTGTTCTTCTGGTGTCCTGGGAAGTACATTATGACAATCTGGTTCAGTAGATTCATTGCTGCTAGCAGTTGTAAAATCTCTTTGCATATTTGATGTCCTTATTCCCTGAGGTAAAGACCCCTCTTTCTTTCTATATTGTCCCATGGGCATGGACTACCATAAAGGCATATTTAGAATCATTGTAGATGTTAACATTCTTTCCCCGGGATAATTCTAAGGCTCTGGCTAGGGCTATCGGATCAGCCTTATGTGCTGAGGTTCCTATGGCAAGGGCTTGGGCTTCTATTTTCTTGTTTATGGTGACTACCATGTACTTGGCTTGTCATTGACCATTCTCCATGAAGCTGCTCCCATCTGTGTATAATTCCCAGTCAGATTCTCTCAGTGGCTGGTCCAGTGGATCCAATTTGCTGTAATAAACTTGGTCAGTGATTTCTGAGCAATCATGCTGAAGGTCTAAGCCTCCCTCCGAGTCCAGGACAAGTGTAGCTGGGTATAAGGTAGTTGTGGTTTGTAAGGTAACACCCGAACTGTCTAGTAAAATGGCCTGGCATTTTCCCCATACACTCTGCCATCAGACAATACCCTCTCTTCTAATACTTCTTGGCAAATATTTCTGTCCTTTCTATTTCTCTTTTTAAGTTTCTGGCAGTCCTTTCTCCAGTGGTCCTTCTCCTTACAATAGGTGCATTGATTGACATCTAGGGGGTCTTTCCTCCTTCCTTTCGGGTCCCACCTCTCCTTCTAGTTTACCTGCACTGTTTCTAAGAAAACAGAGGCCTACTTTAATTTCTTTGTTTCCTGTGTATGGTAAACTTTAAAGGCTATGTGCTCCACCAGCTAGGAGGGATTCATTCCCAACCTCCATCTAAATGTTGCAGCTTCCTTCAGATATCTGGGACACTTTGCCCAATAAAAATCATGTTTACCATCCAGACATTTTCTGGTGCCTGTAGGTCAGCGTAAGCGTGCTTTTGATAAGCTGGATAGATCCTTTCTAAAAATTCAGAAGGATCTTCTTTTGGATTCTGTTGAATGGCACATATCCAGGCTCTTTTGTTCAGGCACTCTTTTCTTAAGCCCTCTTAATATGCACCTTTTGTAATGTTCTAGGTCCCTGCTACTTGGGTCCCAGTTGGGCTCTGTCAAGGGAATTTGACAGAGTTGGGTTGGGAGTTCTGTTGGGATTCTCTTGATGGAGGTGATAAGCCTCTTCATTAGCCCTATTTATAACTAGCTGCTTTTCATTTGCTATTAACAGGATGTTAAAAAGAGCCTGTACATTGCCCAGTTTGGTGGGTGAGTGGCAAAACTGGAGGTGATAATGCTGCAATTTTCTGAGGATTTTCCCTATATGAGGAGTTGGAATTCTTCTAATTCAGTAAATCTGAAGTGGAAAATGGAGTATGGGCCCAATAGTGGCCAGCAGGCTGCACTTCCTCGTTTATCCTGCCCGTATGGTATTGTCTCAAAGGGAATTGTCCTGCTTTGGATATGGAATGCTCCCTAGCCATATTGGGTGCCCTTCCAGGTCTTTGTGGGGGAGACCATTCTTTCACATGGGGTGGGGCTTTTGCCTCTCTGGGCCCTATTACAAGGGTATCTAGCAGTGGGGGTGAGGTGGGAGAAGTCTTCCTGTTGCTAATCCTGCATCCCCTGGGTCCAGGGTATTAAAGAGATTCATCTCCTGATTTTCCTTTTCTTCCTGTGTCTTACTATCAGGGAGGGGTTTTGAAGCCAGTTTCCTTCTCTGCATCATTAGGTGGTTCCCTTTGTTTGCTGAAACCTTATTGTGTTAAGATGTAAACGCCTGGACATAAGGGATTTTGTCCCATTTCCCTGACCATTGGCAAAGCAATTCTAGCAGTAAGATGGTGTAGTAATTTAGGGGACAACTTGGGGGCAATTTCCCCCCATAGTCTAAAGTATACATAGTCCAAGTAGTGTTACAATAGAAAGCCAATTCTTAGTCATTCGATCATAGCTATACATGGCCAATCTGCTAAAATTTGTCCCAGTGGGTTCCCTTTGGGAGTTCAATCAGAACAACCCCTGATGGCACAAAAGTACAAACCCAAAACCATAGCCATAGAAAGACCTCAGACAAATTGGGAACATATAAACAGAACTTGGGATATAGAGTTCTAGCCAAGATGGAGGCATAGATTGAAACCCTTCACTTCCTTGCACAAACAAAAGGAGGATAATAACCAATCTAAAATCAATAAACAACCCGAAGTGGCAGAAAAACAAACTGCATGGAACTCTGACAACCAAGGAATTAAAGAAACAGCCAACCAGAACAAACAAACCAGTAAGGTGGCAGACGGAGAGAACGTGACAAGGTGGTGGACTGTGGGGGTGGGGCTGGCTGTTTGCAAGGCAGTGGACCTCACAGATGTGGCTGACTGAACAGGAAACTGAGATTCAGAGCTGACTGTGGGCTACGGCGATTGCCACAGTGGAAGAAACTCCCAGTTTCACGTGAGTTTGTTGGAAAGTGGGGTTAGAGCCAAGTAGGCGAGCTGCATTGTTCCCTCTCTGTCCCCTCCCCCACAAGTAGTGCTGTAGCCTTGCAAAGAGGGTTGCCCTGCCCTGGTGAATAACTAAGGCCACACCCCCTTACAACTTAAAAGGTACACGCAGACAAAGAAATAGGACCCAAATGAAAGAATAGAGCAAAACTTCAGAAAGAGAGCTAAGTGATGAAGAGACAGCCAACCTGTCTGATACAAAATTTAAAGCCCTGGTAATCAAAATGCTCGAAGAACTGATTGAGCTTGGTCAAAAAATGAAAGAACAAATGAAAGATACCCAAAATGAAATAAAGCAAAATATTTAGGGAACCAACAGTGACAGGAAGGAAACCAGGACTCAAATCAGTGATTTGGAACAAAAGGAAGAAATAAACATCTAACTGGAACAGAATGAAGAAACAAGAATTCAAAAAAATGAAGAGAAACTTAGGAACGTCTGGGACAACTTGAAACGTTCCAGTATCTGAGTTATAGGGGTGCCAGCAGGGGAAGTACAACAGCAAAAAATTGAAAACTTTTGAACAAATAATGAAGGAAAACTTCCCCAATATGGCAAAGGAAATAGACTTCCAGGAAGTCCAGGAAGCCCAGAGAGTCCCAAAGAAGTTGGACCCAAAGAGGAACACACCAAGGCATATCATCATTAAATTATCCAAAATTAAAGATAAGGAGAGAATCTTAAAAGCAGCAAGAGGAGAGAGTTACCTACAAAGGAGTGCCCATAAAACTATCAGCTGATTTCTCAAAAGAGACCTTACAGGCAAGAAGGGGCTGGAAAGAATTATTCAAAGTCAGGAAAGGCAAGGACCTACATCCAAGATTGCTCTATCCAGCAAAGCTTTCATTTAGAATGGAAGGGCAGATAAAGTCAAGTTAAGGTCTTTAAGGATAAGTTAAGGATAAGGTCAAGTTAAAGGAGTTCATCATCACCAAGCCCTTATTATATGAAATGTTACAGGGACTTATCTAAGAAAAAGAAGATCAAAACTATGAATAGTAAAATGACAACAAACTTACAACTATCAGCAGAACCTAAAAAACAACCTAACTGAACCTAAAAAAAAAAAAAAAGAAAAACAACAAAAAACTAGAACAGGAACAGAATCAGAGAAATGAACATCACATGGAGGGTTTTCATTGGGGAGGGGAAAGGGAGGAATGGGGGGGAAGGTACAGGTAAGAAGCAGCATAATTAATAGGCATAAAATAGATGGGGCGAGGTAAAAAATGGTATAGGAAGCAGAGAATTCAAAGAACTTATATGTACAACCCATGGACATGAACTAATGTGGGGTGGAATGCTGGAGGGTTGGGGGGGCAGGATGGAGGGGGGATAAGGGGGGAAATTTGGAAAACTGTAATATCATAATCAATAAAATATACTTAAAAATAAAAACATCTTGGATCCATAATTTCATTATTCCAAATTAGTGCTCACAAGCAAGCCTTAGAATCTTATCTCTTACCAACTGATATACAAGTGGTCCTAACCAGAACCAAATGACATGAAGCCCAAGTGGCAGGGATAGCCTACCAACCAGTATCTCAAATGGTCATAACTGGACCCAAGTGGCACAGAGCTCAAGTGGCACAAAGCACTACCGGCAGGCATAACCTGTCAACTGGCACTGCAAATGGTCCTAACTGGACCCAAGTGGCAGAAAGCCTGAGTAACACAAAGCCCAAGAGGCACCAAACCCAAGTGGTAGGGGTAGATGACCCCTGTTGTGCATGCTGGTTTGACTCACCCACTCTTGGAGTCCATCTGTTCCCTGGACCTATATCCTTTCACCAGCCAAGTGCTTCAGGCAGCTGATGCCCTGAGAGGGAGTGCAGGATATTCCCTGAGAAAAGTCCTCAGAAACTGCTGGGAAGTCTCCACAGTCCTGCTCTTGGGGTTGGCCTGCCACAGGCAGCTGAAACTTACCTTTGGAACTTACTAAGGTCCATATTGTCCCACCAGAGTAGCCAAAAACTGTAAGTGAACAAGTGGAGATTATGCTGCCAGCTGCAACAAAAGCCATACTCATGAGGCAGATGCTGGTACAAAATGGAAGAAGTTTTATTTAGGTGCTGTGCAGCCTTGGAGAATGGCAGACTCCTGTCTCAAAGATCACCTCCCCTTCTTGCTTAAGCCCACTGTTCCTTTTTTAAAAATGTTTGCTTGTTTGTTTGTTTGTTTATAGGGGAAGGGAAAGAGAAAGAGAGGGAGAGAAACATCAATGTATGGTTGCCTCTCATGTGCCCCATACTGGGAACCTGGCCCACAACCTACGCATGTTCCCTGACTGGGAATTGAACCAACAACCATTTGGTTTGCAGCCTGGTGCTCAATCCACTGAGCCAAACGAGCCAAGAAGCCCACTGTTCTTATTGGGATAGGAAGGGGAGGGCTTTTTTTCTTTCCAATTATCTTGCTAGCGTTTTGTGCTCAAGGATCCCTATCCATTCATCTTTCTAGCTTTTGGCAGCTCAGGCCCTATCTATTCGTCTTTCAAGGTTTTGGCTCCCAAACCCTATCATTCCCTTTCTAGCTTTGGGTGCACCTGGGCCCTGTCCACTCATCTTTCTAGCTTGTGGCATGCTTGGGCACTATCCTGTTATATTTCTGCTGCCATCTTGGATAATGAAGAAGACTCCCAGGAGCTTTGACTGGCGGTCTGTGGTCACACTAGTTCCAAAAAGTTTTTTTGTTGTTCCAAAATAAAAACACTTTACTTCTGGGCAAGAAGGCAGCAGTGGTAAACACAGCTCACCTCCTTGCTCAACTACATCAAAATTACAACTAAAATATAGAATGTCTATCACTCAGAACCATCAGAAATCGAGCTGAATGGAAGACTGAGAACTACAGAATTAAACCACATCCATCCAGACTGGTAGGAGGAGCAGAGACATGGAACAGGCTGGTCTCATGTTTATGTATGGTGGATAAAAATTCAGGAGGGATATCTCAGGAATCAGGAGTCTCAGACCCACACCAGGTCCCCAAACCAAAGGTTCCAGTACCAGGAAGATAAGTTCCCATAATTTTGGCTACAAAAACCAGCAGGGATTGAGTCAGTGGAAGAAACTTCTGGAGTTCCAAGCAGTTCCCCTTTAAGAACCCACATACGGACTTACTCAGGCTCACTCCCTCTGAGCTCAGCACTAGGGTAGCGGCTTGAAAGGCAGTAGTGGCATACAGGGAGGACCTGAAGTGTGTGGAATCAAGGTGAGAGCTGGGGGACAGCTTTCTCCCAGACAGAAAGGTGGGCAGAGACCACTGTCCATTTTCTGAGCCCTCCCTGCATAGAGCCACGGGGCCAGCAGGTGAGTGCCATATCTGAGACTCCATCAATCTGACAGTTTGCCCCACCCTGGAGATCTCCTGAGGCTCTGTCCCACCCAATTTATGGGTCCACCCACACTGTTAATAGGGACTTTTCCACTTTTCCATATGAATGGCTGGTCTTGGCTCCTGCTTCATAACTTCTTAATCCCATCAAACAAGCAGGAGTTGGCCTCAGTGAGCTGCTAGCACCCATACCTCTTGCTAGGTGGCCCTAGGCCCCACACTAGCAGCAGCCAGCCTTGATTTACAGCTTGGCTTGTCTGGGAATCTCCACACCCAGCACAAGTAACAGCTCTCTCAGGTTGCATTTTAGTTTATGCAAGGTGGCCCTGGGCAGAACACAGGTGGAAGCTGACCTTGGCCTAAACCACCCAGGAAACTCCAGAGCCTGTGCACCCAGTGAACAGCTACAGACTATGTGGTGGCACCACCACCTTGTGAAACCACAGCTGATTCTCTACAAAGGATGGAGGTTGGTGGTCAGTGGTCACAGCCAGACCCTGCAGCTGACTGGCCTGGGTAAATCCCTCCCACTGACCTGGAACAGTAATCAAGACTCAACTACAAGAGGAGGGTATACTCAGCCCACATAAAGGGTGCACTTTGTGTACCCAGTTTGGGTGATAGGGGTGGCTGTGCCACTGGACCCTACAGGACACCTACTACATTAGGCCATGCTACCCAGACAGGGAGTCATAGTAGTGCTACCTCATACATAGAGACAAACACAGGGAGACTGCCAAAATGAGGAGACAAAGAAACATGGCCCAAATGAAAGAACAGACAAAAAAAAAAAAAAAAAAAAGACAACTAAACAAAATGGAGATATGCACTCTATCAGATGCAGAGGTTAAAACACTTGTTATAGGGATGCTCAAGGAATTTAGTGAGGACCTGAACAGCATAAAAAAGATCCAGTCAGAAATGAAGGATAAATGAATAATTTATAGGGCAACAGTAGTAGAGTGGATGAAGCAGAGAATCAAATAAATGGAACATAAGGAGGCAAAAAACAATCATTCACAACAACAACAAAAAAGAATGAAAAAAAAATAATAAGGATAGTATAACCAGCCTCTGGGACAACTTAATGTGTTCCAATATTTGCATCATAGGGGTGCCAAAATGAGAAGAGAAAGAGCAATTGGAAATGTATTTGAAAAAGATAATGAAAGAAAACTTCCCTAATTTGGTGAAGGAAATAGACATGCAAGTCCAGGAAGCACAGAGAGTCTCAAACAAGATGGATGCAAAGAGGACCAATCCAAGACACATCATAATTAAAATGCCAAGTGTTAAAAATAAACAGAGAATCTTAAAAGATTCTCTGAAAAGATTCTCATCAAGAGAAAAGATTCTCATCAAGAGAAAAGCAGTTAGGTACCTACAGGGGAGTTCCCATAAGACTGTCCCTGATTTCTCACAATAAATTTTGCAGGCTAGAAGGGATTGGCAAGAAATATTCAAAGTCATGAAGGCAGGGACCTACAGCTAAGATTGTTCTACCCAGCAAAGATACCATTTCAAATCAAGGGACAAATAAAGATCTTCCCAGATGAGACAAAACTAAAGGAGTTCATCATCCCCAAACCATTATTATATGAAATGTTAAAGGGACATATTTGAGAAAAAAGAAGAAAACTATGAAAAATAAAATGGCAATAAATACATACCTATCAACAATTGAATCTAAAAAACTAAGCAAACAAGAGGAACAAAGATAGAATCATGGATATGAAGAGCATTTTGATGGTTGCTAGATTGGGGGCAGGTATGGGAGAACGGGTAAAGAGGGGAAGGAATTAAAAAGTACAAATAGGTAGGTATGAAATAGCCATGGGGATGTAAAGTACAGTATAGGAAATTGAGAAGCCAAAGATTTATACACATGACCCGTGGACATGACAAATTGTGTGAGGATTGCCTGAGGGGAGTGGGTGGTGCTGGGTGGAGGGTGGCAAAGTGTGAAAAGTTGGGACAACTGTAATAGCATAATCAATAAAATACAATTAAAAAAAAATAAAAGTCCTTTTATTATTCTTATTCTTGAGATCCAAGAGGGAAGTAGAGTAGGGGCCCAAATGGCATGTAGCCCAAGAGGCCAAGAGAGCTGGCTGGGCTTCCACAGGTGACAGCTGAAGTTCTGGAGGGATATTTAAGCAGTGGGGGGTTCCCCTTGAGAATTGTGGGGTCTAAATTCCAAGCTGTGCTCCCTATCCTAGAGCACCAGAACCAGTAAAGAAACCCAAATAACACCCAGTTGTGAAAAACTGCAGCGTTTCTATCTGACGGGAAATGGCAAAGATGCACAGAGCCTCTTAAAGAACCAACACACAAAATGTCGTTTGCAGCCACTTAACCCCTGGGCTCTGGAAGGGCAAAGTGGACTAGAGCCATGTGAGGAGAGTCTGAGGTTGGAGGCTCTCAGGAGAAAGCTGCAGGGTCAGCTACCAGGATCACTGTGCTGAGTCATTCCCCATACTGCAGAAGCCATCATTCTCAAGCAGAGCACTCCCCTCCAAGTGGCATCAAACTAAGGGGAAGCAATAGCCCCACCCACAGGAATCCCTCTTGCCCACCACATGGAACTTAGGCCAGAGGCAGATCTCTGGGAGCTCTGAGACTTTAGCTGAACTTCTGCAGGCCTGGAGCTGCTAAAATCCAGCCTTGGTGTGCAGCTTGGTCATTTCAGCACACACCCAGGTCCAGCAGAGGGAGCCACAAGTTGTGGGTTGGTGATAGCTCCAAACAGGTTGCCCAGGAACAGTCACAGGCAATGTCTGACATAGGTCTGCACCAGAGCCTTTGCAAATCTACCTAATACATAGAAACAAACACAAAGAGGCAGTCAATGCGGGAAGACAAAGAAAAGGGCCCCAAATGAATGAACAAGAGAATTCTCCAGAAGAAGAACTAAATTAAATGGAGACAAGCAATTTATCAAATTGGAGTTTAGAATAATGATTATAAGGATGAAAAAAAGACATAGAAATCATGAAAAAGGACCAGTCAGAAGTGAAGAATGCAGTATCTGAAGTAAATAATACACTGGAAGGAATAAACAGTAGGTTAGATGAAATAGAGGATTGAATCAGTGATTTGGAAGACAAGGTAAAAAAACACCCAAGCAGAACAGCAAAAAGAGAAAGGAATTTTAAAAAATTAGGAAAGTATAAGAAACCTTTGGGACAACATGAAGCAATAACAACATCCACATCATAGGGGTACCAGAAGGAGAAGACAGAGAGTAAGGAATTGAGAATCTATTTGAAGAAATAATGATGACTAATACTTCCCTAACCTGGTGAAGAAAAATGACACACTAGTGTCAGAAAGCACCGGGAGTACCAAACAAGATGGACCCAAAGAGGCCCAAACCAAGACACATCATAATTACAATGGCAAAGTTTAAAGACAAGGAGAGGATCTTTAAAATTGCAAGAGTAAAGCAGTTACATGCAAGGGAGCTCCCATTAGACTATCATCTGATTTCTCAACAGAAGCATTTCAGACAAGAAGTTGTTGGCATGAAATATTCAAGGTGATGAAAAGCAAGGACTACAACCAAGGCTCCTTTTCCAAGCAAGGCTATCATTTAAAATTGGAGAAGAAATAAAGAGCCTCCCATGTAAGGAAAAGCTAAAGTAGTTTGTGAACACCAAACCAGTACTCCAACAAATGTTAAAGGGCTTGCTCCAAGAAGAAGAAGAAAAAAAAAGGAAAACATTAAAAAAAATAAAATGGCACTAAATATGTATCTATCAGCAATCACTCTAAATATAAATGGCGTAATGCTCCAATCAAAAGACAGAGGATAGCTGAATGAATAAGAAAACAAAGCCAGTATATATGCTGCCTCCAAGAAACCCACCTCAGAATGAAAGATACATGCAGACAAAAAGTAAAGTGATGGGAAAGATATTTCATGCAAATGGAAAGGGAAAAACTAGCTGTAGTAGCAATACTTACATCTGACAAAATAGACTCTAAAACTTTTTTGTAAGAGACAAAGGACATCACACAATGGTAAAGGGAACAATCTGAAAGAGGATATAACTCTAGTAAACATTTATTCTCATTCTTAATCATGAGGATTTCTCCCATGTTGCTGTCTCCTCTCCTTTTCTTCCTCCCATTTCACCTCACCACTCCCTTCCAGACCACCCCTAGGATTCCACAGAAATCCCCCAGGCTGTACTATACTCCTTACAAATGTGTTGGTCAGGTTTAGATGTTGTGACAAAGAGACCCCTCACATGAAGGGAATAGCTTAAACAGGTGTTACTGCTCATTCTCATAATAGTCTAGAAGTGAGAAAGCCATGTCCCTTCCCTTTGGTTGCTTCACCATCCTCTAGGCACCAGGTACTGATCTTTCTTTTTTTTGTATTGTCTTTATTTTTTAAGTATATTTTATTGATTATAATATTACAGTTCTCCATTTTTTCCTCCCCTTTATTCCCCTCCATCCTGCATACCCCCTCCCTCCAGCATTCCCTCCACTCTTTCCCAGTTCATGTCCACGGGTAATACATATAAGTTCTTTGACTTCTCCATATCCTATATTATTCTTCACCTCCCCCTGTGTATTTTATGCCTACCAATTATGTTTCTTTTATTAAAATTAAAAAAAAAAGATTTTATTTATCTTTAGAGAGAGGGGAAGGGAGGGAGAAAGAGAGGGAGAGAAATATCAGTGTCTGGTTGCCTCTTGTGCACCCCCTACTGGGGACCTGGCTCACCACCCAGGCATGTGCCCTAACTGGGAATTGAACCAGAGACCCTTTAGTTTGCAGGCTGGCACTCAATCCACTGAGCCACACCAGCCAGGGCCTGTTATGCGTCTTATCCCCTGTACCTTTTCCCCTAAAACTCCCCCAACCCCCTCCCCACTGATAACCCTCCATGTGATCTCCATTTCTGTGATTCTGTTCTTGTTCTAGTTGTTTGCTTAGTTTGTTTGTTTCAGGTTCAGTTCTTTAGTTGTGAGTTTATTGTCATTTTACTGTTCATAGTTTTGATCTTTTTCTTAGATAAGTCCCTTTAACATTTCATAAAATAAGGGCTTGGTGATGATGAATTCCTTTAACTTGACCTTATCTGAGAAGTGCTTTATCTGTCCTTCCATTCTAAATGAAACCTTTGCTGGATAGAGCAATCTGGGATGTAGGTCCTTGCCTTTCATGACTTGGAATACTTCTTTCCAGCCCCTTCTTGCCTCCAAGGTTTCTTTTGAGAAATCAGCTGATAGTTTTATGAACACTCCTTCGTAGGTAACTGTTTCCTTTTCTCTTGCTGCTTTTAAGATTTTCTCTTTATCCCTAATCTTAGCTAATGTAATTATGATGTACCTTGGTGTACGCTTCCTTGGATCCAACTTCTTTGGGACTCTGAACTTCCTGGACTTGCATGTCTAGTTCCTTCACCAGGTTGGGAAAGTTTTCCTTCATTATTTGTTCAAATAAGTTTTCAGTTTCTTGCTCTTCCTCTTCTTCTGGCAGCCCTATGATTTAGATGTTGGAACATTTAAAGTTGTCCTGGAGGTGCCTAAGCCTCTCCTCATTTTTTCGAATTCTTGTTTCTTCATTTGTTCCGGGTGAATGTTTATTTCCTCCTTCTGCTCCAGATTGTTGATTTGAGTCCCTGTTTCCTTCCCATCACTGTTGGTTCCCTGTAAATTTTTCTTTATTTCACTTTACATAGCCTTCATTTTTCCCTCTATTTAGTGATCACACTCAAACATTTCTGTGAGCATCCTGATCACCAGTGTTTGAACTCTATCTGATAGGTTGGTTATCTCTTCATTGCTTAGTTCTATTTTTGGAGTTTTGATCTGTTCTTTCATTTGGGCTGTATTTCTTTGTCTCTACACACCTGTTACATAGTAAGGGGCAGAGCCTTAGGTATTCGCCAGAGCAACCCGGGTTGCTTAGTTGTGGTGGTGTGTGTAGGGGAGGGGCCCGAGAGGGAGTGATGCTGCTTGCTAGGCTCTCATTCTGCTTTCAATCACTTCCCCTACTACCCACAAGCAAATTGGGCCCTTCTGGTACTGATTCCTGGGTGGGTGAGTTTGTGTACATTGTAGGATCCTGAGATTCTCTCCTATAAACATTCTTGTGAGGCTTGGGGTTTCTCCTGTCGCTGCAACCTCCACAGATTTTTACAGCCAGAGGTTTTGAGGCTTTCTTTTCCAGTGTTGGAATCCTGGGTTGCACAGTCTGTCTTGCTGCTTGGTTGTTCCTCCTGACTTATCTGCATGCAAATGCCGGACCGTCAGCAGCTGTCCTTGCCTTCCTAGTCCTCCAGCCACTGCCTTGCTGGGCATCATCTCCACCCTGGCTGCAGGTCTCCACCCACCCCTCCTACCAGTCTGAATGAATGTTTCTTCTTAACTCCTTGGTTGTCAGACTTCCATACAGTTTGATTTTCTGACAGTTCTAGTTATTTTTTGTTTTCTAAATTTGTGGTTGTCCTTCTTTTGGTTGCGCAAGGAGGCAAAGAGTATCTACCTATGCCCCCATCTTGGCCAGAAGTTTCCTGTATATTTTTCTTTATTTCACTTTTTATAGCCTTCACTTCTTCCTCTGTTTTGTGACCATACTCAATCATTTGGCTCCCTAAAGATGTTATAGGAAAGGAGTGAGCCAAGGTGGGGCTGCTGTTAAATTGCTGGGAAGTCAGAGAAAAGAGGGCCTCGGAGACAGGATCAGGGGGTAAGCCCTGGATGAGCTGCCGCTGCCTAATGCTCCTCTGGCTGCAAGTTTTGAGGGGACCCTTAGAGTGTGGGAGGAAGTAAAATGTTCATGCCTGAGAAGGGGTATGGGTGTGCTCTAGAGCAAGCCCCCAATGAATCTTTGTCCTGTGGGCTTTTTATCCTTTTTCTGTGGGTGAGAATCTTAGGGGAAGGTTTGGAATTATTCTTTGGTTCACTATACTGTTTTACTTTTATCTTCGGTCTGTCTGTCTTTTAATAGGGTTTTTGTTATTTGTTTCCCTGACATCATCTGTGCTTGGGTTGAGCTGGCACATATGACATTAATTGGTTCTCTGTTCTCTATCTCCCAGACCAGGCCGATAAACTATGTATTTGGTCAAGGAGGAGAGGTGTAAACCATCCACTATCAAGTGCCTAGGTGAGGGGAGATAGGTCTTGCAATTCACCACCAGCTGGCTGTATGCTGTTCAAACTGTTTGGCCTTGTGTAATTTTGCCTCAGTTTCCCCATTCCACTTGCCTAGGAGTTTTCCTAGCTTTTTATTATTCTGTTAGAGTCTGAGTGAATTACCAGACATTTTTAGAAATAATATTTTCAAGGACATCCTTGTGATGCTGAATAGGGCAGTAGAAGCGAGAATGTTCATGTTCTGCTTAACTAGGTAAAATTTCTCTCAGCAGCTTGAAGTTTTGCTTTGATTTCTACTTTTTATTGGAAAAGTTAGTGGACATTTTCACTTTTTGGTGGAAAATTTCAATCAGGCACAAAAGTAGACAGAATAGTATAATGAACCCAGCTTCAATAATTATCAACATTTTGCCTTTTTTTTTTGACCCATCATTATTTTTCCTGGAGTGTTTTAAAGAAATTACCAGCCATCATACCATTTCACCTGTAAATTCTTGAAATACTTGACAAAGTATCTCTAACATGAGGACTTTTAAAAAATAAAACCACAATGCTATTATAATACCCAGAAAAATTAGCAATAACCCCTTAATATCACATAAAATCTGGTTATAGTCAATTTCCCCCAAGTATTAAAAAAGGTCTTTTAAAGTTGGTTTGTTTGAATCAGGATCAATACATTGCATTTGGTTGTTAAGTCTCTTATAGCCCTTCTCAACTATAAGTCTGGTCCCTGCTCCTGTATTCCTGTACACTAGCAATCACCTTTTATCAGGCAATTTAAAAAAACCAAGGGGGAGGGTGGAAGCAAGGGAGGGTGGTGGCATTGGCTGAAGTGAGGGGGAGTGGTGGGGGGAAAATGCAGACAACTGTAATTGAACAACAATAAAGTAATTAAAACTTTTTCATTTTTAAAATATATTTTATTGATTATGGTATTACAGTTGTCCCATTACCCCTCTTCATTCCCCTCCACCCTGAACACCCTCTCCCATCCACATTCCCCTGCTTTAGTTCATGTCTGTATGTCATAAGTTCTTTAGTTTCTACATTTCCCATACTATTCTTGCCCTCTCTGTCTATTTTCTACCTACCATCTATGCTACTTATTCTCCATACCTTTTCCCTCCCTCTCCTCCCACTCCGCTGTTGCTAACCCTCCATGTGATCTCCATTTTTGTGGTTCTGTTCCTGTTCTAGTTGTTTGCTTAGTTTCTTTTTGTTTTTGTTTTAGGTATGGTTGTTAATAATTGTGAGTTTGCTGTCATTTTACTATACATGTTTTTTATCTTCTTTTTCTTAGATAGTCCCTGTAACATTTCATATAATAAGGGTTTGGTGATGATGAACTCCTTTAACTTGACCTTATCTGAGAAGCACTTGATCTGCCCTTTCATTCTAAATGAAAGCTTTGCTGGATAGAGCAATCCGGGATGTAGGTCCTTGTCTTTCATGACTTGGAATACTTCTTTCCAGCCCC
>CM052550.1:33574059-33597235 GCA_028533065.1 Trachops cirrhosus
GATGTGAGACCCATCTTTCATTCCCTCACTATTGGTTGCCTGTGCATTTTTCTTCATTTCACTTATTGTAGCCTTCATTTTTTCATCTAGTTTGCAACCAAAATCAACCAGTTCTGTGAGCATCCTGATCACCAGTGCTTTGAACTGTGCATCTGGTAGGTTGGCTATCTCTTGGTTGCTTAAAAGGATGGGTTGTGGGCCTTTCAATTGTTCTTCTGTTTGAGCTATCTCTCTCTTTTTTCCTTTGTTCTGGTCATACCTATTACATATGAGGGGCAGAGTCTTAGGTGTTCACCAGGGCGGGGCACCCCAGTCACTGGGTTGTGATGCTATATGTGGGGGTGGGGTCCGAGAAGGAACAATGGCACTTGCTCTGCTCTCTGTAGGACCTCAGACCCTTCCGTCGCTTCCCTCGCGCAAACTGGGCCCCTCTGGTGCCAATTCCTGTGTGGGTGGGCCTGTGCACCCCGTGGGACCTTCCTTTTCAATCAGTGCCCTAAAGCTCTATTTCCTGGCTCTGGGACCCTGAGTTGCACACAGTGCCTTGCTTCACAATTGCCACCTCGCTGGGTCTGCTGGTCGCCACCCCCTGGCCGGGGTCTGTCAGCCGCCACTTGTGCACCCAGGGTCTGCCCGCTGAGGTCTTGCATGCCGCCCCAGTTCCTCCGCTCTCTGCTCCGTGTCCCGCACCCAGCTGCCCAACTCCACCCCTCCTACCGGTCTGGATGAACGTGTCTAATTTAACTCCTTGGGTGTCCAACTTCCATACAGTTCAATTTTCTGTCAGTTCTGGTTGTTATTTTTTTCTAAATTGTTTTGTTTCTAAAATGTCCCTATCTTGGTTGTGTGAGGAGGCACAGTGCATCTACCTATGCCTCCATCTTGGCCAGAAGTCAGGAGGGGTGCATCTTATAGTCCAAATGTAGCTTTACATTTACATTGGTGAGATATTATGTTATTTATGTTATTAAACTTTTTACCGCATTTTTTCCTTCAAAAATTTTTTTCCTATTTTCCTCCTCTAAAACCTAGATGCAGCTTACGGTCCGAAAAATATGGTAAATATCTTGGATGAAGGAAGTAAGAAGTGAATTTATATGTAATAGGTGCTCAGCCAAATTTGGTTAGGTGAATAAAGGCTTGGAGTGTCTCTTAACTGGCTAGCTCCAAAGATGGACCTCCAGGGGAGATGGGGCCAGGGTCAGGGGGTAGACCAGGAACGGGTTTCATTCCCTGTGTGAGAAGCTTATTACTTCAGCCACTATTTATTGAGTGCCTGCTACATGCCAGCCTTGTTTTAAGGGCTGGAGTTACAGCAGTGAACAAACCAGACAAGTTCTGTCCTTGTGAAGCTGATGTTCCAGTGGGTGGAGTGTATTCATTTCTAGGGCTGCCATAATCCCCACAGACTAAGAAGCTGACTCTCTCCCAGTTATGGAGGCCAGAAGTCTAAAATCAGGGTTGGTCCCACTGCAGGTTCTCAGGATCCTTGAAATTTCACGCCTTATAGATGCATCACTTCAGTCTCTGCCTTCACCTTTACAAGGCCTTCTCCCTGTGTCTGTGTCCAAATTTTCCTCTTCTTATAAGGACACCAGTCATTGGATTAGGATCCAGCCTAATCCAGTATGACCTCATCTTAACTTGATTACACCTGTAAAGACCCTATTCCAAATTAAGTCACATTGGCAGGTACCATGGGATTAGGACCTCAACATATCTTTGGGATACATAATTCAACACAACAGAGTCAGACAATAAGCAAGATAAATAAGATATTGTGTGTTAAAATGTGATGAGTGCTAGAGAGAAAAAGGTAGGCAAGGGGCATGGGGTACATCAGCATTTGCCATTGGATGGCTCAGTGAAAGCCTGGCCAAGGAGGAAATATTTGAGCAAAGACTTGGGGGAGGAGGGTAAGTGAGCTATGTGGATATGTGCTAAAAAGTCATTCCAGTGAGAGGGAACAGAGGGTATTAAGGGCTGGAAGCAGGAGTATGTTTCATCTGTTAAAGACTAAGGGAACATGGATGGGCAACTGTGGCTGGGTCAGGGTGAGCAAGGAGGAAAGTGGTGAGAAATGAGGTGAACATGGTGATGGGGTAGATCACCTGAGGCCTGATGGGCACTGGTGAGCAAGATCGTTCTAGGGGAGGGCTCTGAGCAGAGGACTGACGGGTGTTCACAGGGTCCCTCTGGTTGCGTTTGGAGGACATGTAGGCAATGTTTGGAGGGGAGACCAGGGAGGATTAGGTTAGGTAGGCAACAGGGTTAGGTAGGCAAGAGTGAAGCAAAGAAGTTGAGGGGTGGAGGAGAAAAATGGCTCTATTTTGAAGTCTAGAGACATAGGCTATCCGAGTGGACTGGATGTGGGGGTGAGAGAAAGAAGTTTCCAGGATGAGACCAAGGCTTTTAGCCTGAACATAGAAGGATGAGGTGCCAATGAGATGGGTTGTGGATACATTGACTTGGAGATGCCCATTATACTCCCAGTGAGTGAGTGGCTCGTGGGTGTAATCTTTGGCCAGGTCTAGCATGAGAAGTGCTTAATCTATGGCAACTAACTCCTCTCCACAGTTGCCATCAAGCCCAGACCACGGTTTCTGGATGCCCATGTCCCTTTGACATTCTGAAGACAATGTCAGAGATTCCTTGACCCCTGGCCCCTAATCTTCCATCCTGGATGCACTTTCCTCATATAACCCATGCTCCCCCAGATCAATTGTTTGAAAATTCAGGCCCAACTCCAGCCCTATAAAGTCTGACTAGGAGTTGGGTGCTCCATAGGTGTAGGTATTACTAGTTTTTTATGTCTTTTTCTGCAGACAGCTGGAAGCTACCTGGCCCAGCTTGAGTCCCAGCTCTACCACTTAACAGCTATCTGGCTTTGGATAATAAATAAGTTGCTTGACCTCTCTGTGCCTCACTTTGCGATTGAGAAATATTAATAGTCTCTATCATATAAGTCTATTTGGACAGTCAAATGAATTTGAATATGTGGCACTTAGAACACTGGTACCTTGTACACAATGAAAGCTACATAAGTAACTGCAGTTATTAAAGTATCGATTTAAGGAAAATAATGATCAGATTGCACCCTGATGAGGGTGAGCCTGGAAGGTAGTGATTGTGTCTGTGGGAGGAGGGGTGTTCTCCCCTTCCCACTTCCCAGGTGAGGCTTTTTTCCTCCCACTCAGGGCAACCTGATGGTGCCATTGCTTATTGGCTGCCCACCTGGCAAGCGTCTGGCCTTTGACATCACCTACACGCTGCAGTACAACCGCTTACAGAACAAACACTACTTTAACTGCCTTTACCCGGACCCCGAGATGCCCTGCTTCCTCTTCCGTGACAGTGCGTGTCCAGGCCCCTCCTCTGCATTGTTCATTGCCCTCTGTCCCTCTTTGCCCTCTCTGCCTGCTTACCTCCCTGCCCACTCTCTGCTCTTCCCCTTGGTCCCCCCTCTCTCTTTTCTCCCCTCACCACCCTCCACTTCTCGGGCCAGGCTAATTTCTTCTCCTGGCCTCATCCTCTTCCCACCCCACAGTTTTCTACCCCTTCTTCTTGATCCAAGATTTGGTGACAGGAGACTCTGGCAGTTTTCAGGGCAGGTAAAGGCATGGCCAAGCCAGCGGCTGATGGGAAGGGGTTGGAGGGCAGGAGGGGTAGATGTGACACAGGACTCAGGACACTGAGGCCAGTCGGTGTGCACCTCTGCTCCTGGCAGCTATGTTCTGAAGGTGGTGGGCGGCGGGCCCACCCTGGACACCATCAAAGAATACAGTGAGGAAGAGATTTACCGCTTCAACAGCCCCCTGGACAAGTAATCCCTGTGGGACCTGGCTGTAATCGGGCCTTCCTTTCCCTATAGACCCCTTCAGCTTCCCAGCCACAGACCTCCCATTCCCTGCAAGCCCCACCTACCTCAGTATCTCAGGCCCCACCCACAGCAAGGCTCCTAGGGTCCCACAAACTCTTGCCCTGTTCACCAAAGGCTTTAAACCAGGCCCCCCTTGCTCACACTGCTGGCCACCTTCCGCATCAGTCTGCAGCCCAGGCCCCACCCTCACTGAGGTTCTGGGTCGTCTACTGAGTTTACAGTGGTCTTCCACAGCACCGACAGCCTCATCTGGACCACCAAGAATGCAACAACTACCCAGGATTCAACCTTCAACATTCTGTCCCACCAGAGCTTAGGCATCGAGTAAGTGCACAACCTGGCTGCCGGCCTCTTTATCACCCACCTGTTCACAATCTGTCTGTCTGCCCTGACCATTTCTCCTGCTTCTGTGAATCCACAAGCCATGTGGACCACCTTTGTGTTCCTCAAATGGGGCTGACCTTGACATACGCTGGACACTCTGTCTGTAATGCCAGTCCCTCTTACTTTTTCTTCAGGCCTTATTTCAGATGCCTCTTCATCTAGGAGGATTTTTCTGACTGTTCTAGTTGGGACAGTTGGCTCCTATCTTCCTGTGCTATCCCATTCCAGCCTTGACCCCTCTGCCTGTTCTCCCATCTTAGCCTTGACTCCTCTGCCTGTGTCCCCATCCCAGCCCTGATCCCTTTGGGCCATTTCTGCCCCCTTTGGGGTCTGTCTCCCTTATAGGTCCAGATTCTAAATAAACTCAACATAGCGTTTGTGGAATGAGACAATGAACAAATTAATGAATTCATGGTAGGCATTACTGACATTTGAATGGAGGTCTTAATGATGAATAAAAGCAATGGAGGAACAAATTAATACATAGAGGCTCAATTACTATTTTTGATTTATTGAAAAGAAGAAAATGATGCCATGAGCAACAGACAGAATGATTGAATGAGCAAAGTAATCAACTTATACCTAGTCAGCATTCAACCTATGTTTGTTGAATAAATGAAAAAATAAAGGAGTTAAATGAATGAAAATGTGACTTTGTACTAGTAGGTACTCAAGCTGTATTTGTGGGATAAAGGAAAGAAGGCAGCAAGGAGTAAGTGGGGAGTTGGCACATAACAGGTATACAATCCATAATCTAGATGAATGCATAATAAGAGGAATTGACAGATGGACATGAAAAGGCAGGAGGAAACGAAAGAGTAAACAAATGGCCTGTCACTTGGTAGGCATTCAGCAGTCTTCTTAGATGAAAGAATGAAAGAGTGTATCAGGGATGAAGGAATGAGATAGTGCCTAGTTGGTGCTTACCCAGTTTTGGGGGTGGGGGTAGAAATCAGGGGTTCTCACATGGTAGGCACGATGTGCTGCACAAGTTCCTGAATGTGGGCCCGCAGGTGGCTGTGTCTGGAGAATTCCCCATGCCATGACACCGTTCCCCATAGCATCTTCGCCCCTGAATTCTTCTTCAAGGTGTTGGTGAGCAACAGGTAAGCCAAGCACGTGGCCCAGGTCATGGGCTTTCTATGGTGTGCCTGATCCCTTCCCAGTCATGGACCCCTTCCCCCGATCAGAGGTGTGGACAATAGCACATACTGTGACCACCAGCTCATCTTCCTGCTGCATATCCATGGGCTTCCACTCAGTGCTAAGCGGGCCCTCTTCATCCTCATGGTGAGTGGCCGCTTAGGAGCTGCCTGCGGGGTGGACAGGCTCCACCAGGCTGCCCATCCACACCTGTGGTTTGGTGCTTGCAGTTTTCAGCCAGTGTGTTTCTCAGCGTGGTGACCTTCTACATCGTCATCTGCCTCTTGCTGCCCCTTATGATGAAGCTCTGCAACTTCCTTCGCTGGAAGATCAACAACATCGTCACCTCAGAATCCTACTACACTTACAGCTCCTCTTCCAGAGGCTTCAGCAGCACATCTGAGACCAAATCTAGTGTTGGCTCCAAGGATAGCTGTAACGTGGCAGAAGAGAATAAGGCTAGACCTGATGAAACCGTGAAGAAGTCACTGACCTGAGTCTCTTACCTGCCCCACCCACCTTCATTCCTTACTTCCTGGGTCAACTTGGAAATGCAACCTGTCACCCATCCCAAGCCTTCCTTTCTGTTTTGCTTGAATTTTCATTTTCCTTCAGATCACACAGCCACACATAGGTCATTAAAATACCAAAATCCTTCTTTGCCGGCTGGTAAATAGCAGCTTCTCTGTGTGCCTGCCAACTCAGCTTCTCCCCAGGGTGTCCCAACCTCCCTACAGTTCAGCAGGGTCCTCCATGACCCAGGCCCATTGCTATGGCTTAAAGTCTGTTCTGGTCAGTGCTTAGATTTAGTACCAGTCATTAAATATTTTTTAATATCAACACCAATATGGTGTTGAGCTTAAGGGGGGGACTCTAGAGAGGTTAGGATCTTTATTTTAGTTGCAATTAGCAAAAACTTCAAATAGTTCAAATGGAAATGAGAATATATGGGTTTTGTCAAGATAAACTTCAGGTACAGTTTTTTTTAAAAAAAGATTTTACTTATTTTTAGAGAGGAGAAGGGAAGGAGGGAGAGAGGGAGAAAAACATCAATGTGTGGTTGCCTCGTGAGCACCCCCTACTGGGGACCTGGCCTGCAACCCAGACATGTGCCCTGACTGGGAATTGAACTGGTGACCCGTTGGTTCTCAAGCTGGTACTCAGTCCACTGAACTGCACCAGCCAGGGCAGCTCCAGGTACAGTTTGATCCAGAAGTCTTCAGTATCCACAGGGTTCTCACTCCTTTTCTCTGTAGCTTTTCCTGCTCTGCCCAGCTCTGAGTGTGGTCTCTGACCTCAGGACAGCCCTCCTCACAGTCTGAAGCTACACATCCATGTGTCTTACTGTCCATAGGAAGAAAAGGCTGCAGTTCAACATTTCTAGGCTGTCAATCCTGTTAGTCACTCTGATTGGATGGGGTTGGGTCATAAGCTCACTACTTTATCACTCACACTGCCAGAGGGATTCGACCTTGAGTGGTTTAAGCCAATCAGAGCCACCCTTGGGTCTAAGGGAGTCAGTGTTATCTTAATCTCATGCTCATGTGTGTTTGTGTGTGTGTGAGGGCAGTTCTTATAAGGACAATGTGCTATCAAAAATAGGAAAAGGAGTCTGAAAGGCAAAAAACAAATGTACCTTTGTACTCCACTCCCTGTCCAACCAGTGGGCTCAACTCCAGCCCCTCCCCAAAGGTCTCAAGTAAAGTGACTCTGGAAGTCCTCTGACCACCCCTCTACACTGCTCTACTCTAGGAGTAGAGATCCAGGGGACATACACTCTGAAGAGACAAAAGGGAAGATAGCCAGACCAGCTTGTCCATGATGAGACAGCTCCAGAGCAGGCAAGGTCACTAAGGTCATGTTATTGAGCTTGAGAATTATCAGAGGACACTCAGAGCTGAGAAGCTGAAGGGTGTGGTCAGATATTGCAAAGATGCCCCTGGTTGCCCTGTGGAGAATGGCTCAGGACTGGAGTCAGAGATCCCAGGGAGGCAATAGACCAGAAACCTGGGCAGAAGATGGTGAAGGACCAAAGCCTGCTTGTGAAAGGAGAGGGGAAAGGGCAGGTGGGAGAGATGCTCAGGAGGCCTAGTGAACCATGGGGATGGTGGACCATGTAAGGAATGGGAGCAATGGAGAATTTAAGGAAAAGGCCCAGGACTCTGTTCTAGTTCCTGGAGGACAAAGAGGCTGTCCCTGAGATGGGAACCAGGGAGAATGGGCAGGTTTGGAAGAGACATTGAGGCCAGCTTTGATGATGGTGAGTACAAGGGGTCTGAGAAACTTTTAGAGGCTATCCAGGAGGCTGCAGGAATCTCAGATCTGGGACTCAGGAGGGAAAATAGGGATGGTCAAGCAGTATGCAACAACAGTCAGCAGTATAGACTCATCTATCAAACAAAATTAATTGCATAGATGCTGTTTTGTAGCATGTGGTGAAATAATATCCTGTTTTGTTCTGTCATAGTTTGTTCTGGCTGCTATAAGAGAATACCACAGATTTGGTGGCTTGCAAACAACAGAAATTTATTTCTCATGGTTTTGGAAACTGGGAAGTACAAGATCAAGGTGCTGGCAGATTTTGTATCTAGTGATAGCCTGCTTCCCAGTTTACAGATGGCTGTCATATTGCTGTATTCTCACATGGTAGAAGGGGTAAGGAAGGTCTTTCGGAGTCTCTTTTGTAAGGGCATTAATCTCTTATGAAGGCTCCACCCTCATGATCTAATCACTTTCCAAAAGTGTTATACCATTATGTTGGGGGTTAGGTTTAAATATAAATTTTGGGGGAACACAAATATTCAATCCATACCCAATTTATTTTCTTTTTTTTAAAAGATTATTTATTTTAGACAGAGGGAAAGGGAGAGAGAAAGAGAGGGAGAGAAACATCAATGTGCAGTTGCCTCTCACGTGCCCCCTACTGGGGACCTGACCTGGCCAGCAACCCAGGCATGTGCCCCTGACTGGGAATCGAACCAGCAACCCTTTGGTTCACAGGCTGGTGCTCAATCCATTGAGTCACACCGGACAGGGCTATTTTCTTGAATTATTGAATAATCTTCATGATTTTCTATTAGAAGAATTGTATCATTATCCCCATTTCACAGATGATGAAACAGAGACTCAGGTGTGTAATACATATGATGATATAAAAAGGACTTCTGGCCAAGATGGAGGTCTAGGTAGATACACTTTGCCTCCTCAGACAACCAAAAGGACAGCAACATGGTGAGCCCCACCCTGGCAAATACCTAAGGCTCTGCCCCTTACAACATAACAGATGTACCAAGACAAAAAAAAATATATGGCCTAAATGAAAGAATACATCAAAACTCCAAAAATAGAACTAAGCAATGAAGAGATAGCTAAACTATAAGATGCACAGTTCAAAACTGGTAATCAGGATGCTCACAGAAATTATTTGAGTATGGTCATGAAGTAGAGGAAGAAGTGAAGGCTATGCAGAGTGAAATAAAGCAAAATATACAGGGAACCAACAGTGATGGGAGGGAAACTGGGACTCAAATCAATGATTTGGGAAAGAAGAAAGAAATAAACATTCACCCAGAACAAAATGAAGAAATAAGAATTCAAAAAGAATGAAGAAAGGCTTAGGAACCTCTGGGACAACTTTAAATGTTATAATTTATGAATCATAGAGGTACCAGAAGGAGAAGACGAAGAACAAGAAATTGAAAACTTATTTGGAAAAAATAATAAGAAGAACTTCCCTAACCTCACAAAGGAAATAGACTTCCAGGAAGTCCAGGAAGCTCAAAGAGTCCCAAAGAAGTTGGACCCAAGGAAGCACACACAAAGGCACCATCATAATCAATTATCCAAGATGAAAGGTAAGGAGAGAATCTTAAAAGCAGCAAGAGAAAAGGAAAAAGCCCCATCAGACTGTCAGCTGATTTCTCAAAAGAAACCTTTGCAGGCAAGAAGGGGCTGAAAAGAAGTATTCAAAATCATGAAAGGCAAGGACTCCCATCCAAGTTTGCTCTATCCAGCAAAGGTATCATTTAGAATGGAAGAGCAGATAAAGTGTTTTCCAGATAAGGTAAAGTCAAAGGAGTTCGTCATCACAGAACCCTTATTATATGAAATGTTAAAGGGGTTTATCTAAGAAAAAGAAGATAAAAAATATGAACAGTAAAATGACAGCAAACACAGTTATTAACAACTACACCTAAAATTTGAAACATTTCTGTATATCAGGACAACTAGACAAAACCAATAGCTTCTCTCTCTCTTTTAAAAAAGATTTTATTTAGTATTTTTAGAGAGAAGGAAGGTAAGGAGAAAGAGATGGAGAGAAACATCAATGTGTATTTGCCTCTTGAACACCTCCTACTGGGGACCTGTCCCTCAACCCAAGCATGTGTCCTGACTAGGAATCAAACTGGCAACCCTTTGGTTTGAAGGCTGCCACTCAATCCAGTGAGCCACACCAGCCAGGTCCAAAACCAATAGCTTCTCTTGGTGCTAGAACAAAAATTTCAAAATAAAAAACTAAAATTTGTCTGGGGTTGGGAGGTTAGAGGGTAGAGGGATTGAGAAAAAAGTAAAAGGACTCATGGATATGGACAACAGTGTGGTGATTGCTGGGTGGAGGGGAGTATAAGGGGACTACATGATAATGGAATAATGCAATAAAGATTAAATTTAAAAAACTGTAGAAGAATAGGACTTCAGTGAAGAAAAGTATACAATACTGCTGAGAGATGGCAAAGTTTAACATAAAGAAGTGATTGAGATGACACATCCCTAGATTGGGAGCTACATCGACATTGAATGAATGTTTCTAAAAATAACGAGTATGTATGAGTCTTTTCTCACTAAAGAGGGAAATTTTGGACCCAGTTTTGGCTAGCATCCATTTCTACACAGTATCAAAGAGTAATCAGCTCTAAGTGACAGGAAAACCTAAAAAACCTGATAATAGCATACAGAGCTGGCAATGCCCATGTGTGCAAGGTCTTTTGGCTAAGATGTCCTCCAAAAATAGAGAAATTCTATACACTGGCACCAGGGTTCCATCAATTCACTTCATGGACCAGATGAAAAGATCATAATTCTGCATTAGTCCAGTTATGTTGTAAATATTACCATATCCAATTGTGGCCAAGATGGAGCAACATGGATTAGATTTACCCTGATACCTGAAACAATAAAAACAGACAAAATACATGAACAATAGTTTTCAAGACACTGAACATCATGCAATAGAGACATGATCCTTGGAGATGGGAAACCAATAAGGTGAGTTCTATATTGCCCTACCTTACTGTTCTGAGAGAGTGTTAAAGGTCAAGGTGCAGGGAGGGGGAACTGAGGTGGAACCTGGAATATGCTGAACTGAGGAGATGGAGATGGAAGTCTGGGATAAGGTAACTAGAGTCATAAGACAGAGTACTGAAGAGAAGAGAACTGCACTGAGAGAGAATCCCAGAGGTTTGCAGAGCAGGAATCAGCGATTGGCACATGTGTGCGAGGAAACTACATACAGCTGGGGAAAAAAAGATTTAAAAATATTAGAGAAAGGGAACAGCGACAGACACTCACTCAAGGCTGGAATAGTACCTATTTTTGTCAGCCAGATTGTTAAACCTCATAATTCATGGAGCACTGGGTAGCATACTCAGGAAGCTCTTGCCAGTAGTAAGAAATAATTAGCTCTAGATTCAATATTGCTCTGGACCTGCCTAACATATAAGTAAGATTTGAAGCATCAGACTATTTGCACTTCAGAACAAATGTCAAAAATATTTATAGAAATAATCCCTGGCTGGTGTAGCTCAGTGGATTGAGCATGGGCCTGAGAATCAAACGGTTGCCAGTTCCCAATCAGGGCTCATGACTGGGTTGCAGGCCAGGTCCCCAGTGGGGGGTATGTGAGAGGCAACCACACGTTGATGTTTCTCTCTCTCCTTTTCTTCTCCTCTCTCTAAAAATAAATATATAAAATATTTTTTTAAAAAGAAAGAAACCACATTAAAAAATATTTATACAAAAATATCCAGCACCCAACAATGTAAAAGTCAATGTCTGGCATCCAATAAAACATTATGAAGCATGGAATGAGGCAGAAAAACAACTGCCATAGTAAGGAGAATAATCAATTGAAATTTACCCAGAACTTAGCAGAGATATTAGAATTAGCAGAGAAGAACATTAACAAAATAGAAAAAGGGGATAAATAGTAGCAGCAACCTGTAAGAAGGGAGTGCAGGCTTAGTTCATCAGCTCACTGGTATTATCAAGGATCTGATGTATCTGCATTACAGCTAGGAAGAATTGCAAAGGGCTAAAGGGGCCCCATAGACCAGTAGGTTCACTTAAAAGTTTTTCCCAGAAGTGTCACTCAGTGACTTCTTAAATATTATAGGTCAAAACTGGTCACATGGCTATCTTGTGTTACAAAGAAATATAGAAAAGTTAATAGCTTAGCTTTACAGCTTTAATAGTAGTGGAATGCAAGAGGAAAGGTCTTTGGGAAGGTAATCTACACTGTTTTGTTGGGAACTGCCCTGCCTGGTTTCAGAAGCTGTAACCCCCCCATGGCTAAGGCTGAGTAAAAAGACCTTGAGACCATAAGCCACTAAAGAGATAAAGCTTATCTTCCTGGTGGGGGCACACTTACTTCACCCTGCTTGGCCCCAGACTGATGATAGGTTAGCCAATGATGGGTAAGATTCCTCAAGGGAGGGATGACCTAAGACAGGCATGGTCACAATAGGGCCATCAGGGAAGGACTTGGGGGACTATAGAAAAAGGGGATGATGGACACTTTGATATAGCCTGAGTCCTCACTCTGTCTGTAAGAAGTCTCCTAATCTCTCGGCTGCCTTACTTCTCTGGCCTGATTTAAGCCTGAAACAATGACAGAGGGTGGTGTAGCCCGGAGCAGGAACAGGCAGTTCCCCCTGGGTAATCAGCCCTAAGAAAGAATGCATAAATCCTGTGACAACTGCTTTGCTAAGAATGCCCTTAATTTTCTGATAAGGGTCCAAGCATAAAATGAGGTTGTTTCCCAAAGTTTTATGGCCTTTTAGCTAACTGACCCTGACTTAGAATAAGTCCTCATAGTTCTTTGAATTTTATCTATTGTTTGACCATTGCTGTCTGACAATGACTGATGTACCTGTATTTCTGTGCAAACTGAACCCAATAAAAGCCCATTGAGGAACAGGTTAAAGGCCCTTCTCCTTTGAGAGACTGGCCACCTTTCCTCCCCAAGCAGATCATGTCTTGTTAGACTTATTCTTATCCGTGGCAGACGTGGGGAGCCCTCCCCACACTGTTTCTCAGGATAGGGGATAAAACTGTTTAAAATATGACTAGGAAGTCAAGGAGAAAAAAATGACTGACAATAGCCAAGAAAATTGTTTAGAAGGGTTTGTACCACAGGTATTAAAACTTAATCATTAAGCTGCTATAATCAAGAACATAATGTTGATAGATATATATATCAACAGAATAGAATTGAGTTCAGAAATAAACCAATACTTCTATAATAAATTGATTTTCAACAACAGTGCTAAGGCCATTTTTTTAAATGTTTTATTGAGTATGCTATTACAATTGTCCCATTTTCCCCCCTTTATTCCCCTCCACCCTGCATACCCCCTCCCACCACATTCCCCTGATGCAGTTACCAGCCAGCGGTAACCGCGGGCACTGCAGATGATTAAGAGAACGAAAGAAATACACATGGACTACCAAGTCCTGTGGAGGAATAGGAACGGAACGATCACTCTTTCAAGGGGAGAGTGCCCTGAGCCACTGCCTGAGTAGGCTTTTATTAGGAATACAGATACAGTTTGTTGATTATAGTCTGACAGGGAAGATCAAAAAGTAAATAACTTTCAAAGAGCTAAAAGGGCTAACGCTGAGTTGGGGTCTTATCACCTAAAAACTACAGGACCTAAAAGGCTACTTTCGTTTCCTGCCCAGGTCTTCATATTCTAATTTAAGAGCATCCTCCAGCAAAGTAAGCTTCACAGGATCTTGCATATTCTATGCTTCAGGCCAAATTATCCTGGAAGGTCCATTGACTCTGGTCTGGACTGCACCACCCCTTGTTATTGCCACAGGCCTGAGTTGGACAGAGGAGACAAAGGCAGTTGGGAGATTTGGTTTTCTCACAGGCAGAATAAGGACTCAGGCTTGTCAAAGCTGAGGGGGCAGGGGTCGATCACCCCCTCTTTTCCACAGCCCCCTGAGTCTCTCCCTGAGGGCCTTCCCACATGATCATGCCTGTCTTAGGTCCACCTTCCTCTGAGGAATGTTACCCGTCATTGGCTAACTGACCAAGCAATGGGGGCCAGGCAAGGAGCAGGCAGTGCTCCTGTCAGGGAGATAAGTTTGTCTCCTTAATGTCTCCTGGTTCAGCGGTCTCTCACTCAACCTTAGCTATGGGGGGTTGCAGCTCCTGAAACCAGGCAGGGCAGATTCCAACATTCCCCTCCTTTAGTTCATATCCATGGGTCATATATATAAGTTCTTTGGCTTCTACATTTCCTATACTATTCTTAACCTCCCCCTGTCTATTTTCTACCTACCATCTATGCTACTTATTCTCTGTACCTTTTCCCCCTCTCTCCCCCTCCCACTCCCCTGTTGCTAACCCTCCATGTGATCTCCATTTCTGTGGTTCTGTTCCTGTTCTAGTTATTTGGTTAGTCTGCTTTTGTTTTTGTTTTAGATGTGGTTGTTAATAATTGTGAGTTTGCTGTCATTTTACTGTTCATATTTTTTATCTTCTTTTTCTTAGATAAATCCCTTTAACATTTCATATAATAAGGGCTTGGTGATGATGAACGCCTTTAACTTGACCTTATCTGAGAAGCACTTTATCTGCCCTTTCATTCTAAATGAAAGCTTTGCTGGATAGAGTCATCTGGGATATAGGTCCTTGCCTTTCATGATGTGGAATACTTCTTTCCAGCCCCTTCTTTCCTGTAAGGTCTCTTTTGAGTTTGGGCACTCCTTTGTAGGTAACTCTCTCCTTTTCTCTTGTTGCTTTTCAGATTCTCTTTTTAGTTTTAGTCTTGGTAATGTAATTATGATGTGCCTTGGTATGTTCCTCCTTGGGTCCAACTTCTTTGGGACCCTCTGAGCTTCCTGGACTTCCTGGAAGTCTATTTCCTTTGCGAGATTGGGGAAGTTCTCCTTCATTATTTGTTAAATTAGTTTTCAATTTCTTGCTCTTCCTCTTCTCCTTCTGGTACCCCTATAATTCAGATGTTGGAATGTTTAAAGATGTCCTGGAGGTTCCTAAGCTTCTCTTCATTTTTTTGAATTCTTATTTCTTCATTCTTTTCTGGTTGTATATTTTTTCTTCCTTCTGGTCCACTCCATTGATGTGAGACCCATCTTTCATTCCATCACTATTAGTTCCCTGTACATTTGCCTTTATTTCACTTAGCATTGCCTTCATTTTTTTCCATCTAGTTTGCAACCAAAATCAACCAATTCTGTGAGCATCCTGATCACCAGTGCTTTGAACTGTGCATCTGATAGGTTGGCTATCTCTTCATTGCTTAGTTGTATTTTTTCTGGGGCTTTGATGTGTTCTTTTATTTGGGCCATTTTTTTTTTGTCTTGGCACACCTGCTGTGTATAAGGGGCAGAGCCTTAGGTGTTCACCAGGGTGGGGCAACCCATGTCGCTGCTTTGTGACGCTGTATGTGGGGGAAGAGGTCCAAGAGGGAACAATGGCATTTGCTCTGCTCTTTGCTGGATTTCAGTCACTTCTCCCAGTACCAACAAGCAAAGTGGGCCCTTCTGGTGCTGATTCCTGGGTAGGTTGGCTTGTGTACATTCTAGGACCCTGTGGGTCTCTCCAATGTTTCAAGATGAATTCTGTGAGGGTAGGAGTTTCTCTTGCTGCCACCTCAACCCCCACAGCTATTTTCAATCAGTGGTTTAAGGCTTTATTTTCCTGAGCTCAGACCCTGGGTTGCGAGGTCTGTCTCACTCCCCAGGTGTTCCTCCCAGTTTATCAGCACCTGAACGTGGGACTTTGCACTCCACCAGCTGCCACCTCACCAGTCTGACAGCTGCCACCTTCCACCTTGCCAGCCAGCTGCAGCCTTTCCCTCCCCACTCCACAGTCTGCCACCTTGCTGGGTTCACCAGCCACTGCCTTGCCCACACTGGTCCTCCACCACTGCTTTGCTGAGAGTCCTCTCCACCCAGCTGCTTGTCTCCACCCCTCCTATGGTCTGGATGGGTGTTTCTTCTTTAACTCCTTGGTTGTCAGACTTCCATACAGTTCAACTTTCTGTCAGTTCTGGTTGTTTTTTGTTTTTAAATTGTTATTGTCCTTCTTTTGGTTGTACGAGGAGGCACAGTGTGTCTACCTACACCTCCATCTTGGCCGGAAGTCCAGTGCTAAGGGGAAAGAATATCCAACATGCAAAAGAGTGAAGTTAGAAGGATGTCACACAAAAGGGCAAATTAGGAAATTCTAGGGTTCAGCTCAGTGGTTGATTCAGTCCACGGAATCAACCACTGAGCTAAAAAGAGTGATTGGAGTCTATTATTTTGAAATTCTGGAACCAGAGCAGACATTCATAAGAACTTTGGGAGTGCTTGATGAAGAGAGAGGCTGCTGGTCTTTCATAAGTGAGTGGTATACATGAACCAACTCCCATCCTCTATTCATCAACTCTGCCACAGCAGTGGGGGTCACAGCCCACAGTCTCAAAGTGGCTGGATGCAGCCATGGCTGACAGTGGGGACATTGTACTCCAAAAATTTGAGGAAATGTGTTTTGATTAGTGTAGAGGTGCTCTGAGGGATCAACACAGACACTTGTCTTGGATTTTGCCCTCTCAGCAGCAGCATCATTGGAAATATTTAAGAGACAGGACCTCCCTCCTATCCATTTGAAACTGGATATATAGAAATAGGAGAACATAAACTTCAGTGACCATACATAACAAGGAATACACACTTACCAAAAATAGTTTGGAAAAGGCACAGTCTGATGGCTCCAGCCATCAACAAACAAAAGTCAGCAATCTCAGTCAACAAAAGGAGTGGGGGAATCAGACTCTCAGAGTTATTCATTATAATACTCAGGATGTCCAATTAACAACAAAAAATACAAAATATACAAAGAAACAGAAAACTATGACCTACTCCATGAGAAAAACAATTGAATAGATGCCATTCCTGAGGAAGCCCAGACATTGAAATTACTAATCAAAGACGTTAAATAAACTATATTACATGTGCTCAATAAGCTAAAGGAAACCATGAACAAAGAACTAAAGAAAATCAGGGAAATGATATATAAACACAATAAGAAAACTAATAAAGAGATAGAAACTATACGAAGGAACCAAACAAATTCTAGAGCTGAAAAATACAATAATTGAAATGAAAATTTCCCCTGAAGGATTCAACAGAAGTTTACATTAGGTGAAAAATTATTTAGCCTGTGGAGCAGGAAGGAAAAAAAGAACCAAGAAAAATGAGCCTGAGGGATTTGTAAGACACCATGAAGCATACCAACACAGGCATCATAGGACTCCCAGAAGGAGATGAGAGAAAGAAAGGGGCAGGAGAAATATTTAAAGAAATAATGGCTCAAAACTTCCCAAATATAATGAAAGGCATAACTCTGCATATTCAAGAGATTCAATCCACTCCAAGAAGGATAAATTCAAAGAGATCATGCTGAAACATGTTATAGTCAAACTGTCAAAACCTGAAGACAAAGAAAGGATTTTGAAAGTGACAGTAAAGAAGTGACTCATGCCCTGGCCAGATTGCTCAATTGGTTGGAGCATCATCTGTGCACCAAAAAGTTGTGGGTTTGATTCCCTATCGGGGCACATACCTAGGTTGGAGGTTCAGTCCCTGATCGAGGCACATATGGGAGACAACCAATCAATGTTTCTCTCTCATAAAGATGTCGATGTTTGTCTCTGTCTCTCTCTCTCAAATCAATGAACATATCCTCAAGTGAGGAAAGAAAAGGAAGTGACTCATTACATATAAGGGATCATCAATGAAATTAACCACTGATTTCACACCAGAAACCATTGGCACCAGAAGGTAGTGGGATAAAACATTGAAAGCCATGAAAGAAAACAAAAATCATAGAGTAGGCAAACCTTGTGCTCGCCTTCTCACATGACCACATCAAAATTATAACTAAACTACAGAACCCCCTGAAGTCTATCTCAACAGAACTGTTTTCTTGCCATTTAAAAAAAATTTTAATTGTCATTCAAATACAGTATTCTGCCTTTTACTCCCATCCTAGCCTACCCCCCAGCCCTCCCCACCTCCCTCCCATTTCCACCCCCCTGAACAGAACTTCTACAACTAAGGATATACAGAAGAAACCACTTTGAAACTGATACGAGGGGCAAAGATGTAGAATGGGCTAGTTTCACACTCATGTGTGGCAGTTAAAAATCTGGAGGAATATCTGGCTAAAGAAGTTCCCCATAAGGAGTGAGGGACCCCAGCCCTACGCCAAGTTCCCCAGGCCCAGGGTTACAGTGACAGGAAGAGAATTCTGTGATCAGTAGAGGGGATAGCAGTTAAGTGAGAGCCTCTAGAGTTCTAGGCATTCCTCTTAAAGGGCCCATTTATGAACTGACTTACTGATGGACTCACCCTGAGCTACAGCACTGGAGCAGCAGCTCAAAAAATGTAAGGGACATATGAGGAAGAACTGAATTTTCTGGTTTCAGGGCAAGGACTGAAGGGGGAGCTTTGTCTCAAACAGAAGTGCTGGTAGAGGCCATTGTTACTTTTTTAAGACGTTCCCCTGCAGGTGCAGGCAGACACTGGCAGTCTCTGTTTCTGAATTTCCATCAACCCAGCTAACTCTGTTCACCAAGCCCTGGTGATTCCCTGAGACCCCCCACTCCCCAACTTACAGGCCCACTCAAGCCATTTCCAGTGGCTTTTCCATACAAATGGCCTGTCTTGGTTCATGCTGCAAAGCTTTCTAAAATCTCTGAAGGTTCACAAACCCCAAACAAACAGCATCTGGTCTCAGTGAGCCCTGTACGTCTTGCTAAATACCCCCAAGACTGGAACTAGTGGCAGCCTGCCTTGCTTCACAGAACAGCCTGACCCAGCTGCCTCTAAGTCCAGCACTAACAGCATCCACCTGCAGATCATGGTATAGCTCATACCAGGTGACCCCAGGCAGAGCAGAGGCAGCTGCTGACCTTGGCTTCCACCAGAGCTCCTCCCAACAGGTCCCAGAACCAACACACCTGGTGCCCAGCTTAGGCCCACACCAGAGCACCACCCAACTACCTCCACAAATGACACATCTGAAGTGCAGACTTGGCAGGCATCAGAGCCCCACTAAAGAAAATCCTGCTCTGTGGGGCCAGTCCATGAACAACTGCTCCTCCACTATAGTCATGGCCAGTCCTCACAGCCAATCAGCCTGAGAGTCAATCCCTCCCACTGACAACCAACAGCAATCAAGGCTTAACTACAACAGGAGGGCACACACAACCCACACAAGGGACACACCTGGAGCACACAGTTCAGGTGACCAGGGATACTGTACCACTAGGACCCACTATATAAGGTCACTCTACCAAGATAAGGAGATGTAGCAGCTCTACATAATACATAGAAATACACACAGGGAGACAGCCAAAATGAGACAAGCATGTCCCCCTCCAAAACGTAGGACAAAAAAAAATGGAGACAAGCAATCTACCAGATCCAGAGGTTGAAAACACTGGTTATAAAAATGCTCAACAAATTCAGTGAGAACTTTAACAAAGAGATAGGAAACATAAAAAAGATAGACCCTGGCTGGGTAGCTCAGTTGGTTAGAGCATTGTCCTAATATGTCAAGGTTGCAGATTTGATCCCCAGTCAGGGCACATACAAGAGTCAACCAATGAATGCATAAAAAAGTGGAACAACAAATCAATCTCTCTCTCTCTCTCTCTCTCTCTCTCTCTCTCTCTCTCTCTCTCTCTCTCTCTCTCCCTCTCCCTCCTTCCTCTCTTTTTCTCTAAAATTGATTTTTAAAAATGAAAAATACAATTACTGAAATGAAGAATACATTAGAATATTATAGTGAATCAAGGGTAGATTAGATGAAGCAGAGTATTGAATCAACAATTTGGAAGAAAAGGTAGCAGAAAACACCTAATGAGCCCTGGCTGGTGGATTGAGTGTGGGCCTGTGAACCAAAGGGTCTCTGGTTTGATTCCCAGTCAGGGCACATGCCTGGGTTGTGGGCCAGGTCCCCAGTAGGGGGTGCACAAAAAGTAATCACATATTGATGTTTCTCTCCCTCTCTTTCTCCATCCTTTCCCCTCTAAAAGTAAATAAAATCTTTTTTAAAAAGAAAACACCTCATGAGAACAGCAAAAAAAAAAATGAGGATAGTTTAAGGGGCCTCTGGGATAACATCAAGCATACCAATATTTGCATCATAAGGGTACCAGAAGGAGAAGAGAAGAAGAGAAAAAGCAAGGAATTAAAAACTTGTTTGAAGAAATAATGAAGGAAAACTTCCATAACCTGGAAGGAAATAGACAAACAAGCCTAGGAAATGCGGAGTCCCAAAAAATATTAATCCAAAGAAGTCCACTTGAAGATACACCATAATTAAAATGGCAAAAGTTGGACTTCTGGTCAAGGTGGTGGCGTATGCAGACATGGCTCATCCCTTCACACAACCGCATCAAAATTACAACTAAAATATAGAATAACCATCACTCAGAACCAACAGAAGTAGAGTTGAATGGAAGTTTGAAAACTATGGAATTAAAGAAACTACATCCATCCAGACTGGTAGGAGGGCCATGGACAAGAAAAGGATTGGTCCCACATCCACATATGGTGGATAAAAATCCAGGAGGGATATCTCAGGAGCAAAGAGTCCCAGCTCCACACCAGGCCCCCCAGTCCAGAGTTCCAGTGGCAGGAAGATATGTCCCCACAACTTTTGGCTGCAAAAACCAGTGTGGATTGTCAATGGAATAAAATTCTAGAGCCCCAAGCAGTTCCTCTTAAAGAACCGCATATGGACTTACCTACTCAGACTCACTGCCTCTAGGCTCTGGCACCAGAGAGACAGCTTGAGGGGCACAAGTGGCATGCAGGGGAAGGCTCAGGTGTCTGGCATCAAGGTGAGCAGAGGTCATTGTTCCTTTTCTGGGCCCTCCTCCCACAGAACCAGCAGACTGGTGCCATATCTAAGATTCCATCAACCTGGCTAACACTGCTGGACCCACCTTGGAGTTCCCCATAGACTCCACCCAACCCAATTTACAGGTCCACCCAAGCTGCTTTTCCCTATGAATGGCTTGTCTTGGCTCATACTGCACAACCTCCTAAAACCTCTCAAATAAGCAGCACCTGGCCTCAGTGAACCCCAGGCCTGGAACTAACATCCTAGATTCACAACTTGGCTTTGCCTAGAAATCTCCAAGCCCAGCATAAGTAACAGCCATCTCAGATTGCTTTATAACTAAGGTAGGGTGGTCCCAGGCAAAACACAGGTGGATGTGAACTTGGCCTGCACCACCAGGAAACCCCAGAGCCTGTGCAACCAGTAGACAGCTACCGACCACATTGGAGCACCGCCACCCTGTCCCTGCATAGCTGATCTTCCATGGAGGATGGAGGTTGGTGGTCAGTGGTCACAGCCAATCCTTACAGTTGACTGGTCTGGGTAAATTCCTCCCATTGATATTCCAACATCAACCAAGGCTCAATTATAAGAGGAGAGTGTACTCAGCCCACACAAAGGGTACAGCATGAGTACCCAGCTTGGGTGATAGGGGAGGCTGTGCCATTGGACTCTACAGGACACCTACTGCATTAGACCACACTACCAAGACAGGGAGTCAAAGCAGCTCTACCTAATACATAGAAACAAACAGAGGGAGGCTGCCAAAATGAGGAGTCAAAGAAACATGGCCCAAATGAAAGAACAGATCAAAACTCCAGAAAAAGAGCTAAATGAAATGGAGATATGCAATCTCTCAAATACAGAGTTCAAAACACTGGTAATAAGGATGCTCAAGCAACTTAGTGAGGATATTAACAGCATAAAAAAGATCCAGTCAGAAATGAAGGATACACTAATTGAAATAAAGAACAGTTTACAAAGCAACAACAGTAAAGTGGAAGCTGAGAATCAAATCAATGATTTAGAACATAAAGAAGGAGAAAAAAAACAATCAAAACAACAAGAAGAAAAGAGAATCCAAAAAAATGAGGATAATGTAAGCAGCCTGTGGGACTTTAAGCAATGCAACGTTCACTTCCTATGGGTGCCAGAAGCAGAAGAAGAGCAAGAATATGGAAATCTACTAGAAAAAATAATGAAAGTAAAGTTCCCTGATTTGGCAAAGGAAATAGACATGCAAGTCCAGGAACCATAGAGAGTTCCAAACAAGATGAACACAAAGAGGCCTACCCCAAGACACATCATAGTTAAAATGCCAAAAGTTAAAGATAAAGACATGGGAGGGGAGATATGGGAGAATGGGTGAGAGATGAGGGGACTAAGAAGTACAAATAAGTAGCCCTCACTGATGTGACTCAGTGGATTGAGCACGAGCCTTCGAACCACAGGGTCACCAGTTCGATTTCCAGTCAGGTCACATGCCTAGGTTGCAGGCCAGGTCCCCAGTAGTAGGATCATGAGAGGCAACCACACATTTATGTTTCTCTCACTCCCTTCCTCTCTCTCTAAAAATAAAATCTTCAAAAAAACAGTCATGAGGATGTAAAGTATAGCATAGGGAAAGTAGTCAATAATATTGTAATAACTAAGTATGGTGTCAGATGAGGTGCTAGGCGTATTGGGGTGACCACTTAGTAAGTTCTATAAATGTCTATCACTATGTCATACAACTGAAACTACTATAATATTGTATGTTAAATGTAATTTAAGAATAAACATTATTTTTGAAAATTAAAAAACCTATCAACCACAGATTCTATGAAAGCTATGCTTCAGGAATGAGGGAGTTAAGACATTTATTTCTAGGTAAACAAAAGCTGAGGGGTTTGTTATCAGTAGACTTGTCCTATAGGAAATGCTAAAGGTAGTTCTTCAGGCTGAAATAAATAGACAATAGATAGTAACTCTAAACCATGAGAAGATATAAAGAACACGGGTAAAAGTAATTACATAGTTAAATATAAAAGCCAGTATTATTGTGCTTTTGGTCTGTAGCACTTTTTCTATATTATTTTAAAGGCAATTGAATAAAACAATAATTATAAAATTATTTTAATGAGCACACAATGTATCAAGATGTAATCTATGACAATACAATATAAAGGTGGAGGGATGGAGATGAATAGAAGCCAAGTATCTGTGTACTATTGAAACTAATGTGATTTCATTTAAACTAGGTTGTTGTAGATTTATTATGTAAATTTTAATCACCAAAGTAACCACTAAAAATAACTTAAAATACACAGAAAGGAAATAAGGAGAAAATGGAAATGGCATGCTACAAATAATCAACTAGATCTATTTTTTTTAAAGCAATAATGGAGGAATTGAGGAACAAAATAACATGGAAAACAAATAGTAAAATGGCAAAGTAAATCGTTTCTTATTAGTAATTACTTTAAATGTAAATATGTTAAAGCAACTTATTAAAAGTCAGAGGTTGGAAGACTGGATTTTTTTTATGTTGGCTGTTGTCATTTTTTTTGTTGTTGTTCTTATTATTTTTTATTTTACTTTTTAAATTAAGATATTTTATTGATTATGCTATTACAGTTGTC
>CM052550.1:33597735-33718900 GCA_028533065.1 Trachops cirrhosus
AAAAAAAAAAAAGTAAATGTATTTGCCAGTAAAGAAAAAACTGTTTCTGAAAGTTGTGAATGTGTTCATAAATTTGTCAATCTAAAGCATACTTTAAGTGGAATGGGGGTGTGCCGTGTTAAAGAAATATTAAGAATCCTCCTTGTTTATGCCAGAGCTGTGACCTTTATTATAAAACTGAAATATAGGTATACTGTCTCCCGGGAAGAAGTAGCCCTTCTCCACGGAAGATAAAAGTACCACTTTTTAACTCAGTACCTGTAAACACTGATTGTTTCCTTGGGGAAGAACTGGCTATTCTCTCAGAGGGAACAGTTAGTCAATCGTGTCACAGAAGGCCCTTGGCATGTAACCATTTTTGTCTAAAACATATTTTTTCAGAGCACCTCCCCATCTTTCCCACTTTCCTTGAGAACTCTGAACCTAGGAACCACCAGGTCCTGAGAACAACAGGGCAATTAACTTGCTGCTTAAATTCATTGCAGCTTTCAGAAATAGCAGGGGGCCTGTCTTTCCAAGCTCAGCAAATTATTAAAGAATGTCCTGATTGCCAAGCCCTTAGCAAGCCACCCCCATCTACAGGAGTTAATCCTCAAGGACTAGGTTCTCAAATAATTTGGCAAACAGATGTCACTCATTATGCTCCCTTTGGAAAATTCAAATATGTTCATATTTCTATTGATACTTACTGTGATGCCCTACATGCATCTGCTTTAACAGGAGAATCTGCTAAAAATATACAAGGCCTCTGGCTTGAGGCCTTTAGTCATTTAGGATGGACTCAGCAAATTAAAACTGATAATGGCCCTGGATACCTTGCCCATTCTACTCAGGCTTTTCTTCAGCGTTGGAATATCCAACATAAAACAGGAATACCTTACAATCCAATTCATAAGGCAATTGTAGAATGGGCTCATCATACTTTTAAAAATCTTCTTAAAAAAACAAAAAAAGGGGGAGTCATGAGTCCTTCCCCCCCAAATTTGATTATGTTAACCATGTTTACCTATAATTTTCTAAATTGTGATGAATCACTTTGTACTCCATTTGAGAAAGATTTTCAGAAGAAAGAGCCAAAGCCATCTTATCCTCAGGTTTTATGTAGAGATTCCCTGGGAGATGGCTCTTGGCAGGGCCCTGTAGACCTCTTAACTTGGGGAAGAGGGTATGTGTGTGTTTCCATCCCTACAGGTCCTGTCTGGCTACCAGCCAAAAGAGTAAAGCCTTATCATGAGTGGGATAGTCACCAAGCTCTGCTACCTGAGGCCAAGAACTGATTGACTGACAGACCAGATGGCCCAGCTGACCCTGAACAACCAGAAGGAAAACGGACACTCACACCATCACTCACAGGCCTGGGTCTGCCAACAGAGGAGCATGGGGCCTGCCCCAATGACTGGGGCCGAGGCTCAAGTGCCTCTTGCAGAGGGCAACAACCCCTCGGTGCCCCATAATGTTCAATGGTTGAAACCTAAAAACTGTTTCAATGGGCTGAATTTACAAGTTTGGGTCCTAGCAACCCATGGATGCCCCTTTATCTTAATCTTTATATTTGTGCTTTATGATATATAGAGAGATTGTTTTCTTAAGATTGCATTGGGGAACAGCAAATAGTAGGTTTCACAGGCTTAATGGCTACAATTGCATTTACAATAGAAAAAGGGGGAGATTAGATGTTGGAAACTGCCCTGCCTGGCTTCAGAAGCTATAACCCCCCATGGATAAGGCTGAGTGAGAGACCTTGGGACCGTAAGCCACTGAGGAGACAAAGCTCATCCTCCTGACAGGAGTACCACCTCTGCTCACTTTACTTCACCCTGCCTGGTCCCCAATGCTTGGTCAGTTAGCCAATGACAGGTAAGATCCTTCATGGGAGGAGAGACCTAAGACAGGCACGATCACATGGGAGGCCCTCAGGGAAGGACTTGGGGGGCTATAGAAAAAGGGGATGATGGACCTCCACCCCTTGGCTTTGACATAGCCTGAGTCCTTATTCTGCTTGCAAGAAGTCTCCTAATCTCTTGGCTGCCTGCCTTCCCCTGCTCCACCTAAGCCTAAAACAATGCCGGATGTGGGTGTGGCCCTGTGCTGGAAAGGGCGGGTGCCTGGGGGCAATCAGGCCTAAGAAAGAATGCATAAAATCCTGTGAAACCTACTTTGCTAGTACCCTCAATTTAAATGATAAGGGTCCAAGCCTGAAATGAGTTTCCCCAGAATTTTATGGCCCTTTAGCTATCTGGCCCTGATTTAAAATAGGCTCTCAGAGTTCTTTGAATGTTATCTATTTGATCATTACTGCCTGACAGTGATCAATGGGCTTAATCTGAGAATGTGGGTTGCTTAGTGATTATAAAAAAAGGGGGAAGATGTAGAAGACCATTCTGCATGGTGTGGGCCCAGCCCCCAGTGGCAAACATTTACTGCAAAGTAACTTCCTAAAATCTAAAATGTTAAACCTTGCAAGGATGAGTGTAACAGGTTCAACCACTTTTGCCTTTTCATTTGCAAATATTCCTCTTCTGTGATGTGGTTAGCGGCATTGGCTCCTTTGTTTTCTGCAAAAGGTAACCACCTAAAGCAAATCTGTGCATAGTAAATGAGGACCATCATGTAATGTGCAGAGAAGAGAAATAAAGGCCTGTCATGGCAGAGGCTGTGGCTTTTGCTCCCCTTGAGAGAAAAGCCATGCTGTCCCTTTTCCTCCACCAGACTTGGTAGTCTGTGTGCATGTCTCATTTCATCCATAATGACGCAGACACTGTGGGCCGGGGTCTGCATCAAGGTATTGTTTGTTCAGTATCTCAAGCCCAGAAAGATGAGTTGATTCTTGAAGGAAATGACATCGAACTTGTATCAAATTCAGCTGCTTTGATTCAGCAAGTTATAACAGTTAATAACAAGGAAATCAGAAAAATTTTAGATGGTATCTATGTTTCTGAAAAATGAACAGTTCAGTAGGCTGATGAATAAGATCTAAGTTGTCCACTTAAAGAATCAGCAAAATGACTAATGTTTCCTCAGACTTTTCTGCTTATTTTAAAGATCCAATAAAAGCCATGTATTGAAAAAAAAAATCTCAAAGTCAATAATCTAACTATACACTTTAAGAAAATAGAAAAAGAGAAGCAAACTACACCCAAAACTAGCAGAAAGAAGGAAGTAATAATGATTAGAGTGGAGCCCTGACCAGTGTGGCTCAGTTGTTTGGGCATCTTCCAGCAAAGCTAAATGTCACTGGTTTGATTTACAGTCAGGGCATATGCCTAGGTTGTAGGTTTGGTCACTGATCCAGGTGCATACAAGAAGTAACTGATCAATGTTTCTGTCTTGTATCAATATTTCTCTCCCTCCCTTCCCCTTGCTCTAAAATAAATAAATAAATACATAAATAAATATATTTCTTTTTAAAAGATTAACCCTGGCTGGTATAGCTCAGTGGATTGAGCGCGGGGTGCGAACCAAAGCATCGCAGGTTCGATTCCCAGTCAGGGCACATGCCTGGGTTGCAGGTCAGGTCTCCAGTGGGGACCACATGAGAGGCAACCACATATTGATGTTTCTCTCTCTCTCCTTCTCCCTCCCTTCCCCTGTCTAAAAATAAATAAATAAAAGCTTTAAATTTTTTTTAAATAAGAGTTTATTTGAGCCAAAACTGATGAAAATGGCTAGAAAGCACGATGTTAAATACTTCTATTGAGTGTTTCTATTTTAAAAGGGTGTTAGGTTTTGTTGAATACTTTTTTGGCATCAACCGAGATGATTATGTTGTTTTTCTTCTTTTATGCCATTAATGTGGTATGTTACATTGATTTTTGTTAGCTGAACTATTCTTAACATTCCAGAGGTAAATCCCACTCGGTTATAGTGTATATTCTTTTTAATATGCTGTTGAATTTGATTTGGTATGTCAAATATTTTGTGAAAGTTTGATAAGAATTTATGATAATCATCTTTAAAATTTGGTGGATTCACCAGTAAAACTATCCAGTCCTCAGCCTTTCTTCATTGGTACATTTCTTATTACAGATCCACTCTCCTTACTTACTGTACATGTATTCAATTTTTTTATATCTTCTTGAATCATTTCCACTAGTTTATATATTTTTAAGAATTATTTCATTTCATCTAGATTATCCCATTTGTTGGTACAATTGTTCATAACATTCTCTTATAATTCTTTTTATTTCTTTAAAACAAGTAGTCCCATCTTCACTTTCATTTCCAATTTTAGTTAATTCAGTCTTCTCTCTTTTGTTCCTAGTCAGTTTAGTTAAAAGTTTGTCAATTATTTTAAGTATTTTTTTTATTTTTATTGATTTGAGAGAGAAACATAAATTTGTGTTCCACTTATTTTTGCATTCATTGCTTGAATCTTGTTTGTGCCCTGACTGGGTGTGGGACCTGCAACTTTGGTGTATCCAGATGGCACTTTCACCAACTGAGCTACCCAGCTATGGCCTCTGATTTTTCTATTCTCTATTTTATTTACCTCCACTCTTATCTTTTTTTTTTAAGATTTTTATTTATTTTTCAGAAAGTAGGGAAGGGAGGGAGAAAGAAGGAGACAGACATCAATGTGTGGTTGCCTGTCATACACCTCCTCACTGGAGACCTTGCCTGTAACCCAGGAATGTGCCCTGACTGGGAATTGAACCAGTGACCCTTTGGTTCACAGGTTAGCACTCAATCCACTGAGCTATACCAGCCAGGGCCTTAAACATTTTTTTAAACTAGGATTATATGGGAACTTTTGTTTTTTATTCTCACTCGAGGACATTCAATTTTCATTACTTTTAGAGAGAGAATAGGGAGAGAAAGAATAAAGGAGAGAAACATGGATGTGAGAGAAAAATCAATTGGTTGCCTCCCTACACACACAGACAGGAGATAATACCTGCAACTTTGGTATGTGCCCTTACCAGAAGTTGAACCCATAACCCTTCAGTTACACAACTGTGCTCCAACCAACTGAGCCACACCAGTCAGGGCTACATGGGAACTTCTTAACATGATAAAGACAATAGATTAAAATCCAATAGCTGCCCTGGACATTGTGGCTCAGTTGGTTGGAGTGTCATCTGATAACCAAAAAGTTGCAGGGTTGATTCCTAGTTGTGGTACATACCTAGGTTGTGGGCAGGTTTCATCCTCTATCTGGGCATGTACTGGAGGCAACAATCAATGCTTCTCTCTCACAGTAATGTTTCTTTCTCTCCCTTCCTCTCTTTCTAAGAAAGCAATGAGAAAATGTCCTTGGTTGAGGATGAAAGAAATTCAATAGCTAACATCATATTCAGTAGTGAAAGACTGAAAACCTTCCCTGAAAATCAGGGACAATCAATGGTGTCCACTTCTACTCCACACAGTAGTAAAAGTTCTACCCAGAGCAGTCAGGCAAAAATCAACCAATCAATCAATCAATCAGTCCACATTGGAAAGGAAAAGGCAAAGTTATCTGTTTGCAGATGACACTTTCTTATGTAGAATACCCCCCACACACACACACACACTGTTAGGGCTAATAAATGAATTCAGTCAAGCTGCAGTATGGAAAAGCAACATACAAAAATCAGTTGGATTTCTACACACTAGCAATGAACAATCTGAAAATAAAATAAAAATCAATTGTATTTACAACATCAAAAATGATAAAATATTTAAGAATAAATGGCTACAGGCCAGGCTGGTGTGGCTAAGTGGATTGAGTGCCAGCCTGAGAACCAAAGGGTCGCTGGTTCAATTCCCAGTCAGGGCACACACCTGAGTCACAGGCCAGGTGTGGGATTTCTTTCTGTAGTGATAAAAATGCGTTGGAGATAGAGTGGTGGTATTTACACAACACTGTGAATGTACTGAATGTCACTGAATTGTTTCCTCTAAAACGGTCAATTTTATGTTATATGAATCTTACCTCAACAACAAAATATCTGGTATGGTATTTACTAATAATAAATGTAGACTAGTTGAATAGAGCCCTGACTGGTGTGGCTCATTGGAAGACCAGTAGAATATAATAGATGGCTTAAAATGTCTGATTATTGAAGAGATTTAATATTATTTTTAAAGATTTTATCTACTTATTTTTATAGAAAGGGGAAAGGAAGGAGAAAGAGAGGGAGAGAAACATCAATATATGGTTGCCTCTTGCATGCCTCCAACTGGGGATCTGGCCCACAACCCAGGCATGTGCCCTGACCGGGCATCAGAGACCTTTTGATGCCAATGCTCAATCCACTGAGCCACACCAGCCAAGGCAAAGAGATGTAATATTAGACAAAAATATCATTCATTTTGATGGGAAAATGATGGTTTGTTTAACAAATGGTTCTGGAATAATTGACTTACAAGAATGAAATCAAATTTAGATCCTATTTCACACTATGTGCAAAAGTTGATTTAAGATGAACATAAGTACATGTGGAGAAACACAAATATTTTAGCAAAAAAATTAGAATATTTTAGTTTGGTACAGGAAGGACTTCCTAAACAAGATAGATAACACAGAAGCCACTTAGGGAAAGTTAAAATTTGACTATATAAAAATTAAAATTTTGTGTTGCAAAAAGAATAGTTTATATATATTTGGAAAATAAACATTAGATCAAAGAAAACTGTTGCAAGAAATATAACAAAAATTTTTACTCCTAATATGCATGTGTCTAAAAATTTATAGGAAAATGCAACAACCACTCAGAAAATTTCAGAGAGGAGGAAATCCAAATTTTCCATAAACACAGGAAGGATACTCAACATCATTAGTATGTAAATGCAAACTTACCCAAAACAAAACAGAAAACTTAGTGCTTGTCACTCATGAGACTGACAAAGGATGAAGAAACTGTAGAGTCCAGGAATGGTGATGCTGCCAGGACTCTTTCATTGCTGGTAGAACTGTGAACTCCTGCAGCTTTGGAAGGCAATCTCATGATACCTACTAAAATGGAATATATACATATCTTGACTCAGAAATCTTACATCCTAGGACCTATCCCTAAGAAATAAAACAACTGTATTCAAGAAAATGAATTTAAGGATCTTTACTGTAGCATTGTTAGTGGTAGCAAACAGATAAACAAAAATAACCCAAATTATCAACATGGAAACATTACATGCATTTGATGCATTCATACTGTGAAATAGTATGCAGCCAGTTTTTTATTTTTATTTGACTTATTTATATATATTTTATTGATTATGCTATTACAGTTGTTCCAACTTTTCACACTTTGCCCCCCTCCACCCAGCACCTCCCTCAGGCAATCCCCACACCATTTTTCATGTCCATGGGTCATATGTGTAAGTTCTTTGGCTGCTCCATTTCCTGTACTGTACTTTATATCCTCATGGCTATTCCATAACTGCATATTTGTACTTCTTAATCCCATCACCTCTTCACCTCTTCCCCCCATCCCCTGCCATCTGGCAACCATCAAAATGCTCTTCATATCCATGATTCTCTCTTTGTTCTTCTTGTTTGCTTAGTTTGTTTTTTAGATTCAATTGTCAATAGATATATATTCATTGCTATTTTATTTCTCATAGTTTTGTTCTTCTTTTTCTTAAATGAATCCCTTTAACATTTCATAAAATAATGGTTTGGTGATGATGAACTTCTTTAGTTTTTTCTTGTCTGGGAAGCTCTTTATCTGTCCTTTGATACTACATGATATCTTTGCTGGGTAGAGCAATATTGGCTGTAGGTCCCTGCTTTTCATGACTTTGAATATTTCTTGCCAATCCCTTCTAGCTTGCAAAGTTTCTTCTGAGAAATCACCTGACAGTCTTATGGGAACTCTCATGTAAATAGCTGCTTTTCTCTTGCTGCTTTTAAGATCTCTCTTTATCTTTAATCCTTGGCATTTTAATTATTATGTGTCTTAGAGTGGGCCTCTTTGCAACCATCTGTTTGGAACTCTCTGAGCTTCCTGGACTTGCATGTCTGTTTCCTTCACCAAATTAGGGAAGTTTTCTTTCATTATTTTCTTCAATAGATTTCCAATTTCTTGCTCTTTCTTTTCTCCTTCTGTCACCCCTATGATGCGAAAGTTGGAACACTTTAAGTTATCCAAGAGGCTGCTTACATTATCCTCATTTTGTGGGAGGTATTCTTTTTTATTCTTCTTGTTCTTCTGATGGTTGTTGGGTTGTTGTTGTTGTTTTTGCTTCCTTATGCCCAAATCATTGATTTGATTCTCAGCTTCATCCACTCTACTGTTGTTTCCCTCTAAATTGTTCTTTATTTCAATTAGTGTATCCTTCATTTCTGACTGGATCTTTTATATGTTGTCAAGGTCCTCACTAAGTTCCTTGAGTATCCTTATAACCAGTGTTTTGACCTCTGCATCTGATAGAGTGCATATCTCTATTTTGTTCAGTTCTTTTTTTTTTTTTCAAATTTTTGATCTGTTCTTTCATTTGGCCCATGTTTCTTTGTCTTCTCATTTTGGCAGCTTCCCTGCATTTGTTTCTATGTATTAGGTAAGGCTGCCCTGACTCTCTGTCTTGGTAGCCTGGCTTAACATAGTAGGTATTATGCAGGTTTCAGTGGCACAGCCTTCCCTATCACCCAAGCTCGGTACATGAAGAGCATCCTTTGTATGGGCTGAGTACAGCTTCCTCTTGTAGTTGAAATTTGATTGCTGTTAGCAGGTCAATGGGAGGAATTTGTCCAGTCCAGTCAGCTGCAAGGAATGGTTCTGACCACTGACCACCAACCTCCACCCTTCATGGAGGACCAGCAGTGCAGGAGCAGGGTGGTGGTCCTCTGACTTGGTCTGTAGCTGTCCACTGGGTGTGCTGACACTGGGGTTTCCTGGGTAGTGCAGGACAAGTTCTGCCCCAACCTGTGTTCTGCCCATGGCCTCCTTGCCTGAGCTATAAAGCAATCTGAGATGGCTGCTATTTGTGCTGGGCTTGGAGATTCACAGGCAAAGCCAAGCTGTGAATCTAGGCTGGCTGTTGCTAGTGTGGAGCCTGGGGCCATTTAGCAGGTGGTATGGGTGGTGGGGGCTCACTGAGGCCAACTCTTGCTTGTTTGATGGGATTAAGAAGTTGTGAAGCATGAGCCAAGACCAGCCATTCATATGAAAAAGTTTCTATTAACAGCTTGAGTGGGCCCATAAGTTGGGTGGGACAGAGCCTCAGGAGATCTCCAGGGTGGGGCAAACTGTGTTAGGTTAATGGAGTCTCTGATGTGGCACCTGCCTGCTGGCCCTGTGGCTCTGTGCAGGGAGGGCTCGGAAAATGCACAATGGTCTCTGCTCAATTTTCTGTCTGGGAGAAAGCTGTCCCCCAGCTTCTGCCTTGATGCCAGATACTTCAGTTCCTCCCTGTACACCCCTGTTGGAGCTCAGAGGGAGGTGAGTCTGAGTAAGTCCGTGTGTGGGTTCTTTAAGAGTAACTGCTTGGGACTCCAGAAGTTTCTTTCACTGACTCGATCCCTGTTGGTTTTGCAGCTACAAGTTACGGGGTGTTATCTTCCTGGCACTGGGGCCTGGTATGGGGCTGGGACACCTTGCTCCTTAGATATCCCTCCTTTTTAAAAAATTATATTTTGTTATGTTATTACAGTTGTCCTAATTTTTATCCAACACATGTGGATGTGGGACCAGCCCATTCTGTATCTCTACCCCTTGTACCAGTCTGGATGGATGGATGTGGTTTCTTTAATTCTGTAGTTGTCAGACTTCCATTCATCTTGATTTCTGATGGTTCTGAGTGATGACTGTTCTACATTTTAGTTGTAATCTTGATGAGGTTGTGTGAAGAGGCAAGCTGTGTTTACCTCTGCCACCATCCTGACTGTAAGTTGCATCTCTTTTTTAAATGGTGTCAGATATATGTCCATTGATCTCCAAAGATGGCTTTAATTATATTGCTAAAAAGCATGTTGCTTTTAGAATATATGTATCATAAGACATAGTTTTTGTTTAAAACCTTTTTTAAAAGACACCACTTATTTTACATATCCACTCATTCACCCCTTTAACAAATATTTATTGACTGTCTACTACATGCTGGGAATACAGCAATATTGAAAATTGGTAGCCCTTCTTTCATGGAGTTGACACTGTAAATGATGGAAACAAGAGAGCTGGGTTTGAGAAAAAAGTGTAGATGTTGAATATGCAGGTGTGATATACAAGGTCTGTACAGAAAAAGTCCAACCATTGTTAATATAAGAGAACATTTTGTGTGACATTGATGTAACCTGGCAGCCAAGGAGAATGGACTGGAATGCGCATGTATGAACAATGACAACTTCACTGTACTAGTCAGTGGGGGTGGTAGACACTGTTGAGTGAACATGTGTACTGTGTGGCCATTGCATTCAAAATGACTGAACAAGTAGAGCAATGATTCTGCACCAAATTTTGCATTAAGCTTGAACATTACTCTGCAGAAACTATTTGGATAATTCGGAAGGCCACAGCTATGGGCAACTGGTAATTGGCTGCTTCATCATGACAATGTGCCCACTCATGCATCACGTCTCCTGCAGAGTTTTGGCAAAACATCAGATCACCCAAGTGACTCAGTTCCCCTATGGTTTAGATTTGGCACCCTGCAACTTCTGGCTTTTCCCAAAACTAAAATCACTATACAAAGGGAAGAGATTCCAGACCATTGACAAGATTCAGGAAAATACGACAGGAAGACTGATGGCCATCAGGAGAACTGTGTGCAGTCCCAACGTGCCTATTTTGTTTTTGTTTTTAAGATTTTATTTATTTATTTTTAGAAAGAGAAGGAGGGAGAAAGAGAGGGAGAGAAACATCAGTGTGTGGTTGCTCTCACGTGGCCCCCACTGGGGACCTGGCCTACAACTCGGCATGTGCCCTAACTGGGAATCGAACCAGTGACCCTTTGGTTCACAGCCCGCTCAATTCACTGAGCTACACCAACCAGGGCCCAAGGTGCCTATTTTGAAGAAGACTGAGAAGTCATTGTCCTATGTAGATGGTTCTTGTGTCTTGTATCTTCTTTAATAAATGTCTATATTTTTCATCTTACATGGCTGGATACCTTCTAGACAGACCTCATGTATGGAGGAATCAGGAATAGGAAAAAAATTGAGAATCTACATATATGAGGCATTTAAAGTCATAAGACTGGATAATTTCTGTGAAGTTTGTGCATAAGTGCATAAACTTTGAGAAAATGTGGAAGGATGCTCTGAGAGACTAGAGAGAAAGACCTAGGTTTAAGTTTCAGCTGTTAGTCTCTTGGAAGGTTATATCACAGAATGGACCCATGGGGTGAGGGGTAAATATGGGGCCTCTCTATGCTATGGTTCTTTGCCCACCATCCCTAAAAATTGTGGCTCTCAATGCCAGAGTTTGATAAAAAGCAAAGGAACTATTTATTCAAAAGCTATACAGGTTTAGGGTAATGACAGAATTTCACCATTAAAATCCCAAAGTCCCTTAAAACACCCACAAGTGCACACAGTCCTTCCTCTCCTCCTTTGCCCTGGCAGGCCAGTCTCAAAACATGCCAATCAGAAGGACAGTCCTCCAGAAGAAAAAGAAATCCGCAGCCACTGTTCCGGGTTCCTCTGTCATCCGTGCTCAGCTGGGCAGGTTTCTCTGCAGTCCCCAGCACCATCAGCTGCATTGCCACGATCTCCAGTTCTTAATCCAAAACCACACGGCACCTTCTTATGGCCCACCAGCGAGAGTCCTTTCACCCCTTTCCTTCCCTGCAAGGTCTCGAATTGTCCTGTCTCTAGTCCTGCATTGTCTCTCCTCTCTTTAGTTTAAATCCCAGCCTGGGACCTCCTCCGCAACCCCATTTCCAATTCCTCCCACACTGGACTCAGCCCACAACTGGCTACACCTGCCAAGTACTCCCACAGTTTTCAGTCTTCCTGGGCTGACATAGTAAGCCCGGACAGGTGTGGGCTGGTGGAATGGAGCCAACCATCTCCAAGCTCTCACACAGGGGCTGTAACCAGGGGGAGCTGCCTCTCAGTTACATCATGGGTCAAAGTTATGCATACCTTCTAGTTCCATTCTGGCTGTAAGACTAGTCTGCTGTTATTAATGTACAAAAATAACCGTTTTTGAATATCAGGTATCAAGCTGGTCTGCAAAATCTCTCTCAATGGCTTTGCTCCAAATGTCCCTTCCCCAGTCCAGACTTGTGGGGGTGGGGATATCCCATATTTTTATATTTCCTGGACACCCCATTTCAAATCCTTCATTTGTGGGGACCCTGGCTGCACCCCGTTACAATTACCCAAGTGTGAAAGCCTGTTTATAAAATGGAAAGAATAACACAGCTTTCCAAATGGCTCCACCACTGTCATCTTTTGGCTTTGAAAAGCTGCCGCGTTGAAGTTGGAACCTCCAAGATAGAAACGTAGCGACTCGAAAGTCCAGGCTGAAGCCAAGACAGGTATACTGATTACCGAACGTGAGGAAGCGTGGCGACCGCAGCCATTTCCACTCAGGGCAGGAGGCGACTGCCTGCCACCATCTTGGGAGACTGCCCCCGAAGCTCTGACTGACACGCTTGCTTCTTAAGGGCTGAGCGCCGAGGGCACCTCCCCAAGACCGACTGAGCGCTAAGCGCGGTGGGCGGAGACAAGCAGTAGTAGCCTCGCCCCAGGTTTGGGCTCCACCCCTGGGCCCCACCTCTTCCGGAAGACAGTCGGTAGGCCTTGCTGCTGTAATTCCGGTGTCGGTTTGCCGCATCACGGAAGATGGCGGCTGCAGCGTTGAACGGGGCTGTGGGCTCTTCGAACTCCGGGCCTGCGGCGGCCTCGGGCGCGGTCCTACAGGCTGCGGCCGGCATGTACGAGCAGCTCAAGGGCGAGTGGAACCGTAAAAGCCCCAACCTTAGCAAGTGCGGTGAAGAGCTGGGCCGTCTCAAGGTACGGGTGGCCCAGGGCGCTACGAGGGCTTTGGACCGAGCCGAGGTCTGGCCCGTCGGGAGAGACCGCGGTGCGGACCAAACTAAGATGGAGATCCACTAGGGTGAAGGATTCGGAACAGCGAAAGTGCGGACGTCGAGGGGTGAAGAAGTGAGAGGGGCCTGGAAGGACCAAATGCGGCCCCAAGGTTGGCGGGGGCGGTTAAAAGAGTGGTTTTAGCACAAACGAGTGAGAGGTCAAAATTTCGATGCTTGGAGGCCTAACTGGCTGGAATGGCAAGATGGGGTGTTGGAGTTTTTCTGGTGGCGGGTTCTGGGCAAGACTAAGGGGGGAATGAGGACCGCATAGGGTGCTGAAAGAAGGCTGCGGTAATGGAGTGTACGGTCTAGACCAGACGAAGTTGGGGTCTGAGAGATTGGAGGTTTAGGGTTCAACGGTGGGGCGTGGGAAATCAACCAAGTTGTGAAGGCTGGACTAAACCTACCAAAAAAATCCTTATAGTAGGGTTCAGGATGCTTCAGACCAAGTGTTTGGGGAAGTACAAATACTGTGGGCTGGAGCAAGTAGCTAAGCAGGGTGTCAGAATAGAAGTGAGGTATGGACTGGACAATACAGGGAAGTTAGTGTCCCTCCCTCCCTGTGGATTTAGGTTGGGGGAGTAAGCTGGGCCCAATCCGGTAGAATGTGGGTAAAGTCTGCTGAGAACTGAAGGTGCTATTGTCCCCTAATCTCCTTGATTCCATTGGATCAGCAGGGATTTTGTCTTTTGTTTCCCCAGTGAGGCTGTTCATAATTGTAATGTGAGGTCATCCCGAATGAGCACTCACAGTGCTTTATGAGGGTTGACTCCTTTAATGGTCATAACAACCTTATGAGTAAGGGATGATGACAAGCTATATTTTCTAGGCTAGAAAACCAAGGCCTAGGAAAAGTAAGTATATTACTTGAAGTCCCATCCTGTTTCCTTTCTTTCTTTTCCATTCCTTCTTGTCAGCTGGTTCTGCTGGAGCTCAACTTCCTACCAACCACAGGGACCAAACTGACCAAACAGCAACTCATTCTGGCCCGTGAGTGTTACTGGAGCTGGGGGAGGGTGAGGCATTAGGGGATCGTGGCAGAAACGGCAGCACTGGTGGTCAGGAGAGGGACTCAGTCACCTCCTGAGAACCTGCCCTGTCACCCACAGGTGACATACTGGAGATTGGGGCCCAGTGGAGTATCCTACGCAAGGACATCCCCTCCTTTGAACGCTACATGGCCCAGCTCAAATGCTACTACTTCGATTACAAGTGAGGATGGACTTGCCCCTGATGGGGGATGGGGGGTGGGGTGTTTGCAGTTTCCATGGCAGCTCTTTGACTCCCGGTGCTCTAGTCTGGGAACTTCCCCTTTCCCTAGCTCCTTCCCCAGAGGCTGCAGGGTCAGGGGGTTGGCCTGGAGGTCCTGAGTCTCTGTTGGCCACCCATCTGTCTCCCCTTCCACATTCCCACACTATATTTCCACTCCCTGGTGGGAGCCGCCGTCATGTTTCATCCGCGCTGGCCCGAGCCTTGAGGCCTTGGATCATCCCCCCTGCCCCTCAGCATGGCAGTCAGTAGAATCTTTGTGATACTAAAACTTGACCGTGTTGATCCCCTGCGAGGAACCTGTCATGGCTCTCCATAGCCCTCAGATTCTAGGCCAGGCTTTTTCCTGTGGTATCAGACCCCTTCCTCGCTGCCCCATCCCATTCCTGATCCCTCTGCCTGTGCCTCCACCATCCCAGGCCTGTCTCTTCGACTGGACTGTGAGCCTCCTAAAGGCAGAGAGGTCTTGGTCACTGCTGTGTCCCACTTTTGCTAGAATGGGGCCAAGCCCTAGCATGTACTCAGTAGATACGTATTTAATATAAACTGAATGGTTTTATAATTCAGTGGTGCCTTCGTGGATTAATGATTAAGAATTTGACATTAGAAGTCAGACAAACCTGAGTTTGAGACTAATTTTGCCAATTCCCTATTATGTGGTCTTGGGCAAATGACCTTACCCCCCTGGACCTTATTTTCCCCCTTAAAATAAGGGCGATGATTAATAGCATAATCATAGCTAACACATACATAGTATTTATTTGGACCAGCTACTATTCCAATAACTTTATCTAGGTTAAATCATTTAATTTAACCTATTTAACCCTTATTTATTTAACTCATCGCTGTCATGAATACTGTGGGGATACCCATTTTTACAGTTGGGGAAACCGAGGCTGAGTTACTTTACTGAAGTGAAGTCACTTGCTTGGGCCCATATGACTTGTGACTTCTTCGTTCTTCTCTGGACATGAGTTTCATCTGAAAACCCAAGACTCTGCCTCTCCAAGGAGACAGCATGGGATAGTCATCAGGGTCCCTGGAACCTGGAATGGGGGGCTCAGTAGGTACCTAAGTCCTTCTTACCTTGGTTCCCTCTCCCTGGTTCACAGGGAGCAGCTCCCTGAGTCAGCATACATGCACCAGCTCTTGGGCCTTAACCTCCTCTTCCTGCTGTCTCAGAACCGGGTGGCTGAGTTCCACACCGAGTTGGAGCGACTGCCTGCCAAGGACATCCAGACCAATGTATACATCAAGCATCCTGTGTCCCTTGAGCAAGTGAGTCTGGAGAAAGGGAAGGGGAGGGCTTGGCTAAAGGGGGTGGTGCAGTGACAGCCACTGGGGAGGGTTTCCTGGAGGAGTGGGTAGGGTTCACCCATCCATTAGCCTGTGGACTCACTTGCTTATTTTTCCAATAAGTAATGAGCCCCAGCCATGTGCCAGGCACTGTGGTTGGTTTTCAGACTGTACAGTGAACAAAATAAATAAAATCTTGAGAGCATGACATCTAGGTGAGGAAGCAGACAAAAAACAAAAGGATTAAGTAATCTGTGTGGTCTTTCAGATGTTAAGTGATATGGAGGAAAATAAAGCAGGAAGGAGGATGGAGAGTCAGGAGCAGGTGTAGATTTATTTTTTTTTTAAGATTTTATTTATCTTAAGAGGGGAAGGGAAGGAGAGAGGGAGAGAAATATCAGTGTATGGTTGCCTCTTGTGCATTCCCTGCTGGGAACTGGCCTGCAACCCAGGCATGTGCCCTGACTGGGAATTGAACCTCGATCCCTTGGTTCACAGGCCCGCGCTCAATCCACTGAGCTACACCAGCCAGGGCCAGGGGTGGATTTTTAATAATGGAAGGCCTTGCCAAAAAGGTAAAATTTGAGAAAGACTTGTGGGGTGAAGAACCCAGCTATATGGACATCTGTGGGAACAGTGGTCCAGGTAGAAGAACAGCCAGACCAAAGCCCCACGGCAGAAACATGGCCAGTGTGGCTGAGGAGTAGCAAAGAGGACAAGATCAGCAGAGTCAGAGAAAGCCTTAGTACCCAAGATTAGGAGGTAGTTCCTAAAGCTGAGGTCTCTTGGAAGGATTTTTACTTAAGAATGCAGTGAAGGCAGGCAGCACAGCTTAGGCAAAGGAGGAATGGGTTTGCAGTGAATCCAGCTCTGTGTCCCTCCTGTGATTGAGAGTGTTGGTGAGATGATTACATACCAGCCCGGGGCAGGCTGGGAGTGTGTGTGTGTGTATAAGTAAACCAGGGAGGGCTTCCTGGTAGAGCAGGTGTGCATTCTGCACAGGGAATGGGTGTTCTAGCAGAGTGGGACTTACGGAGGCACTGGGAGTATGGTAAAGCCTCAGTGGGTGGGCTGCCTCTCCCTCATCCTCTCCTCTCCCCTACCCCGGTCTCTGCAGTACCTAATGGAGGGCAGCTACAACAAAGTGTTCCTGGCTAAAGGCAACATCCCTGCTGAGAGCTATACCTTCTTCATTGACATCCTGCTTGACACTATCAGGTACGTAGGGGGCCAGAGCCCTCGGGGGTTCAGAAAGCTTGGAACTGGAGTCAGGCAGCCCTTAGTTGAATCCCATTCTGGCCAGTTGTGATCTGGGGAGGCTGGGCGTATCAGGTTTTCTTTTCTGTGAACTGGAACCACTTACGAGATTGTGGAAAATAGCCATCATCTCGCTCTGGGCTATTTACAAGTATACCCATATGTGTCAGACACAGAGCATGGATTCAGCACCCAGACAGTGCTTAGCAAACAGGACCATGCTGACTCTCAGAAGTGTTCCACAAGTCATGTGACCTCACCTCAGATCACCTAAACTATAGAGCCCTTACTTAGTTTCCCTTTCTTTACATAGGGACCCTCAAGTCCCCCTAGCCCTTCAGATTGCTTTTTGCACAAGTGACATCACACAGACAAATGGGCATGACATATAAAGTCCCGTGAGGAGTTAAAGGGTGTCCGGGTGGTGGCAGAAGCCACATTGAGATGGATTTTTATTCCTTGGGTGAGAAAGCCAAGCCCAGAAAGGTGGTGGGACTGAAGAGGATAATTTTGCAGGTTTGGGTTATTTTTAATTATGAAATATTTTGACTCCAAAATCAACAGGGAGTAAAAATGAATGCCCTCATATTTGCTCCTTGGCTGAAGAGATAAAATACCTCAGAAACAGATGCATTTTCCCTGTCATTTTCTCCCCAGAGCCACCCCCCTTTTCCATTGCAGTGACTCCATGCCTTGCTGTTTTCCTCACAGTGTTGATCATGATGCCTCCTGGCAGGGGTGCAAGGAACCCCCTTGAGATTGGATCTAGAAATGGAATACAGCACCCTTGTGTGGGGTGGTGTTATGTAATTCCTTTCACAGGAATCCCACCCAGCCTGGCTTTCAGATAGCCTGAAGTCCTTGTGGCTGGGAGTAGCATTCTGAGTTTGGGCCGGGAAGCCCAAGAGACCTGGGCATGGCCCTGGCTTGCAACTCTGGTCAAGCCCCTCCCTCCCTCCTGTTAGTTAAACAGGATAGGTAACAAACATACTTCAGTAGTGAGTACCGAACTGAATGGTCAGAGTTCATGCATGTCAGACCAATGGGAACAAGGCCCGGAGTGCTTGCTGTATATACTCAATAGTGAGAACCTCATTCTTCCCCCAGAGATGAGATTGCTGGATGCATCGAGAAGGCCTATGAGAAAATCCTCTTCACTGAGGCCACCCGGATCCTCTTCTTCAACACACCCAAAAAGATGACAGACTACGCCAAGAAGGTAGCTAGGGTGTGAGGGGTTATGGGGCCAACAGATACACTCACTGATAGTATTGAGGGTAGCCTAGAGGGATACTGGAGCAAGACTGCCCAGGTTAAAAATCCAACTGTGTGACCTCAGGCAAGCCACAGAGCTTCTCTGAGCTTCAGTTTCCCTATGTGTAGAGTGAGGCTAGAATTTAACGTGTGGGATGAGCTTAGCACAACACTGGCAGCAAAGTGGAGGTGGAAAACTGGCATCTGTTGGCTGTTGACCTTATCAGAATTCCTTGGAGGTTGCACCTTTTCCCCTACATGACTTTGCTTCATTTGGTCGGGGGTATTTGTGCAGGAGCAGTGCCCCTAGACATGCTGGTAAATGGAGTACAGTCACCCTAGTGACTGAGGAGGTTCAAGACCAGGCTGGAAGAGGGGAAATTGTACTTGAATGGTGGTGACAGCTGATATTTAGTGATTATTTACTCTGAACCAAACATTGTCCTCAGCACTACAAGTGTAGATTAAATTCTCATAGCAGACCTGCAGAGGAGTGTGATTAGGCCTGGTCTCAAAGATGGAAAAACTGAGGCACAGAGAGGTGAAGTTACTTGCCTAGAGTTGTGCAGGTAGATGAGGGTTGGTGAGGAAAGCAAGCCAGGACCTACATGGGTAAGTGCTGGCTCTGTGGGGTGGTAAGGGAGCCTGTGTGATCACCCCACCCATCTCTCATTGCTTCCTTTCTGCAGCGAGGGTGGGTCCTGGGCCTCAACAACTACTACAGCTTTGCCAGCCAGCAGCAGAAGCCAGAAGATACTACCATCCCCTCCACAGAGCTGGCCAAACAGGTCATCGAGTATGCCCGGCAACTGGAGATGATCGTCTGAGCCCAGCAGGCACTGGGATGGGGCAGGGCTTGCATTATTGAAAGCAGTTGTAGTGCAGGGTTTCCTCCAATAAAGCTGGATGGGCATTCTGCCTCCTAGGCCCTTGTCTCCAGGGGTGGAGTGGTGGGGAGACAAGTCCTTATCTCTGAAGAACTTACAACTGCGAAGGCCCTCAAGGGGTAGCCTCTGTCCCGTGGCCTTTGCTCAAGGTATCAAACACATGGCACTGTGGCATGGGGGACTGCAGGCCCTGGGTAAAGGGACTGTTACACCCAGCTGTGGACACAGGAGGGCCAAGCCAAGGCACCAGAGTTTTATGGGAAGGGGGATAAAATGTCCCAATTTAAAAAATGTTTGCAATGAATTAAACCAGTTTTGTTTCGATGCCAAGCAAGATGGAACTCATGTGTGGGCTACCAGTTTGAGACCTTTTGGAATAAAAGGCATGGGCTTGCCTTGGTTCCCACCCTTCGTGAGCCAATGCTGTGACTTAATGACTTCCCACAGCCCCCAGCCTGTTTCCTGCCTTGAAATTCTTGAGGTGTTTAAAACAGAGTCCAAATCTGGCTGAGTCAATTGTGGGATTTTCAAGTCTTCCAGAGTCAAGTTTCCCCCAAAATGGGAATGATCACTCCTGCTTTCCAGAGTGATTTTTGTTGAACCCTTGAGCAACAGGTAAGCTCAGAAATGGAGCTGATGGTATTAAGGGGAATGAGATCATTTCACCCTGGGGCCCATTGGTTTGGATGCTGGATGAATGGAACCTCCCATTACTGTTGCTCTAGGTCCAACCTCCTGTATGTATATTTTTTAAAAGATTTTTAGAGGGGAAGGGAGGGAGAAAGGGAGAGAAACATCAATGTGTGGTTGTCTCTGGCTTGTCACCTACTGGGGGCCTGGTCTGCAACCCAGGCATATGCCGTGACTGGGAGCTGAACTGGCGGCCCTTTGGTTTGCAGGCTAGCACTCAATGCACTGAGCCACACCAGCCAGGGCCAATTTCCCGTTTATAGGATGTGGTTTCTGTATGGAGAGTTCTGCCCTGCCCCACCCCACTCCTTCATTCCTTAGCACATGACTTGACAAGCAGCGAGGCATCTGGATGGTTATTTTATTGTCAAGGGGAGGATAGAGGCATTGAACAGATTGCACTCAGTTGGAATGGGTGGCCTGCAAGTCGAAGTGCTCCAGCCCAGCTACTAGGGAGCCAGCCAACTTGATGGTGGCAACCCAGGATGGCTCACTCAGGTGGTTGGTGGGCGTGCTCAGCCTAGAATGAAGGTAGAGTCAGCAGGGTCTGGCTGTGTGGTCAGGCCTTACCCCTTTGGGGCTTCACTTTCCTCATCTGCATGAGGAACCATGTCTGAATATCCCATAGGCAGTCCAGGGCAGGGCTATATCTAAACTAAGTAGAAAAGTGAGCTGAGGGTTGGTGATGGTGTAACATTCCCTCCCCTTCGCTGCCTCTTCCCAGCTGAACTCCAAGGGTACAGGCTAGAGGGTCTCCTAGGAATTCTGAATTTCAGTATAAGGGTTAATTTGCTGATGTATTATCTCCCCTGGATTTGAAGATTGTAGTCTGTGGCGCAAGGACTGGGCATCAGTGCCCCCTGGTGGTTAAAACCTTGGGTCCCAGAGTCAAAAGTTGCCATAGGCAGGAGGAAGGGGTAGAAGTCTGGGGATAGACCTAAGGCCTCCTTTGGAGTCCTGCATTTATATTCATTTGGTATAGGGTACAGACATCTCCACTCCCATCCCTGAAGGGCTTGGAACATGGTCCCTCTTGGTGCTCTTGGGGACAGTGCCAATCGAGCCTCTGAAGAGTGTCAGAGGGGACCACCCTCCCTCCCTGATGGCTACAGAGTGACAAAAGTAATGAGAGCCAGGGGTCAGCTTGGAGGTCTGGTTAACGAGCTGGACTAAGGTGCTTCCTGTTGGAGCATGGATGGGTTTGAGATGCAGTTAAGGAAAAGGTCGAGGGTCACCAGAGGTCCTGAGCGAAAGGGCTGAATGGGGCTCTATCCACTGAAGCTGGGTTGGGAACTTAGTATACCCCTGCCCGCAACCCTCCACCTCCCCTCACCAGGCAGACACGTTGCGTGGCAGGCGGCGATGGCGTGGCTGGTGGCGGCAATAACACTTGCAGGGACAAGAGTTAAGCACCTGGAAGGGCGGCCAGTGGCGCCGAGCACCAGTGGTAGCCGTTGCTGCTGGAGGACCCCCACCACTGCCACTGTCAGTCGTGATAGCTGCAGTCCGATCGCGAGCGCCCTCTCCAGGAGCGCCATCCTCACAGTTTGGGCCCCGAACAGCACGAGGGCCCTTGTTTCTGCGAGTGCGGGCTTTGATGGGCGGGGGCGGGGGCGCAGGCTGCGACGGTTCGGTCTTAAGAGTTGGGTGTGGGACTGGGGCCTGGTCTGCACCTAAGGCGAGGGCTGGGGTGGGGGCTTGGGCGGGAGCTGGGGCAGGATCCGCGGGGGACTCCAAGTGGCCTGAGCCTGGGGTGGGTGGGAGCACTGCAAGCATTGGTGTCGGCTGGAGCACTGGTGGCTGTGGTGTGGGCGGTGGCGCCGGAGGCGGCGTGGGTGGTGGCGGAGGTGGCGGCAACTCCAGTGGACCGGGAGGCCCGGGACGCACAGGCTCACCATTGGTGGGCGCTGGGAAGATGAACATAGGTGGCGCCAGCACGGCGGGTGCGGGCCTCCTGGGCCCGGGAGCTGGATGTATCTGCCCTGGCGGAGGTTGTGGGGAGCCCCAGGGACCTGAGAGCGCGGCTGCGCGCCGTCTGTGGGCCCCGATGCCTCCGCTAGCCCCGTTGAAGCGGAAGTGGCGTTCAGGACCATCTGGAGGACTCACCCAGTCAAATTTGGGCTTCGAGCCCGGGAAGGTGGTATAGGGTGGTGGCGGAAGGGCCCGGACGTAGGACGCAGGTGCCGAGGAGGGCCCAGAGCACCCCTCACTGTCTCCATTACCACCCTCCGCTTCCTGGGTCCCCTGAGGGACCTCTCCCGGGGGGCGAGCAGCCCCAGGAGCCAGGGGCCCTTGCTTCAGGACCTCGGCATAAGAGATGGCTCCCGAAGCCGTGGCGAAGAGTCCCCTGCCTCCACCGCCAGCGAGCGAGACTTTGGCGACTAAAGAACTCGAGCCGGCCACAGGGGGCAAAGGGGGCCCCGACTTGAAGGTGACTTGACACAGCAGACTCAAGCCGGACTCGGAGGCCGCAGGCTGGGCCATTTCACCCTCACCTCCTTGGGGAAGCGCCCCTCCGCAGGCCCCGCCGGCAGTTTGCCGCTCGCTGTCGCGCCGGACCTGGCTTTCTGTGGGGGGTTCGGCAGGTGTGGTCAGAGGAAGACTGATTCTGCTCTCCGAGGGTTGTCGATCGAAAGGCGGAGGCTTTTGGGGCTCCAGGGGTGGCAGAGTCGGGGATGGGGCCCTCGAGACAGGGTCGGAGTCCTCCTCGGTTTGTGGCAGGGCCGGTGGCGACAGCGGGTGGAGGCTTGGAGGGTCGCCCTGGCCGCGATGGCTTGCCTCCAGCAGACCGCGTATCCGGGGCACCGGAGTGCCCGTGGGTTTTCTCCACTTAGACGGCGCGGGCAGCAGGGTCCCCACGGGGGGTGGGGGTGGTGTGGAGACTGCAGCCACAGCCACCTCCTCTGAAGGGGGCGTCACTGGCGAGGGCAGCTCTAAGGGCAGGGGCAGGGGCGAGGGTGAAGCCTGGGGCTCTGGGGGTACGAGGAGCCCAGGGGGCGCTGAGCTGCCAGGGAACCAAACGCCCAGCCCGCGAGCCAGGCGTCTGGCAGGGGAGGAGGGAGTCACCTCGGGCTCGGCCAAGGACTTCCGGCGGGACTCAGAGGAGCGGTCCGAGGCCTGCTCTTTTCGGGAGCCCCCGCCCGCGGACGGCTCCGACTGCACGTTCCCCATTTCTGACGGAGGTCGGGGACTGTGGTCAGAAAAACTAATGCCAGTCAGGCTGCCAGGTCTGTGGGGATCCGATGTGGCTGGCTGTGTTTGGTCCTCCTGTGTCCTCCAAGATCTGCTCAGGCACCCGTCTCTAGCTGCATTCCTGTTCCCTGACTCTTGGCGTTCACACCTTCCCCATGGCCTCATACAGCTGCTGTTCAGACACAGGCTCCATCCCCTTAGTTTACTAAGGTTCCATCTCTCCCTGGCTGGTCCCTCAGATCACACCTACACTTTGGCCACATCCCAGATCTCCAGGCTCCAAGACACAGATCTTGCCCGCTTTCCTGTCACACGGTCACATCACTCTGAATAGAGGAGTTCAAGCTTCTCCCTGGCACTCTAACCCCACCCCTACTCTTTGGTCCCGCCCCGGGTTGTCAGGGAATGGGGCCTCCTCCACACCTACCCAGGTCTGGCCCCGCCTTCGCCTAACAAATTACAGAAGTTGTCCTGCTACGCCATCAGCCCTCACCTTTAACCCTCCCATCTCTTTCTCTCGGTCGATCATTTGAGGCCCGCCTTCTACCCAGGTAGCGCCAGATCTTCAGGCCTCACTCAGACTTCTTCTCCCGCTGCGGGTCTAGCGGCTGGCCTCAACATACGGCCACACCCCTTTCCCCAAGCTGCGCCCTTTGCTCCTTCGTCCAAAGGCTCCCACTCACCGATTCCTCCAGCCCACTAAAGTCCAGACAGTGGCCCCCTGGGCCCAGGGCAGGGCGGGGAACGGCCGTAGCAGAAAATAACCGAAAAGAACGGGAGTGCGGGTGAAGGCAAGTGGGCGAGAAAGCGAGGGCAGACCCCGAGATCTAGGCCCCGCCTCTGGCCTCGAGGCCACGCCCTCCAGTCAGACAGCTTGAGCCGGGCCCCTTACGAACCTGGATCTCCCTCTGAAATACTTGGGAGTCTCCTTCACCGCTACCAGTCCTCGGAGCTCTAGGCCCCACCCCTTTAGAACATTCTCCTTCGCTCCTCCCCCTTACAACGCTCCGCCCCTCTGTTAGTCTCTTTCCCAAAGCCCCGCCCATTAGGAACACAGCTACGTAGCTCCTCCCTTTTGGAGCTCAGATGCCCCACCCATAAAACAATTTACTTCTGAACTCCCAAGACCCTCTCTTCTGCCTGCCCAGAAGGCCCACCCACCGTGGGCCTGCCCCCTCCGTGACGCAGTCACTTGTCGTGCCTTTGGCGCCCTCAGTCTCCCTTCTTGGACCCTCTGACCCCGCCCCTTGCAAATACTCGCTTCCTTCTCGCCCCACCCTTTTCAAATATTGCCAGGAATTTAGCCCCTTCCATGTAGAACCCAAAGCGTAGACCCTTGCCTCCTAAGAACACTGAGACCAGGCAATGTATCGGACCCCTCCCCCCACATCTTCAGGGGCCAATGGTGCGGGTGGGTGGGAAAGTAGGGGGTTCTCTCTGGGTCCTGAGAAAATGGGGGCTGGGGGGCTGTTCACAGGAGACGTTGCCGGGCTCTAGGACCCAGCGGGCAAGTATGCCCGCCTCGCGTTTACACCTCCCCCAAGCCGCCCCCTCCCCCCACCCATCTTCCAGGCTCCCCCTCTCTCCCCCCTCGCCCCGGCTCCCGGAGCCCGTCTCTAGCGCCGCCGGAGCCTGCGAGGGAGCCTGAGCGAACAGGAGGAGGAGGAGGCCACGTCGCCGCAGCTCGGAGCCCGGCCGGAGCCTCCCAGGCAGGTGCCTCGGGGGTCGAGTGGGCGGGGGCTGACAGATCTATCCTGGTGTGGGGGCGGGCAGGACCGCGTTGTGACTCCTGCCCACCCGGGCGCTCCCCAGATCCCGGATGGAAGGGCAAGAGAGTGGGGGCCCCTAAACTGCACGGCAGCCATTTGGGGTACCAGTCTTCATTTGGGGGGCCTGTACTTCCTCCAAGGACGCTCCATTCATAAAATTTAGTACAGGATCCCCACCTTTGAGGAACCGTGGGGACCACTCCCCCCGGGGAACGTGTGGGGAGCGTAGGACACCCAGAAATCCCGGCGTCCTATCCCAGCTAGGCCCTGCGGGGGACCCCTGCCCTTTTTCTGTGCTTCACCTGTTGTCGGGGGAGGCGGGCGGACAAAGGAAGCAGAGTCACGTGACTGCTCATTCACAAAATCCCATCCCATTGAGAAAAGGGGGCTGGGGGCGCTGCGGTCGCCCCTTCCTCTACTGAAGGGCTGGGGAAACCTGGCAGCCTGCAAGTGGGGGAAAGGGCTAGAGCTCGTAGTATGGGCTCTTAAGTCCGGGACGCCCGGGTCCCTGCGCTAGGTGGTAGTGAGGGGCTGGACAGCGATCCCGATTACTGGGTGGAGGGCTAGTCTCCTAAACTGGGGGCGGGGTAAAATGGTTTTGAAGGATGCTGGGGCGGGGAAGAGGAGGGATCAAACCTCCCCCTCCCCCGGTCAATCTCTGCTTTGCCTTCCCTCGGCTGGGGCCTGAGGGAACAGGCTTGGTTTTTTGTGAATGAAATGCTCTCTGGCTGTGTCTCGATCGCCGGTTTCTGGCCTCCCCTGCCTCCATCTCCCTTTCGGCCTCTCTCTCTGGCCATTTCTGATTCTCTCCCTGACCATCTCCCGTTACTGGGTGACTCAGTGAGCTTTGCATCCGTTCTCATTCATAAATCCGGGAAGGAGTGGGGGGAAGAGAGCCTGGGTTTCTCACCCAGCCAGTGGCCTGGGCGGCAAGGTGCGGAGGCAGTGTAAAGGGGACTGGAGCTGAATTGATGGGCTGTAAGAAAATACATATGCGCAGGCACCCAGCTGTGAGGGGGAAGGATGGGTGGGGCTGTGGGTGTGAGGAGAGGAGAGAACGGAGAAGGAGATGGGATTGATAAGGGATGAGCAGCAAGGAGAAGGGAAGTGGGAAACCGAAGCTGTGGGGAACGGATGGGAAAGATGGGGAGAGGGAAGAAAGGGGTATGGAGAGAAAAGGTAGATGTGGAAAAGGTAGGCATGGGAGAAAAGAGATGGCATGAGGAAGAAAGAAGCCATGTTGAAAGAAGGACATGGGGAGAGAAGGAGAGAATAGGGGAGAAGGTGGAAATGGAAGGTAAGCTGAGTATCAGTGGTGAAGGCTGCAGTGGATCCAGATGTGAGAGAAAAAGAGGGGAGATGAGGGCTGGGGGAACATTGAATGGGAGAACAGGATTGGAACTCACTGACCATACCCTTTCCCCTCACCTCCAGGTACATGGTTCGGGTCCGAGCTGTGGTGATGGCCCGAGATGACTCCAGTGGGGGCTGGCTGCCTGTGGGGGGCGGGGGCCTCAGCCAGGTGAGCGTATGTCGGGTCCGAGGGGCCAGGCCCGAGGGGGGGGCCCGCCAGGGGCACTACGTCATCCACGGGGAGCGACTCCGGGACCAGAAAGTGAGCCACTGTGGGGCGTGGGAGTAGGGTGGGAGCATGTGGAAATAGGAAAATGGGGCCGGGAGTGGGTAGGTGAGGTCAGGTCAACTCCAAGCCTGGGAATCAGACCTGGGTGTGGGATGGAGTTTAGAAGTGAATATCTATCCTATAGATAAGAGTTGGGAGTTTCAGGAAGGTTTGCGGTTTTCCTGTCCACTGCCATCATCCCTGAGACTGTCACAGCAGCCTCCTCACTGCTCTGCTTGCCCTGCTCCCTCCCCCACCTCAGTGTGTTCTACAGGGGCTCTGCTAACACCTGCTCAGATCATATCTCTCCTCTGCCTAGAGCCCTCTCATGGCTCCCTCTCTTCAGAGATCCTCGCCATGAGGCCCTACACTCTTGGCCCCTGCCTGCCCTAAGTATATGGAGGCACTTGGTGGGGGACCATCTGGACATGTCAAATAGGGTTTACAATCCTATATTTGGATTCAGCAGGAATATTCTGGGCTAGCTGGCACAATTTGGAAGGACACTGTTGAAGTTTCAGCTAGGAGTGTAGTAGAAAGATCTGGATAGTTTACAAAGTCTTGGGGGAAAGGTTGCACTTTAGAGCCAGGGTCGGATGGGACAATGCATCGGGATTTGAAATGATGTGGAGTATAATGATGTTGGGCAAAGACACGAGGGAACATCCAGTGTGTTGAGCATTATGTGGGGAAATCTTTGGGAGTTTGAAAAGAATTTGGCGGCTAGCATTTTGGGAGACTATTGGGGCACTGAGAGGGGATTAACAGTAATATTTTGAGCTGTTTAATAAAGTTTGGGGAGTACTATTGAGTCAGAAGGTGGAATATTGGGTTATCAGAAGAGGGCTAATGAATTTGTTCAGGCATTCAAGAAGATTTGGGATTCCTATTGGAATATTGGGGTGGGTGTATTGGAAAATGTAGGGATTAAGGAGTTTGGGGGAAATTGGAGCATCAGATATGTACTCAATAAAATTGCAGGGTGGTGTTGGTCGGGGTTCAGGGGTATATCTAGGGTTGAGAAATGAGGTTTGTGGGATGCTGGGGTATGCAGAGAGGCCGGGGGTAGAGAAGTCCCAGGCATGGCTGGGTGGAGGTGTCTGAGCTGTCTCCCTCCTGCCCCTCAGACCACCTTGGAGTGTCCCCTGAGGCCAGGCTTGGTTTATAACAAGGTGAACCCCATCTTTCATCACTGGAGCCTGGGTGACTGCAAGTTTGGGCTGACATTTCAGAGTCCCGCAGAGGCTGATGAGTTCCAGAAGAGCCTACTGACTGCACTGGCTGCACTGGGTCAAGGTCAGTGGTGCAGGTGGTGGACACTGGGGGCTGGGGTGGAGGGGTGGGAGAAGCTGGGGTCCACATAACTCACTCTCTGCCTCTCTCCCTGCCCCAGGCTCGCTCACCCCCTCCTCTTCCTCCTCTTCCTCTTCCCCTTCCCAGGACACTGCTGAGACTCCCTGCCCTCTGACGGTGAGTCTTCAGGACCAGCTCTGCTGGAAGGGCAGGGGTTTATTTCTATTCTACCAATATTCTTGAGCACCTACTGTGTATCAGGCACCATACCACATGCTGGGGACAGAAACTTTTGTTCAAACTATCAGGTCAATTCAATCCCAGTTATTGTAGTTTCTGCTCTGTCATGATAGAATGCGTTCACACATTCATATTCAAGAGTATTTATTGAGGACCTTCAATAAGTAGCGTTTTAGGCACTGGGGATACATCAGTGAGCAAAACAAAGTCCCTTTCCTCATGGAGCTTCTCTTCTACTGTGGAAAGGCAGAAAAAAAATTAAAGAAAGGCAAACTGCAAAAATGAATAAATATTAAAACTAAATTGCCCTGCCTGGTGTGGCTCAGTGGATTGAGTGCCAGCCTGGAAATGGAAAGGTTGCCTGTTTGATTCCCAGTCAGGGCACATGCCTGGGTTGCCGGCCAGGTCCCCAGTTGGGGGTGTGGGAGAGGCAACCAATCAATGTATCTTTCACACACTGATGTTTCTCTCTCTCTTTCTCCCTCCCTTCCCCTCTCTCTAAAAATAAATAGATAAAATCTTTTCTTTTTTAAAGTAAATGGATGAACAAGTTAATGACAAGTCATCCTTTTAATTTCTCAGGATGCACACCTTGGAGTCATCCTTGACTCCTCTCTTTGTTTATGCCCCTCATCTAATCCATCAGCAAATATTGGCTTCACTTTCAAAATGGTCAGACTCTGTCTCCACCGTGGTAACTGCCCAACCTCGTCCCCCAACTAGACCATCCCACCAGTTTCTCTTTGTCAACTCCCCCCACCCGTACCCCATCTCCTGCTCCCTCTTCCCGCACACAGCCAGAGTGACCCTGTTGACATCTGAGTCCGATCATGGCCATCCGCCACTGAGAGCCCTGCCAGGGCTCCATCTGACTTTGTAAGGACAAAGTCCTTACAGTGGTACTGAGATCCCACACCATCTGGCCCCCTCTCATTCTCCCTCTTTCTTACTCTGCTTTAGCCACACTGACCTCCTCACTGTTACTCCAAAGGGCAGGCACAATACTATCTCAGGGCCTTTACACTGGCTGGTCCTTCTGCTTTGGAACACTCTTCCCCTAAATTTCCACATGGCTCATTCCCTTATATCCTGTCCTTCAGGGCTTTACACTCATGTCATCTGTTCACTGAGGCCCTCCCTGAGGAACTTGTTTAAAATTACAATCTCCTAGTGCTTCTTATCCTGTTCAGATTTTTTCCCAGCTTCTAAGATATTGTCCTTCCTTTCCTTCTCACTAGACAATTTTCTTGTCTATTGGTTTTACTCTCATTCTCCTATGCTAGAATGTCAGCTCCTGGAGGGCAAGGATCTTTTGTTGCTTTCTTGCTGCATCTCCAAGGCTTAAAACGGGGCTGGTAGGTATACAGTAAGTGTTCAGTAAAGATGTGTTGAATAAATTTCTTGAATCAATAAATGCACAGAATGTCCAATGCGATTTGGCACTTGCTGGGACAGTGGGGGTTGCCTGAGAACACTGAGGAACAAAACTGGTCCCCTGCGCAGACCGGGGGGACTCCCAGGGTAATAGGAGGTGCAGGTGGGTCTACAAAAGTCACACAGACAATTCTCGATGATTGAGCCATTCCTTGGAAAAGATGCCATGCTTCCCATGCTCCATCTCACATCCTCACAACAGCCTTTGTGAGCCTGGCACGTCGTGGGTGCTCAATGAATGGCTATTGCAGATAGTAAATGGGTGAGGTAGGACTGATTCCCAAGTTACAGGAAGGAAACTGAGGGTCTGAGAAGTGGTGTTTCACCTTGTAAAGGATCGAGCTTGGTCCAGATGGGAAGGAACACATTCCAGGTGGGTCACTCTGCCCCAAAAAAGGTGTGGTGGTGGGCATGAGGCAGGAAGGCAGCTGACTGGCCAAGGGAGAGGGCTTCTGAGAAGGGATAGGCATGATCTGATGTTCTGTAGGTTGGTGAGCTGAGCAGATAAGGGGAGGAGGAGGGTCAAATAATAGTAACAATAACCATTTCCAGCTCTTCCTAAACTTCAGGCATGTGTTATGCCCTTTACAGAGGGTCCTAACCACAGCCTTATGAATAGACATTATGGTCCCCATTTTACAGAGGAGGAAACTGAGGCTCAAAGAAATAACCTCACTTGTCGGAGGCCACACAGAGGCAGAGCTGGAGTTTGAATCCAGGCCTGTCTGGCCCAAGAGCCCTCGCATGAAATGGGAGGGGGTCTGTGTGAGGGCATCTGCTGGACTGGGCTGGTCCAGCTCTGAGGCCGCCAATCTCCTCCAGTCCCACGTGGACAGCGACTCCTCCAGTCACAGCCGCCAGGAGACACCTCCCACCACCGCTGCAGCTGCGGCCCCCACAGTCATCGTAGAGTCAGCTTCTGGCTTTGGGCTGGCCACGCCCCCCCAGCACCGACGCCCCTCTGCTCAGGTGTGCCCTCCGACCCCCTGCGGAAGTCTGGGGCTCCCCGTGGGGTCTGGGTCCCAGAGTGGGCGGGAACTGAGGCTTCAGAAGGGAGAAACTGCAAACATCCTAAGGGATGGCTGGCCTGTGTTAATGGGTGGGGTAGGGGGGCAGCCTGTAGGCCTGGGTTCCTCGAAGGGTTGGGTGAGAACCTCCGGTGCCTCCTGCGCTCCTGGAGATTTTGGATAGTTCTGAATTCCAGAGGGGTTTAGGAGACGACTTGGACAATGAATTTTAGTATATTAGAGGGTTGCTGGTACTCAGTGAAGTTCTTTGGATGGCTTAATTTATGAGGTTGGGGACAAGATGGGGCTGGGCATCCCAGGGGATAAAAGGAATCTGGTAACCCTACTCTTGATTCCGAAGGAAGAGATGGTAGCAGTCCAAAACTGGATCTGAGCATAGAGGAGTCTGGGGGCTGGGACTTACGCATTTTGAGAGGACTGGACTGGGGCCTGAACTAGGTCCTCAAGATGTGGGCTTGTTGCTTGGATTCTTCTGTCCCTAGATTTCCTGTCCTTGGGAGAGGCGAGGGCAAGCAGTTTGGAAGTTATTCTCGCGTGAATGAAGCCTGTGGCAGGGTCTTTGGCTTCTTAGATTTTCTGAGATGGATGGATTGGGATTGTGGTGCGATATCACAGACCCTGCTAATGGGTTCTCCTGTCCCTTCATCCCACAGAGTTACCCTCCGCTCTTACCATTCACGGAGATTCCGGAACATTCAGAGGCCCTGGGCGGGGCAGGGGGCCTTGGCTGGGGCGGCCGCGGCTATGAGGATTATCGGCGCCCAGGGCTGCCTGCGCCCCTCACCCTGTCCACCTGCGTTGTACGCTTTGCCAAGACTGGCGCATTGAGGGGTGCAGCCCAGGGGCCCCCAGCCGCCCTACCCGCCCCTCTCACAGAGACTGTGCCCCCAGCTCCTGCCAAGGCGTCCCCTGAGGCGGAGGAGGCGGCGCGCTGTGTGCACTGCCGAGCTCTCTTCCGCCGCAGAGCAGATGGGCGTGGTGGTCGCTGCGCGGAGGCCCCAGACCCAGGTCGCTTGCTGGTGCGCCGTCTCAGCTGCCTGTGGTGTGCAGAGAGCTTGCTCTACCACTGCCTGTCTGACGCTGAGGGCGACTTCTCGGACCCTTGCGCCTGCGAGCCGGGCCACCCACGCCCCGCTGCACGCTGGGCTGCGCTGGCCGCACTCTCTCTGGCGGTGCCCTGCCTCTGCTGCTATGCACCCCTGCGTGCTTGCCACTGGGTTGCGGCCCGATGCGGCTGTGCTGGCTGCGGGGGTCGCCACGAGGAGGCTGCGCGGTGAGGATGGTCTGGTGGGTCCGGTCTCCAGAACAAGGACCCAAACTTGAAGGTCCAGGACCCGGACTCCATTCGGACCCAAAACCTAAACTTAGGCACACCCGGAACTTGGAGGTCGAGTTTGGATTGAGAGACCCCAGACCTGGAACCTGGACCCCAAATCTAGGATTGAGGGATCCCAGGCCCACCTTCATTGGGCTGTCTGCCCAAGAGGTCCCAGGTATCCTGAGTTCTGGCGTCCTCATCCCACTGTCCCCCTCCTGCCATGGCCTAGACTGAGGGGACACCAGGCATCCCCCAGCTTCACACCTCAGGTAGGCCTGGGAGCACACGGATCCCTGACGGAACTCTCAGATTATAGCCCCAGAATCAGTCAGGAGTTGCCAATACCTGACCCTGCCTGTGTACAATTTCTCCCAGATCTTGAGATCACAGGACCTAGAACCACCCCAAATGGTCCCTGAATACTCACCTAAAACCTGAGGCACCCATATCTGAGGTATTCTTGTAGCTCTAGGACTCCTGAGACACTGAGCCCTCTTAAGATGACCTGGGTCCTTGGATATGCTCAAACAGACATTCTCTGACCAAAATGGCTTGGGAGAACCATCTCTGACCACCCCCATCCAGACATCAGATGCCAAGATGCTCTGGAAGCCAGGGATGGAAGATGGCTTTAGACCTAACTCCCCTCACTGCAACACCCCCCCACCCCCCCCGCTGCCAGTGTTCCCAGGAGCTTTGGGTGTCAGCTGAAGTATCTAGTACTTTCAGATTAGGACTGAAGGCCACCAACACCTCCCGGCCCAAGACACTGGTCCCAGAATCCTCAGATAGCCCTCTTGGACTTGGATTGCCAGCTCCACAATGTCCTGGAATCTTTGGCTTCTTGGTACCCACAGAACCCCAATTCCCTAACAGCTGGAAGCCCAGCTCCCAGAAGATGGGATGTTCATGACAACCCAGACCTCTGTCCCATTGGTCCCCAGTCCCTGGGTGACCCCAAGGTGCTTTAGAAGCACTGGATCCAAGACCCCAAGGTGCCACTGACCCTTCAAATTTATGGCTCAAGCCTATACAGCATTGGGATTATCCCCTGGTCCCTCCATACCAGAGACAGGTCTGAGGTGCCCCAAGACCCTAGCACCCTCAGATCTGATTTCTTGGGACTCAAGTCTCTAGCCTGATATTCCCTGAGACTTGCTGCCCCTTGAATCCTGCTTTTCATTGGCCCCTGAGACCCCAAGATCCCAGATTCTGGAATTCTAGTCCTAAGAGCCCCACCCATGTCCCTAGCATCCCACAGAACTATCCCTTTCCCCCCAGGAAAAACTCACCTTGAGCTCATGCTGTTGGACTCCAGGACCAATGAGAGTTTCCCCACTCCCATCTCTATGACCCAACATTGCCTTAGTTGATTGTGCAGGCTGTTCATTAACCAAAGGCACAGGGCCAAGGTGGTGAGTGAGCTGGAGTACACACCACACTGCTGGCCACATTGTGCCCTTAGAGGAAGGTGTGCATTTTTCTAAGTTGCACAAAGGCACATTTTGGTCTAGCTATAGCTCTGCTGGTATACACACACACTCTGTTTCCCTTTCTCTCTCTCTGTCCCCTGTTTCATGGCCCTCTGAGACCCCTCTTCAAGGGAAGGGGATTCCACAGTCTCTTTTCCTTCATTGGAATAGGACTTCCAGGGTCCCTCAAATCTAAGGTCCTGAATGGGTAGGGGGAGAGGAGTCAAAGTCTTGGAGCAAGACGATCTCAATGTTGTGTGGGCTCAGGACCTGCATCTGGTCCCAAGTATCTGGAAATGTGCACTTACCTCTCTTTGTTACTCATACTTGGGTAGGTTTGTGGAGGTTCAAGGGATAGGTCAAAGGGACCAGAGGGATGGATAGAACCTTCTGTCACTCCTTGAAATGTTAACTATCACATCTGAAACCTGAGAATCAGCTCTCGCAAACAGGCCCGGGAAGAGGTGAGATAAAGGGGGCTGTCCCTCCCATCCCCTCTCCGCCCAGCTCTCATCATCGTCAGACTCACCAGAGCTGAGGGCAGAGGGATTGGGGGCTGGGGCACCCTGGGTCCCTATTCCCTTCTCTGTGTCTCAGTCTCCTGTGGTGGGCAGGGGAAGCTCCATTCTTAACCTACCTCGCTTTGGGGAGGGGCGGGACAGGACCAGAGTGCTGTAAGGTGCTGTGGGATCTGCAGATGAAGCGGTGGGGGCTGAGGGAAGGTCCCCCCAGCACCACCTCTCCCAGGTCTCCCCGTCCTGCTCCCTGAAGATACCCACCTCTGATCCATGAATTCTCTTCATCACCCCCAAATCAAGGGTGCATGGAGAGCAGACCCTGGGATCCAGGAAGACCTCAGACCCTGGAGCCCCCAAGCCCAATTTCCCAGCTGCTTGCCCCTCAGATTGGATACTTGGCCTCCAGACTTAGGGGAGGTACCCTGACATTTATCTTCCTGATCTTGATTCCAAGCCAGTCTGTGACCTCAATATTGCTATTGTCAATGCAGGTGGAAGTGGTGGGGGAGCCAAAGACCCAGCCTTGTCATCTGGGGAGAGGGCATGAGATATTCGCTCCAAGAAATATCTTCGACAAAGATTCAGCCTGTGTTTTTTATTTGTGCCAATGTGCCTCATCCACTCACCTTGGGACTCAGCCCTCTCTATACTGATATTCCCTGAGACCTGCTGCCCCATGAATTCTGCTGTCCATAGGCCCCTGGGACCCCAAACCAGTCTCCTCCCCGATAGTCTGCTCCTTCCCAACCTTGTCCCAAGCAGACCCTCCAGCTGAGTTTATGCATTCCATCAAGTACATTTATTAAGTACCCACTATATGCCAAGCCTTGTTCTGGGCTCTGTAGATAAAGCAGTGAACAGAACACAATAACTTCCCACAAGTTGTTTATGAATTTTACAGTGAAGGAGACAAATAAATGACATGTTAAAATGATATGCACTATAAAGAAAAAAGTGGAGATGAGGGATGAAGTCCATCTTAGCCAGGGTAGTCAGAGTAGGCCTCCCTGAAGAGCATTTGAATTAAGCCCTGAGGGAGTCCTGTGGATGTCTGTGGAAAGAGCTTTGCAGGTGAAGGGAAGAGTCGGTGAAAGGCCCTGAGGGAGGAGCATGTCTGGTAAGTCTGAGGGACATCAAGGGAGCCAGAGTATCTGGAGGAAAGGAAGGAGGAGGGTACTTGCGAGATGAGGGACTATGGGTGGGACTCTCCAGGCCATTGCATGGACTTTGGTGTTCATCTTGAATGAGACAGAGCTACAGGAAGGTTCCAAATATGGAACGGATGTGGGTTGACTTAAGTGTTCACAGGTTCCTTCTGGTTGCCTGTGGGGAACAGACGCTGGGGAGGGAGGGCAGGGAGACAGGGAGGAGGCTGCTGTGATGGTCCTGGGAGACACAATGGTGCACAGGACCAGGCTGAGAGCAGTAGAGATAGTAAGAAGTGTTTTGAAGGTAGAGTCCATAAATTCAGATAGAAGTTTAATATTAAGAGAGAAGTCAAGGTTATGACTCCAGAATTTTGGTTTGAGCAATTTCTAATTTTTTTTTTCAATTTATTTTTAGAGAGAGAGGAAGAGAGGGGGAAAGAGAGAGAGAGAAACATCAATGTGTGGTTGCCTCTCACATGCCCCACACTGGGGACCTAGCTTGCAACCCACGCATGTGCCCTGACTGGGAATCAAACCAGCGATATTCTGGTTTGCAGGTTGGCACTAAAGCCAATGATCCACACCAGCTGGGGCTAATGTTTTATTAAGGTCACCTGAAGACCTCCTGAGTACCCGGCCTAGGGGTAGACAGGACTAAGGAAGAATCAGGTTAAGGGTATACTCTATCTTTGAGGAAAAAAATTCTGGCCTTTGTTCTTCCCTGAGGCTCAACACCTAGCACCCCCCACTCCCAACCCTGGGTTCCCAGCAGAATTATCTAGGAACTACTGGAGACCAGAATAAGAGTTGTAAGAGAATAAATCTAGAAAAACTTTAACAGCAGCAACAAAACAGTAGCAGTACTAACAGTAGTATAGGTTAAGTGGTGAAAAGCTTGGACTTTAGAACGAGATCTGAATTTGAGTTCTGGTACCACCACATATACAGTGTGACTTAACCTCTCTGAAACTCAGGCAAATGGGGGTAAGATATTTGGCCCAGCAACACACAGGAAATGCTCAATATGTTATTGAGTACCACTTATGTGTTTACTAAGCACTTACACACAGGACTCTAACCCTGACAACTGCTTTAAGAGGTATTATTATCCCCATTATAGGATAGGAAGGAATTTGACAGGGACACATGTGGTGAGTGGCGGATTCAGATCCTGAACCTCGCTGGTCTGACTCCTAGGGTGCAATTTCTCAATCACTACCTCTCCAAGGCGTGGAAGGCAGAGTGGTGAAGATCCAACAGACGCATTGTGATCGATGAGGAGGGCCTCTGAGGGGCGCGGGTTGGGGGCGGTGAACGGTAAGCTAGGCTTTCTGGGTCCCTGACGTAACTCCAACCCTAAGTAGGGAAGGAGGAACCGAGTTTATAGATTTGGAGTGGAGCTAGGAGAACACTTGGTTGAGGGTGCTTTAAGAGCAGAGGGTATCTGAGGTAGGCTGACGAAAAGAAAAGCGAAGTTTCTTCTAAGTTGTAGCAGGGGCGACATCCGCTGGCCTGTCGCGACAGCGGGGATCCTGAATTCACGCTGTGGATTTCCCGAGGCATGAGGGTTTCTAGGGCCCTGACTGGCTACCGAAAGAGGCGGTGCTCTAAGTTTCGACGTGGGCGGACCTGGGGGCGGGTTCTGCCTCCTTCGCAATCAATGGGAACGCCAAAGGCCCTTCGTGAGAAGAGGCTATTGGTCGGTTACGTCCTGTGGCCGGGGTCTCAAGCAGATCCTGGGGTGGGGCCTCCCACCGACCGGCAGGGGGCGCGCGCCTGGAGAAGAGGAGTCATTTTCATGGAGGGGGCAGAGGCCGATACCCAAGAGGGGGCCGCTGTGGCCCGGGACCTGCTGGCCCTGGGGTAAGGGGCGTGGGGTGTGGCTGGGGGCAGTACTGGAAAGAACCGGTTTGCCCTCAGAAATTCTTAAGACTTCCCCCGTCCCCTGTCGTTGCCTCGGCGCCACCGCAGGTATGAGAACTTTTTGGGGGCTGTGGCGCTGGGCCCATCGTGCCCAGACTTCAGGGCGCTGTGCGTGCGGCTGGCGGCGGAGCTGGCGACTCTGGGAGTCTTGGAGCGAGAGGAGGGCTTGGAGGCGCTGAGCGCCGGCGAAGGTACATGTGGAGTGGCAGGCCCACAGATGGGGAGCCCGGGTGCCGCCACCGCGCCCTGAAGCCTTTCGCCCCCCGCAGGCTCCGGCGCTGAGAAGGAATTTCTACGACAGTTGGCCGGCCTGCTAAAGGAGCTGCACTGCCCAGACCGCGCACTCTGCAGCAGAGACTGTGCGACCGCGTTGCAGGAGCCGGGCGCGTGCCTACGTCTCCTGCGTGAGCAGGGGAAGGCCCTGAATGCGGAAGTGGGCGAGGTTCAGTCTTTAGAACGGGAAGGGGAGGTGGACTCAGCACGTTGAGGTGGAGCCAGGATTTTCCCTAAGGGGCGCGGTCAAAGTGTACAGGCCAGCAAGGGGGGCGTGGTGGGTGGGGTTAGGACTTCGGAGCGGGCTTGGGGCTCTGAGCTGGGCGGCAGTAGAATTTTGATTGGATGGTCTTGAAGCTCAAGTGGGTTGGGCTAGATGGAGCCTAGCAGGTGGTCCTTAGGTGGGAGGTTCGAATTCTAGGAGGGGGCTGGGTCTCAAAGTGGGTGGAGATTATTTTGGAGCTAGAGCCAGGTCCTAGGTGGGCGGAACTAGAAATCCAGAGGTATTGAAGCTCCTGGAGCTTTTTGACCCAGGTGGGTGGTCTAGTAGGGCTCTTAGATTTCACCTCTCCCTTTCCCTACTTTTAGGCTTTCTCTGCACAGAGCTCCAGGCTTCCCGCCTCCTCTGCATGCGTCCCTGGCAGGATCCCAGCCCAGCGGAGCCCCCGCTCCGTGGGGAACAGGCAGAGGAGAAAGCTGGCGTGGTTCAGGAACTGGTCCTTACCCTCCAAGCCCTGGGGCTGCCCAGACCCACACTGGGAACTCTCGCCAGCAGGCTGCTGCGGGATATCCATGCCAAGGTAGAGAGCAAGAACCTTCTCCGCACCAGGTTCACCCCACCTTCCTCGCAGGGGGAGAACCCTTTCTCTAAAAGAGACTCTGGAAGGAGAACGCCCTAGCCACTGCTGTTTTCTAGAGCCGTGACTGCCATTCTTGATTCCGTGGCCTGGGTCCTCAGTTTTGTGGAGAACTGGGGTCCACGGAGACTTCTTATAGTTTCTTACAGTCCAGTCAGCCTCAGATTCCTTCTCCCATCAGGTCTTAGAGCTGCTGCCTTCCTTGCCCCCAGGGTCCCTGCAGCCCCTCCTCAGCTACTCGCTGGATGCACCCAGATGGGTAAGACTGTGTATGGCCATATGCGAATAATGTCCTCATTCAGAGATGGGAGGGGGAAGGGCTCCCTGGCATAACCAAGACATTTTCCCCCAGGAAGCCTTGGAGTCTTTGTGTCAAAGCCTACGAGGTCAGTATTGCTGCCGCCGCTGCCTCCTCCTCAAGCGCCTAGACCTCACAATATCTGCATTCCACTGGAGTGATCGGGCAAAGGTGTGGACATAGGGCCCTGGCAGGAGCAGGGAGGCCCAGTGGTAGGAGCTTACCCCTGCAGGGAGGAGGAATTAGGGTCAGGAATATTATCCTATTGCAGGTTCTGAGGCCCAGGACATGGTAGAATCTTAATGAAGCTAGGGATCTAGAATATCAGGGCCACCAGGACATTCTAGATACTAGGGGCCTAAGGCCAGCTCTGAGTTAGGAGTGTCATCAGAGCTATACCCCTTATTTAGAGGAACTAAGTGAGGAAGGAGTGTTTCCAAAATGAGAGATCTCTTGACTGGCTCTTGGGCACCTTCTCCATGTCCTCTCAACCCCCACCCCTCAGGCCCAAGGGGAGGCCATAAAGACAGTGCTGATCCCAATTCGAAAGGCTCTGACCCCAGAAACAGATGTCTCCATCGCACACATCCTGGCTGCCCGAGCTGACCTGTCTCGTCTTGTCCCAGCCACGAGCAAGTCTTCCCGCCGAGGGACCTGCTGTGCCATCAACAAGGTGGGCACCTGGCAGGGGAAAGGCCCCGCCATTTTTGGCTTTCAAACTGGCCTTTCAGTCTCTTCCCTGGCTCAGCCTTGTCCGCTCTTGCTTGGGTTCCTGGCCTCTGGACTCATCATCTCTAAACCACCCTCTCCACATGGTAGTTAGAAGGATATTTCTAACTCAGAAATTTGGCCATATCCTGCCCTCCACCAGCTCAGAACCTTCCTATGGCTCCCTAGTGCCTCCTCAAAACAAAGTCCAACTGAGCTCCCACCCGCCTTTCCAGCTTTTGCTTAAACTCCTCCACCAACACTCACCCTATTTTATTAATTTCTAGTCACATTTAAAGCAAATTACCTCTTTAAATGATTACATATTTGGACTCATACATTGCTGTTTAAATAGTCTTATACTTATGTGAAAAAACATTAGGGAATTGAAGTCTAGCACAGCAGAGTTCAGTAAAATTAGAGAAAAAATGTATTCACTTTAAGGAAATATGGTCAGTAAGTAATATTATAGGTGATGTGTGCATCACTTGTGAGTGATGGATATTTAGGGAAAAAACACTAATTTTCTGGAAATATTATACAAAGCCCAACTATGAAATAGACAGAAGTTGAGGAGTTCTCATTACTATTGGTGGGGACTTGGACCTTTGCCAACACTCTCACTTTTATGTCCCTCTTGCAAAGGCCCCTGGAACCCAGTTTGAAAGCTTCAGGCCTGTATCTTCCACCAGTCCAGGCCCCTAGAGCCTCCTACCCATTGTATCCAAATAGTTAATATCTGCCATTTATTTTTTAAGGTTATATTTTATTGATTATGCTATTACAATTGACCCAACTTTTGCCCCTCTGCCCCTCTGCACCCAGCACCCCCCACTCCCTCAGGCAATCCCCCCACCATCATGTCCATGGGTCATGCATATAAGTTCTTTGGCTACTCCATTTACTATACTGTGCATTACATCCTCATGGCTATTCTGTAACTACCTATTTGAACTTCTTACTCCTCTCACCTCTGCACCCATTCCCCCGCACCCCCCTCCCATCTGGCAACCATCAAAATGTTCTCTGTATCCATGATTCTGTCTCTGTCCTTCTTGTTTGCTTAGTTTGATTTTTAGATTCAATTGTTGATAGATTTGTATTTACTGCCATTTTATTGTTCATAGTTTCGATCTTCTTTTTCTTAAATAAGTCTCTTTAACATTTCATATAGTAATGGTTTGGTGATGATGAACTCCTTTAGTTTGTTCTTGTCTGGGAAGCTCTTTGTCTGTCCTTCAATTCTAAATGATAGCTTTGCTGGATGGAGCATTCTTGACTATAGGTCCCTGCTTTTCATGACTTTGAATATTTCTTGCCAGTCTCTTGTAACCTGCAGAGTTTCTTTTGAGAAATCAGCTGATAGTCTTATGGGAACTCCTGTGTAGGTAAATAAATGCTTTTCTCTTGCTGCTTATAAGATTCTCTCTTTATCTTTAATCTTTGGCATTTTAATTATGATGTGTCTTGGTGTGGGCCTCTTTGCATCCCTGTTGTTTGGGACTCTGTGCTTCCAGGAGTTGCATGTCTGTTTCCTTCATCAAATTAGGGAAGTTTTCTTTCGTTATTTTTTCAAATAGTTTAATTCTGCAGTTGCCAAGACTTCATTTAACTCGATTTCTGACAGCTTGCATGATGGTTGTTCTATATTTTAGTTGTAATTTTGACATGGTTGTGCGAAGAGGTGAGCCATGTCTGCCTACACTGCCATCTTGACTGCAAATCTGCCCTTCCTTTTTTAACCTCAAGCCGTTCCCTTGGCACTCTGGCCCCCTTGTCCAAGATACTTTTCCTCTCTGAAACTCAAATCTGATTAACTCTTAGGTGCTAATGGGCAACATGCCAGACCGAGGGGGCCGCCCAAATGAGTTGGAGGCTCCCATGCCCAGCTGGCAGAGCAGAAGAGAGGATGGAGGCAGTCGGAAGGCAGGCCGCCAGTGCTGGGGCCGCAAGAAGAAGAAGAAATAAAGGAGGACTGGTGGCTAGGGCAGGTGTCCTCTAGGAGTTGCTGACACCATTGATAATATCTGGGGAGCCGATTTAAGGGTGTTCTTGGCACCTGGCAATGAGGGCCCACATTCCATGTTCCTGAGGCCCCAAATGTCCATCCCCCATCTACTATTTAACACCAAGGACCGTGTTCTCTGGAAAATAAATTTAATTTATAACGGCTATAGGACCTGTCTGTGTGGGGGCCAGCTTAGGAGGTGCATGGATTTGAAGAGGAATAGGGGCCTCAGTCCTTTGGGTCTAAATAAGCACCTGGTGCTCTGACCCTCAAAGTCCTTTGCTCTTCAGCAACACATCTTTCCCTTCCTGTGGGCATGGGGAAGGAGACACGCAGGGACTGAACGAACATTTATCAGGTACCCACCATGTGCCAGCCGGGGAGAAAGCAGTAAAAGGGGCAAATAATGAAAATCCCTATTTTCCTGGAGCTGACATTTCTGGTAAGGAGGGGCAGATATTCAACAAGAGAAAAAGGCAGAATGTATAGTTTGCCAGATGAGAAAAGGACTTTGAAGGAAAATAAAGCAGGAAGGTAGGATCAGGACAGGTGGGGAGACTGCAACTTTGAGTGTGGTGAGGGGTGGCCTCACTAAGGGAGTCATATGGGACTCTCAGGAAGAGCGTTCCATGGAGGGAGAATGGCCAGTGCAAAGGCCCTGAGGTAGGAGTATTCTGGGCACGTTCAGGGGCCACGGTAGCTGAAGCAGGATGAGTGAGGGGGCAGGTGGTGGGAAGTAAGGGGCACATTGTGTGGAGTGGACCGCTTGAGTACTCTGGGTTCTACCCTGAGTGGAATGAGCCACATGATCCGACTCAGGTGTTCATGGGCTTCCCTTTCCACCCCTTCTCTAGCCTTCCCTCCCGTCTCTGGAAGCCCAGAGTTTGGAACTCTTCCCAGCCTACCCTCTCCCACTCCTGACCTATGCTGGTGGCCAGTGTAGCACATCGGTCAGAAGCTTCTGTTTTAAAGGGAGACAGAAGACTTGGGTTTGAGTCCTGCCACCTTGGATAAGCAGCTTAACCTCACTAAGCCTCAGTTTCTTCATCTGAAAATGGAGATTTAAGGAGTTGGTGAGATAATGCCTAAGTTTAAATATATCCAATGCAGAGCTGCATACAAAGCGCAGGAAAAGGGAGTATGATTAATAGCTACTCTGATGCACAAAATAAAATAACTCATAACTTTCTTTTGGGGGTAAGAGACAATGGATGCTTCCATGAAGGCAGTGTGGATGCAGAGGAGGTGATCCCGCTGGGAGTTCTGCTGGAGGCTGAGTAACGTGCCTTGGGGCCTGGCTCTGTGGGGAGGGAGGGAGAGAAGAGACCAAGGCAATGTCTAGGAGTTCGGCTTGGAGGACTGGCTGGGTGGCGAGGCCGTCATTGGGAGGGGGACCTGGAAGGAGGAAGATGTTGGGTGATGTGGGAGGGTGTCCAGGAGATGTGTCACTGCCAGGAGCAGCACCTCAACAAGCTGTTTAGTTAAGTGGGTGACTGAATGTCCCCTGTGGGCCTTTTTTTTTTAACCCAATCTGATCTCTGCCTTTGAAAAGTCGAATTCATACCACTGACATTTATTGCAGATCCTGATATATTTGATCGTATTCTTGCCATCTTACTGGGTTTTTTTTTCTTTTTAACATCCTTTTTCTGTTCTAGTAGAGGCCACCCCTTCTTTCCCTCGGCATACTGAAATTTCTGTTTTTCTAACATTGAAAGTTAAACAGAATCTACATTCTCCTACCCAAGTAATTGAGGACTTCTACACATTTTTACTTTGCTATGCTCCCCAAAATCTGTTTGGGTTCCCCAAGCAAGTGGGTTGCTCTCCCTGTGTCCAGATGGGGTTGGGGGCAGTTCCTCCTCACCATCTCTGGTTCCCAGGAAGGGAGTGGGGGCTCTGTCTGTGTCCAAGCATGGCACAGGCGGCGTCCCGCCTCAGGTTCCAGGGAGAGTGTGCAGGAAAGACTGTCCTCAGGGCCTGTTTGTGAGGTGTGGGTGGGAGGAATGTGGGTATGATGGGAAGGGCTTCATGACTCTGGGGTTTATTCCTATCCACCAGGCCCCCTCCCAGGACTGCCACATCCTGGGTCTTACCACAGCTGGCATGGGATATTGGTGTGGGTGGGACGGGGGCTCCTGGGGGGCCCATATCGCCCTTGGTCCCTGGTCTCTTACACTCATCCTTCACTCGGTCTCGGCAGTGTTTGTGGCAACACAGCCCACAATCTGGGGAAAAGCATCAGTTAAGGGCCAAAGGCCCAGACCATGCCTCATTCTTTCAAGCTGCAAGACCTAAATTCCCTCCCCCGTCACTGCTGCCCCACTCACCCCGACAGCGGTAGCCTTGCTTGGTGACACCCCAGAGCTGGGAAAAGGAAGCAGAACTGGTTACTGAGGCTAGGAGAGGGAGACTTGTGGGTGGGGCAGGGGCTGTTGGAAAGTGTGGAGACCATCCAGGTTTTGGAAATTCTCAGTGCTGCAGGCTTATGTGGGATCTGAAGATTAAAGGAATTTGGGGGTTCTCTCAAGTTTGGGGAGTCAGCTAGGCTATTAGAATTGGGTCAAATTTGGAATTCTATGGGCAGGGATTGTGTCTGTTGCATTTCCTGCTGTGCCTCCCCCACCCCCATCACACACACACACACACACACACCCTGAACCTAGAACTGTGCTGGCACATAGGAGGTACTCAATAAGTATTTAGTGAATGAAGAGCAAATTTGGGAAGTCCAAGGTTTGTAAATTAGCCTTGGTTTGGAAACTGAAAGATTTGTCCATTTTCCAGAGGGCACATTTGGAAATCACCCAGAGTCTAGAGACTTGGTGATAGACTGTTTGGAGATAATCTACTGGGGCTTACAGATTAAATGGGATTTTAGGGATTATCCATGCCTTGGCAATTACCCAGGATGGAGGTCGTCTGGGATTTGGGTGTTAGTTAGATTTTGGAATTATCCAGATGTAGCAACTACCCAAATGTTTAGGGCGGATGTGAAGTATGGGGATTATTTGAGGCTGAAGGATTTTCTGGAATTTGGGGATTACTTGGGGTTTAGGGACTGAGTGTTCCAGGAAAGGGCTGGCATCTGAGCCCAGATCGGGAGGAGCTAGGACACTCAGAACATGGGCCCCAAGGGTGAGAGTGGGCTGAGTGCTCACGAAACCACTGCAGCTGTCACAGAAGGTGGGCTTGCGGAAGGTGACCTCATGGAAGGTGTGCAAGAAGGCCAGGCCCAACTTGGAGCAGATGGCGCTGGCCCGGAGCAGGTACTCTGTCAGCTCCTCTCGGCTGAAGGAGCCACTCCTGGGGGCAGAGACCTTGCTTCAGCATGACTGGCCCCTTTCTCCCGGACCCTGGAGTCCTGGCAACCCTGGGATCCTCATCCTTGGGGGACCCAAGAGTCAAAGCACTTACTCCTGGCGGGGGGGTGGGTGGAGCCCATGGCAGGCGAAGGGGAAGTTGCCTGAGAGTCGCTCAAAGTCCTCCAGAGAGATGGTTCCTCGGCCTTCAGGGTCATAATTCTTGAACACAGACTTCAGAGGAGCATGGGAAGGGGAAAGTAAGGCCAAGTCATGCTCCCCTCAGTTCTAGGTCCCCTCCTCCAGGCTATCTGTACAGCCTCCTGCCTGGCCCTCAGGGGCCAGGCCAGTCCCCGCCTTACCTCCACCAGCTGCTCCACATGCCGACCTAGGGTGGCCCTGTCAGGCTTGGGTGTCACACCAGGGGCCCATTCCACCACCAGGGGTGCTTTGAAGGGGGAGAGTGGCTGGGGCAGGGACAAAGGGGCACAGTTATTCAGTGTATAGGCTTGGGCTGCAGGTCAGAGATCAGGGGTCGGGTCTCACCAGACTCTTGGGACAGCGAGGCTCCCGGGCATAAGAAAGCTCATAGATTTCGTCCTCCGTGTAGAAGAGATCCAGGGAAAGCTGGGGGTGGGCAGGGTGTTACAGACCCTCTGTGTCCATCTTCCTACCTACAGCCTGCAACCTGCCTGGGCCTCCATTTTCCCCCTGTTCCCAAAGCCCCCCTCTTCTCTGGGGATCCCTGGGGTCTTCTCTCTCACTGAGACTTATCCACTCTGCACAGCACTCATCACGAGTCCAGATACGCCATTTTCTCACTGAGGTTTTTTTTGGATCCTATTTAAAAACACACACACACAAATCACAAACCCCTGCCCCTTTCTGTGACTTTCTCTGCCTTAATCTTGTCTATTGCACTCATCATCTAAAAGACCATGTGATTCACTTATTTGCTTTGCTGTGTGGGCTGTCCCCCCACTAGGATGTCAGCCCCACAAGAACAGCAACCTTTTTTTCTGACTTGCTCACTGCCGTGTGTTTCAGCGCCTAGGGCCGTGCCAGGCTCACCATGTGGGTGCCCAGTAAATATCTGGGCTGATGGCTTTTTGGAGTCAGCAAAGCATAGGGCCTTTGGCGCCACGCATCTTGGGGCAGGGCCAGCTTCACTGGGGGGGCCCCACACTTAGGAGGGCCCCCACTCTGTTTAGTGCTCTGCCGTTACTGTCTTAAAATTCTTCAGCATTTGGAATAAGGAACGCCCATATTGGACCCTGTGAATTATGTAACTGGTCCTCCTTAGAATATTAGAAAATATACAGAGGGGGGCAAAAGTAGGTTTACAGTTGTAATACAAATAAATAATACAATAATAATAGTACAAGAATAAACTATGTTTTGCATATTCACAACTGTAAACCTACTTTTGACCACCCGTCTATATATGTATCTCCAGAATCCTGCACTTCTGGTCTTAGGACATAGTGTGTGGTTCATATATGTTACACACAGGGGTTCTGAAGCTGGCCTGCCCAGGTTCAGATCCAGGTTTCACTGTTGTGGGACAGTGGGTAAGTGACCTCACCTCCATGGCTCTCAGTTTCTCACTCTGTAGAATGGGCATGATAAGAGATCTCCATGGAGTTATGAGGGTGGAATAAAGTACTCTATAGAGAGTATTTTGCATGGTGCCTGGCCCAGAGTAAGTGATCAATGGTTATTACTGGCTTTATGCTCATTCCTGGATATGTTAAAGCCTGGGATTTTGGACTAGTGACATGAGAATTTCAGGACGTTGGAGTTCAGAGGTATGAAAGCCCACAGCAATTCTGGAGGTCAATGTATACTTGAGTTGCTGGGAGAATGGGAGAAAAATGTATCATTTACTTAGAGCTCACTGTGTTGCAGATATTAATTTAAGCACATAAGTGAATTATATTATTGATTGATTCTTCCCAACCACTCTCTGAAGTGGGTCCTGTTATTCCCATTTTGCAGATAAGGAAACTGAAGCCAAAGGGTTAAGTGACTTGCCCAAGGCCACACACCTAGGGGGGAAAAAACCCCTAGCAGCTCTGGTTTCAAAGCCCACATATCCCAGCACTAGTCTCTCCTGGTCCTGCATGCAGCCCTTCAGCCACCCAGAACCCTAAATCGTAGTGCCCCAGGCTCAGCCTCGGGCAGCCCAGCCTGAGCAGGGCAGCTTACCGTGAGCAGATGCAGCAGGTCCTCACTGGCAGTGCAGGGGGGTTGCTGCTTCTGGAGGGCTGCCAGCTCCTGCAGCCGCAGGTACAGGCTGTTGAGCTTGGGAAGGTGCAGGTGGCCGTCAGGGAACCTGTCCGGCTGGGACTCATACAGGGATACCAGGTCCTTGAGGTGCACACCCAGCACAGGCAGCCGGAATCCTGTGCAGCCAGCCCATGTTCGACGATAGCAGGAGTAGTTGTTGTGGGCAGCGAGTAGCTCAGTCAGCTCCAGCAGGGCCTGTGTGGGAGGCCACATTGGGGGGGGCAGTGGCATGTTATTGGGAAAGCAGGTTCTGCTCCCTTAGCACCCTGGAGGAGTGTATCCTAGCAGCCTCCTGAGTGGGCTCCTGACCCCCAGGGACTCAGTGTTGTTCTGGACACCTCCCTGAGGAGCCCCTCCATGTCCCACATTGGCATCAGTATCTTCCCAAACTGCTCTTCCTCTTGGGTCCCTGTCTCTCATTCCCCATGCTAGAGTGATTTTTCCAAAACCCAAATCTGATCATGGATGCTGCCGTCATTTTCAAAGATTGCCTAGCTCCCGCGTGCCCTCTGGATAAAGCCAGACACCTTAGTTCAGCTTGCAAGGCTCACCTGGATCTCCCCCAGGCATCCCCTGCCATCTCCTGACCTCAGCCACACACTAGACTCAGGAACGACTCACTCTTCCCAGGCATTCCCAGAACATCCCATCCCATGCTCCTCCCATGGGTGGCCTAAGTGTTGACACTCCTGGGGGTGTCATTTTACTCCCCATCTGGGCTGTAAGTTCTCTGCTAGCATCTCTCTCATCTGTCTCTCTCCAGTCCTGCTCAGGGCTGGACACAGAGTAAGAGGGGTTGGCATGATGGGTTGATGGGTGAAGTGGAAGGAAGACTGGCAGAGGAGGACAGAGCCTGGGGGTCTGTTGGATTTGGATGAACAAGGGCTGCAGGTGGCTCCAGGGCCCAGGGCAGGGATGAGGGGCTTGGGGAAAAGTGGGGGATCAGGACCACTGGAACTTTTGGGAGGGTAGTGGGACCTCACCTTGGTGCTGTCAGGGCTCAGGTGAGCATGGGAGTCCTTGAGCCTGGAAATGGCACTATGACACAGGCCCCCAGTGACTGCCATCAGTGTGTTGAAATTCTGCAGCTGGCGGAGCCTCTAGGAAGGGAGGACAATGGAGAGGTGATGAGTGTCACGTAGGGCATAGCCAAGTTGGGGGTTCAGATGACATCTCAGTTGAGAGTATCCCAGTTGAGGTTGGGGTCTCAGGCATGGGTGGGTACAGGCCAGTGTAGGCATTAGAGAGGTGAAATGTGTCAGGCAGGGTGGGCCGCAACAGGTATGTAGGCATTACACAGAGGTCTGGAAGGTGACAGACTAACGTGAGGTCAGAAAGAAGCGGAGGGAGTCAGGCAGCATGGGGCGTTGGACTACACAGACGTGTGTCAGGTGTGGGAGAGTCAGACATGTCAGGGTGTCAAGCACCTGGACGTCCAATTGCTCTGAGAGCCAGACAGATGAGGGGAGACAAGAAGTCAGGAGTTAGAAACCAGGAAGGGGTGAATGGGGACAGAATGATATGGGGGGCTCGTACAAATCCAACAGACCCCCAGGCTCTGTCCTCCTCTGCCATTCTTTCTTCCTCTCCTGAGACACTGGCCATCAGGGGGAATTGCCTCTCTCTCTCTCCCCTTTTCCAAGTTTGAAGGACACAGGTCGCATCAGGGAGAAAGTAGAACCGGGGAGGAGTAGCAGCAGATGCTCAGACCCAGGAGACCCCAGGCAGACACCCAAACGGCAGGTCTAAGGGGCCGGGCTAGGGAAGCAAGGGGGTGGGAGAAACCAGAGGAAGGGCGTGGTCTGCAAGGAAGTACGCAAGGGGCGTGGCCACGCTGGGGGAGGGAGGGCTTCCCTTTTCTCTGGGAGGGAGGGAATGTATCTGTGGGGGAGAGGCGAGACGCACGGGGGCGGGGCCAAGGAGAGACCTGACGTGAGGGGAGAGGGACGCAGGCACAATCACGAAGGGGATGCTGGAGCGTAGGGACTGGGAGGAGCACGACGCCGAGGTGGAGGGCATGAAAGAGGTGCTTTCGTCGCCCTGGATATAGAATATTCAGGTACAGAGTCTGGAAGACAGACCAGGAAGGCTGTTGTCAGCTGTCAAGTTTAGGACAAAGGGGTGGGGCCAGGGCGGGTTCCAAGCGGTGATATGAAGGCTAAGAAAGAAGGCCTGGGCCCTGGCCGGGCAGCACAGTTGGTTAGAGCTCCACCGGATACTCCAGGGTTGTGGGTTCCATCCGGCCAGGGCAGGTACAAGAATCAACCAATGAATGCATAAGTGGAACAACAAATCATGTCTCCCCTCCCCCTCCCTCCCTTTCTCTCTCTAAAAATTAAAAATAAATAAGTGGCTGGCACGATCCAGTTTAGAACCACAGAACTGAAGCCTGGGCAGCAGGATCAGGGTGGGGGTGCAATGCGTTGGGGCATGGCCAGGGCATGGTGATGTCATCACCATGAATGGACACCTGGAACGGAAAGGGTGCAAGTGCCCACAAAGCGAGTAGAGCTGCGGGTGCGGGCCTCACCTGTGCCACGTGAATGAACTTGTCTAGCACCTGTGCGCGCTGTGAGGGTCCTGGACGGCTCAGGACCATGACCTGCACCCAGCGGGACACGCTGTTGCTGAGACCTACAGATCCTTCTAGGGCCGAGCAGCCCTGCACGGAGCCCTGTAAAACGTAGTCTCGCAGATCCTGGGGCTGCGGGATGAGGTGGGCATGAGGGAAGGCCATAGCACTCAGGCCCTGCCCCTCACACGCCCATCCCCTTGGCAGTCATGACCTCGTATGTCCTAGCCTGATTGTCACGTGTCTCTGACACCACCATGGCCCTTTCCTATCTGAGGAGAAATATTTAAATAAAGGCAGGCACTCTCCTGAGTCCTTTGTCATAGTAACTAATTTAATCCTCACATCAACTCTATGAAGTGACTGCTATATTATTTTCATTTTAGAGATGAAGCCAATGAGGCACTGAGAGGATAAGTAATTTGCCCAGGATCACATACACTTGAGTCAGGGTAGGAACCTAGTGTGTTGCTTTTAACTGGTTACCTGTTGGGTATGCAGTAAGCAAGGGAAAGATGGCAAAGAGAACATGAAATGGATTTCTGTTTGTTCTGCTCAAGGGGTCAACATTCCACACCCACATGCACTGTGCTGTGTGCCTGCTTGCGTGTGTGGACGATCAGAAGATTTTCACATTAAGAAACCAGGTCCCGCCCTGGCTGGTGTAGCTCAGTGGATTGAGCGCGGGCTGCGAACCAAAGTGTTTCCAGTTCAATTCCCAGTCAGGGCACATGCCTGGGTTGCAGACCAAGTCTCCACTTGGGGGCACACAAGAGACAACCACACATTGATGTTTCTGTCCTTCCCTTTCTCTCTCTCTAAATATAAGTAAAAACAAAATCTTTAAAAAAAAGATAAAAAAAAAGAAACCAGATCCCAACAGGGTGATCAATTTGTAAGGCACATAAATGTCTAATCACTATATTGTACACCTGAAACTAATGTAATATTGTATGTCAACTGTAGCTGAAAAATAAATTTAACAAAACAAAAATATGAAACAAACAAAACAAAAAACAGATCCTCAATTTCCCTTGAAATGATGATGGCAATAGTTAACACATTAGTTTGAAGCATGTGAAATTACCATTTGGGTAGGTAAAATATGATAGCATCTACTCTGGACCAGACACTGATCCTACTTTTAGCACTTACGATGTGCCAGTCATTGCAACAAGCATTTCTAAATGGACATACTAATTTAATTCTCCCAACCGGCCAGTGAAGTATTATGACCTCCACTTTTACAAATATGAAAACTGAATCCCTGAGAGGAGATGATTTCAAAGTTATAGAGATAAGAAGGGGCTGATGAATTTGAACCCAGGGGCTCTGTGCTCAGCCAGCTTAACTCATTTTGCCAGCACCAAGTTTGAGAGTTTGAGATCCCTGCCTGATGTCCAGGCCGGGGTCCTCTCAGTACTGCCTGGCCCCAGCCAAGTCCCGCCCCACCACAAGCTCTCCCTAGCTGGAGAGAGGAGGGTCCTCACCGTGATAACCTGAAAGGACCGGAACTCCAGGTAAGTGAGGTGCTGAGCCAGCTCCTCTGCCTCCAGGTGGTCGAAAAGCAAGGACACTTTGCGCTTTTTGCCCAGACCTGGGCTGCTCACGGAGGGTGGGAGGCCAGGGCCACCAGGGCTCAGGCTGGGGGCAAAGAGAGGCAGGGTATTGGAGGATCTCAGCTTGGAGAATGCGGGGGTATGGAGGGAGATGGCAGAGTGAGGGTGGGGAGGGGTCGGGGAGGGGCTGACTCACCGGTTGGAGGAGTCTCCCAAGCTCCTCTGGGCTGAGTTGCCTTCCTGCTCCACAGTGGCCCAGAAGCGATTTATAACCTCTTCTACCTGGGGCTCCTGGTACACTGTCTCAGGGTGTTGGGTCAGCCAGTACCTGAGGGTGGTTTAGGGATGGTGGGATGAGGCTGGATGTGGGGAAGTTCTCTAAAAGGGGTCCCTTAGGCTGAGGAATCTCTAGGTGCTGGGCTGGAAGATCTCCAGAAGGTCAGGCTTCAGGGAGACACCAGCCTGGTGCAACCCCTGGGGTCAGCATTGAGGGCCTCTTAACACAGGCTGGTGGGTCAATGCGAGATAGCCTGGGGGGGCGTCTCTTGGAAGTGGCATCGCTAGATAACAGGATAGTGGGGGGTCTCAGGGGATCTGATTTTGGGGGAACAGGATGAGGGGGTGTTAGAAGCTAGGCTGCAGTGTGTGGGAGGTGGGGGTTTAGGGGTCAGAGTTAGAGGTATCTGGGCACCAGCTACGAGAGGGATTATAGGATCAGGTTAGGGGTCTCTAAGAGGTGAGAGTTCTAAGATGCAGAACTAGGAGGGTCTTAACAACCAAACCAGGATGTCTGAAAGTGGGATTTGGGGGAGCAGGACTGGGTAGGTGTGGGGGGAACAAAGCTGGCGAGTCCCTGGGAGGTGTTAGGGGGTAGCAGGGTGAGGGTCTTGGGTCTTGGGTATGGAGGTGTTGGCCCAGCCCTACCTGACCAAGTGACAGATCTGCAGCCGTCTCAGCTCCTGTGTGTTTCCTGTGGCCTCCTGGTACTTGAGTTCTGGTCAAGGCTCTGATATCCAGCATCCCAAACCTGCCCACTCATCTTGTCCCCGTAGCTCTGACTCTCACATCTCTGCCCTCTACCCTCCACCCACTGCTCATAGCCCTGAGAGGATATAATGTCAGGAGACGGGCAGCAAGGTGGGCAGAAGGCAGCACCCAACTGTGCATGGCTAGTACCATGTTGAGAATGTGATCCCCACGGCGCAAGTTGCCAGCTGAGTCTAGGGGCAGAGAAGGGGATTCAGTCAGAAGGGCCCCTGGGCAATGAACTAGTCTCTAGAGCTAGTGGCCTGCCTGGTCCAAACCCCAGGTCCACTCCTAACTCTCTGCATGAACTTGGGCAAGCAACCTGGCCCCTTGTGCCTCAGTTTTCTGGTCTGTACTATGCATGCCTAGCAAGTCATGTTGATGATGGAAATATCAGACTACCTCTCTCCACATCTCAGGAAAGAAACACAGGTGTGTCTCTTATCTCTGTAGTGATTGAGAGTCATTTCACACACTCCATGTTATAACTCCCAAAACTGAGGCCTAGAGAGAGGTGGGTGATTGGTCCAAACTTAGGATCGGGGAGGCTGGCCAGGGAGGGAGACACTCACCGAAGGACTGAATGCATTTCTCCAGCAGTTCATCTTCACTGCAGCCACCCTCTTTCAGCATGTCCAGAGCCATGGAAGCCATGACCTTGCTGATTTCCCGGGGACTGGGGCATGTCTTGTGGCGACGGGCTGGTCGGGGCCGGCCCCGTCCTCCTGTCTTTCCTGGGCATTCCTGGTGAGACTTCCTGTGGGCATCCCCCCTAGGAAATCATTGGAGCCCCTTCCTTCAGGCAAGCCCCCAGAATCCTTCTTGACCCCGAAGCCCCAAAGGCAAAATCCTAGGGTTATTCCTGACCTCCCATGGACTTATGGGAGAAAATCCCCCGAGTATTCCAGATCATGAGAGACTTCTCCAAGAGTTACTCCTGTCTCCTGCAGGGAATCAGGAAAAGGCCCTCAAGACTACCCTGATCCTCACCACCAAGAGAATCCCCACCAAGAGAATCATTCAAGGTGACCCTCCAGTGAATCAAAATGCCTTCTGGGCATTGCCCCCAAATTCCCCTTGACTGTTCCATCCCAAGGCATCATGGGAGACACTTCCCGTTGGCAGACCCCTAGGATTACTGCTGATATTAAAGGAAATCATGGGTGAAGACCACCAGAATCCTGTCCTTCCCAGGGGAATCATAATAGATTGTGCCTTCAGGGAGACTCCGCAGAATTCCCCTCTGTTCTCCAATGCCGTGCCTTCTTTCCCCAGCCCTCCTGAGAGCAGCAGCCCCCTGAGATTCCATCTCTCCCCCCTCCCCTACCTTGACCCCTCCATCAAACCAGCCCTTCTATAGTACTTGAGTCTAGCCGTCCACCTGAGTCCCTAGATTTGGAGCCTAGAGAGAAAATATTAGAGCTCTCAGAACTGGGTAGGGTCCTTGGAGCTGAGGCAGTTTCAAAGAAAGTTTAAAAATAACCTTCACTCTGCCTTGTGCCTCCCCAAGGCTCGAGGGTGCAGGCTAGTGTTCCTGTTGGGGAAAGACTGTAATGGAGAGACAGAGATGGTGGAGAGAGCAGGGAGGAGTCCAGACAAAACAGCCTTGGCTTCCACGAGTCAGACAAAACAAGGTTAGAGAAGTGTGTGCTGGCTGTGTGGCTATGTGAGTCACTTACTTTCTCTGGGCCTCAGTTTCCTCATATGAAAACGAGAGTCATCATTGGACCTTCCCCAGGAATCTGCTGAGTATTCAATGCCTTGCTCTTCAAAAATGGTAAGTAAGGGACGTTAGTTTGCTCAGGCTATTAAGTGGCCAAAGGTGGGGAAGTCGAACTTGAGATGCAGAGAGAGAAAGCAATGGAGCTCGCTAAAGCTAGGCCTGGGGCATGGATCGAGTGCCAAGTATGTCCTGGGCAGAGGTTGGAACAACTATCTAAATCAGTGGCTTTCAGAGCATGGTCTCCAACCTATACAAACAGCAGCTCCTGGGAACTTCATATAAATACGAGTTCTCAGGCCCCACCCCAGACGTAAAGAATCAGAAAAATTGGAGGTGAGCCCAGCAACCTGTGTTTTACAAGCCCGCAAGCTTGAGAACTACTAGTCTAGAGTCTCACTGAGCACTTATGTGACCCTTCTAGGAGGGACTACAATTATTTTATTGACAGAAGAAAAAAGTAAGGCACAGAGCTGTTAAGGTCCCTTCCCTAAGGTCACAGAGCCAGAATATGAGGCAACTGGGCTCAACCACTCAACTGCTGGATATTATGGGGAAGGGACCCCTTTGTCCATCAGAGACATGCTCAAAGAGGTTGGAGGAGTTGTCTAGGTTAGGAACCCAATGACCACCGTGCTGTGATGACAAGAGGCCTGGCTTGCCCAGGTGATAGAAGCCCATTCCAGAACTCGATGCTATACCCAGCTGCTAGGCCCTTACCTGCAGACTGCCTGCCCCTGGTAGTATCTGCAGCAATCAGGAGGGGTTCAGGAGACAGGGGAGCGGCTTTGCCCTGCCTCACACTCCCAGTCCCCGGGGGCAGGGCTCTAAAGTAGCCTGGAGCTTCCAGTTCAGGGGACAGCAAGCAACTGTGATGGGGAACCAGGAAGACCCCAGGGGGGACAGGGTACCCAGCCTATGGAGATAGGATGAGGGTGGGGGTGGGGAGGAGGGGATCCCGAGCAGTTCCAGCTCCAGAGAGAGAGCGGACTAGACACAGACGCTTACACAAAGAGCTCCAGCCCTGGCTAGCTCCAGTCTCCCTGAAGCATCTTTCCACCTGGCGCCCCCTGCTCTGCCCCTGCTCCCGGAGGAGCCTCACACCCTACCAGCTGGTTAGTGCCTTCCAGCCTTCCCACACAGCGGGAGGCCCAGGGCCTTCCAGCGCTCCACTCCAGCTGTCCTGGAGGGTCCTCTCACCTCTTGCAGTCTTTCCTGTTCATGCTTCCTGAGGGTGGGGTGGGGTGTGGAGGGGGTCTTGCAAGAGTCTGGCTCAGCTTCTCCTCCCTCACCAATGCTCCAGCTTCTCAGCCCCTTGGGAGCTGGGGCCTCCTCAGTGCTTGGGAAGGAAAGAGGAACTGCCCCTCCCCACCCAGCCCCAGGCCAGGGGGAAGGAAGAGGCTGAGGAGAGACCAAAGTTCCCCCCTCCCCCCACATGGGGATCCCTTCAGGCTGAGGTTTCCGGTGCTGCTGGCCCCCACCCCCAGGCACCCAGCGGGCTCTCTATCTCCCCCATCTTTCTGTCTCTAGACCCGTGATTCTCTGTTCTGTCATTTTCATACTTCAATAAAAGCAGTTTTTTTTTTAAAACTATGCCTAATATGACACATTTATGTAAAAACACATTCAAAAGAAAAGTCTACATATTTCGGTAACGACAATGCACAAAGGTTTGAATGGAAAGTTCCAGACATAATATTTTGTGTATTCCTTCTAATGTTTCTTTTATTCCTAGTTTAGTATTAATAACATCATATGTACCCCATGAAACATTTTTACTTTGTTACCTTTATTATAACAAACCCTTATGTAGTGCCTACGGTATACCAAACACTATTCTATGGGCTTTTAAAATATTAATTAAATCTTTACACAATCTTTTTTTGTAAGATTTTAAATTTATTTTTAGAGAGAAGGGAAGGAAGGAAGAGAGGGAGAAAGACGTCAACTTGAGAGGAACATCCATCAGCCACACCTCTATGCCCCTCAATGGGGACTGAACCCGCAACCCAGGCATGAGCCCCAACCTGGAATCAACCAGAGACCCTTTGTTTCATGACCCCATGCCCACCCAACTAAGCCATACTGGCCAGGGCAAATCCTTACACAATCTTAAAGACTGTTATTTTATTATGAAAACATTAGAGATGGGGGTCAACCCTCTAGGAGCCTCCTTCCCAGCCTACTGTCCTTCTTAGGCAGGGGTGACCAATATCATGTATCCTCAGGTTTCATCCCATCTGTTAGCTGTGCATTTATTTGGGTCCACGAATATGTGCTCCTAGAAATACAGACTTTTCCTTTGAGTATGCACGTTTTATTCTTTTACCTAAATGTGTTATGCTTGACATATTTTTAATTGACATACAAACAAGAACACAAGTCCTAAGTGTCTAGGTTGGCGAATTAAGACAAACGGCATATTTATGTGCCAATCACCCAAATGAAGAAACAGAACATTTCTATCCCCTGCCAACCCCCTGAAGCTCCTTCCCAGGGCTGCCTCCCAAAACTTAACCACCAACCTGAATTACAGCAGAGCCCATTTGCCCGGTTTTGAGCTGTATATAAATGGCCTAATTTATTGTGTCTGGCTTTTTTCATTAAACATCATGTTTTTGTGATTTTCCCTGTTATTATATTTTGTTGTAGTTTATTCCTCTTTTTAAGCTATATAATCTGTCATTGTGTGACCATCCTATGAATTATCAATTGATTTGTTTTGCGTTGTTTCCAGTGGGGGCTGCTGTGAATACTGCTGCTGTAAACAGTCCGTCTTCTGACGGACGTGAAAGTGCGCGGTTCCATGGCATGCACACCCAGGAGTAGCGTCAGTGGCTCACAGTTGTGAACATGATTCTGCCAAGCCTAGTGTGTAATCAGTTCAACCAAAACTCTCTTAAAAGTATATGCATACTCCTTTTTCTTCTGCACTAACTGAAGTCATCATGGATGTTTTTCTCACACCAGAGCATTTAGACAAGCACAGACCCACGTTCTCTGGCTTTTGCATGACGTGGCACACCGTGTAGTTTCAGACCCTCTCTCTGTATCTCTTCCCCTTCCTGCTGCTTTTCCTTTCTCTCTTCTCAGGTCTCAAGCCATGCTGACATGACGTGCTGTCCGTCTGTCAGCCCATCTCCTCAGCACCGGCATCTCATGGCTGATGTGACTCCTGGCTGAGCCCAGCTCCTGGTGGGGCAGTGTCTCCGAACCCCCGGGTTTCAGAGAAGCCTCAGGGAATGTGGGAGGCCCTGGCACTGGTGTGTTTGCACTGCCCTCAGGGCTGGCGGGGTTGGTTAGTACCAACAATAACACTGACAACCAGAAAAGGACAGATTTCTGAAGCAAACCACAAAAACTGGCACGGCAGAAAAGGGTGCACACGATAACATCCAAATAAGGATTTCTTTTAAAGAGGACACCATGGGACAAATGTCAGATGATAGAGCAGGGAAAGGTATTCCCAATGTCTGAAATCAATGAGACATTATTAAATATCAGGAATGTAAAGGGAACAGCTGCAATCAGCAAGAAAATAAAAACGACAGTGTTTCTGATAGAAAAATGGGGAAGGAGTATGAGCAGGTGATGAGGAAACGAAAAAGTGTGACAGGCACCTGAGAAGAGGCTGGGAGTTATTGGGAACTGATCAGGGCAGGGCAAGTTAAAGCGGCCGTGAGTCGTCCGGCTGGTCTGGCAAATGTCAGAGGTTGGAAACTGCCAAGTGGAGGTCGGGGATGTGGGGACCTAGGAACCCTTCTACCTATAATGGGCAACCGTTCCTAGGGGCCACTTGACACTACTTAGTCAGATAACTGTGACAGGCAGCTGTCATCCTGCATTTAGCTCCTGCATGTACGTAAGACATTCTCCTTCACGTTCATTCTCATGTTCATGTTCATGAGACTCAGTTCTCACTCAGTTCCATGAGGGGACATAGACAAGGATGTTCGCTGCCACATTATTTTGAGGGAGCTGGGGACAGCCTGGGTGTCCACCCGCCGGGGAGTAGATAGGTAAACAGAAGGGGGCAGTCACCAGGGAGTCCTGCAGCCACAGAGAAGGGACCCATAGAGGATCATGGGTAGGTCTTCTTTTTAAAAAATTAATTTATTAAAATTTTTTTTCTTTTATTGATTCCAGCGAAAGGGGAAGGGAGGAGAAAGAGGGAAAGAAACATCCATCAGTTGCCTCTTGCACATGGCCTGACTGGGGACCGAATCCAAAACCCAGGCATGTGTTCTGACTGGGAATAACCTGTGACCTTCCACTTGGTTTGGGATGACGCCCAACCAACTGAGCCACACAGGCCAGGGCATGGGTCTTTTAATTGATTTTAGAGAGGGGGCAGAGAGAGAGACGTTGATTTGTTGTTCCACTTATTTATGCATTCATTGTTTTTTTTTTATTGATTGATTTTAGAGAGAAAGAAACATCAGCTGGTTGTCCCTCCCATCCATGCATTCATTGGTGGTTCCTTGTATGTGCCCTGACCAGGGGTCAACCCCCCGACATTGGGATACTGAGGTACCCAGCCAGAGCTATCATGGGTAGGTCTTAAAATGCATAATGATGACTGAAAAAAGAAACATGATTAATATCTTATGATGTAAAGCACAATGACAGAATAATTTTATATTATATATAAAGTTCTAAGGAAAATTTTAATATTTAATGTACATGTGTGTTGTAGAATGTGACACACAACTGTATTGTACTATATAATTGCATTTGCCTAAGTATATAATTATATATTAGGCATTATATAATTCAACAATATGGTACAAACTTATATGTTATATACAGGGTCGGGCAGAAGTAACGCCATTGATAGGGTTGGTAAGGTACATGAATGCACAGAAATTTGAACATTTCACCTAAAATGTCATATGGTGTGCTTGAGCGTGATATTGTTATGTTGCAGAATTATATGCTTATGATTTTGTAATAAAAGATTTTTATGTAATAAAAAAGGGGCCTTATTTGTGCTGGGCCCTGTACTACAATATTATATACTTTATATTACAATTATATCAGTATATCAATATTTAACTATATAACACCTAGCAACCTATTATACATTTAACATTTTACATATAATTTTTTTGACCTGCAAGATATTGTTTTGTATAACAATAGATACCATTACATGTTAGTAATAATTTTAATAGATTCCTGAATCAATCAGTTACAATGTGGTAGGCTCTAGTTGGTTTCTTCATGGAATCTTCCCCAGGACCCCATTAGGTGGGGACTGTTCAAAAGCAACCCAGGTGACAGACAAGAAAACTGAGGCCCAGAAGCACGAAGTTGCTTGTCTGACAGGGGGCCCAGGTATGTGTGGCTTTCTGTGTTGGGCCTCCAGGCCCCACCACGGCCTGTTTTAGGGAGTTGTAGAGTCCCTCCACCCAAGCTCCCAGGGAGAAGCTGGTTACCCCTCTCAGAACTCTCAGAACTCTCCTATTTACAGAACGCCAGGGTGCTCATCTGCATAAAGTGGTGGCCCAGCTAGTGACCCTCAGTGGCTCAGAGATTTCATGCAAATGTAGAGACCGTAAAGCAGAATGGTTAAGAATCCTGGCTCTGAGCTCAAATCCCGAGCTCAGCCTCTGTGTGACTTGGGACAAGTCACTCCACCTTTCTGTGCTCAGCTTTCCTTATCTGTAAAATGGGCACCCGAAGAGTACTGACTTCACAGCATTCTTGTGAGAAGCACATCATTGGTTCTGGTTGTGACCTTAAAACTACACACTTTTATTGCCTCCTCTAAACCTTGTGAATAATAGCTGTTGTGAAAACTGACTGAGATGCAGTAAAAAGTGATTAGCTCAGGCCTGAAATGCAACATGCACACAAAAGCCCTCTGCCATGGCAATTGTTCCTGCCTCATCAGTTTTAATAATAATAATAATAATAACAATAGCAGCAACACTTACATAACATTTACTATTCACTGGTTTTGTTTTAAGTGCTGTAAATAAATGATCTCATTTAATCCTTGCAGCAGCAGCAGCCCTGTGAGGTGGGTACTATTAATATCCTTTTCGTCAGTTGGGGAATCTGAGGCATGGGAAGACAAAGTGACTTATCCAAGGTCACACAGGGAGTGGCAAGGGTGGGGCTCGAATCCAGACTCCCTGGCTCAGAGTCCTTGCTTTTAATCACTGTATGCCACTTTTTATTTTTTAAGATTTTATTTATTTATTTTTTAGATACAGGGGACGGGAGGGAGAAAGAGAGAGAGAGAAACATCAATGTGTGGTTGCCTCTCACACACCCTTTACTGGGGACCAGGCCCGCAACCCAGGCGTGTGCCCTGACTGGGAATTGAACCGGCAACCTTTTGATTGAGCACACAATCCACTGAGCCACACCAGCCAGGGCTGTATGCTGCTTTTTAAAGTCCAGAGACCTAGTGCACATTCTGGCTGTGTTGTATGACACCAAGCAGGGGCTCCCCATTCAGACTCAGTTTGCTTTCTGTGAAATGGGAGAATGATGGCCCCTTTCCTTACCTAAAATGTGGGGAGAGGGCAGCCACTTTCCAGGGGTGTCCAACCTTTTAGCGTCTCTGGGCCACACTGGAAGAAGAGTTGTCTTGACCACACATTAAATACACAAATACATAAACTGATGAGCAAAAAAAATTTTAATGTAAATTTACGATTTTGTGCTGGGCCACATTCATAGCCATCCTGGGTTGCATGCAGCTGCGGGTAGGACACCCCCACACTGCGTTTGCGCTGCTCCCCAACCGTTTCCTCTGGCCAAGGTTTGGGGTTTGTGGGTGGGACTCCAGCAAAGGGGCGTGGCCCGAGACGCCCTGGCCCAATAGGAACCCAGGGGTGGGGATCTTCTCCCAGCTCTGTCCAACATGCGGATCCTCCTCGCAGTTCCATCTGCCTTGCGGGTACCTGTGACAACCCCAGAGGTCTCGGACCCCAGCCCATCCCCAGCCCGCCCCCTCCAGCCTGAGTCCCTCTCCTGCTATTCCCCTCAGGCGTGGATATCATGGGTGACGGAGGAGAGGGCGAGGATGAGGTTCAGTTTCTGCGGACGGTGCGTACTCTGTGTTAGGGGTCTCTGGGGCTACCTTTCGGGCTCTTCTGAGTTCTCTCTGTCTCTGGATGTTTCTGTACTGATTGCTGGTGGTCTCTGAGACTCAAGGTTTCTTCCTTTGTCCCTCTGGGTGACTGTCACTCTGTCTCAGTTTTTGTCTCTTCATCTCCCCGCCCCCACCTTTTTTCACCACAGAGAATTTGCAGACTTTGGAACTTTTCTGATACTAGCAGTTTGTCTGGGAGAAGGGGGCAGCTGAGGGAGCACCCCCTCCACCACCCTGGAAGCAGGCACTTGGGGAAGGTGGTTCTAATTCCTGAGCCTAATTTAGCCGTCCCTCCTCCACGCCAGCCCAGCGCTAATTCTCTTCTTGCTCCAGACTCTGACCTATATAAATTCTTGGGAAGGGGGCTGAGGTGGGCTGGAAGACCCAGGTCCTTTCAACTCCTCACCCTTAAGGGTCTCGGGGGTCCCTCAGGCTCTGGGTCTTCTTCCTTTTCCACCTTGGTTTTGGGGAGGAAGGTCAAATGTGGCTGTTAATAGTCTCTGAGTGGTGCCTTTACCAATAGGTCTCTTTGGGTTGTCTCTGTGTCTCTGTCTCCCTGTCTCTGTCTCTGTCTTTGTCTTTGTTTTTTGGGCTTCAGGCCCTCTGCCTCTGGCTCTGCATCTCTAGCTCTGTCCCCACATCTCTCTGATCTCTGGCTGGGGGCAGGGATGGGAATTGGAACAACAGGTGTCTCTCCCAGAATAGTCAGTTCTTCTGGGGCCTGGGCAGGGGACAGGGAGAGGATGGGGGGAGGAGATTCCCGTCTCAGAGTCCTTCTCTCTTGTCCCTCCCAGAGGCTCGGCGGTATGTGGGGTGTATTAGAAGGAGATGTTCTCTCTCTTGGGCCAGGTCTGCTGACCCTGCACTAGCCCCTCCCCACCCCCTGTGGGCCCTGGGAAATGCTGACATAGCTTTCTGGCCCCAGAATAGGACCCTGGTTATATGGTTTAGTTTCCTGGGAGGGAGGAACAAACAGCTGGGCCTGGTAGTGAAGGATAGGGACAGCTGAACATTCAGCCATGGGAGGAGGCCTGGCTTTAGCCTGGACTCTTGCTGCAGCTCCAACCTGTTAGCAGACACCAAGGGTTGGGCCCTCCTTTCCTCTCAGGCCCTAATAAGACCATGGCTATGGCCATCAGCCCCTGAGCCACTCTGTGTCAGGCCCCGTGCCCAGAGCCTTGGCCTTCTGAGACGTCTAATTATATCCTCACTGCCCTATCTTCTGAGGTAGTGCCCTATCTTTATCTCTCTGAGAGATTTGAGGGAAACATGAGTGGCATCACTTGCCCAAGGTCAAGGCCAGGAAGTATCATCTCTAGATGCCCTGGGGGCCCAGCCCTCTTGCTTTCACAAGAGGAAAACTAGGCTTAGATTTGCTAAGGTAGGCATTGTTGGGTTCTGGAAGTCTGACCCTGGCATCTCTTGGTCACAGGCTGGGTGTGTTTATTTGACTGTACTGAGGTTGTGTGGTGGTTTTTGTTTGTTTATTTTATTTTTTTAAAGAGGGTATTAAACAGTTTATTGATCACACACGATCATGGGTGATCCACAAGCTTCATTCCCATCTGTAATTTTATCTGGTACCATAATTCAATTGAAATATATTGCATAGGGTGTGCCAACAATCATTAAAAACCAAGTAAACTCCCTGGCTCTGCTTGGGTGACCCATGTAACGGTGCACACCAGGCCACAGCACAGTAACTGTCAGTTTACCTCCACTGAGGCTTCTGAGGACAATGGCTTGTGTGCCCAAGCAGGTTGTAAATGAATTTCAAATGTGTAATGATTTCCTCTAATGTTTTTAGACCTCATTCCACCAGTAAGAACTATATTTTTATATTGTAACCTGGTACATGCACCTATGCACATGCATTATTATTATTTGTTATCTTCAGCCAAGGACATGCTTATAGAGAGAAACATTGATAGTTTGCCTCATACGTGCCCTTACTGGGGGACAAACCCAAAACCCAGGCATGCACCCTGACCAGGGATTGAACCAGTGACTTTTGGTTTTATAGGATGACGTTCCAAACAACTGAGCCACACCGGCCAGGGCCACACATATATTACTTAAAAACCAACTTTGTTGAGGTATGATTGACATGCAATAATTGCATACATTTTAGGTGTTACCGTTCAGTGGGTTTGACACACTGTCCTCAGTTATGTGACCACCATCACAATTAAGGCAGAATGTTTCCTTTAGCCCAGGAAGTTCCTTCTTGCTCTTTGCAGCCATCACCCTGTCCATCTGCTTTCTGTCACTGTAGGTTCCCATACTCACTCTAGTGTTTCCTAGGTAATACATGCTCATTGGTCTTGCTGCTTTTGCTCAGGGCAATATTTTCGATATACATGCATGCAGCATGTATCAAAGTTTGCTTTGGTGCTGAGCAGTATATCATTGTGTGAGTTTGACACAGTTTCTTCTTCAGCTCACCTGCTGAGGGACATCAGGCTGCCTCCAGTTCACGGCAGTACGGACAAATCAGGTGTATCAACACACACATGCACACATACACAGACACGTACACACCTATTTTTAACTGAAACAAGTCTCATAAAATGTAAGTAGCTCTTAGAACATGATGGGCATGTTGGTATTTACTGTTCTTGCTCTACCTATTTCCCTGCTTATTTTCCTTTTCAAGCATGGTGGCGTGGACCCCCAAACTCACTGCATTTCTCTTTGATGGGTGGTGGTCTCTAGCCCTGCCCTAGCTGGGATTTCTCAAAGCATGGCCCCTCTCAGAACCTCCTCAGGGCTAGTTAATTGTCCAGACTCTCTGCTCAGGCAGAGCCACTGAATCAGGCTCTTATAATTGGGGGTGGGGGGTGGGCAGGGACTGGGGCAGCAGGGAAGCTGCATTTTAACCAGGCTGCTCCCCTTCACACTGACGCAGGAGAAAGTTAGAGGATCATTGGTGTAGCGATTGGGCCCCCTGTCTCTGGTTCACATCCTTGCTTTGTCATTTCCCAGCTTCCTAACTTTGGCCAAGTGATATTTCTTTTTCTCTCCAAGCTTCAATTTCCTAATCTGAAAAATGGGGACAGTGCTCGCGTCTGCAGCAACTATACTAAAATTAACAATGGGGACAAAAAATATGTACCATCAGAATTCAAGGAGTCCGTGCAGGTAGCTCTCTGAGCTCATCTGTTCCCAATATCCCTCACTCCTGCCGGCCTGCCATCTTACCTGCCTTGCTCTTCCTCGACAACCTCGGGCCCCTCCAGCCACAGGCTGCCCCTCCTTCCCCCAGAGACGACCAGGACTGATTCCTTCTCGTTATTGGGATAAGGTTTACAGTTTGGGATACAGTGTTAGGCTCAGCTGAAATGTCACCTCCTTGGAGAGGCTGTCACTTCATCCCCTTACTGATGTCATCCCTACCCCAGCAGCCACTCTTGCATCACCCTGGGGAATTTTTTCCATTACACTTATGACTGACATTAAAATTATGAACCTATTCACCTGTTTATTGTGTCTCTTCCACAGGATGTCAGCTCTGTGAGGACGGGGTTCTGTCTGTTTTATTCACTGCTTAATATGCAGCTTCAAGATCGGTGCCTGGCAGCACGAGATGCTCAGTAGTTGTCTATCAAATGAACATGAAGTCCTGAGCATAAGGCCTCTCAGACAGTAGTGCTTATAAATGCAAGTTCTATGAGTTCTATGAATGCACAAGTGCCAGGATGTCACAGTTGGGGGTTATGGGACCTCCTGTCAGCAGGTCCACCCTCCCGCCCTCCCTCCCTGCTGGCTGGACACACTGACTGAGGCTGCCCATGTGGGTCAAAGCCCAGGACTGAAACTTGCTTATGTGGTATGCTGGAAGGGCCGAAGGCTGTGCGACCTCAGGCAGGGTGCCTAAGATCCTTGAATCTGTTTCCTCAGCTACCGGACAGAATAACCACTCACTGCCTTCCTCAGCAGTTAAGAGCTGTGGTCTCCTTCATTTCTGACTGAGACCTCTGTCGGTAAAAACAGTGGGCACTCCCCATCTACATTTATACTAGTTATAAATGTAGATATGAGCTACTATCGTCATGTATTAAGAGGTGGTCTTGTGGTTCTAAGAGTGTGGCATACAGAGCCAGCCACAGAACTGACATCAAATACCAGCTATGTCAAATGACAGCTGTGTGACTTCAGGAAAGTTACTTCACCTCTCTGGGCCTCCGTTTCCACAGGTTCACATAATAGCACTTACCTCAAGGGTTGTTGTGAGAATTCAATGAGTTAATACATGTTAAGTCCTTCAAATGGGACCCATCCCATAAAAAATGCTTCTATTTTACTCAAAATTTAAATTTATAATCTTGAAATCATTTCAAACTTAGAGAAAAGTTGCAAGGTTGGTTCAAAGAACTCCCATATGGCCTTCAGTCATTTTTCCCAAATGTGAAGATTTGGCACACTCTCTCCCTCTCCCTCCCTTTCCGAACTTTTTTCCTGAACTATTTTACAGTAAATTGTGAACGTGATGCCCTTAACCCCTAAATACTTCAGTGTCTGTTCCCTAAAAAACAAGGGCAGTCTCACACAAATCGCAGTAGTTACCAAAATTGGGGAGATTACTATTGTGGTGACAGCAGTCTCTAACTCACTGTTCTTATTCAGCCTCGACCAGTTGCTGCAACACCGTCCATTGTGGCATTTCCCCTCCATCCAGGATCCGGTCTGGTTCTGGTATCACATTCTGGTGTCATTAGAAAGCACTCCTTAAATAGTAGCTATTATTATTTTTTAAAGATTTTATTTATTTATATACTTTTTACAGTGGAAGGGAGGGAGAAAGAGGGGGAGAGAAACATCAATGTGCTATCCGTTGCCTCCTGCACTCCCTCAACCGGAGACCTGGCCCACAACCCAGGCATGTGCCCTGGCTGGGAATTGAACTGGTGACCCTTTGGTTCGCAGGACAGTGCTCAATCCACTGAGCCACATCAGCCAGGGCACGATAACTATCATTAAGAAAATACACAAAAGAGAGCCCTGGCTGGTGTGGCTCAGTGGATGGAGTGCTGGCCTGTAAGCCAAAGGGTCTCTGGTTCAATTCCCAGTCAGGGCACATGCCTGGGTTGCAGGCCAGGTCCCCAGTAGGGTGCGTGTGAGAGGCAACCACACATTGATGTTCCTCTCCCTCTCTTTCCCTTCCCCTCTCTCTAAAAATAAATAGATAAAATCTTTTTAAAAATAAATAAAATCTTTTTTTAAAGAAAATACACAAAAGAGAAATTAGAGAAGGCTGAGCTTAAAAGGCATTGAAGTTCAGGTGCTCATGCCTTCCACCCTCTGATGCTTCACATTGAGGACTCCACCTGGGAGGCCTCTGGAGTCAGCTAGATGTTGGTTTAAATTGCAGCTCCTTATCTTATTAGTGGTGTGGCCTTGGACAAACCATGCCCCCCTTTTGAGCCTCACTTCCCCCTTTTTACAATGGGCATGACACTGGCTCCTATTCCATGGGGATGTTAGAAGAATGTGGAGCGTTCAGCACAGGCACCTACTTGATAAATTGCAAGGGTGGGTATCTCTTTCATGGGGACAGCATAGGGTGAGTGGCCAAGGTTTGCAGTATCTGTGGGATGTGGGTGGGTGCCAAGGAGCCCTGACCACTCTGTCCTGCCCTCAGGACGACGAGGTTGTCCTACAGTGCAGTGCCACAGTGCTGAAGGAGCAGCTTAAGCTCTGTCTGGCAGCCGAGGGCTTTGGCAACCGCCTCTGCTTCCTGGAGCCCACCAGCAATGCCCAGGTTAGCAGAGGAGGGAGGGTGGGGGCCAGGGGAAGAGGGGGTCTGAAGGGGCACAGAATCTGGGGTCCAAAGAATAGTGGTCTGGAAGTCTGAAGGGGGTTGCTGATAGGAGAGAAAATGGGGAGACTGAGAGGCAAAGGGGGCTGGGTTCTCTGGAGGCAGGTGCCTGAGAGGGCAGAGGGTCTCGGATCCAAGGTGACAGGGCCTGGAGGGGCAGGAGGATGCCAGTAGGGGGCTGAGTGGTAGGGGTGAAGGCTGAGAGGTGGAGGGAGCCTGGGTCTAAGGGTGAGATAAACTCAGGGTCTGAGAGAGGAGATGACCTGGGGGATGAGGAGCAAAGGCTGGGAAAGGGATGGGAAATGGTACCTGGTGGGGGAAGGGGCTGGGGCCTGTAGGTAGCAGAAAGCCTTGGGTCCGAGGGAGAAGGTGTCTAGGAGTCTGAGGTGACAGGTGGGAGAATGAGGAAGGTGGTTAAGGTTGCCCTCCTGGGATTTGGAAGCAGTGTTCAGTGTCCCAGGTGGGCTGCACTGGTCACCAGGAGGTGGGACTCCCTCTGGGGCTGGAGAGATCTGGGGTGGTGTTGGCCCAGGGGAAGTGGGGGAGCCTCCTGGGTGCAGTGTGTCTGAGGGTGGAGGCAAGAGCTGAGGCATCCTCTGAGATTAGGTGGGGTGTAGGGAGCCTGAGCAGGAGGGTAGTGTGGAAGCTTCTGTGAGGTTTGGGTGGGTTTCTTGAGGTGCTAGATGGGGGAAGACAGCAGAAGTGCTTTCTGTAGTACTGGGGAGCAGGATTCAGGGTGCCTGAAGTGAATGGCAGAGGGCAGGGCTTCTCGGGGAATTGGGATTGAGTGTGGGTCTCTAAGGGATGTGAGAATTTAGACTGAGGGCAAGGGGTGTGGTAGGTTTTGGGGCCCTCAGGCCCTCCACTCACATCTAACTCCCCTATCCAGAATGTGCCCCCGGATCTGGCCATCTGTTGCTTTGTCCTGGAGCAATCCCTGTCCGTCCGAGCCCTGCAGGAGATGCTGGCCAACACGGTGGAGGCCGGCGTGGAGGTGAGGCTCGCACCCCAGGCCAGCTGGGTGGCAGGGGTGGGTGGGGAGACCCGGGCATCATTTACCATCTGCTCTTCTTCCTCTCTCTGCCCCGCCCCCACAGGCCCTCAATTTGGATAAGTGGGTAGGTCTAGCCTTGGGTGTCTCCTGTCCTTCTGACCCCAGGCCTGCCTCTTGAGCTCACATCCTGCACATGGGGCTGGGGTTTCCCACCCCAGTTGTCAGGGCTGTGGAGCTCAGAACAGGCCAGGAAAGAAGGAAGGAAGCGGAAGGGGCTTCTGAGCCCCTGTCTCCCCGCCTACTCCTTCTTCCTCTTTTCCATCTTTTCCCTGACCTTGATCCCAGCTCTTCTCCGCATGGGACCTCTCCCCTCACCTCCCTTATCCCAAGTGTGAGTCCCCTCCGGTCTGCCGTGTGGTCACGTGGCCCCATCACATGGTCCCTCAGAGTATGGGCATGTGGGAGTTGGGATGGGAAGCCTGGTGCTGTCGAGCAAACAGGTGTCGCTCCTTAAGAAGGTGTATGTGGCAGCACAGGGCAGGTCTCCACAAGTGATGTTAAAATCTCTGACAGCCAGTAAGACTGTCCCAGTACACACCAGCTGCAGCTCAGCCCTAATGTGACAGGTTAGAGCAGGAGAGGCTGAGGTCCGTGGAACATGAGATGCTGGGGCTTCCCTGAGTGTCCTTGTACCTAGAGGAGGGGTCTAGCCTCCCTGAGTGACGTTGGGGCCTAGTGAACAAGGTGAAGGAGTCAGGGAGGACAGAGTGGGCTTTGGGAATATAAAACACCCCACCCACAGGCTTCTCAGAAACTGAGGCAGAGATTCTATCGAGGGTCTAAGCTGAGGCTTCCTTGCATCCAGACCCGAGCATAGTATTTTATGGGGGTCAAATTCCCAGCTGGGATAGGCCAGATGGACGTATTGGGTGTCTGTTCTCACTCTGTGCCCACCCCTCACAGTCATCCCAGGGCGGGGGACATCGGACTCTCCTGTACGGCCATGCCATCCTGCTCCGGCATGCACATAGCGGCATGGTGAGTGCATCGCTGAAAGGGCACAGGTCGGGGCAGGGAGCAGGGAGGGCAGTGCCTGCCAGGAAGAGGCTGACCGCCCCCTATGACCCTAGTACCTGAGCTGCCTCACCACCTCCCGCTCCATGACTGACAAGCTGGCCTTTGACGTGGGACTGCAGGAGGATGCAACAGGTGCAGGAGCTGGAGGGCAGGGTGTGACAGGGAGGTCTGCAGAACCACGGGGGCGGGCATGGGGATGCTCTGGGGGTGTGAATGGACACATCTGGATGGGGTTACTTGGGAAAGCACAGGGGAGCTGTAGGCAGGAGGTCTGAGGGCAGGAATTGGGGACCGTGAAGCAGAGTTGGTAGCGGCAGTAGGAGTGGGCAGAAGGCGTGGGAGGCTCAGGAAAAGAAGGCCTTGGGAAGTGAATTCTGGGTAGCCATCATCCTGAGAGCTCTGCCCCGTAGGAGAGGCCTGCTGGTGGACGATGCACCCAGCCTCCAAGCAGAGGTCGGAAGGAGAAAAGGTCCGCGTCGGGGATGACCTCATCCTCGTTAGTGTCTCCTCTGAGCGCTACCTGGTGAGTGATTCCACCTCTGTCACGGCTGCTACTGCCCTCAGGGCTGGAGGCACAGGGGGCCCGCCCCATCTCCTTCCTTATCACCCGTTAGCCTGGTCTCTGGCCCCAGTGCCCTGACTCCCAATTTCCAATTTCCTGAGCTTTGACATCCAATTACTGGTCTCTGACACCCCATCTCCTGACTCTATCCTGATTTGCTGACCTATGACCTCTAATTTTCTGTCTCCTATCTGCTGGTTTCCCGGCTTCCACCCCTGGATTTTGGCCTCTGCCTCCGGAACTATTTCCCCCACCGCCATTGTCTCTGACCACCGCCTCCTGGTTGCCCCCAGCACCTGTCAACAGCCAGCGGAGAGCTCCAGGTTGACGCCTCCTTCATGCAGACACTGTGGAACATGAACCCCATCTCCTCTGGCTGTGAAGAGGGTGAGGGCCCCATAACTCCAGCCCCTAAACTGAGACTCCCAACATAGACTTCCCACATTGCCCGTTAGACATGCCCCTCAGACCCCAAACTATGACCCTCACACTGAAATCTCCACTTGATCCCAAATCCAGAATTCAGTATCAGACCCCAAGGTATTGGTCCCCGAAGCTCAAATGCCAAACTCAGGCCTTGGAGACCAGACCCCTAAACTCAAACCCAAGCTTAGAACATCACATTTGGAGCTTAGACTTAAACTTAAGCCTCAGACCAAGCACAGACCCCCAAATTCAAACACTGATCCCCAACCTAAACCCCCTAATTCAGACTCGAAGCCTCAGCGAACCAACCTCAGATCTCTGCCTTTAACCTCCAGTCTCCAAAATCATCTCTCAGATTCAGACCCCCAAGCTAAGACTCCAAAGCATGGCCCCAAACTTTGACTCACACCCCAAACCTCAGAGCCCTCAGCCAGACCCAAGCTGAGACTCAAAGCACAGATCCCAAAACTCAGGCCTGAATCTCAGACCCACCAACATCCAATAGCAAAGCTCAGAGCTCTTCAAATTCAGACACCAAAGTCAGACTTCCAAACCGTAACCTTCAGACCCCAAATCTCAGCTGCCAGTGCCAGACCTTTGGAACCATACTCAAAATGCAGACCCCAACTTCAGAGCCCACCACTGCACCTCTGCATCCAAATCCCAAGTCCAGCCCTAGAATGTGGACCTCTGTATCAGGGAACATGAGACCCAAACCTCCAACCTCAAATATCCAATTCAGACCCACGAACCCCCAGCCTCAGCTCTGCACACCCAGACCCCCAAACTTAGATCCCCAACCTCAGACCACAAGTCTCACTCCCCACTTCAGGCCTCAGACTTAGCCTCTCAGACTACACTTCATGCCCTGAAACCCAGTTCTCTAAGTGCAGACCTGCAGTCCAGCCCCTAGCCTCCCACAGGGGGCCCCTGGCCTCCACTCTGGCTGCTGGGCTTCTCTGGCGCTCCAGCACCACAGGGATCACTTTTCCTTGCTCTTCTCCAGGTTACGTGACCGGGGGCCACGTCCTCCGCCTCTTTCACGGACATATGGATGAGTGCCTCACCATTTCCCCTGCCGACAGTGATGACCAGCGCAGGTCTGGGTAGGGGACAAGGGGGTGTGGAGTCTCAGGGTGGGGGTGGGGGAACCACAGAAGTTGGTTGGGGGGCTGGGGTCCTGTGGATGGATTAGGGATCAGATCCTGAGATGAAACCCCTGATCTCACTCTCTCCTGTGTCCCCAGACTTGTGCACTATGAGGGTGGAGCTGTGTGCACCCACGCCCGCTCCCTTTGGAGACTGGAGCCTCTGAGAATCAGGTGGGGGCATTAGGGTTGACCTGGGGGACAGGCTAGGGACTGGGGGTCTAGGAGGGAAGAGAGGGTCTTCAAGAAAGAACTGAGGAGGAGACTGGGGGGGTTGAAGGAAAATGTGGGGAGCCCAAGAGAGCCATGAGGCCCTCAGGGTCCTAGATTCCTGGAGGAAAAGGAGGTCTTCAGGAATGGGGGTGGTTCCTGAGGGAGAGATTAGGGGGTTCTGAGTGGAAATGTGGGGAGTGGAAAGGGATAAAATGATGGGTCTGGGAAAAGTGAGGCACTAGAGACACCCGGGGGGCCCAGAGGAAGCTGTGGGGGCCTGAGAGAGGATTAAAGTTCCTGAGCAAGGACTGAGGGTCCGAAGAAAGAGGTGAGGCAGGTTTGGGCCATCCTGGAAGATGACTTGTGGTTTGAGGAGGTCTGGACTAAAACCATGGTGTCTGTGGGAGGACTGGGAGGACCCTCTGATCCCTTTGCCCTCACCCTCCACAGCTGGAGTGGGAGCCACCTGCGCTGGGGCCAGCCGCTTCGCATCCGCCACGTCACCACGGGACGGTACCTGGCGCTCACTGAGGACCAGGGTCTGGTGATGGTTGACGCCAGCAAGGCCCACACCAAGGCTACCTCCTTCTGCTTCCGCATCTCCAAGGTCGGTGGGGTCAGGGTGCCCTCTCTCACCTGCAGCCCCAAATCCTGCTTCAGCCCCAAGTCTGCTGTCTCTCATTGGGGTTCCCCCATTAACTGCATAGCAGAAAAGCTTCCTGCTTTTACTGCTATGAAAAGGCGCTGCTCCTGCCCCTGCAGGAGAAGCTGGATGTGGCTTCCAAGCGGGACGTGGAAGGCATGGGCCCCCCTGAGATCAAGTATGGGGAGTCGCTGTGCTTTGTGCAGCACGTGGCCTCGGGCCTGTGGATCACCTATGCTGCCCCAGACCCCAAGGCCCTGCGGCTCGGCGTGCTCAAGAAGAAGGTGGGCGCCTGGAAGGGGACTGTGCAGTATTCGTGCTTGAGACCTCAGGAGTTTGAGGATGGGACCGAGAGAAATTCACAGGCTGAAAGAGAAACTGAGATTGAGAAAGATGGGAAACAAGAAAGAGGAATATATATTGTTAATATATACGAAAAGAAGAGAGGGAGAAATGCAGGACAGGGAAAGTCAGAGATGAAACATATGGAGAAAGAAAAATAGAGAAAGGTAGAGACAGGGAGACAGAGATGGAAAAGACTGAGCATGACAAGCAGACTGAGAAGAACATTCAAGAACTTAATGAGTACCCAAGTTGTTTTGGATGTGTTTGTGGAAAAACAGGCCAGCTGTACAGACCTGCTCCCTACCCTCCCAGTGCTAAGAAATAAACCACCTTTGCCCTGGCTGGTGTGGCTCAGTGGATTGAGCACCGGCCTGCGAACCAAAGGTTGCTGGTTTGATTCCCGGTCAGGGCACATGCCTGGGTTGTGGGCCAGGTCCCCAGTTGGGGGTTCCTGAGAGGACACTGGTCCCTATTTCTCTCCCTCTCTTTCTCCTCTCTAAAAGTATATAAATAAAACATTTTTTAAAAAAAGAAATAAACCACCTTTAATGAAGTACATAGTTTTAACTGAAGAGTCGGAAGCTACTTTTGACAGAGGGAAGAACATGCACAAAGGCCCTGAGGTTGAAATGAGGTTTATTGCAATAACAGAAAGAAAATCCAGTTTGGCTGGAGTAGAATGAGGGCAGGGAGAGTAGAGGGGTGAGATGAGCACAGGGAGGGGATGCCTTTACCTTGCAAGAGATGGAGACACAGTGTTTTGTGCAGGCCAGGGAGGTGACCTGATTCACGAAGTTTCTTAGCTGCTTTCAGGAATAGACTGTGTGTGAGGGGGGTGGGGGGGTGCAGAGGCAGAGCTGGAGTAGAAAGACCGGGGAGGAGATTGCTGGGAGAGTACAGGTGGTAGATGACAGAGGACAAAACCAGGGGGTTACTGTGGAGTGGGGAAACAGTGAATTCTGGTTTTATTTTGAGGAAGAAGCCAACAGGATTTTCTGACAGACTGGATATCAGGGTAACAGAGATAAGGGTTGGGGATGATGCCGTGATTTTTACCTTGAGCAACCAAAATGTTGGAAGTGCCATTAACCAAGTTGGGAACAGCCCGGTGTCAGCTCAGGCACTGTCTGGTATAGCCCAGTGGGTTGAACATCGTCCTGCAAACCAGAAGATCACTGGTTTGATTCCCAGTCAGGGCACATGCCTTTGTTGTGGGCCAGGTACCTGCTTGGAAGTGTGCAAGAGGCAACCAGTCAATGTTTCTCTCACATATCAATGTTTCTCTTCCTCTCTTTCTCCCACCCTTTCCCTCTCTCTAAAAATAAACAAATAAATAAAATCTTTAAAGTGTTAGGTCAGGAGGACAATGATCTAAAGTTTTACCCCCAAAGTCTATAACAGAGTAAATGAGTGGGAAGCGTCTGTTTCCCACTCGGGAGGCGTCTGTTTGCAAAGAATGAAAAATGAAAACAAAAACAAGGCTGGTAGTTGGAAACATAAGCAGAGGGTGATATTTACAGCCATGGGACTAGATGGGGCCCTGGGGAGGTCAGCTCAGGGGAAAGCCAGCACTGTGATGGCCTTATTCACAGAGGGTGTCAGGCATTCAGTCTGAGACATGGGGAGTTTGGGGTGCTGTTACAGCATTCTGATGGGGGAATGTTGCATCATTAGTAGACACAAGTGGAGAGGGTCTGGCCTGGAGACAGACAAAAGAAGAGAAAGAGGGAGAGATAGAGACAGAGAAAGAGAGGCAGGGAAGATGAGACAAAAGTGTGCAATAGAAATGAGAGACAGATGAGAGAGACAGAGAGACAAAGATGGACAGACAGAAACAAAGAGGGACACAGACAGAGAAAGAGAGACAGAGATGAGGGGGAAAAGACACGGAATGAAAGGCAGAGTCAGGTGAAGAGGGATAGAAGGCGGCAGGGGGACTGGCAGAGAGATTTGGTGGAGATAGAATGCAGCTTTGAGGCTAGTCTGGGGCTAGTGGCATGGCGCCCTCCTGACTTCTCTGTCCCTCCACTGCCAGGCCATGCTGCACCAAGAAGGCCACATGGACGATGCCCTGTCACTGACCCGCTGCCAGCAGGAAGAGTCCCAGGCTGCCCGCATGATCTACAGCACAGCTGGCCTGTACACCCAGTTCATCAAGTGAGTAATCTGCCCACTCTGCTGGGTTCCAGGGCACACCTTGACCCCCAGACCCGTGGCATTCAGGCATCTGAACCCATTAATCTCTACCTCTGACAGCCACAGCCCTACTAACATACACATGACCACTAACCTCTCAACTCTTGACCTTTATACTTGACCCCTAATCTGACCTGGCATCCCTGATCACTACCTTTCATACCCCTGACACCTAGACCCTTGACCCTGGACACCCCCAGCCCTGACTCCTGCTTCCACTACCCCTGTGCCTGCCTACACAGGCTTGAGTCCTAGTTCAGCTCTGCCCTTGGCCATGTGTGACCTCAGGTCAATGCCCTTGGTGCTCTGTGTCTCAGTCTCCCCCACTGTTAAATAGGTGTGTCTGTGGGAATCCTGCGGGAACAGGGGGTGGATCTTGCGAGCGCCTCACCGGCGGTCAGCCTGCTCCGGCCGCTGGCTGACAAGAGCGTGATCCCCGCAGAGGCCTGGACAGCTTCAGCGGGAAGCCGCGGGGCTCGGGGCCGCCGGCTGGCACAGCGCTGCCCATCGAGGGCGTCATCCTGAGTCTGCAGGACCTCATCGGTTACTTTGAGCCGCCCTCCGAGGAGCTGCAGCATGAGGAGAAACAGAGCAAGCTGCGCAGCCTGCGCAACCGCCAGAGCCTCTTCCAGGAGGAGGTGAGGCCGCGCGGGGGAGGGGGAGGGCGGAGAGGGAGGTAAAGGCAAGGATAAGGGGAGGGGTCTGGGCCGCAGGAGGCGGGGACTGAGGAGGGTGGAGAAGTAGAGGCCCGCGAGCGGGCGGAGCCGGTGGAGGGGCTCGGGAAGGACCTGCGACTCTGTCTACCGGCAGTGCCGAGGGCCGTGGGCTCCCGCGAAGGGCTGGGGCCTTGCCCAGGAGCCCGATTGCACTGGCGGGCGGAGCCTTGAAGGGCGGGGCCTCTGGCGAAATAGGGCGGGGCCTGTGAGAGCGAGAGGGAAACGGAGCCTTGACAGGGGCCCACCTTGCTCCCTAATTTGGGAGGAGGGGCCCGGTCATTGATGAAGCTCAGTACGGAAGACCAGAGAAGTCAGAGGATGAGCGTCAAGAGGCTGCTGGGCTCAGGGGCGGTATCTGTGGGTGTGCGGCCTGAGGGGAGAGGACAGAACCAGAGTGGGGCATGGTGATGGGGGCAGGGTCAGAGGAGGGTCTTTGGGAGACTGGGAGGGCAGTGCAGGGAGGGACCTCAGCTAGGGTACGGGGCTAGAAGCTGGTGTGTTATGAGAGCATGAAGGGAAGAGATGTGGGGTGTAAGTGGGAGGGGCTGAGAGGAGTTGGAGGAGAGGGCTGGACAAAGGTCGGCGGGTCTTGTCTCCATAGGTGATGAGGGTTGCATGGTCATTCAGAGGCTTCCATATTGGTCCCCTTTCTCTCCAGGGGCTCCCAGTCTGATGGGGGAGGCAGACCTAGAAAGGATACTAGTGACAATAACAAAACTTATTTATGGAGTGGAGTTAGTATATGCAAAGTGCTTAGGACAGTGCCAGTGCATAGTATGTGCTACATATAAGTATTAGTGGTTATTATTACCTTGAATTTAGTCCTTACTATGAATTAAGAGCGCTATGGATATGACATCCTCTGGGTACCCCATGGAGGATTGTAATTCCCATATTAAAGATGGGTCACTGAAGCTCAACAAATATGCTAGGGGATATGACTGTCAACAAAACAGACACAAATTCCTACCCTTATGGAGTTGACATGGTGGGGGATAGGCGATCAATAAGAAAAGGAAATTATATGGTATAGATGATAACTGCTAAGGAGAAAAATAAAGCAGGGCAGCAGTGGGAAGTGCTGGGAGTGCTGCAAATTAAAATAGAATGCTCAAGGAGGGCAACCTGAACGAAGGGAGGGGGCAATGTGCGCACCTGGGGGAGGAATGAATAGAAGACAGAGGGAGCCCTGGCTGGTGTGGCTCAGGGGATTTAGTATCCGCCTGCGAACCAGAAAATCGCTGGTTTGACTCCCAGACAGGGCACATGCCTGGTTGCAGGCCAGGTCCCCAGTAGGGGGCATGCAAGAGGCAACCACACATTGATGTTTCTCTCCCTTTCTTTCTCCCTCCCTCCCTCTCTCTCTGAAAATAAATAAATAAAATCTTTTTTAAAAAGAGAGAGAAGACAGAGGGGAATGCAAGTGCCCAGCCAGGCCACAAGGAGAAAGCGAGGGCAGTTGGAGCAGGGCAAGAGTGGGTGGAGATGGGGGAGGGGAGGTGACAAGGTGAAGGCTTTGGCTTTGGGAGCCATAGGATGGTCAATTCTTCTGAAGTCGTAAGTAGTGGCAGAGCCAGTCTATGTGACTCCAGTGTGGTTATGCTCTGAACCACAAGGCACTGCCTTTCTTCCTAGTGCTGTGGGCCCCAGGATACACATACAGTTGCCATAGCAGCACAGTGCAAATGTCCACCACCACTAGAATGGGTCCACAAATGTGCCATGTTTATTAAATGGATATGAATACACTCAGCAATGAAAAGGAGCACTCTATAGCCAGATGCAACAATATTTTTGAATCTTAAACTATAATATTGAGCAAAATAATCCATGTACAAAAGAATACTTGCTGTATACCTCAAGATAAAATACAGACAAAAGTCGCCCTGGCTGGTGTAGCTTAGTGGATTAAGCGCGGGCCTGTGAACCAAGAGATCACGGTTCGATTCCCAGTCAGGGAACACGCCTGGGTTGCAGGCCAGTTCCCAGCAGGGAATGCACAGGAAGCAACCATACATTGATATTTCTCTCCCTCTCTCCTTCCCTTCCCCTCTGAAGATAAATAAATAAAATAAAAAAAAAACCATACTAGAATGATCAACCAAAAAAAGCCTTAAAAAAATACAGACAAAAGTCAATTAGAAAATTGAAGAAAGGATTTTCAGAAAAGTCAGGATGACAGTTTATCTCCAACAGAGAGGGCTGTGTAATCAGAAAGGGCACCCAGGCGACTACTGGGTGGCTGGCACTGTTGTCTTTCGTGACCCGGCTCATGGTTCCACAGGTGGTTTCTTTTCCCCCGTATAGGTATTCTTGATATTAGTTTGGTAAATCACATAATTTGATCTTTACTATTCACAGATTCTGTATTTGCAATTTGCCTACTTACTGAAACGTATTTGTGTAATGCCCAAATCAGCACCAGGGTACATTTGTGGCCATGTGCGGGGTGGCAGGAAATTTGAGTCACCTGAGGCACTTGGCTCCTGTTGCCAGCGTGAGCTTGAACAAGGCGACACTCTGCTTTCTTTTTTCAGCTCTTCTATTGTAAATAAGTGTCCTTTCTATTGTATATTTGGTGCCACATTTTTTTGCATTTTTGTGCTTTTTGTTGATTTTGCTGTTTAAAATGGCCCCCAAGTGTAGTGTTGAAGTCCCATCTAGTGTTCCTGAGCACAAGAAACCTGTGAGGTGCCTTACTGAGAAAATGTGTGTTAGGTAAGCTTCATTCAGGTATGAGTTATAGTGCTGTTGGCTGTGAATTCCATGCCAATGAATCAGCAATATATATTAAATCAGTGTCTTTAAACAGAAATGTACATAAAACAAGAGTTGGCATTGACTGATTGATGACATTGTTGTCACCAGACGCTCAGGGGAACTGCGTGTGTTGCTCCTGAGAGTCACAGCTCAGGATTCACTAACTTAGTGTTCACGGGGTCTTTATGGAACCTAACTATGGGTAACGACAGACTGTATATAGTTCATGCACATTTCTGTATGTCTGTTATAATTCACAATAAAAAAGACAAAAGATTAAAATGTAAAAAAAAGGAGAAACCAAAAAATTCTCTCTGATGGTTGGTGTGGAGAGTGAACTGGGCCAACTGGGATCAAGAGTGGGGTGCTTGAGAGTGGAAAGCATGCAAAGAAAACTGTGGGGAAGAGAAGCACAGGTTCTGTCCTGATGTTAATAAGGCTGCATTATGTGGGGGACAGGGGCACAGAGGAGAAGGACTGACCTGCTGAGCCAAGAAGAGAAGGGTGATGGGAGTGAAGAGGGACGTGGAGCTAATGGTGCTGGTTTAGATCTGGAAACTCACAGTCACTAGTTGTCGAAGGAATGTGAATTAGTAAATTCAGGAAAGGCAAGGAAGGGAGGGCCTGGAACTCCTGTGGTCACCCCATTTTTCCCCCACCTCAGGGGATGCTCTCCCTGGTCCTGAATTGCATTGACCGCCTAAATGTCTACACCACCGCTGCTCACTTCGCTGAATTTGCTGGGGAGGAGGCGGCCGAGTCCTGGAAAGAGATTGTGAACCTGCTCTATGAACTCCTGGGTAAAGAGGCCTAGTCCTGACTTCCCTCAGAGCACCCCAGTCCCCAGTACTGTTGGGTCTAACCCATCTCTCCACCCTCAGCTTCTCTGATCCGTGGCAATCGTACCAACTGTGCCCTCTTCTCCACAAACTTGGATTGGTTGGTCAGCAAGCTGGATCGGCTGGAAGCCTCATCTGGTAGGAGAGCCCACCAGAGAGGACAGGGGCTGAGGGGAGGGGAGGGCCACAGCCACTTCACCTCTCGCTCTGCTAACCGTGCAGGAATCCTGGAGGTGCTGTACTGTGTCCTGATTGAGAGTCCGGAGGTCCTGAACATTATCCAAGAGAACCACATCAAGTCCATCATCTCCCTCCTAGACAAGCATGGGAGGAACCACAAGGTCAGCCCCTCACCCCTAACTTCTCATCCCCTTAACTCTGAAACCTGACCCCACTGCCCCAGAACTCTCTACTCCCCTTACTCACCTCCCCCTCTTATCTCTTACCCAGACTCCTCTTCCACCTGCTTCCACCTTAACACAAGGTCTCTAACTCACGGTTCTTAAATAAATTCTGGGCTATAGATGTGCTTCAGTCGATCTCTGAAATATTTTCTTTTAACTTCCCATAATTTCCCAATTTTATAATCTTTGGTGGGGTGCATATACATTCTCCACTTTGCCACAGGTCCAACCAGTTTCTGCTGCATTATTCTAACCACTTCACAGATGCACATTATCCATCTGACCCCTGAAGACACTGGTTTGAAGTTCCTGCTGATCTCAAATCTCATGCTGACCTCTGTGCTCTCTCGCTGACCTGATCCTTTCACTCTTCCTCTGACCTCTTACCTCTAACCTCTTACTTCAGTCTCTCATTTCTTTTATTTTTAAGATTATATTTATTTACATTTTTAGAGATAGGGGAAGGGAGGAAGAAAGAGAGGGAGAGAAACATCAATGTGCAAGAGATACACTGATTGGTTACCTCTTACACATCCCCAACTGGGGAACCTGGGCCACAACCCAGGCATGTGCCCCAACTGGGAATTGAACCTGCAGTCTTGGTTTGCAGACTGGCACTCGGTCCACTGAGCCACACCAGCCAGGGTATCTCTTATTTCTTATATTGCTGATGCTTTATCCCAACTCATATTGCCCCTGATCTTTCTCTTTGACCTTTGATCATTCTTTATTATCCCTGACCTCCCACTTTCTCCATCTCCTCTCAGTCAAAATCCCCATCTCCTGTCCTGACACAATTCTTTACTTCTGGCTCCCCACCCATGGCCTCCCCAGTGGATCCCTGCCTGGTGTGCTTGCATCCTGACCTCTGACCTTGACCTCCAGGTGCTGGATGTGCTGTGTTCCCTGTGTGTGTGTAATGGCGTGGCCGTGCGCTCCAACCAAGATCTCATTACCGAGAACCTGCTCCCTGGTCGTGAGCTTCTGCTGCAGACAAACCTCATCAACTATGTCACCAGGTCTGATCCCTACCACCCGACCCTAGCCTGACCTCACCATGACTCACAGACTCCACACCACGTAACTGTCCCTCCCTCCATCTCCCACCCTGGACCTAACAAATGGTCCTGCCAGACATCTGCTCTTGGCCCAGCTCACCTGGCTCCCCACTCTTGTGGTCTCTCCCCGCTCCATTTCCGCCTCTGTCTATTCCTTTCTCTCACTCTCTGTTTCTGTCTCTCTCTATTTCTCCTCCGTCTCTTCCCCCTGTCTCTCCCATCTCTCTCTCTTTTCTATCTGTCTTTGGTGTCTTTCTGGCTGTCTCTGTCTCTGCTTTTTCTTTCTTTGTCTCTGTTTCCTACCCTCTACCTTCATGCCTCTGCCTCTTTGTTTTTCCTATGTATACATTTCTGTCTGTCTGTCTGTCTTCCTCTCCTTTGCCCTCCTCCCCTGCAATAACCTCTCCTCTCCACCTCTCCCTCATCTGTCTCTCTTGTCCCGTTTCTCCTACAGCATCCGCCCCAACATTTTTGTGGGCCGAGCAGAGGGCTCCACACAGTACAGCAAATGGTACTTTGAGGTGATGGTGGATGAAGTGATTCCATTCCTGACAGCTCAGGCCACCCACCTGAGGGTGGGCTGGGCCCTCACTGAGGGCTACAGCCCCTACCCTGGGGGTGGCGAGGGCTGGGGCGGCAACGGGGTTGGTGACGACCTCTACTCCTACGGCTTTGATGGGCTGCATCTCTGGACAGGTATCTGAACCCTTTCAGGGGATGACCAACCCTGGCTACTGATCCCAGAGTTTCTAAGCCTCTCACCTTAGGGTTCTTGGGATCCTGACCCCCCAAACAGGCCAATCTTTGATCCCTTACTCCTCATTTATCAAAACCCTAACCCTAGAGCTTCCAGAATCCTGTCCCTAACATGTTTCTTCATAGCCTCCAGAACTCTGACCCCAGAGGATGTATGGTCTGTGCTCCTAGAGAGCCCCCCAAAACTGCCCAGATTATTATGACCTCTGATCTTTGACTTCTGACTCCAAAGGATCCAGAGTCCTAACTCCAGAAGGACTTTAATTTCGGACCCCACAGCTCTCAGGGGAGCCTTGACCTCTGGCCCTCTTCCAGAGCTACAGGACCTTCTGTGGGAACACTTGACCTTAGGTTTCCTGGATCCAAATCCCATAGGGTCCTCTCATATCTGCCCCTTGTCTCTTGAGATTATTGGTCCCACAGGACCTCTAACTTCTGACCCCTCCCTGGTGACCTTGGTGCAGGACATGTGGCACGGCCCGTGACTTCTCCAGTGCAGCACCTCCTGGCTGCGGAGGATGTGGTCAGCTGCTGCCTGGACCTCAGTGTTCCATCCATCTCCTTCCGCATCAATGGCTGCCCTGTGCAGGGCGTCTTTGAGGCCTTCAACCTCGATGGACTCTTCTTCCCTGTTGTCAGCTTCTCAGCTGGTGTCAAGTAAGGAATTACTCCTGCCCCCTTGCCAGTCCCCAGACCTGGGACTGTCCTGAGACAGCTTCCCCAAGCACTCCATAGCCTCCTGTGAGGACAGGACCCAGCAGCCCCCGCTTAGCACTGACTGGTCAAACCCCTATGTGACCTCTACATGACCCCAGACACTTTCAGCTTTTCCCCAAAATTATGTTCTTCCAGTGGCCTCCAAGTGTCCTCAAAATTTCACACTGACCCCACTAAAAACTGCAGACTGTTCTCTTGACCTCTTAAATTACCTCAGATTGTCCCAATGACTCTGTGCTATTCCAGCGACCTTCAAATGACTCCAGAATATGACAGGGATCCTCTAGTGACCCCCAAACTTCCCAATATCCCCTCATGATCTTGGATTCTCCTAATGACTCCATACTTTTAAAAACTTCTCAGTGACTCCAGCATCTTTCAGTGATCTAATTGCTCTATATTCTCCCACTGACCCCTCTGTGGCCCCAGACATTTCAAAGACCTCTCAATAACTCAGTCTTGCCCTGGCTGGTGTGGCTCAGTGGACTGAGTGCCAGCCTGCAAACCAAAGGGTCACTGGTTTGATTCCCAGTGAGGGCACATGCCTGGGTTGTGGACCAGGTTCCCAGTAGGGGGCACGCAAGAGGCAACCACACATTGATGTTTCTCTCCCTTTCCTTCTCCTTTCCTTCCCCTCTCTCTAAAAATAAATAAAAATCTGTAAAAAAAATAATAAATTTAATCCTTAAAAAAGTAACTCAGTCTTTCCCCAGTGACCCCCAAACCCTGTGAAGGACTTCCCAGTCACTATTCAGTGGCAATTATAGTTATCTCATAGTTACATCAGACCTTCAGAGACTCCTAAATGACTTCCTTGGTCTCCCTAAAGCCTTCCAATATCCCCAAATGCCCTGTTAACCCAGCTCCTCCAAAGGACCTTCCTGTGACCTTACATTAACTCCCCACACTTTCCTTCTTTGACTTTTCAATGATTCCCATTGACCTCGGACATTCTTTTCAACCTTAGAATATCCTTTCTGACTCCTAAATGACCTTCATTATCCTATGACTGCCCCCGTACCTGTCCCCAGACCTGGCCTCAGGTGACCTTGGGTCTCCTCAGGACCTTCCACCAATCTCAGGGTTGCTCCCTTACCCACGATGAACATAGACTATCCACTGTAAACTGGTCCACTCTGACCTTGCTCTCCCATCCAGGGTGCGGTTCCTTCTTGGTGGCCGACATGGTGAATTCAAGTTCCTCCCCCCACCTGGCTATGCCCCATGCCATGAGGCTGTGCTGCCCCGAGAGAGACTCCATCTGGGACCCATCAAGGAGTATCGACGGGAGGGACCCCGGGGGCCCCACCTGGTGGGCCCAAGCCGCTGCCTCTCACACACTGATTTTGTGCCCTGCCCTGTGGACACTGTCCAGGTAGTGCTTGCACTGCGGGGGTTTCCCAGTAACACAGACTCCCTTAGGAGTCAGGGAGGTGGGAAGCTGAGCTGGAAGTTGTGAACCTTGTTAACAGAGAGGGAAACTGAAACAGAGAGAAGGCAAAGGACTCTCTTAAAGCAGATTCTCAGTTTCAGGCAGTTCTGCCTGTAACCCCTAAGGAAAGGGTATTATTACCCCCAATTTACCAAAGTGAGGCCCAGACAAGTTCAGCAATCTGTGCAAGTCACACAGCTGATTTGAACCCAAGCAGTGCGATTCCAAAGTCTGTGATCTTACCCACTACAGTTTGTTGGATGCCTCTTTTATTGCAGGCTACTCCCACTCCTCTTACCCCAACCTGAACTCCCCGCCTTCCCTCCAAGCATGTCCCTCTGTAGGAGGGGATTGAAGTCATGTTCAAGAGACTGAACATAAGGGTTTGATTTTCAGTATGTCACCATGGACATGTGGCTTTACCTCTCTGTGCCTCAATTTGAGAAAACTGAGAAAAGGGGTAACAATAGAACCTACTTCATAGCATTGTTAAGAAGCTTAGATGAATTAATATATGCAAAATGCTTAGCACAGTCCTGAGTAAACAGTAAGTACTCAGTATAGTTCCTGTTAGTAGCAGTAGTAGTAATGTTATTTTAGTGATGAACTTGCCATAACCCTCTAGCCGGGGCAGAGCCCTGGGCCTCTTCCTTGATGTCTCCCTCCCCCAGCCCCGCCTGTCAGTCAGTTTCGTGGGCTGTCAATGCACCCTCCTGGACTGCCCTCCACACCTCCCCACAGCCCACCCTGATCCAACCATCATTATCTCCTACCTGCAGAACAGACATTTAAATAAACTACGTAACACTTAATAGTTTGTGGGAGTGATTTCGCTGAATCCTTAAGAGGTATTATGAGTTAAGCATTGTTCAGATCCTCACTGTACAGAGAAAGAGAGATACTTATCCATTTGTGCAGCTGACATTCCCCGAGCATCTCCTCTGGGCCTGGCTCTGGGCTGGGCAGGCCTGGGAAAGTGGCAGAAAGTTAGGAAGCCCAGGTTCTGTTCTCATGGAACTTCCAGGACAAGGGAGAGACAGACCCATTCCCAGATAATCCCTTAATTCTGATGATGCTAAATTCTTACTTTGCTGGTATCAATCCTGGAGTCAGGGCAAGGTGATGGGGAGCAGGGCTTGGAGTGGAAGAAAAAGTCAGAAGAGCATGCTGGGGGACTGTCCAGAGCTCACACATGTTCTCCAGAAGAGGGGTCACAGTGCAAGCCACAGGAAACTCAGGGACTCATGAATGTCTTCTGCCCCAGATTGTCCTGCCTCCCCATCTGGAGCGTATTCGGGAGAAGCTGGCGGAGAATATCCATGAACTTTGGGCTCTGACTCGCATTGAGCAGGGCTGGACCTATGGCCCGGTGAGGGACTGCCTGCTGCATCAGGCTAGACTTGCTGGGGAGGGTGTGCATGGCTCATGGCTGGGGGAAGAGCCTTTAGGGCATGGGATGAGGGGATGTCGTTAGGGTTCCAGTAGCAGAACTGAGGATGGGAGGTCAGGGGTCACAGTCTGGGAGTGTGGGGGGAGGGAAGGGGAACCAAGAACTTGACTCCAGGGTTTCTCCAGGTTCGGGATGACAATAAGAGGCTGCACCCGTGTCTTGTGAGCTTCCACAGCCTTCCAGAGCCTGAAAGGAATTACAACCTGCAGATGTCGGGGGAGACACTCAAGTGAGCAGGGTACCATGGAGCAGGGGCTGGGCCTGACTGCGGGTGGGGAGGAGGGCAAGCAGAGACAGGGAGAGTGAGACAGAGACTGAGAGAGAAGATGAGAGAGAGACAGAAAATGACAAAAGAGACAGAGAGGGAGTCAGGGCTTGTGAGGCAGAAACTGACATAGGGCAAGAAAGAGAGACAAAGGCAGAAAACAAGATGGTCAATAAGAGTGAGAGAGAGACAGATGCAGAAAGAGGCAGGCTGGAAAAAATGGACACAAAGAGACAGAAGACAGGAGTTAGAGAGACAGAGACCAAGACACCCACAAAGCCTGGGAAAAGATATGGAGAGAGCTGGAGACCTGAGACAGAGGCAACCAGGGCTACAGGATAGGGACCAGGGGCCTGGGTGGGGTGACCCTGTATCCCTGTCTCTTGCCGCAGGACTCTGCTGGCACTGGGCTGCCACGTGGGCATGGCAGATGAGAAGGCAGAAGACAACCTGAAGAAGACAAAACTCCCCAAGACGTGAGTGTGGGCGGCTCAGGTCCCATCTGGGGAATAGAGTGGGTGGCTGGAGTGGTTAAGGGGTCTTATGGGAAGGCTGGAGTCAAAGAAGCAAGAGCCATGGGTTACGGTGAAAGTCATAGGGTCGGGGGTGGGGGCCCTGGAGTCAGTGGTGAGTGTCTTGGGAGGTTTCAGGGTTGCAGAGTTAGGAGTTCCAGAGGTGGAGTGGGAGCTGGTCAGCAACCCCAGCGTCAGGCTCTGCCATGGAGGCAGGAAAATGAGAGGTCAGAGGTTGTTAGAGTTACAAGTAAGGGGCCCTAAAATTATAGCTAAGAGGTACTGGTGATAGAGGCTAGGGTTCAGAGGTCAAGAACTCACAAGGTAGGAGTTTGGAGCCATAGGGTCCTGGGGTCAGAGGGTAAGAAACATCAAAGCTAGAGGTGAGAGGTCAGAGCATTTCAGGGTCAGAGATGAGGCTCCCAGAGTCAAGATAAAGGAGTCACAGAAGCCAGAGGTCAGTGAAATTGAAGTCCTCACTAGGGGAACAGGATCCTGGGGTCAGAGGTCAGGTATCTCCAAGATTATTCAGGGAGTCATAGAATGCTGATGTCCGAGATTAAAAGTCACAAATCCCCAGACTTGTGACCCTGGGACCCTGGGAACAGTGTCAGTTCAGAACCAGGGCTCCCACAGCACAGAGCCCCACCACACCCACAGGTATATGATGAGCAACGGGTACAAGCCGGCACCGCTGGACCTGAGCCACGTGCGGCTGACACCGGCACAAACTACCCTGGTGGACCGGCTGGCAGAGAATGGGCACAACGTATGGGCCCGAGACCGTGTGGCCCAGGGCTGGAGCTACAGTGCCGTGCAGGACATCCCCACACGCCGAAACCCTCGTCTTGTGCCCTACCGCCTGTTGGACGAGGCCACCAAGCGCAGCAACCGGGACAGCCTCTGCCAAGCTGTGCGCACCTTGCTGGGCTATGGCTACAACATTGAGCCACCTGACCAGGAACCCAGTGAGTGCTGACTTCCAGCCCCCAACCCTGACCTCTGAACTCTGAGCCAACCCAGACCTGGAATGAGCTACAGCCACAATACTGAACCCTTCCCCCAACCCTGACTCTCACTCTGACCCCGACCCCGATCTTAACCACTGACCTTGACCTAACTCAAGTTCTACCTAGACTATGACTATACTACTGAGCCACTGGACCAGGAGACCAGTAAGCACTGACCCTGACCCCAGACTCCAATCCTTCACCCCCAGCTATGACCCCTAGCTCTAACCCCTAACCTCTGGACTTTAGCTACAACGTGGAGCCACCCAACCAACAGATGGTCTCTCTGAGACCCAACCAAGGTCTCAGAGAGCCTTTAATCTCTACCCCTCACTTGACCCCCAACCCATTACTGACCCCTAATACCAGCCTTGACCCCTAACCCTGGCTGTGGTCCCCAACCTTCAGTTCTTCACCCCTTGGTCCCAATGCCAATTCCTATCTCCTCCCTCACCTTTACTCTGACTTTGCTCTTTGCTTCAGTTCTCAACACTTGATTCTAAAGATAGACTTTAGTCTTGACCATGACCAACCTGACTTTCTCCCTCTATATCTCTGTCAGTATCTCTTCTCTGAGAGCTCTGACTGCTAAAGACAATAGGGGAGGAGCCTCACTCAGTAGGTCCCTTCTACCTTTCTCTGATAAGTCTAAGATTCCCCAATTCTTCTCTAACACCAAGAAATTCTCCCTCTTCCCCCAGCCTTACCTTCTCTGGTCTCTCCCACCAACCTCTGTGCCTTTGGATCCACTCCTCACCCAGCCTCTTTCACTCTGCCTGGCTTCATTTGTAGGTCTGGTGGAGAGCCAGTCCCGTTGGGATCGGGTGCGCATCTTCCGGGCAGAGAAATCTTACACAGTGCAGAGCGGCCGCTGGTACTTTGAGTTTGAAGCAGTCACCACAGGAGAGATGCGAGTGGGCTGGGCAAGGCCCGAGCTGCGGCCTGATGTGGAGCTGGGAGCGGATGAGCTGGCCTATGTCTTCAATGGGCACCGTGTGGGTACTTCCCTGGGCTCCACTCTGCCAGGCCCTGTAGTCCCTCCTCCAGCTCATACACTCCAGCCCTGCCTCTATCTGTGCCCCACTCTGTCCACCCATCCCTGCATCTACCTTATCACTCATCCATCCATCTATCCATCCCTCCATCCATCTATCCTTCCTTCTTTCTCTGTGCATACAAATATCTATCCATCATCCATCTCTCTATCCAACCATCCATTAATCCACCCACAAATCCAACCAACTATCCATCTGTCTACTCACCTGTCCAGATAATCAAATCACTTATTCATCCACTTTTCTACCTATTTGTTCATTTGTTAGCTCAACCACTCACTTATTTAATTTATCTATTATTTATCTATCCATTCATCTATTCAGTAATTTAATGCATGCATCCATCAGTCCATTTATTTTTCCACCCACCTACCCATCCATCCAACCAACCACTCATTTATCTATTTGTCTGTCTATATTTTCTCCCTTCCCTGCATCAACCCATGTAGACTCAGCTTTCATTTCATTCTTTCATCCAGCCACACACCCTGCTTCCTATCCATCTCAATATCCATTTACCTGTTCCTGGTATACATGGGTCTGTATGGGGGACACTGGGAGGTTCCTTTTTCCTTTCCATCCCTCCACTTGCTGCTGCCCCCAACCCCTCACTACCACTTTGGTGGTCTGCATAGGCCCAGCCCCAGCCATGGACACAGTAGAGAACCCAAGAAGAAGGGAAGCAAAAGCATGAAAGCCTGTCCCTTATATTCCAGGGATCATGGATGCAAGGGTGGGGAAAGATGGAGGATACCTCGGGAGTAACCCCTGTTCTGTCCCACATGCCCTGGACCTGATGCCTTGCATGTGTCTCTTTACATGTCTCCCTTGCTTTCTTATGTCTTCACTTCTTTGTGTGTCTCTCTCATACCACGTCTTCCCCTCGTCCCCTCACAGGGCCAGCGTTGGCACTTGGGCAGTGAACCATTTGGGCGTCCCTGGCAGTCGGGCGATGTTGTGGGCTGCATGATTGACCTCACAGAGAACACCATCATCTTCACCCTCAATGGTGAAGTCCTCATGTCTGATTCAGGCTCTGAAACAGCCTTCCGAGATATTGAGATTGGAGATGGTGAGTGCTGGCTTCATGGCCCCTTTCTGGTTTTCTTCTTTCTGACCTGACCCTACCCTGCCCCCTCCAGCTTCCTGCTCTTCTATTCCTTCCTTCCACATTTCCCCTCCCCATGGGCTCCTGCCCTACTCACCTATCTCACCCCTGCACACCTATTCCCTCCCACCAGGCTTCGTGCCCGTCTGCAGCTTGGGACCTGGCCAGGTGGGTCATCTGAACCTGGGCCAGGATGTGAGCTCCCTGCGGTTCTTTGCCATCTGTGGTCTCCAGGAAGGCTTTGAGCCATTTGCCATCAACATGCAGCGCCCGGTCACCACCTGGTTCAGCAAAAGCCTTCCCCAGTTTGAGGCCGTGCCCCTGGATCACCCTCACTATGAGGTGAGGACCGACACCACTCAATACCCTCTGATCTGCCTCCAGACCTCATTCTTCCCACAGTCATCTCCCCTGAGTTTCTCTTCTCCTTTCGTGTTAGCCCACAACCTTGTATAAAGGGGTGTCAGGGTAATGGGCTCCCAGGGCTGCCTTGTAGGGTGCAACCTTGCAAACCACAACCTTTCAAGCTCCAGGTAGCTTGCCTATAAAATGGAGGAAGAGAGGAAAAAGAAGCTGGATTAAGTGACCCCAGTGGAAATTTCCAGTCCTTATAACTATCTGATCTTAGAACAAGGTTTAAAGAAATATGAATCCTTGAGTACATTTTTGGCACCTTTCTTACTGTTATCTGCCTTTTTGTTCATTATTTGTTTTTAGTAGCTCTTTATTAATCTGAGTATCCTAATTTTTAAACTCCAGTGTTGAACTCAGGGTCAGAAACTTACTATAAATACCCCCCATCGACCAAAGTGATAGCCCTTATCTCAAACTGGGAAGAACTTGAACTTTGTGTGACTGAGGTTCAGCTTTAGAATCAGACTCACCTGGAGTTGGCCTCTTGCCTTGGGCCTATAACTGTGTCTTTCTGAGCCTCAGTTTTCCCATCCATGACATCTTTCAGATCCTTCTCTCACATAATGTCCCTCTTTCTGAATCATTTGAGTAAGTTGGAGACATCAAGCTTCTTTATCCCTAAATTTTTCAATATGCATTTCTTCAGAAGAGGTATGCTTTTACAGAACTTCATGCAGTGTAGTTATAAAAATCAGGAAATTGATACATACTACCACCTAATTCACAATCCATACTCAAAATTTGTAAATTGTGGCACTAATGTTCCATTTTTATTTTTCTGGCCTAGAATCCAATCAAGATTACATGTTGCATTTAGTTATGTTTTTAGTCTTAAAATAGAATGTTTCTGAGTCTTTCTTTGTCTTTCATGATATTGACGTTTTTGAAGTGTACAGGCCAGTTGCTTGGCAGAATGTCCCTCAGTTTGGGTTTGTCGGATGTTTCCTTGTGGTTAGGTTCAGGTTCTGCATATTTGGCAGGAATTCTGCAGCAGTGATATTGTGCAGGAGACACGATGTCGCCATATCTTACTACTGATTATGTTAACTTTGTGTAGTTAAGGTGGAGTCTGTGATTTTTGCACCGTAAAGTCACTCTCTCTGTAATTACTGAGTAATTTGTAGGGAGGCATTTTAAGACTAGATAAAAATGGAAGGGTTTTAAGCAGAGAAATTTCCAGTTCAGATTTGAGTTTTGGAAAAGATGCTATTGACAGTGGGTTGTATGTAGGAAGCAAGAGTGGAGACAGATAGGTCAGAGAGGTGGGTGGGGCAGGAGAGGACAGTGTTCGCAACACAAAGGACAGCAGTGAGAATGAATAAACTCGTATACACACAGCACATGGACAGATCTCACATACATCATGTTAAGTGAAAGAGCCAGACACAAAAAAATTCATACGTTGGGGCCCCATTTGTAGAAAGTACAGGAACAAGCAAAGCTAATCTGTGATGTGGTAAGTCAGGAGAGTGTTACTGTGTTTGTTACTGTGCACGGGAGGGAGAGGTCAGTAGGCTGTGGTCAATGAGCAAAGTCCAAACAAGATTTACTCAGAAGGGGGAGAGAGAAAAGATCTTGCACACAGTCTGGGGACAGGAAACTTTGTCATACAGTTTTGGGGTGGATTCTTTGGCTGGTGAGGAGTACAGAGGTCGTGTCAGCAGTGGGGCCTTGAGGAGGCCAACTTGGAAGGGGCATCAAAGAAAGGGAATTGCTCCAATTGTTTGTGGAGTCTCAAGAAAACTTTTTTTTTGTTCTTTAGTAAATTATCTCTAAATTATAAGATTACAATGCCTTGATTATGCAAAATAGCAAAATGGAAATTAAATCAAATCAATAAACCAAAAGACAAACAGACTTGATTTTCTTAAATATCAGTCAGTACTTAAACCATCATTATAAGTATTTGATGTCCCAATCACATCTTATGTAGACAGGTATAACCATTTCAAACATTTAACTTGTGTGTTTAACTTTCCATTTTCAATTTTAATGAACTGTAATATAATTTACTTCAAATCCTATTACACCGAGTGCTTATACTGCACCAGAAACAAGTCTTGCATGTGCAGCCCAGTGTGGGATGGGGACACAGGTTTTAGATTTTGTTTGCAGACAAAAATTATACACGGCATCCAGTGCAGTAGAGTACATTATATTAACCAGACCATGGAGTTCAGTACACTTATTGCAGGATTGGCATTTCCTTACCTTTGAACTGAACCAGAAAACTTTTTCAAAAAGATTTTTTAAATTTATTTTTGGAGATAGAGGAACAGAGGGAGAGAAACATTCATGTGTGAAACATAGATCAGTTACATGTGCCTTGACTGGGAATCAAACCCACAACCTTTTGGTTTACAGCCCAGGGCTCAGCCCACTGGGCCACACCACCCAGGGTGTGGACACTTTTGAGAGTCTGTACTTGGAGCTCGTAGGACTCACAGGACTAGTGTTCCTCTACTAGGTTCTGTCCCTTATTTTTTTAAAGATTTTATTTATTTTTAGACAAAGGGGAAGGGAGGGAGAAAGAGAGGGAGAGAAACATCAATGTGTGGTTGTCTCTCATGTGCCCCCCACTGGGGACCTGGCCCACAACCCAGGCATGTCAGCCAGGGCACTTCTGTCCCTTATTCAGGCCAGGTCAGTGCATTTCCCTCCTCAGAACCCCTCATGGTCCTTGACAGGCACTGAGGCGGCTCTCCGGGGCTTAGATGTGCTCTGTTTCTCCTTCTGGGTGCTGGGCACACAGGTGTGTTCGCTCTGAAAACTCAACGTGCTATGCACTATGATGTGTGTTTTTCCGAGTGTTATGTTTTCACATATAAATGTAATAATTTTTTTTCTGGGGAGCCTTTGCAAAGCTCTGATTCTTCTGGGCTGCTCTCCCCAGGAGGTCTCCCTGAGAGACCAGGATGGCAAGGTTCTGTTCACTCTGTGTTCCCAGCACCTGGAACAGGGCCTGATACACAGTGGGTGCTCAGTAAATATCTGTGCGATGGACGGATAGATGGATGGGTGGATGGGTGGACGAGTGGACAAGTGGACAGGTAGGTGAACAAATGGATAAGTGTACCCATGGATGGATGGGTGGGTGGATGACTTGGTCTGAGTGAGGCCTGTACACAGGTAGGTTTTGAAAGTTCCCCAGGATCCCAGTGTCTGGCCAGTGCTGCCACTGTACAAGGTGTGCAGACAAAGGTTGACAGAGGGCTGACCACACCCATGGCCAATCTGTGTGCCCCATGGAGAGTTCATCCACCTAGAGCAGAGGACGCCTTTGGCTTATTCTCACACAGCTGCTCTAGGGCCTAATGGTGACTTGGTGGGTAACCAGGTTTAGGACCAATGGCCCAGCCTGCCCTTCAGGCTCAGTGTTTCCCCCCACCCCCAGGTTGCTCGTGTGGATGGCACTGTGGACTCGCCCCCCTGCCTGCGCCTGACCCACCGCACCTGGGGCTCCCAGAACAGTCTAGTGGAGATGGTCTTTCTTCGGCTGAGTCTTCCAGTCCAGTTCCACCAGCACTTCCGTTGCACTGCAGGGGCCACCCCTCTGGCACCCCCTGGGCCGCAGCCCCCAGCCGAGGACGAGGACCGGGCAGCGGAGCCTGACACTGACTACGAAAACCTGCGCCGCTCAGCTGGACGCTGGGGCGAGGCTGAGGGGGGCAAAGAGGGAACTGCCAAGGAGGGGGCACCCGGGGGCACCCCCCAGGCTGGGGTAGAGGCCCAGCCTGTCAGGGCAGAAAATGAGAAGGATGCTACCACAGAGAAGAACAAGAAGAGAGGGTGAGTCAAGGTGGGGCCTGGGGTCTGTCCTAGGACCTCCAGTTGGGCAACCTCAACAACTTAAGAAACCCCGGTGCATCCCAAGGTGTCTCCATACATGCTCAGTGAGTCAGATCCTGAGGGATCCTATTGTGTCTCAAATGAATGGCGTTATTTTCCTAGGAAGCTCTAATTTCCCTGAGAATGTAAAATTGGGGTACCCCACTATATCTGTGGAAAACTTCACGGTCCTTGGGGTACCTGGTGGGCCTCAAGCATTTTACCCGATGGGCTTCATATCCATGAACAGTAAAGGGAAGACCTCAATGCCTTGGCAGAGCTGACCATACCCCAAGGTATCCCAGTGAACACCAGTGATCTTCTCAATTAGGGCCATTTCTGTGCCTCAGATGTACCCCCAAAACTATTTCAAGAAACACCCTCAAAAGGCATTAAACTTGAATTGAAATGAAATCTGCTCACCACCTACTACAGCAGTGGTTTTCGAATGGGATGTAGTTTTGTATCTTTTGCGGGTGTTTGGCAACAATGGGAGATTTTAGTTATCACAGTTTCAGGGGCACTGTTGCTGGGGTCTCCAGGGATTCTACTTGCTTTCCGTGTACAAGACAGTCCCACATGTGAAGAATTGTCCTTTCCCAAAGTCCTTTAACACCCACATGGGAAATGCATATGAGAACTGCTGACCTAGGGGGACCAATGTACACCCCAAAGGGGACCTCTGGGGTTCCCAGAGGCACCTGTAAATTTGGTTCAACTGACATCCACAAGCACAGAGTGCAGCACCTTTAGAATGGATTAGCCTGGCACAGTTGGGAATTCTATCCTTCCAGGACAGGGGTCCCCAGCCTCTGGGCTGAGGACTGGCACTGGTCCAGGCCTGTTAGGAGCCAGGCCGCACAGCAGGGCGTGAGCTTTAGTGTAATGCACTTGAATCATCCCGAAACCATCCCCAACCCCCAGCCCCAGTACGTGGAAAAACTGTCTTCCATGAAACCGGTCCCTGGTGCCAAAAAAGTTGGGGACCTCTGTTCTAGAGGCAAGGTCTTGGGTATGAGATACAGGATGTAGTTAGGACAGATGTGGGGGCATGAATGTTGTGACTGGGGGACTGGAGGGCTGGACTTGGGAGCTGTTCTTATGCAGTCCCTCCTCCCCACTCCCAGGTTCTTATTCAAGGCCAAGAAGGCTGCTATGATGACCCAGCCACCAGCCACCCCCTCTCTTCCCCGACTCCCTCGAGAGGTGGTGCCTGCCGATGACCGAGATGACCCTGAGATCATCCTCAACACCACCACGGTGCGGACCAGGGACCTTTGACTTCAGGGAACCCCTCAGATTTCAGAATGTCATGCTGTGATCCCCAGTAACTGCCCATAACTGGGAATACCTCAATGTGTACTGGAGACCTCAAAATGAAGCACACAATGATTTAATCCTTTAAACCCCTAGATCCACAGGGCCTAAAAATTGCCAGGAACACAATGAAGCTATAACGCACACTATATAACTCCCAGGGGTCCCAAAATCTAAGAGGTAAACCAATAGAGACTTGGGACCCCAATATTCGTGTTCACCCATATACACTAAATACATCCAAATTTAAGTTATTGTAGTATATTCCTGGGAACCAAAACTGACTCCAGTATAGTTTTGGGATTTCCCAAATCTGGAATGTTTTCTGAGATAAGCAGCCTAATGTTAGGATCATGGGTGACGTGGGTGCCACTCAGGTAAGTCATATCACTGCTCTGTGCCTTCTTGTCTATGGAAGTTCTATGGTTTCCCTATCTGTAAAATGAGGATAAAATTGTACCCACCTGATGGTAATTGTAAGGATAAGTGAGTTAATTTGTAAGCTAATTAGTAAGCTGTTAGCCATTATTTATATATAACTTTGCTGTAACCTGAGGAGAGACCCAAATTTGGAGGTATCATAAAATAGTCCCAAAGGATTTCTGAATTTAGAGATACATCCGTAGACACTGAAACAGAGGGACATAGACCCAGTGGGTCTCAAATCTAGTGGCTTCTTGTTAAACTCCCAGAAGACACTGAGACTCCAGAGAAACTCACTGAGAGACCTAGGGAAGCCCTGTGTCACCATTCTTCTGCACTGACCACTGTTCCCCCCGCCTTTGCCTCTCCAGTACTATTACTCCGTGAGGGTCTTCGCTGGCCAGGAGCCCAGCTGCGTGTGGGTTGGCTGGGTCACCCCCGACTACCATCAGCATGACATGAACTTTGACCTCAGCAAGGTCCGGGCTGTGACAGTGACCATGGGGGATGAACAAGGCAACGTCCACAGCAGGTGCTGGGGAGGAGTAGGGACAATGGGAGGGGGCGGTCAGCTCCCGGCACCTGGCTCAAAAGCTTCCCTCCTACTCTTCCTCCTGTCTTCCTGTTTATTTCCCTCCAATGGCTCCTGCTTTGCTTTTTTCTCCTCCTCCCTGTTTTCTATTTCTTTTTTTTTTCTATTTACTCCTTTTTCACCTCACCCTCCTCTGTCTACACTACCTCCTTTCTCTGTCTTCTCCTCTTTGCTCCCCTTTCTTCTCCTCCTTACAGAACAACCCCACCAGCTTCTAAGAATTCTAGCTCCAAGGGGCTCAGGGTTGGGGTGAGGGGTTTCAGTGCTCAGGTCTGCAGGTGGTGGTGGTTTGGGGATGAGCCCTGAGGTCACGGTATTCTAGGAGCTCAGGGAAGGGAGTATCCAGGGGCCACAGTGCCTTGGCTGAGGACCCATGTGCTGACTCCACATTGTCTCCTCCAGCCTCAAGTGCAGCAACTGCTACATGGTGTGGGGCGGGGACTTCGTGAGCTCCGGGCAGCAGGGCCGGATCAGCCACACGGACCTTGTCATTGGCTGTCTGGTGGACTTGGCCACTGGCCTAATGACCTTTACAGCCAATGGCAAAGAGAGCAACACCTTTTTCCAGGTGAGTTCAGATCTCTACAACTTAGCAATATCATCTTCATGTCCCAGCATCCTGGAACAACCCTCCAAGAGACCCCTGGAGGCCAGACCTTAGAAAGACAGGACAAAAACAGTACCTAGTCCTCAACACAGGCCAGAGCTGGGAGGCTCCCGGGAGACCACCTAGTTGAAACACTCATTGAAATGAGGCCCAGAAACAAGGAGACAGAGCATATTCTTGACCTTAGACAGAGGTCCACATTCTCTATTAGGCTGGGTGCCACCAGTCACCCACCTTTTCACCAACAGGTGGGCCAGACTTCTAAGATGGGCTTTTCCTTTTCAACATTTTATCATGAAAAATTTTGAGTATACAGCAAAATTGAAGGAATTGTACAGTGAATACCCATATACCTACTACCAAGAATCTACCATCCATGTTTTACTACAGTGGCTTTATCACATTTTTATTCACCTATCCATCCACCAATCCATCTAAATTGGATTTACAAAACTTAATTTAAATGGAGAACTTCAAAAATACACAGAACTAGAATAGCATAATAAACCTCCATGTCCCCGTTACACAGCTTCAGCTATTAGCCATTCACCGCCAGTCTTCCTTCATCCTTATCCCTACGCCCACCTTCACTGCCACACCCACTGGGTGACTGTGAAAGAGACCCCAGACATCATCTGGTTTCCTCTCTTTTCAGGATATATCTCTAAAAGATAAGGACAATATCATCACCTTTAAAAAATCCTAATAATTCCTAAATATCATCAAATATCTCTGGTCCATGTTCAAATTCCTCTGGTTGTCTCAAAAACATCTTTTTTTTTTTTTACCATTTGTTTATTTGAATTAAAATTTAAATAAGGTCATATGTTTTAATTGGTTGCTATGTCCCTTGAATTTCTTTTATATGTAGATTTCCTCTCTCTCTCTGTCTCCCTCCTCCCCTCTTTCCCTCTCTCCCTCTCTTCTTTGAATTGTACTTGTTGAAGAAACCAGGCTGTCTGTCCTATAGAGAGCTCTGCTCTGCAGAGTGTGGTCCCTGGGCCAGCAGGGTCTACATCACCTGAGAGTCTGTTAGAAATACAGAATCTCTACAAAAAGATGGTCAAGATCACTAATCATCAGGGAAATGCAAATTAAAACCACAATGAGATATCATCTCATACCCGTCAGAATGACTATGTCAACATAGTCGACTAGTGCTGGTGAGGATGTGGAGCAAAGGGAAGCCTCATGCACTGCTGGTGGGAATGCAGACGGGTACAGCCACTGTGGAAAACAGTATGGATGTTCCTCAAAAAAATTAAAGATACAACTGCCATACAACCCAGCAATCCTACTTTTGGGTATTTATCTGAAGAGACACAAATCACTACTTTGAAAAGACACATAGACCCCCATGTTCACTGCAGCATTATTTACAATAGCCAAGATATGGAAGCAACCTAAGTGTCTACTGATAAACAAGTGGACAAAGATGTGTTATGTATGTACAACGGAGTATTACTCAGCCATAAAAAGAAGGTAAATTTTACCATTTGTGACAACATGGATGGAGCTGTAGGGCATTATGCTATAGAGAAAGATAAATACCATATGACTTCACTTATATATGGAATCTAAAAACCAAAATAAATGAACAAACAAAACAGAAACAAACTCATAGATACAGAGAGAAAATTGATGATTGCCAGATGGGTGGGGGGTTGGAAGATGAATGAAAATGGTGAAGGGATTAAGAAGTACAAACTGCCATTTATAAAAACAGTCACAGGGATGTAACCTACAGCATAGGGAATGTGGTCAATAATATTGTGATAACTATATGCCGTGTCAGGTGGGTACCAGACTTAACAGGGCGATCATTTTGTAAGGTATATCACTATGTTGTACACCTGAAAATAGTATAATATTATATGTCAACAGTAATAGGAAAAAAATTAAAGAACAATGCAGAGTCTCAGGCCTCTCCCAAGACCCACTAATCAGAATGTGCATTTTAACAAAGCCCAGGAGGTTCTTTGTGCGCACTGCCATCGGAACAGCTTGGGCCCCGCTCCCCACTGTCAGGATCTGGCTGGCACATCTCTGCAGCATCCTTTGAGCATTTACCTCTGTCCCCTGTATTTCCTGTCAGCTGGGAGATGGATACAGAGGTGCAATTAGAGTTGGATTTGGTTTTGGCAAGATTGTTTCCCAGATGGTGGTGTTTGCAGTGGTTCTACTGTGAAGCTCAGGAGGGCTAGGGAAAGGGGCAGGTGAGGATGCTTTCTGGATTTTGGAGACTGGATATCCTTGGGAGAGGAACGGACCTGGCCATCGTGGTCGGGGACAGGATGACCCAGATGACAGGTTATCCCAGCGGAGTTGGAGGAGGTTGTCCAGGCTGGATCACAGGCAGTGCAGCCCAAGGGCGACTTCAGGGCCATTGTGGAGCCTACAGTGCCCTTTTCCTCACCCTGCCCTGCTCTTCCTTGTCAGGTGGAACCCAACACAAAGCTCTTTCCTGCTGTCTTTGTCCTGCCCACCCACCAGAACGTCATCCAGTTTGAGCTGGGGAAGCAGAAGGTCAGAGTGCAGTGATGGGACAGGCCAGGGTGGGAGGTGTGGGAGGTCAGGCTGGAGAGTAGCCGAAGGGAAGGGGGCAATCCAGGAGTTTCCCTGGAAGCAGGGTGGCAGGACAGAGGGCTGGGAGTCCTGACCCGTGCACCATGCCCCCAGAACATCATGCCGCTGTCGGCCGCCATGTTCCTGAGCGAGCGCAAGAACCCGGCCCCGCAGTGCCCCCCGCGGCTCGAGGTCCAGATGCTGATGCCCATCTCGTGGAGCCGCATGCCCAACCACTTCCTGCAGGTGGAGACTCGGCGAGCTGGCGAGCGACTGGGCTGGGCCGTGCAGTGCCAGGAGCCGCTGACCATGATGGCTCTGCACATCCCTGAGGAGAACCGGTCAGGGCCAGCCCATCTGCACCATGGGGGAGGGGGGAATGTGGGGGTATTGCAGGCAAACCCTCTGGGTGTGGGTTCAACTCAGTGCCCCCCACCACTACCCTAGGACTCTAGCCAACACTCCAGAAGTCCCCAGACCTACCTTACTGTCCCCAGATAACACCCTAAGGGGCCTTAGGTCCATCCTTCTCAGGGAACTCCAGACCCACCTCCGGGGATCCTAGACCCTTTTCAGTGGACCACAGACCCACCTTATGGGACTGGAAATCCATCTTAGGGAGCCCAGACCCACATCAAAGAGCCCACACAACACCCTAGGGGCCTCAAGTACAGTTTGGAGGATCTGGGCATTACTTAGAGAGGCGTGGATCACACCCAAGGTGTCTCAGTCACACCCTGGAGGACCTCAGATGTATTCCATGGAGCTCTTCAAACCCACTCCAGGGGACCCAGACACATCTGGGTGGACACTGTGTTCACATGAATGGCAAGAGTGCTCTTAAGGACTCTGAACATGGCCAGGAATCCCAGACTGATCCCACAAGGCTGCCAACATACTTCATCTTTCCTGTATTCATTCATTTGACAAATAACTTTGAGCTCCTCCTATGTGACTGGCGGTGTTCCAGGCTCGAGACACTCAGCCCTTGTGAACAAACATTCTAGTAATGCTCATGTATAACTCAGTGGGCTCACACCCATCCTGGGGGGCCAGACACATCCATTTATTCAGTCAACAAATATTTATGGAACACTTACTATGTGCTAGGTCCCGTTTAGGTACTGGAAATATAGAAAGAAAACAAAACAAAATCCAAAACAGGCAGAAATGTCCTTCCCTGGCAGTATTTACATTGTAGTAGTTAGTGCTCAGACATAGTCAGGGTACTCAGACCTGCCAGAGGCAGGGGTTCAGGCCTAACCCAGGATCCCAGATACATTCACGGTCACCAGATCTTCTCTATGGAGTCACAGATACCTTAGAGTGCCAGACACTCCCAGTGGGCCCTCAGACCCTTTAGGGACTTCCGGAATCATTGAGACACTCCTCAAACCAGCTGCATAAAACTCACAGAACCTTGACCCAGTGCATCACTGGGATTCTCTCCTGGGGTCACCAAAACTCACACACCTCTCTGCCTCTCTGTGGTCCCTGTCTCTGTCTCCCATCTCGTCTGCCTGCTTTGTCCCTGCCTGTGGCTCATCTCTGCCGCAGGTGCATGGACATCCTGGAGCTCTCCGAGCGCCTGGAACTGCAGCGCTTCCACTCCCACACCCTTCGCCTCTACCGCGCGGTGTGTGCCTTGGGCAACAACCGTGTGGCGCATGCTCTGTGCAGTCACGTGGACCAGGCGCAGCTGCTGCACGCTCTGGAGGACGCGCACCTCCCCGGACCACTGCGTGCTGGCTACTATGATCTCCTCATCAGCATCCACCTGGAAAGTGCCTGCCGCAGCCGCCGCTCCATGCTCTCTGAGTACATCGTGCCCCTCACGCCTGAGACCCGTACCATCACCCTCTTCCCACCTGGAAAAAGCAAGGATAATGGTCCCCGCCGCCATGGCCTGCCTGGCGTTGGCATCACCACCTCGCTGCGGCCTCCACACCATTTCTCACCCCCCTGTTTCGTGGCAGCCCTGCCCACTGCTGGGATGGCAGAAGCCCCAGCCCGCCTCAGCCCCAGCATCCCTCTGGAGGCGCTACGGGACAAAGCACTGAGAATGCTGGGGGAGGCAGTGCGAGATGGGGGGCAGCACGCACGCGACCCTGTCGGTGGTTCGGTGGAGTTCCAGTTTGTCCCTGTACTCAAGCTTGTGTCCACCCTGCTGGTAATGGCTTCCTCCTGCTTTCCTCTGCCCCACTCTTCCACAGTCCAAATAATAATCTGTGTATATGTACATCAACTACCCTTCCATTTATGAATCCAACCACCCATTCATCTCTCCACGTATACATCCTCCACCTTTCAACTTATCCCTCCCTCTTCTACTTCATTAACTTTTCCTTTTCATTCATGCATCTAATTCATATATGTATTAATCTGTTCTTTCCATTCAGCCATCCAATGAACCATTATTCACCCATCCATTTATTCTTCCATTCTCCAAACACATATTCATCCAGCTTTCAGTAGTTTCCCATTCAGACTTTCACTCACTCATACATCAGTTCAGCCACCATTCCATCTATTCATCTGTCTTCCTACCCATTTACTTATTAATCCATCTTTCCTTTCATACATCCAATTATCATTCTATTTCCACCTGTGCACACATACATCCCTACACACATCCAGTCACCATCCACAGATCCATCCATTCTTCATCTTCCACCTACCTGTTCACCCATACATACATCTCTCTATCCATATGCATTTTCCACCCATCCACCTACCTACGAATCCATCTAACCACCTCCACCCATTCATCCACTCACCCATCCACCCAGTCTCCATCTTCTGTTCGTCCTCTGTTTCATTCACTTAACCATCTAATGATTCATCCATATACCTACCTACAAATCCATCCAATTTTTCATACACAAATTTATCCATCCATTCCATGCCACCACATGACTATCTACCCACTTATCTATTTACCCTTTCACTCATGTGTGTACTTACTTGCTCATGTATTTACTTGCTCATGTATCTGTCAAACCATCTATTCACCTACCCACGTATCTATACATCATTTGTCCTCTGTCATCTATCCACTCACCATCTCTTCCTCCACCTTTACCTTTGCCTCTCCATTCCTTATCCACTCATCCATTTTTCTCCTCTGGAAGCCCTTATTATTCCATCTATTAATTCAGCCACCCAGTTCTCCCTCTATTCATCCATGTTTCTCTTTTTCAATTCTCCTTCCCTTTTATCTATTCAGTCTTCTTCCATCTGTTAGCATCTCCATTATGTTGACTGAGAACTGGCATATGCTGGAAGCTATAAGGGCCTCCATCAGGTACAGGGCATGTCCTGTTCCAGAGGCACATGTGCTCAAGCTTGGGAGACTAGATACTTACTTATGAAGAGAGAGATGTTCATGTTTGGCTATAATGGTCTGGACCATGTGGATAGGGCATGGGATATGGATCTGGGGGATTCTTAAGGAGGATGAATGTCAGGGCAGAGGAATTCCACTCCTGCTTGTAGGAGGAACCATATAGCCAATGCAGGAATGAGTCTGCCATGTTCAGAAGAAGTAGGTCTGGGAAGTAATACTGGGACTTAATTATGGAGGCTCTGTATGCCACAGTGAAAGACCCAGGATTTGTCCTATAGGTGATGGGCATCTTTCGAGATGAGGATGTGAAACAGATATTGAAGATGATTGAGCCTGAGGTATTCACTGAGGAAGAAGAGGAAGATGAGGAGGAGAAAGAGGAGGACGAAGAAGAGGATGAGGAAGAGAAGGAGGAAGATGAGGAGGAAGAGGCACAGGAGAAGGAAGATGAGGAAAAAGAGGAAGAGGAGACAGTGGAAGGGGAAAAAGAAGAAGGCTTGGAGGAGGGACTTCTCCAGATGAAGTTGCCAGAGTCTGTGAAATTACAGGTGGGCTGGTTTTCTTATTTCCGAACCTCTATTCATCTGGGGTAGGAGACACAGTGATGAGGCATGAGTCTGGATTTGTCCTGAGGGAGTGGGGAGCTATGGAAGTGCATAAAGGAGTGGAGTGCTGCTGGCTTGGAAGGATCTCTCTGGTTTCCAAATGGGAAATGACTTGGAGAAATGAGACCATGGAGAAGTCTGGCCTAAGGATCCAGGCAGGAGATGATGGTAGCTGGACAAGGTCAGGACTGCTGAGAAGGGGGAGAAAGCAAGAAAAGTCTCATGGAGGTGTTGATGGTCTTACCACCATTCCTCCTACTGCATGGTTGTTCTCCCACAGATGTGCCACCTACTGGAGTATTTCTGTGACCAAGAGCGGCAGCACCGTGTGGAGTCCTTGGTAGCCTTTGCAGAGCGCTATGTGGACAAGCTTCAGGCCAACCAGCGGGACCGCTACAGCCTCCTCATGAAAGCCTTCACCATGTCTGCAGCTGAGACTGCCCGACGTACTAGAGAGTTCCGCTCTCCACCCCAGGAACAGGTCCTCTGACCCCTGACCCTGGTTGGCCTTACTGTCTAAACCCCAAACTCAGCCTCTCCCCCACTCTGATCACTAATGGTACTTGGCCTCTAAACCTGTGCTTGATTTCTGATGCTATTGAAATATTTATACTTATCTCTTACTCTCCTACCTGTCTCTGAATTAACTTAACCTCTGAGTCATCCAGAATGACCCTGACCCCTTTCAAACCTCTAGTCTCCCAGATATTCTTCATTAACTCACACTTTGGTTCATGACCTTAGACAGGGACTCACAATTGGATCTTTGATCCTTTACTGCAGTGTTCCTGCTCTGGGGTCTCTGACCCTCACTCTAACCTTTGACCTTCTCCTAGATCAACATGCTAGTACACTTCAAAGATGGTGAGGAAGAAGAAGATTGTCCTCTCCCTGAAGAGATTCGCTTGAATTTGCTTGAATTTCATGAAGACCTGCTGGCACACTGTGGTAAGGAAGGGCTCAGAGAACCCTCCTTCCGAACTTTCTCTTGAGACCTCTCCTGAATTTTCCCTAACATTTCCTAATTTTAAACATATATAGTATTGGTGCTATGTTACTGTTGTTTGGTTGAATAAATGAATGAATAAATAGATGTATTGTGAACAGATAGGTGATGAGTGGAATGATATAAATGGGTATTTGGGCAGATGTGTATATGGATGGATGGCTATAGGCAGAGGAATGAGGGTGGAGAAATGGCTGGCTGGAGGGATGGGTGCCATTGTTGATGAGAAGTCAGCTGGAAATCTTACTGAGATTCCCCTATAATGTGTTGTTTTTCTCTGGCTGTCTTTCAAAATTTTCTCTTTGCCTTTGCCTTTAAACAATTTGAATATGATGCATCTAGGTATAGAGCTCTTTAAATTTGTTCTACTTGAAGTTTAATTTCTTGGATATGCAGATTAATGTCTTTCATCAAATTTGGGATTTTTGGTCATATTTCTCCAAATATTTTTTCTGCACTTTTCTCTTCCCTTCTTTTGGGATTCTTATTATAGGTACGCTGGATGGTGTCCTACAGGTCTCTGAGGCTCTGCTAGTTTTTCTTCCTTATTTTTCTGTTTTTCAGACTAGATAATCCCTATTGCCCCATATTCAAGTTCACTGATTCTCCTACCAGGTCAAATATGTGGTCATACCTCTCCAGCGATTTTTTAAAGATTGTATTTATTTATTTTCAGAGAAAGGGGAAGGGAGGAAGAAAGAGAGGGAGAGAAACAGTCATTTGCCTCTCACACGCCTCCAACTGAGGACATGGTCCGCAACTCAGGCATTTGCCCTGATGGGGAATTGAACCAGCCACTTTTCCATTCACAGGCTGGTGCTCAATCCATTGAGCCATACCAGCCAGGGCTCTAGTGACTTTTTAAAATTCTTATTGTACTTTTCAACTTCAGAATTTCTATATGGTTATTTTTATATCACCTACCTCATTATTAATATTCGCTATTTGATGAGTCATTGTCATCATACTTCTATTTAATGCTTCAAACATGATAATCTTTAGTTCTTTAAACATATTTACAGTAGCTGATTTAAAAGACAAATATTTCACCCAGGCCAGATAGCTCAGTTAGTTAGAGCATTGCTCCCATACACCAAGGTTGTGGATTTGATTCCCAGTCAGGGCATGTACAAGAATCAGCCAATGGGTCCAGGAATAGGTAGATCAACAAATCGATGTTTCTCTATCTCTCTCCCTTTCTCTCTCTGAAATCAATAAATAAAAAAAATTAAATAAGTAAAATTCTACAAAATAAAAAAATAAGAAAAGACAAATGCAAATACTTCAAAGAATGAATAAATGAAAAAACATACGACAAAGAAATAAATGAAAAACCCTGTGAATGCACACATGACTGAATGTACAGGTGACGGGATGAAAAAGTGAATGATGAAGCAGACAAACAAGTAAGCAGATGAGTGACACTCCCTCCTTCTTGACCACCTCCAGGAATTCAGCTGGTGGGGGAGGAGGAGGAACCAGAGGAAGAGGTCACCCTGGGCAGCCGTCTGATGAGCCTGTTGGAGAAAGTGCGGCTGGTGAAGAAGAAGGAGGAGAAACCTGAGGAGGAGCTGCCTGCTGAAGAGAGTAAACCCCGTAAGGACAGGGCCATTAGGGAGGAGGCCAAAGTGGGGCAGGCCTCCCTGTGCTTGGGGAGCCTTTGAGTCCAAGGCAGGCTATGAAGAGTAGCACAACTAGAGAGAAGGAGAGGAGGGCGGGGTGAGAGAGGAGGCACGCTGGAGGTGTGGCCCAAATATGGAGCTGCATGGTACATGTGTTGGACCAGGGTGGCATGTGGCCCTCCAGAGCAGAGACGTTTGTCCATATATGACAGCTCCTGCACCACCATGGTTTCCATGGCCTCGTGGTTTTGGTTTGCTTTTTTAAAAAATATATATTTTAGTCACCTATTTTCAGAAAGAGGGGGAGGGAGAGAGAAAGAGAGGGAGAGAAACATCAGTGTGTGGCTGCCTCTCATGCACCCCCTAACTGGGGACCCAGCCCGCAACCCAGGCATGTGCCCTGACTGGGAATCAAACTGGTGACCCTTTGGTTCTCAGGCTGAGACTCAATCCACTGAGCCACACTAGCTAGGGCTGCTTTGCTTTTCTTTCTCAATGACGTGATTACCATGCTGGGAAGTTAGAAAAGCAGTTATGGTAAGTGTTGGGCCAATGGGTCATCATGCAAACTATATATTAGTCCCATCTCACAAGGACAGAGTCCTTGATGTTAGTAGAGGATTTAGTCTACAACATTCGAGAAATTTTTATTGGGCCAATTCTGAGCCAGGCACTGTTGGCGGGGCTGGGGGATATAGTTGGGGGGAGAGTCAAGTCCCCACCCTCAAGGGGTTCAGAATATTATGACAAATACAAATATACATATATCATGTCAGGTGGTGTGGATGCTAAGAAGAATGAGGTTGAGTGAGAGCAGAGGGAGAGACAAAGATGGAGGGGCAGAATCGGGGAGAGAGGTATGCAAAGGTCTAGAGAAGGATAACTGGTACAGAGGGAACAGCCAATGCAAAGGCCCTGAGGCAGGGACATGCCTGGTGAGTTTAGAGGTCAATGTGGCTGGAGCAAAGTGAGCAGGGGGAGAGGGGCAGGAGATGAGGTTAGAATCGATGGGCCAGAGTGTGGAAGGAAGGTAAGATTAACACATCACGGGTCATAAATTGACATTATCATTTAATGCCAGTGCCTGAAGGTTTCTTTTAACCCTGAGATACAGGGCACATCTGTTCTTCTCTCCCAGAAATCCTGGGAAAGAAAAGGGTTGGGAGAAAAAGAGAGATAGAGAGATAGCGGATAGGGGACGTAGGACAGGAAAAGCCCAGGGAGATGGCTGGGGAAAATAAAAGAGTTGTTTTGACATCATTTTCAAATGATACCAAACTGTTCACAGTTTGTGTTTGTTGACTCTGGTGATGAAAATTTGGCAGTATTTTTACAGGACACATGTAATTGAGGCTTGTGTTTTCAGAGGTTCATAGCAAACTGCTTATAATAGTGCTCTGGTGTTCTCTAGCGATTCCATCTTTTTTTCCTCTTGAAATGTGTAGGGGCCCTTATGGAAGGGGTATTACAGTGAAGAGAACACAGAGGCTTTTGGTGCAATAGAGAAAATCTGCCCAAATCCAAGCACTCCCAGCAGGTGGAGCGGGGCGGTTAGTTACTGAGAAGCCACTGGAAAGAGAGGCCCCTTCTGCATTGTCTGGACTCAAAGCTCTGGCCAGGCAGAGTATGCTGACTCTCGGGTCCCTCTCCCAGAGTCGCTGCACGAGCTGGTGTCCCACACAGTGGTGCAGTGGGCCCAAGAGGACTTTGTGCAGAGCCCCGAGCTGGTACGGGCTATGTTCAGCCTCTTGCACCGGCAGTACGACGGGCTTGGGGAGCTGCTACGTGCCCTGCCCCGGGCATACACCATCTCGCCATCTTCCATGGAGGACACCATGAGCCTGCTCGAGTGCCTCGGCCAGATCCGCTCGCTGCTCATTGTGCAGATGGGTCCCCAGGAGGAGAACCTCATGATCCAGAGCATTGGGTGAGGCACCATCCCTGACTTGACTTTGCATATCCCAGAGGAAAGGAGGGGAGCCTTCCTGGCTCTACCTTGTTCCCTGGGTCACATCCTCTGGGTACAGTAATATCTCCTTCCTCCACTTCTGTTTCATCCTTGGAGCAATATATTTCTTCTGGCAGCTAACTCAATCCCCTAAATAATGTCCTCTATGCTAACCTCTCCACCCACCCTCAGGGTAACAGCTCCTACTGACCTGTGACTCTTGGCACAAAACTCACCCTGTTTGAGCTTCAATTTCCTCATCTCGTGCCTACCTCATCGAGTTCCTGCATAGCTGTAGTGAGCTCTTGGTCGTAGCCATGGCAATAACAATAATAGTATTGAGCACTCACTTAGTGTCAAATGCCTCATTTTCTCATTCAGCAAACATTTATTGAACACCTACTGTATGCCAAGCCCTTTCTAGGCACTTGGGGATACAATAGGCAACATGATAAAGGTCTGTACCCTAGGGGAGTCTACCTGGTAATGGCCCTCTCAAGGGTCTAGGGTCTAGGGGCTCTCTCTGGACTTGGACCCCCCAAAGCATTCCACCTGTCTACAGAAACATCATGAACAACAAAGTTTTCTACCAGCACCCAAACCTGATGCGGGCACTGGGCATGCATGAGACAGTCATGGAGGTCATGGTGAATGTTCTCGGGGGTGGCGAATCCAAGGTAAGTGTCCTGCATGGACCTGGGAGCTCCAGAGGCAGGAGCTACAGAGGACAGGCACCAGCCACTGACCCACCCTGCCCACCCCAGGAGATCCGCTTCCCTAAGATGGTGACAAGCTGCTGCCGCTTCCTCTGCTACTTCTGCCGCATTAGCCGTCAGAACCAGCGCTCCATGTTTGACCACCTGAGCTACCTGCTGGAGAACAGCGGAATTGGCCTGGGTGAGAATCCCGGAGCCTGGTGCTGCCCCTCAGAGCCCACTCCTGGCAGTCCACCCAGACCCACCTCACTCTCTGATGGCTGGCTCCCTCATTCATTCAGCAAATACTCACCCTCAACCTGCCCTTGACCTGGCCCTGTAATGGGTAGTGCTGGAGATACCCAGACAGCCCTGGGCCTGCCCTCGCAGGGCTCATAGTGTGACAGGGAAGACAGACCCATCCCAGACAGCAGCAGCCCAGAGTGGTCAGGCCTGGGATGGGGAAGAACAGGCCAGAAGAGGCACCTGACCCAGATTGGGAAAAGGTGGTCAGGGAGGGCTTTTCAGAGGGGGTAGGATAAGCAGGAGAAAAACAGGTAGCTATGCACCTCCAAAGAGCATTCTCACCACCTTTCACCCCACAGGTATGCAGGGCTCCACACCCCTGGATGTGGCAGCTGCCTCTGTCATCGACAACAATGAGCTGGCCTTGGCTTTGCAGGAGCAGGACCTGGAGAAGGTGTGGAGGGGGAAATCTGTGGGCACCTGCTGATTCAGGACCCATTCGGAGGGGCTGTTCTGGATGGTCCAGGACCAAATTAGAAGGGGAATAATTTTCAGGGAAAGAACAGGATCCAGTCACTCACTGATGGGCTGAGGTCAAATCCACACTCCCCACTCCCCAGCTGTGTAGCCTTGGCACATTTCTTGGCCCTCTGTGCCCCTTCTTCTGTGTGTAGTGCTGAAGGGTGTGGGCTCCAGAATTCAGCAACTTAGATTTAACTCTCCCCACTCCCTTGCTCTGGCCTTGGACAAATGACTTCAATTCTCCAGGCCTCTGACTCCTCATCTGCAGAATGAATATAATAATTGAAACAACATTGTAGGGTTGTTCAGAGGATTAAATAAGTTAGTCTGTAAAAGCACTTACAAAACAGTAAGCACTAACCTTTACGCACTATTATGTTATTTACTTAACAAATATTTATTGAGCACCAACTACGTGTTAGGACCTGTCCAGGGTGTTAGGGGTATGGCAGCAATGGTGACAGTCAAAACTCCTTTCTGGTTGGATGTTCTAGTTGGGAGAATGGATAATAAACAAGATAAATAAGTAGAGTATATGCTTTATTAGCTGGTGACGAGTGTTAGGGAAAAAATGAGCAGGACAGAAATAAAAAGTGTCAGAAGGGTGTCCAAGTTCAGACAAGAGTGGTCAGATACAGCCTTCCTGAGAAAGTGACATTCAGGTAAAACTCTGAAGGAGGTAAGAGGCCATGTAGACATCAGGGGGAAGGCATTCCAGGTAGGGGAATAGCCAGTGCAAAGGTCATGAGGCAAGAGTAACCTTATGAGTTTGAAGAACAGCAAAGAGACCATTGGAGCAGAGGGAGCAAGGGGTGGGTGGTGGGAGGTGAAGGCAAGAGGTAAAATGGGCAGGTTGTGTGAAGGGTCGTGTGGGAGACAGTGAGAGTTCTGGCTTTTACCCTGAGAGGAGCATTCTGAGCAGGGAATGGACATGACCAGACTCAGGTGTTTGCAGGTTCTTTCTGATGGTGTGTGGGGGACAGACTGGGGAGAGTAGGGAGTCCCAGGCGGAGGCTGCACCTATGGCAGGTGGGAGATGAGGGTGGATGATGGATGAGTCATCTCTTGCTGAGGGTTCCAGAGATAATTAGCATGTGGAGTGCCAGAGATCGGCAGGGCCCTGAGCCTTGGGGACAGAGGTAGTGTGGGTCTGGCCTCTGGCTAAGCCCTCCTCTGCCCCCAGGTAGTATCCTACCTGGCTGGCTGTGGCCTCCAGAGTTGCCCCATGCTTCTGGCCAAAGGGTACCCAGACATTGGCTGGAACCCCTGTGGCGGTGAGCGCTACCTGGACTTCCTGCGCTTCGCTGTCTTCGTCAATGGTGAGACAGATGGTGGCAGTGGTGGGTGGGAGGCCGGGGTCACTGGCCAAAGCCTCCCTTGGGTGGCCCACATCTTGAACCACAGGCCTGGCTTGAGCAAGAGGTAGGGTGTGGGCAAGAACCCTTGAGGTACAGGGTCCAAGGCCACCTGGGGAGGGACCCTGGGCTCATGAGGTCTCCTGCCCCACCGGAGCCACCAGGTGAGAGCGTAGAGGAGAATGCCAACGTGGTGGTTCGGCTGCTCATCCGCAAGCCAGAGTGCTTTGGGCCAGCCCTGCGGGGAGAGGGAGGCTCTGGACTGCTGGCTGCCATCGAAGAGGCCATCCGTATCTCTGAGGACCCTGCGAGGGATGGCCCAGGTGTCCGCAGGGACCGGCGGCGTGAGCAGTGAGTCTCCCACCCGCTCTTCAACAGAACAGCCTGCCCTCCTGTGTCCCTTGCTGCCCCCCTACACCACCCATCTTTCCCTGCAGCTTTGGGGAGGAGCCCCCAGAGGAAAACCGGGTACACCTGGGACACGCCATCATGTCCTTCTATGCTGCCTTGATTGATCTGCTTGGACGCTGTGCGCCAGAGATGCATGTGAGAACTGAAGCACGAGGGTGGAGGCGTGCATGGCCAACCCTAAACCTCTTCACTCAGGCATTCGAGAACATTGATACTGGGTTAGGCAATGCTGGGAACACACCAGTGATCAAAACAGCCCCAGGTCCCACTCTCCCAGAGCTCCCTGTCCACTGGTGCAGGGGGGGACCAGGCAGTGAGAGTAGGGGTGGTCAAGGCTGCAGTGGAAACGCACAGGCAGGGGTTGGGGCTGTGTGGGTCCTAGAGTTAGCCCCATGAGACGGAGTTCTGCTCTACCTGCCAGTGGGTCAGGAAGGGATAGAATGGTGCATGGGTCTCCCAGTGACGTGCCCATCTCCCCTGTGCAGCTAATCCAAGCAGGCAAGGGCGAGGCCCTCCGGATCCGTGCCATCCTGCGCTCCCTCGTGCCCCTGGAGGACCTCGTGGGCATCATCAGCCTCCCCCTGCAGATCCCCACCCTGGGCAAAGGTTTGAGGTGGTGGGACTCAGCAAGGGAGTCCCTGTGGAGACCCTATGATGGAGAGGGTGGGCCTATAGGGGATCCCTGACTTCCTGTGTCCTGGCCTACAGATGGGGCTTTGGTGCAGCCAAAGATGTCAGCATCCTTTGTGCCAGACCACAAGGCATCCATGGTGCTCTTCCTGGACCGTGTGTATGGCATCGAGAACCAGGACTTCTTGCTGCATGTGCTGGACGTGGGATTCTTGCCCGACATGAGGGCAGCTGCCTCGTTGGACACGGTGAGCGGCCTGGCTGCCCTCCCAACCTCCAGAGAGGGAATAGGTGTTCTGAAATTGTATATGTGTCCTGATCCTGCCTCTCCCACCACCAAGAGAGAAAACAAAAACCAAGAAAAACTCTGAGTTCTGGGAAAGGGGAGGTGGAAGTCTCCAACACCTCAGGTAGAAATTATAAGAAGTAATCATTCTCAGTGATGGCTCTGCACCACAGACCTATGCACAACACTAACACTAATTACAGAAGGTGACACAGCCAAGTAAGATGAGGACTGACAACTGACTGCTGGTTTGGCTGGATGGAGGCCATGGGTGACCTTGACAAGCAGGTTCAGTAAGGTGATGGGCCCAAAGCCTTACTGGAGAGTATATAAGGAGCCTGGAAGGTGAGGTATGGATGGAGGACAGTAAGTGTTAAGTCTTTACACAAGTTGGTGACAAAGGCACAGGAATGGCGATGTGCTGGCAGGGGTGACCGTGGTCAAAAGAAGGATCTTCGTAAAATGAGAGAAATGGCTGTTGGCCATTAAACTGAGAAAAAGGAACACATTTGAATCTCTAACCATCAGTTTATCAGAAATATGGGGCAGAGGAACAAGTTCACTGATACCACCAGGAAGCAACCCATCCAAAGTCAAAATGTAGGAAATTCCACTGGACCGATGACCTAGTTTTTTCAGCAAATAAATAACATTAAAAGTGGGGAGGAAAAGGGACCATTACAGGTGAAAAGACCTAGGAGACCCTCAGCTAAATATATGTAATATGTTAACCTTCCTGCGGCCCTGACCCAAATAATCTCAGCTAAACACAAAACAACTCTTGAGACACTTGGAGAAAGCGTGAATATTAAGACATTAATTTTGTGAGGTGTGATAATGGCAGCATGGAATGTTAAATAGAAGTAGGCGCCTGAATGGAGATACATATCTAAGTATGTTTGGGCAAAATGGTATATGACTGGGGTTGCACAAAATTATCACAGGAGAAAGGTGGGGTTAGAGAAAACAAACATGCAGGAGGTGGAAACTGCAGAGCAGTCTAACCTGGGTTATGAAGGATCATTAATTGAGCTCTCCACTTTTGTGTGTGTTTGAAAGTTTGCATAGCCAGGAACAATAAGGGAGTAGAGACCAGGGGAGTGGGTTTGGGGGAAAGATAAGAAGCTTGGGTCATTTGCTCAGAGTTGTCCAGCTCAAGTGCCGGGGCAACCCCAGAAGCCGGCAGAGGACCTGATGTCCCTACTCTGCACCCCAGGCCACTTTCAGCACCACGGAGATGGCGCTGGCGCTGAACCGCTACCTGTGCCTGGCAGTGATGCCGCTCATCACCAAGTGTGCGCCACTTTTTGCGGGAACTGAGCACCGCGCCATCATGGTGGACTCCATGCTTCACACAGTGTACCGTCTGTCCCGCGGCCGCTCACTCACGAAGGCACAGCGCGACGTCATCGAGGACTGCCTCATGTCCCTCTGCAGGTGCGGCGGGATCGTGGGTGGGGGCGGGGCCGGGGCCGGGGCCGGAGCCAGGGCCGTGGGGTGGGGCTGGCCTTGAGGCTAGAGCGCACGGCTGTCTTCGCAGGTACATCCGCCCGTCCATGCTGCAGCACCTGCTGCGGCGCCTGGTGTTCGACGTTCCCATTCTTAATGAGTTTGCCAAGATGCCACTCAAGGTGAGGGCAGGCTCTTTTTAGCGCTGTCTTTTCCGTGCCTCGCCCATCCACTTACTCTGCCCTGGGCTCATTTATATCACTATCCCCCGGATCAATTAAACTGCAAATAGGAGGCCATTCTTTAGCCTTCTCATTTGCATACTGGGATTCCCAGGATATTCACTTTGCACCAACAGGCCTCTAACACTCTCTAATTAGCATTTCATTTGCCTAACAGTGAGCCAGCCTACACATAAATTAACTATATTTGCATGGGCACACCACTTTTCCTAATTAGCATGCTTATTCTCATGCCCAGACCACCAGCCTTCTACTATTCAAATGAATACATTTATTTGAATAAACAGTACCACAGCTATTCTGAATATTTGCACACTGTCTATATTATTTTTTATTTGCATGCTAATTTCCATAAGGAGATACCTCCAACTCAGATATCTTGACTATTTTGCATAATACATCTAAATCAGACCATTCCAAATTTGCATATTAAGTGTAGAGGCTCTCTTTCTAATTACCATATATTTGTATGAAGTGCTGCTTATGTTTCTACTTATCATGATAATTTACATAAGAGCAAAGCACTGCATCTATATGCCCATTTACTCACAACCTATTTGTGGATTAATATTAGCATACTTATTTGTGTAAAGCAACACCAGACAAATCTAGCTCTGGTTTAAGGCCCACCATGACTCTAAATCAGAATGCTCAATTTGCATAATAAACTGTCTAGTACCACTCCTCAATAAGCATATCCCTCATTAGCATACATCTGCATAATTCACACTCCTTCATTCCAGGACTTTCTTTTGCCTGCCAACCACTTCCACACCCCTCATTTGCACGTCCCCCTCTTGTTCCCACCAGCTCCTCACCAACCACTATGAGCGTTGTTGGAAGTACTACTGCCTGCCCACAGGCTGGGCCAACTTCGGCATCACCTCAGAGGAAGAGCTACACCTCACAAGGAAACTCTTCTGGGGCATCTTTGATTCACTGGCCCACAAGGTCTGGGCACCCAGGGGCCCTGAAAAGAACCTATTTGAAGGGTTTGAGGTCCAAAGATGAAATTCAGAATGAAATCCCCAAATGGGGCTCAGGGAGGGAGGTGGCTCTGCAAGTTTGGATCAGAGAGAACCTGTGAGTTGGATCTCCGGTTTGGGTGTCATGGAAGAGGAGATGAGCCTCTCATCTGGGCACTTGGAGAAGGTAACATAGGATAGATTGAGGGGCCAGATGGAGCTGAGGTTTGGGCTTCAGAAGAGGGACCACAATCCATGTTTGTGGGCTCAGGGAGGAGAGTGGCTGATGGGCGGGGTGACTTTGAGGTCCTCGGGCTCCAGGAATAGCAGGCTCAGCCAGGCCTGCAGTGACACCCTGTCCCATGCATCCCCAGAAGTATGATGCAGAGCTGTATCGCATAGCAATGCCTTGTCTGTGCGCCATCGCGGGGGCCCTGCCCCCTGACTACGTGGATGCCTCGTACTCGTCCAAGGCTGAGAAAAAGGCTACAGTGGATGCTGAAGGCAACTTTGACCCTCGGCCTGTGGAGACCCTCAAGTGAGGCCTAGGGGCAGGAGAGTGTGGGACCTGGAGGGGGGAGGAGAAGGTGACTGTCAGAGATGGAAGGAGGGGCCAGTCCCCAACATCCACTGACCCTATCCACCCCAATAGCGTGATCATCCCAGAGAAGCTGGACTCCTTCATTAACAAGTTTGCAGAGTACACGCATGAGAAGTGGGCCTTTGACAAGGTTGGCATCAGGGCCCACCCCTCCCCAGGAGCCCCTCCCTCTCCCAGCTTTCCTTAAAACCCCAGCTTTTCCTCAGAGAGACACTTAACTCTTCCTGAGACAGCCTCCTCTGAAGCCCTCATCCCTCCAGGGTTCCGTCTCTGTGTCCCCCAAGCCGCTGTCTACCCTTCATCCTGCCCCCACCCTCAGCTCTGCAGTGACACTGCCTCCACCCATTCCCTTTTCATCTCCAGATCCAGAACAACTGGTCCTATGGGGAGAACATAGATGAGGAACTGAAGACCCACCCCATGCTGAGGCCCTATAAGACCTTCTCAGAGAAGGTGACCAAACCTTGGGGCCCAGTGTTGGGAGTCCAAAATGAAACCTCCAAATTTGGAGGTTCAGGGAGCAGTGAGTCTCCTTCATGGTCTTGGATCTAGCTAGATCCCCCTCCACGGACTGTTCCTTTCCTTGAACTTGGTTGTGTCTCCCAGACCCAGAACTCCTAATGTTCCTCCTAAAGGATCAGTCTGGGTTTGATTCCTTGGCCATACTTAACTTCCCTGACTCTTGTGCATAAGATGAGACAATGAGAGTTTGTTAGGGAGGCTCTGTTAAATGGCAGGAAAGAGACCTGGGTTCAAATTTGACTGGACCATTGCCTTGCCACGTGCTGGGAGATTTCCCCTTTTTAGGACACTGGAAGCCAGGGAGGCTGAGCCAGGGTCTCCTACCTCCACCTGCTTGTCACCCCATTCCAACTCCACTCCCTCCTGTCAACCCCAGGACAAAGAGATTTACCGCTGGCCCATCAAGGAATCCCTAAAGGCCATGATTGCCTGGGAATGGACCATAGAGAAGGCCAGGGAGGGTGAGGAGGAGAAGACCGAGAAGAAAAAAACGCGGAAGATCTCCCAAAGTGCCCAGGTGGAGGCGAGACCCGGGTGGGAGGGCAGGGTCATGATGGGCTGGTGAGTGACTAGAATAAGGGGCAGGAACAGGAGAGGGTGGGGCCAGGCTGGAGGTGGGGTCAGGCAAAGGAGGAAGGCCAGAAGAGGGGGGCAAGAGAAGGCCCAGAGATCGGGGAAAGGAGAAAGCATAAGTCAGAAGTACTGCAAAGGGCAGAGAAGAGAGGAGGGGATGGCCGAGACAGGGCCTTAAGGAGAAGGCGCAGAGCAAGGGTCCAGGGCCAAGTGAGAGGGGTAGATTGGGTTGGGGCCTGGGTTCCTGCTCACCATCAAGCTCACCATCTCTCTTGTCCTCCCAGACCTATGATCCGAGAGAAGGATACAACCCCCAACCCCCGGATCTCAGCGGAGTTACCCTGTCCCGGGAGCTGCAGGTGAGACCCCAGATCCTTTATTTGGGAGCATGGAGGTTTCTGTTGGCGTGGGGGAGGATATCCTCTGATTCTCAGCCTTGACTCTTCATCCACTCCCAGGCCATGGCAGAACAACTGGCGGAGAATTACCACAACACCTGGGGGCGGAAGAAGAAGCAGGAGCTGGAGGCCAAGGGTGAGGGTGCCCAACAGACCCCCACACAGACCACCCTTCTCCATGGCCTCCTAGTCATAGGCTCTGGAATCAAAAGGGCCGTTAGAGTTGTGTGGCTTTCACCTTCAACAATTGTTTTTACCCCTTAACCTTTGTTTTTGTGTTTGCACAGTGGGGATAATAACATTTAGTACCGCAGGATTGTGGTGATGAGCATTGGAAAGCAACATTTTGCTTATTCTTCCCTCTGTCTTTATTACTATAATTATACAAGCCTTCAACTGCAGGAACCACTTCAGTGAGAGTGGCCTGGGTCCCTCCCAGCCCCCTGATTTCTGGTCTTTTGCTGCCCCAGGTGGTGGGACCCATCCTCTGCTGGTCCCCTATGACACGCTCACCGCCAAGGAGAAGGCACGAGATCGAGAGAAGGCTCAGGAGCTGCTGAAGTTCCTGCAGATGAACGGCTATGCAGTCACCAGGTAGGTGGGCTGGGAGCCAGACCAGGGAGCAGCTGGGAACTGGGGCAAAAAGCACAGGACAGCAGCTGGAAGAACTGAAGCCCTGGTAGGGGAGGCAGGGAGAAACCTAAAAGGAGGAAGCTAACAGGGTGGGGACTGGAGAGGGGGGTGGAGCCAGAGTGAGGAAAAGGTTAAGAGTGTCGGGTCTGGGAAAAAGGGGCGGGCCGGTCTAGGAAGGAGCTGGGAACTCCAGGGACCTGGGGTGAGGTAGAAGCAGGGCCTTCGGGAGCAGAGTCGGATCTAGAGAAGGATGGGAAGCAGGGTGTTTTGCATCTGGGCTGACGCTTTCCTCCACCCCTCCATGCAGAGGCCTTAAGGACATGGAGCTGGATACATCTTCCATTGAGAAACGGTTTGCCTTTGGCTTCCTACAGCAGTTGCTGCGCTGGATGGACATTTCCCAGGAGTTTATCGCCCACCTGGGTATGGAGAAATCCCTCCCTGATGTCTACCCTATCTGAGACCCAGGTCACGCACGTCTCCTTCCTCCCTCACCTACTTACTGTGCCAGACAGTGTTCTGGGTGTTGAGAATAAGCAGTGAACAAGACAGGCAAAGATCCCTGTCCTGGATTCAGACAATTAATGTCAGAAATAACTAAATCAGTTCGCAAGTTAGAAAGTGGTTAGTGTTATGGGAAAAAGAATACGCTAGAGCCAGCTGAGTGTGGGAAGGGGAGTATTCTGGGAAGACCTTGAAGGAGTCTGGGAGGGGGCCATGTGGACACGTGGGGAGAGTATTCCAGGTAGAGGAACAGCAGTGTAAAAGCTCTGAGAGGTTCTTGCTGTGAATATTCGGCCATGTGGCTGCAGCAGAGTGACCAAGGGGGAGAGTGAGGGGAAACGGGGTCAGAGAGGTGACAGGGGCAGCTCATGGACTGGTGTCTTAAATGTATTTAGAGCTCATGTTTATTTCAAAGTTTAATATTAGAATTGTTTTGGGTCTTTAATAGAAGTTTGGTGATGGTTTTTGATGAGAAGTATGCCATAGGAACTTCACTCTTGTTTATACCAATTAGCCTGTAGTCAAACTGGTTTCCTTATACTCTCGTACATTGTTTCACTTCGAGTCAAAGTTCCCAAGAACCTGCAGAGACGCTAAGTGAGAACTTACTGTGTACAGGCCTCCAAGGTGGGAGGAGACGGTGCAAGGACGTTTCTCACAGTGCCAGGACATAGCAAGTGTACAATAGTTGGAGTCAGCACTATTATTTTAATAGCATTAATTATTACTATCACCATTATTATTATGTTTGAAATTGATTTCCATTTTAAAATGAACAGTGTTGACTTCTTGTTTAATTTGGTTCATCAATCATTTATTCCAAATTTACTGTGCCAGGTATTGATGTTCAGGTAGAAAAGGGCTTGTGATAGGAGAGGAAGAGGATGTTTCAGGGCCTTACCCCATCCCAGTTTGTCCTCCTCCCCACTCTCAGCCTCAGGAAGGGTTTGATCAAGGAGTTAAGACAGCAGTTAGGTTGGAGAGAGAGGTTTATCTCAAAGTCAACAAAGTGACTTCCTGTCAAGACTTCATCTCCTACCCTGGCTGGTGTGGCTCAGTAGACTGAGCACCGGCCTGTGAACCAAAGGGTCACCAGTTTGGTTTCCCATCAGGGCACATGCCTGGGTTGCGGGACAGGTCTCCAGTTGGGGGCGTGCAAGAAGCAACCAATAGATATTTCTCTTGCACACCAGTGTTTCTCTCCCTTTCTCCTTCCCTTCTCCACTCTCTAAAAAAAATAAATGAAATCTTTAAAAAATATTTTAAAAAGTTGAAAAAACAAATTATCTCCCATCATATCCTAACTCTAATTCCATCAGAATACCCTGAGTGCCCTAGCCTTGAACTCACCATAACCCATATTTGCCCTCCCCATACCACCAGAGGCTGTGGTCAGCAGTGGACGAGTAGAAAAGTCCCCACATGAACAGGAGATTAAATTCTTTGCCAAGGTGAGAGATGGGCTCAGTAACTGGGGACTGGGTGGGCTCTTCCCACCTTTTACTCAGTCACACTCATCTCTTCCCCTCCACCCCAGATCCTGCTCCCTTTGATCAACCAGTACTTCACCAACCACTGCCTGTACTTCCTGTCCACACCAGCCAAAGTGCTGGGCAGTGGTGGCCACGCCTCCAATAAAGAGAAGGAAATGATCACCAGGTAGGCTGTCCTGTGACCTCTAACCCAGTCCCCTGACCTCACGGCAAGGTCCAAATTCTGGACCCTATACTCCCACCTTGAACCTTAGGGGCTCTGTCCTGGGTGCTGGGCACTGACCAACTCTACCTGCAGGAGCAATTAAAGGGCTAGGGTGACCAACTGTCCTGGTGTGTCTGGGACTTTCAGGCAAACTGGGATGAATTGTTTGCCTTGTCAGAAAGGCAGACCTGCCTCCCCAACCACCAACGTGACAGTTATTGCCTATGACTTTCAAGCTTACTCATCTCTCTGCCCCTCCCCACCCCTCTTGTCTCCTTCCTCTTCTTCCCCATCATCCTACCTCCTCCTGGCTCCATCTCCTGCCCCTCTCTCCCCCTGTTTCCACCTCCTCTAATTGTGTCACCACTGCCCTTGTCCCCTTGGAGTCCTCATGTCCTGTGTCCCCTGTCCTTCTCTTTCTTTCTCTATCATCAGCCTCTTCTGCAAGCTTGCTGCTCTTGTCCGTCACCGAGTCTCTCTCTTTGGTAAGTAACTCTGCTCCTGAGCCCTTCTTCTTAATCTTCTCTCTCTTCCCCTCATTACCAACCTCACCCTGAAGAACTAAGGCCCAGGTTCATACCTTGACTTGAATAACCTTTACTGTGTTCTTCCCCTGGACCAGACGTAGACTGAGTAGGCCTGAGGACAGGGCAGTGACTGGGACAGTCCTAGGCCCTACCTTCATAGAGCTCTCAGGCCCTGGGAGGTGGACAGGCTCATAACCAGACAGTGAGGGCCTGAGGGGTCAGGGCTGGAATGGGAGAGGGTCAGGGCCTTGATGGGGAAGAACAGGGGCATATGGGAGGCTGGGTGGGTTGGGGGAGAGATCCTGTCGGGTGGATATAGAGGGAGGTACTGTCTTGTAGTCTTTCTTCATACAGGCCTGTCTTCCTCCCTCAGGGACGGATGCCCCAGCTGTGGTCAACTGTCTTCACATCCTGGCACGCTCCCTGGATGCCAGGTAGGGTCATGGGTCATGGTGCCCACTCCTAGATCCTCCAAAATCTAAACTTTTGGATTCTACAACTGGGGTGCCTTCCACTTCCTTCCTAGGACAGTGATGAAGTCAGGCCCTGAGATCGTGAAGGCTGGTCTCCGTTCCTTCTTTGAGAGTGCCTCAGAGGACATCGAGAAGATGGTAGAGAACCTGCGTCTAGGCAAGGTGTCACAGGCACGCACGCAGGTGAAGGGCGTAGGCCAGAACCTCACCTACACCACCGTGGCCCTGCTGCCCGTCCTCACCACCCTCTTCCAGCACATCGCCCAGCACCAGTTCGGAGATGATGTCATCTGTAAGGGCTCCTGACCCCAAGGGCAGGGGTCGGGGGTGGGGGGTCAATTCGGCCAACACCACCCATCCCTGTGTGCCCGATAGAATCCCTAAGTGTGTTTTCACTGAGTGGATTTATTGGCATAAACAAAGTGTGCATTCAGTAAATTAATAGGTAATAGAATGAGTTAACTAGGCTATGCATTCAGCAGCTCTGTCCAAAGAGCCTAAATCACCATAGCTTAAGCAAGACAGCAGTATATTTCTGTCTCATGGAACAGTCTACTTGTGAGCAGATCATAATGTCAGGATCCCAGGTTCCCTCCATTTTGTTGCTCTGCCATCTCTGAAATATTGTGTTTGTCCCTGTGGTTCAAGATAACACACCATCACATCCTCATTCTAGCCACTGGGAGAGGAGGAAAAGCAAAGAGGAGGGCACCTTAGTTCTCTTAAAGGAACAGTCTAGAAGTGGTCCATATCACTCCTGCTTACATGTGTCCCATTGGCCAGAAAGTAGCCTCCCTTATTCGGGGAGGTCATGTGTCCAGCTAAATATTGGAGGTCTACTATTAGGAAGAAGAGAAGTACAGAAAGAAGATAAGAACAGGTGCTGAAAGCCAATTATCAGTGTCTGCTATGTTTATTCTACCAAATGGCACCTCACTTGGGATCTTGTGACAAAGTACACACACACTGTGGTGTGACATACAGTTGTTAAAGAGACATAGGTACCCAGTGGGATGTTGTGACACTGTATGTTCACATACTCAAAAGTGCCTTATGACATGTGGCCTGAACCATGGGGGAACTGGGGAAGGACTGGAAGGGTTGGTGGGAGAGGCGTTCAGGAGGCCGAGGAGATGGGCTGTGGAGGGAAGGTGTTCTGTGTGAGGCCCAAGGCCCTGACGTGAGGACCTTGGTGCAGCGGGGGTCCCATGAGACAGATTGGGAAGATGCCGAGGTCAGTCTGGGGCTTGGTGGTCGTGAGCAGCCCACCTGTGGGATGCCCAGGTAAAGCATCCAGAATGGACTGTAGGGTTGATGGGCTGAGGGGACTCAGAGACAGAAGAGCCATGTCCCAGCTCACTATTTATTTGAAATTAGAACCTAGTGATAAAAGTAAGAAAAGTAGCAGTTGGGAGTCCTAACCTCCCTTGGTTGGCTCCCCAGCCTCCCTTGGTTGGCCCCACTTTCCTCTTAACCTCCCTCAGTTGGGTCCACTTTCCCGCTTATTCCCCGGTAATAAACCACGCAGAAAGAAAAGAAAGAAGAAAAAAAGAAAAGTAGCAGTTGGATGAGGTTTTCCCCCACTCCAACATTTTATTTGGAAACATTAATAATATGCAGAAAAGTCAAAGGAAGAGAATTGTTAAGAACTTGCCCCATTTGCTTTGTCTCTCACTTCATGGTGACAAGATCTGCAGGCTTTTTGAACTCTTGAATGTGACCACACACAGAGTGGCAGCTCATCCCTAGGTACTTGGCTCACATCTCCTAAGAGCTTCTCCAATGTGATCACAATGTCAGTATCGACCCCAACGTGACTATGCCCAACCTGACTACCCTATGACCCTCAAAACGCCTTTTATTTTTTCACAAAATTCAGAATCCAGTGTAATTTCTCTCATGGCTTTGTAGTCTATTTTTTTTTCAGAATAGTTGATTAATTTTTTAAATATTTTATTGATTATGCTATTACAGCTGTTCCATTACCTCCCTTCATCTCCCTCCACCCTGCACACCCTCCCCCACCCACATTCCCCCCTTTAGTTCATGTCCATGTGTCATAGTTCCTTAGCTTCTACATTTCCCATACTATTCTTGCCCTCCCCCTGTCCATTTTCTACCTACCATCTATGCTACTTATTCTCTGTCCTTTACCCCCCTCTCTCCTCCTCCCACTCCCCTGTTGCTAACCCTCCATGTGATCTCCATTTCTGTGGTTCTGTTCCTGTTCTAGTTATTTGCTTAGTCTGCTTTTGTTTTCGTTTTAGGTGTGGTTGTTAATAATTGTGAGTTTGCTGTCATTTTACTGTTCATATTTTTTATCTTCTTTTTCTTAGATAAATCCCTTTAACATTTCATATAATAAGGGCTTGGTG
>CM052550.1:33719400-33735401 GCA_028533065.1 Trachops cirrhosus
TTTAAAGATGTCCCGGAGGTTCCTAAGCCTCTCCTCATTTTTTTTGAATTCTTATTTCTTCATTCTTTTCTGTGTGGTTGTTTCTTCCCTCTGGTCCACTCCATTGATGTGAGACCCATCTTTCATTCCATCACTATTGGTTCCCTGTGTATTTTTCTTCATTTCACTTATTGTAGCCTTCATTTTGTCATCTAATTTGTGACCAAAATCAACCAATTCTGTGAGCATCCTGATCACCAGTGCTTTGAACTGTGCATCTGATAGGTTGGCTATCTCTTGGTCGCTTAAAAGGATGGGTTCTGGGGCTTTCATTTGTTCTTCTGTTTGAGCCATCTCTTTTTTTTTCTTTTTTTCTTTTTTTGGTCTGGTCACATCTGTTACATATGAGGGGCAGAGCCTTAGGTGTTCACCCAGTCACTTAGGCAACCCAGTCACTGGGTTGTGACGCTGTATGTGGGGGCAGGGTCCGAGGAGGAACAATGGTGCTTGCTCCGCTCCGTAGGACTTCAGTCCCTTCCCCCATTTCCTCCAAGCAAACTGGGCCTTTCTGGTGCTGATTCCCATGTAGGTGGGCTTGTGCACCCCATGGGACTTTCCAATGACCTCTCCTGTGAGGCTGGGAGTCTCTCCCTGTGTCTCAACCCCCACAGGTGTTTTCAATCAGTGCCCCAAGGCTCTATTTCCCAGCGCTAGGATCCTGGGTTGCTCGCAGTGCCTTGCTTCACAATCGCCACCTCACCCACCTTGCTGGGTCTGCTGGTTGCCACCCCTCAGTCGGGGTTTGCCAGCTGCCGCTTGCGTGCCCAGGGTCCACCTGCTGCGGTCTCACGCACCCCATCCCAGCGCTCTTTGTGCTGCATGACCCCTCTCTACCCGGCTGCCTGACTGCGCCCCTCCTACCGGTCTGGATGAACGTGTCTATTTTAACTCCTTGGGTGTCCGAGTTCCGTACAGTTCAATTTTCTGTCAGTTCTGGTTGTTATTCTGTTTCTAAATTGTTGTTTTCCCTATCTTGGTTGTGTGAGGAGGCACAGTGTGTCTACCTATGCCTCCATCTTGGCTGGAAATCTGTAGTCTCTTTTCAACCTAGAACAGTCCCCTGCCCTCTTCGTACCTCATGACATTTGTGAAGTTGATGAGATCCTTCACCTGACCTTCTGAGGAGGACATGTGGATAACCTAAAACTGTAGTCAGGATTGTATGTTTCTTAGCATTTTTCTGGAGAGAGTATCTATCACTATCCTCAAATAGAACAACAACAAGCTTTTTCTGAGTGCCTGCTGTGTGCCTTGTTTTAATTGCTTTCCAAGTATTAACAACGTTTGATCCTCACAACCCCCATGAGGAAGATACTGTAATTATGCCCATTTTACAGATAGGAAAACAGGCCAAGAGAGTGGTATTCGCTCAAATCACAAAAAATGGTTAATGGAAGGCAGCTCCTACCCACCATTTGGATACAAGGGAAGGGGCTTGGGGGGACTGGCATGGTGGGCACATCCTCGACCCTTGTTCTCTCTCTCTCAGTGGACGACGTCCAGGTCTCATGCTACCGAACTCTGTGCAGTATCTACTCCCTGGGAACAACCAGAAACTCTTATGTGGAAAAGTAAGGAGCAGCCATAGTTTGGGGCTGGAGTGGGCACAGTGGGGGCTCAGGGAGGGGAGGATGCTAGAGAAGATGGGGGTACGAAAAGCAGAGGAGATAGTCTAAGTCTTCAACAGCAGACAGGTACATTGCGGCAGCTTCAGTTCCCCGAAGTGGCCACATGAGGGAATTTGGGGGAAGGCCAGCAAAGGAAGTAGAGGCCACCCACAAGGGAGGTGGTGGGTAGGGCAGGTGGGCATGGGGCACTCGCTGGCCAGGGTGCCAGGTTATTCTCTAATGTGGAGCAAGCTGCCCTAGCAAGGGGCCCGTAGAAACGAGGACAGCACTCAGGAGCCATAGCAAGCAAGGGGCACTGGGGAGGGCCCTGGCGGTGCCTATTGGTCTCTCCTGAGCCAGGATCACAGGTGGAGCAAGAGGGCACTCAGGAAGCCCAGGGGAAAGGCTACATTTGTGTCCACTGGCGAGCAGCAGATCTGCTCCAAAGGGTTCTGGGGAGAGCTACTTCTGGGAAGACTGGGGTGGGACCCAAATCCAGGCAGAGGATGACATAGGAGCTAAGGAGTTCGTTCTGTCTTCCAGGCTGCGACCAGCCCTCGGGGAGTGCCTGGCCCGCCTGGCAGCAGCCATGCCTGTGGCGTTCCTGGAGCCTCAGCTGAACGAGTATAATGCCTGCTCAGTGTACACCACCAAGTCTCCCCGGGAGCGGGCCAGTAAGTTGTGCGGGGCTAGGGCAGCTCTCAGGGTCCCATTCCAGCACAGGGCCCAGGGCAGAGCCCACTTTGGGGTCAGTGTGGCCCATCTGGGCTCTGAGGGGCTGCGGATTCCCCGGTGTGGGGGTGCACCAGCATGGGGAATCCCAGAGTTTGTGGGGATCTTGGGTGTGGACACTGAAGTCTGAGGGTGATGGGTTGGCATGCCTTGACCCCTCCCTGCACCCCAGTCTTGGGGCTCCCCAACAGCGTGGAGGAGATGTGCCCTGACATCCCGGTGCTGGAGCGGCTCATGGCAGACATCGGGGGCCTGGCTGAGTCGGGGGCCCGCTACACGGAAATGCCACACGTCATTGAGATCACGCTGCCCATGCTGTGCAGCTACCTGCCCCGCTGGTGGGAGCGCGGGCCTGAGGTGCCCCCACCTGCTCTGCCCGCTGGGGCCCCCCCACCCTGCACAGCTGTCACCTCCAACCACCTCAACTCCCTGTTGGGAAACATCTTGCGAATCATTGTCAACAACCTGGGCATTGACGAAGCCTCGTGGATGAAGCGGCTCGCTGGTGGGTCTGGGCTGCAGCTTCTGAGGGCTGGGGCCTGGGGCCCGGGGTCGGGGCTCTTTGATCTAATGGTCTGAGAGGGAGATCCTGAGGTCCGTGATCTCCTGGGAGTTGTGAGGAGTCAGAGTCTAGGTTTTCTCAGGATCAAAGGTCAAGGACCATCATAGGGGTCAGAATCTCAGGCTCAGAGGGTCTGGGCTGGATAAATGGGTCCGAGAAGTCCCCTAGAATGGATTCTGAATTCCTGGGGCCTTGGAATTGGGTTAGGTCAGGGTTTAGGAACTGGGTCAGAAGCCTGAGTTTCTTATGCAAATGATCAGGGATGAGGTCCCTGATGAGGACAGGGTTGTAGGTCAGAGGTCAAGAAATTAGTGTTTTTAAAGGGTTGGGATTCCTGGTTTAGAAATTTTGTGTCAGGAATTGATTCAAATTGGACACTGGAGCTGGGATTGGAGGCCAGGGTCAGAGCCCGGAGGCTGGCCAAGAAGCCAGAGGTCAGAAATCATGAAGTGAAGAAGGGTCTGGGTAGGGACCAGGTCAGAGGTTAAGCACTGGGGGTAAAGACTAATATCACAGGGTAAGATATCAGTAAGGATTCAGTTGGGGTCAGAGGTCAGGGACATGTGTTAGGCTGGGTTCACAGGTTCAAGTTAGGGGTTATGGTTGGGATCATGGTTCAGGGGCTATGTCAGAGGTCCAGGCCCAATGACAACAGTGAGATCAGAGATCGATACTGGAGTCAGAGGCCAGGGTCAGGCTGGGGTCAATGAAAGCTGCTGGATTAGAGGTACAGGTCAGTAGTCATGGGATGGGAACAAAGGTCAGGGATCAGAGGTCATAGGTCAAATGCTGGAGTTAGAGGCTGTCCAGCAGGGAGAGTCACCATTTACTCCTGCAGTTTTTGCCCAGCCCATTGTGAGCCGGGCCAGGCCAGAGCTCCTGCATTCACACTTCATCCCGACCATTGCGCGGCTGCGCAAGCGGGCGGGAAAGGTGGTGGCTGAGGAAGAGCAGCTGCGCCTGGAGGCCAAGGCGGAAGCCGAGGAGGGTGAGCTCCTGGTACGGGATGAGTTCTCTGTGCTCTGCCGGGACCTGTATGCCCTCTATCCACTGCTCATCCGCTATGTGGACAACAACAGGTCAGCATATCCCCAGCCATACCCCCACACGCTCCAGCCTGACCACTGGCTTCCCTGAAGCCCTTCTGACCCCTTGCCTTCTGACTTGCTATAAACTTCTTGCAATGCTCACCCAGCCTTCTGCCTCCAACCCCATTGCTGCTGGGCCAACAAAATCCAACCCACTGGATTTGTTCCCCTCCTGTCCCTTTGCACCTCTTGAATCTGAGCCCCTGTGCAGTTTTGATGTCAGCCATAAGGAGCCTGCTTTTCGCTTCAGCACTGGGCCTCCAGGCTTGGGTAGATGGGATGTCTGATATTTGTGCAGTGAAACCCAATCATCAGGCCTTCCTCTGACATTGGGAGAGGAAAGAAAGATAGTCCAGCCTCATTGTCCTCAGAAACATAGATCTTTAATAAAAGGGCAAGTGCAGATATCAACAAATGGCTAACATCTCCCTAAAATCAGAAACTGTTTAAAGAACTATTAACTCCTAGGTGCAGCTTAATCCAGGGATAGCAAATGAATTTCAAGAACAGTTCCATCCTGATTGAAAAAGATGTGAAGGCTGCACAGGGCTTTGTGAGAAAGTCCAGTCTGTTGTGGGAGCAGAAAAGGGAAGTGGTGGAATGCACGCTGGGGACATCCTTGCACACCCATCTTTGTGCTCACCAGTGGGTATTGCTATAGGGGGGATTCCTAGGAGTGGGAGTGCCGGGTCAAAGAGTTTGAAGTAGTGCGTTGTAGTGCATTCACACAGTGGAATATGCATGACAATGAAAATGAACAAAGTCACAACACACAACATGGATAAATCTCATAAACACCAGGTTGAATGAAAGAATCCAAAAAAATAAAAACAGAGTACATATTTCATACCATCTATTAATGTAATGTTCAAGGACAGACAAAAATAACTCCTGGTCTATAAGTCAAGATAAGGGTCAAGAGGAAGGAAGTAGGTGTGGCTGGAAGGGACACAAGGGCAGTTCTGGGGATGGAAATGTTCTATTTCTTGACTTGGGTGGTGGTTACACAAGTATGTTCATTTTGTGATAATTCATCAAGTTGACAATTTATGTGTACGTTGTACTTCTATAAAAGTTAGAGAAAGGAAAAATTGTAAAGGAATGGTTATTTAAAAAATTTAAATCCTCTGAATGGCCAGATTCCTTAGAAAACTCCACCCCTGTGACCCCTCCCCCCAGGATCTCTTATGTGGCCCCCTCTCTTGGGGGTCTCACCCCCACCCCTCACCAGCCCCTTCCCTCATGCCCAGGGCACACTGGCTGACGGAGCCCAATTCCAACGCTGAGGAACTGTTCAGAATGGTGGGCGAGATCTTCATCTACTGGTGCAAGTCCCACGTGAGTCCCTGCCCACTCTGCCCTCCTCTTCATACCCAAGAAACTGCTGCCCTGCGATGCCCTCCCCCCACCCAGTCTGACCCCCAGTACTGCTTCTGCCATCAGAACTTTAAGCGTGAGGAGCAGAACTTCGTGGTCCAGAATGAGATTAATAACATGTCGTTTCTGACTGCTGACAACAAGAGCAAAATGGCCAAGGTGGGTGTTTGCTCTGGGAGATGGCCTTAGGAAGCAGGGAGGGAACCCCCACAGGGCTTCCTACCTGCCCCCTCCTCATCCAGCCAGCTGCCCTGCTGTCCTGGTCACATTCCCTGCTGCCCTCACAGCTCTGTCCTCTCATCTTGCATTTCCTTCCTCATATCCCCATGATCACATGTCCCCCTTTCTTCTTCCCTTGTACTTCTCAGCATTGCCCTCTTCAGGGTTCTAAAGGACAAACCCACTCACCCTGAGTCAAGGCTGGCAGTGCCCTATTAGGGGGTGCATGTCCAGTGGGGCAGAGGAGCTGGGGTCAGGCCAACTTGGAGTTGAGCCTGGGGTTCTCAGAGGGACTGGGGTAACCCTTCTTGTCTCTGTCTGCCACCTGATGAAGCAGGCGGGAGATACACAGGTCAGCTCCTTGCCTGGAACCTTCCGCATGGCTCTTGGCTAATACCCTCTTGCCCATAAATCCCACCCTCTGCTCCCCTTCCAGAAACCCCTGCCCCTGTTCCCCACCCTTGCCCTTGGCTTCCAACCGCCATTCTCCTTCTCTCCTTCCTCCTCCCCACCCCCAACCATGCATCCCCTTCCCAACCCTCAGCTTTGAGCAATTTCACTTTTTTTAAACTTTTGTTTAAAAAATTTTTCAAAGGACCACCTATCAGCTTTCGCCAAAGCATCAAAGCATCGTGGGCTGAGGTCATGAGAAATGGGAATGCGGGTGGGACAGGCACGTGGGTGGGACAGGCACGCGCATGGTGGGTTTAAGGCTTGGGTTCTGGAATTAAACAGACTTTGGTTAGAATCCTGACTCTGGCAATTGGCTGTGTGACCTTGGTCAACAGACTTATCCTTCTGAGCCTCTGATGACATTCGGCCAGTGGCCCCGGCCCAGGGCTCTGCCAGGACTCAGATGCTGCATGTACGGCCTCCCTTTTGCGAGCCAGTGTGGATGTGGCTCTGGCCAAAGCTTGTCACTGGGGCTTGTCATTGGCATGACTTGGGTGGCTCTGACCACGGGTCTGCACCCAAGGCTTCAGAACACGGCTGTGGGACTCCGTGCCCCGTGTTTCTGTTCCCAGATCTTTCTGGATCTCTGTAGCATCTTTTGTCTTCCTGCATCCTTGTCCATCTCAGTCTCTCAGTGTCAGTCTTTTTCTTCCAACTTCTCTGCATCTTTATTTCATTCTTGGGCACTCAGTCTGAGATATGAAGTGTGGGGTCGTGCGTGTTGTTGTGGGGATTGGGGGCTGATACTAGGAGTTCTTAGGGGATTCTGGGAGAAGACTGCCAGAGGAATTGGGGGGAACCTGTAAGGGTTTGTGTTAGAAGTTGGGAATTTGGGATAGGTGTTTGGGTTTGGGAGGGTCAGAGCTGGGGGTCTGAAGTGAAAGATCAGCAAGATCTGGGGTGGAAACTGAGGCAGGCTCTGAGATCGGAGAGAAGCTGGTATCCAGGCTGAGGGCTGAAGTGTGGACAATGGCTGTGGGGGAAGGGGCTGGGCATGGGCAGGGCTGGGGCTCAGGCTGGTGCTGAGCCCCATGTCCCTACAGTCGGGTGGCTCAGACCAGGAACGTACCAAGAAGAAGCGCCGGGGGGACCGGTACTCTGTGCAGACATCGCTGATTGTGGCTACACTCAAGAAGATGCTGCCCATCGGCCTGAACATGTGTGCACCCACTGACCAGGACCTCATCGCACTGGCCAAGACCCGCTATGCCCTGGTGCCTGCCCAGCCCCATTCTGGGAACCTGTCAGGATCCCACTCAGCATTCCACCAAGCCCCCCAAACCCCAGGATCCTACTGGGAGCCCTTCCTTAGGATCCTACTGAATCCTTCCCTAGGACCCTGAGAACTCACTGGGGCCCCTGGGGTGCCCTGAGCCTTACCCAGGAAGCTAAGGACCCCACTTGGGAAACTGCCAGAGCCCTGGAACCTAAGATCCTCTCAGATCCTTCCCGTGCAAGCCTCCCACCAGCTGCTGAGGTGACAGACCTAGAAGGACAACATTGAGCCTTCAGAGATCCTACTGAACACCCTCCCCCAGGACCATGCCAAACCTGTTATGACCCTGAGGACCCTCCCAAGACACCATTAGCACCCCTGAGACTCATCTGAGCCCTCTACCAGGACCTCCCACAACTCCCTGGGACCCAGTGAGCCCCTTATGATCCCACTGGCTCTCCCCTGGACCTCTGGGTCCCCACTGAGCTTGCCAACTTGCCACCTCTTTCCCTCAAGACCTCCCTCTGGACTCTATAGACACCCAAAACTCAGGGGCCCTGCGAGCCCTTAAGTAGCCCAGCGGGATCTTAATGGCCCATTCCCCAGGGCCACTCACAATCCTCTGAGGTCTCAAGAATCCTGGGGATCAATTGCCCCTGCCCCTGAACCCTCTTAAGCTCTCTGGGACTCCAAAGAGGCCTCCCAGGACCCCACTTACCCCTTGTATGGAATAACACCCTCCCCTCCCTGATCCTATTCAGCCTCAAGGACCCTCAGAAGCCCTCTGAGGATCCTGCCCCAAGACCCCTAGAACTTTCCCCCAGGACAATGCTAAGCACCTTGGCAACTTACTGCCCCCCGCTGACCTTCCCTGGTATCACAAGCACCTTCTTTACCAGAACCCTAAAGGCTCCTTCCCTCAGGACCTCAAGCTCCTCTGAGGACCTACTGAGTCCTGCCAAGACCCCAAAGAGCCCTCCAGGGCCCTTCTGAGCCCTGGACTTGGTCCTTGAGGGCCTTGTTTCCTGGGACCCTAGGAAACGCCCATCCTACTGACCCCTACTTTGGCCTCCATGTAAACTCCATCAATGACTTGGTTGATCTGTCTGATCCCCCATGACATCTGCTGTCCTGGCCATCTTCCTATAATCCCTTTCACTCCCCTCATATCTTCAAAAATTCCCTGCCCATCTGCCACTTTTGTGCAGCCCCGCTCTGACCCACCTCTAACTTCCCATCATCCCTCTGTGGCTTTACTTGACCTTCAAGGATATACTCGTGTCACCCCCTGTTTCCCTCACACCTCCACGAGGCCCCTCTAATCCTCACTCTCTCTTCAAGGTGCCTCTGTGGCCTACAGGACGCCCCCTCTGATCAGTTCTGATCTCTGGTTCCTTTCGGGTGTCCTCCCCCCACAAGCCTCCCAGCAGCTGCTGGGGTAACCGCCCTAGACGGGAAAGGGTGTGGGTCAAGGAGGACATTGAGCACCCCGGTGTGACTCAGTCTGGCCATGTTTCACCAGAAAGACACGGATGAGGAGGTCCGGGAATTTCTGCAAAACAACCTTCACCTTCAGGGAAAGGTATGCCTCCTTAATCTGCATCTAGGCACGTCGGAATGGAATAACACCCTCCTTATTGTTGATGGCAACTATAAGAGCCAACGTTTAAGTACTTACTATGTACTAGGCACCCAAAGAAGGACCTTAACTTGTACTTCCCACGGGATCCTGAGAGCAAAGAAAGGGGGCGGGGCAGCCATGCCGCTTGCAAGGCCATTCCTCACCCCTACCCCACCAGAAGCCGGGCGAAGGGAGGGCACTGGGGGCAGGGTAGTGGCCCTCATGCCAGCCGGCTGTTCTTTCTCCTCTCAGGTGGAAGGCTCCCCTTCTCTGCGCTGGCAGATGGCCCTGTACCGGGGCCTCCCGGGCCGCGAGGAGGACGCGGACGACCCGGAAAAGATCGTGCGCAGAGTCCAGGAAGTGTCTGCAGTGCTCTACTACCTGGAGCAGGTGGGCAGGGCCGGCGGTGTCTTAATGCTGAGTGGCGGAAGCTATGGGCAGGGGGCGGGCCTTAAACTTGTGGGCGGAGCCTGAGGGTGAACCTAGGCTTTTTGGGGTGGTGAGGCAAGGAGCGGGCCTTGGGTCTGTGGGTAGAGCCTGGGTGGAACTTTGAGTTTAAATCGAGGATTAGAGTGGACACTTCGATCGGAGCTTAATCTTGGGTCCGGGACAGAACTTTGGGTCTAATAGTGGGGTCTGATGAAGACTACTTGATTTGGTGGGCAGGGCCTTGGAAGTGGGGCGGGGCCTGGGCAGAGACCCTGGGTGTGTGAGCCGCGCCCAGGAGAGAAATTTCGGTCTGGAAGCAGAGACCAGATTATAACTTTGACTGTCAGTGGAACCAAGCGGTTTCTTTGGCCCTGTGAGTAGGGCCTGAATTTGGACCTGGGCACAGATGGGCAGTTTTACTGGGCCTGGAAGTGGGCATCAGGCCAGGGGCAGGGTCTGGGAACCTGACAGATTGTCCCGCCCCCAGGTCGAGCACCCTTTCAAGTCCAAGAAGGCTGTGTGGCACAAGCTCTTGTCCAAGCAGCGCCGGAGGGCCGTCGTTGCCTGCTTCCGCATGACCCCTCTCTACAACCTGCCCACGTAAGACACCCAGGGAAGAGGGGAGCTAAAGAGGCCTCATATGCAGTGTGACCGAGAGTGGGAGAACGGACTGCCTATATGATGGGCCCCTGAGGAATGGCTGGAAGAGGCAGATTTGTGGGAGGTTAGAGGAGGTGTTAGAGGAGAAGGTCCCACTGTCACCCCACATCTTTCCCTTGCAGGCACCGGGCATGCAACATGTTCCTGGAAAGCTACAAGGCCACGTGGATCCTCACTGAAGACCACAGTTTTGAGGACCGCATGATAGATGACCTTTCCGTGAGTTGGGGCCTGCCTGGGAGTGTGGGGACAGAGCTGAACAGGGCTGGGGCTGAGGATGCGTGTTGCACACCCCTAGGGGTTGCCCTTCACATTGAGGGGTATGAGAAAGGTGACCCCTGGCTTGGGCAGAACCAGGGGAGGGAGCAGGATGTGGGACGTGTGAGAAAAAGTATCCAGTCCATAGGAGGTATGGGGGAGACAGAAGATGCCTCTAGAAGCCCCTTCTCCAAGCCCCACACCTCCCTCTAGAAAGCTGGGAAGAAGGAGGAGGAAGAGGAAGAAGTGGAGGAGAAGCAGCCAGACCCCCTGCACCAGCTGGTCCTGCACTTTAGCCGCACTGCCCTGACTGAAAAGAGGTGAGGACCCTCCCTAGCTCCAGGAAAAAGAACCCACTACTTCCCTGCTCTCAGAAACCTCCCCTTCCTCAAGAGAGGCCCTCTGTGTCCTAGGGGACCCCTGAGGCTGATCTTTTGATGTCACTTTACTAGGACAGGCAGGGCCATCATGTACCATTGTGCAGGCTGAGCACTTCACAAGGGCATCTCCTCTCAAGGGTTCACATCACAGACAATATCAGTTTTGACTTTTCTAGAAGAAAGCATCTTGCTAAAAACAAAATCTATGTATTACAGGAACACATCAGTGTATTATGGCAAATTTCCAACAGAAGGAAGTATGGAAGGGGGACCTTTTTCTAATTCACACAAAGGCTTCATGTGGGCTAATGGCAGTCTTGGGAATAAATAACAATAGTAATGGTGCTGCTGCTGTGAACAAATGACATTTATCAAGTGCTTTTATGTGTCAGGCACCATGCTAAACACTTGGCATCTATATTTTCTCACTTAATCTTCACATCATGAGATAGATACAATTATCAACTCCTTTTTGTGAACAAGGAAATGGTGGCACAAGGATTTATTTTCCTCACATAACATGAAGTCAGGAGTAGCAAGTCCAGGACTGGGCAGTGAACAATGGGTTACAGGGTTATTCAGGCTGACAGGCTTGCTGAGGCTTTCTGCACTGCCATTCCGAGCTTTTGTCTTGTGGTCACAAGGCAGATGCTGAACTTCCAGACATGACCACATGCCAGGCAGAAAGAAGGGGAGATAATTTTTTTCGTCTAAGCAAGACCAAGATCTTTTTATCCAAGAACAGAAGCCCTCCTTGGTGGGCGTCTGCACATATCTCATTGGTCAGAATTCTGACATCAGGCCACCACTAGCTGCAGGGGAGGCTGAGAAGTTGAGTGTCCTGGAAAAGCAATGACTCTGGAGTTAGACTATCCAGGTGTGAATCCCAATAGAAGTTGTGTGACCTTGGCCAAGGATCTTTGTGCCTCAGTTTCCTCATTGGTAAAATGAGGTTAGTAATATACCTACCTAATATGATTATTTTGAGGATATATATATATATATATATAAAATCAGGGAATATTAGGGTAAACACAATAGGTCTTGGCCATTACTACTATTTTATTATTATTATTATTATTATTATTATTATTATTATTATTGAGACCCAAGAACAAGATGGGTGGTCATAGTTGTCAAGTAAGCCAACAGTTGGCAAGATACACCCAGAAACTCCAGGCTTCCATCACACCAAAATTCCCCAAATGAGTTCCACTGGCCCAGCCTGGATCATGTGACCATCTCTGAGCTGTTACTGTGGCCAAGCAGATAGAAAGCACTGACTGGCTCAGCCTACATCACAGGCCCACTCTGGCAATGACCAGTTTACCCTGCATGAACCACACAGGCTGAGCATGGGGAGGGTTGCTTCCTGAAGGAAAATCAGAAACCTTTTTTAATTTTCTAAATATGAGGGGCCTCTCCATTGGGTCCTGACTATCTGATTACTTCCTCAGCAAACTGGACGAGGATTACCTATACATGGCGTATGCTGATATCATGGCAAAGGTGAGGCCCTGCCCCAATCCAGGAAAGGTCCCCTTCTCAGCTACAACGCCTGTCCACTGCAAGGGCTGGGGGTGGACTGAGGTATCTCCTCTGTTCCCCATCATCCCTAACCTGATGCCCCATTCCCAGAGCTGCCACCTAGAGGAAGGAGGGGAGAACGGTGAAGCTGAAGAAGAGGTTGAAGTTTCATTTGAGGTAGGTGGGATCAGGAGGTGCTGGAGGAAAGGGAAAAGGGCCCCTGACTTCAGTAATCCCCATTCATTCAGCATGCGATCTGGGCCAGGCCCTGGGCTGGGTGATATTGGGGACATAGCAGTGACCAAGTCAGTCCACTGGGGAGGCAGATGCATCAATCAGACAGTAACAGCGGAGTGTTCACAGTGGTGATGAGGAAAGCTCAGGCAGGGGGATAAGGGCCGGGGAAGCCAGAACAGCTCAGGAGACTATGGGGGAAATTCACGGGACTGTGGTAAGCCTAGGCAAGGTGTCTGACCGAGCCAGGGGACAAGGGCGGCAGGAAAGGCTTCTCAGAGGCAGGGACGTCTGAGCAGGAGTGTGCCAGCTGAGGAAAAGGAGAAAGGTGTTCCAGACAGGGAAACAGCATTTGCAAAGGCCACACAGTGAGAAGGAGCTAGTAAACATGCAGTTAACCCACCCATTCATCATGAAGGCAATCAGCAAGCATTTCCGAGTTTCTTAACCTTTTTTATGCCAGGAATCCTTTTGTAGCTGGTGAAGCCTTTCTCAGAATCATGTTTTTAAACGTGTAAAATGAATTCATCAGAGAGAAAATAAGCACATGGAGATAGTTATCGAAATATGGTTTTAGAAATTTGCAATACAGTAATACCTGTACTTTTTGATTAATCTATTAAATAAGACTGAACAGCGGTCCAATAGCTGCTCGAAGTGATTAGTGATGAATATAAACAAAACTGTGACATGGGAACATCTGGATTCTTACTGGTGACACAGCCACAGGTTCGGCTAATATTGCCATGTTTTATGGCCTCCTCCATCAAGGGAGGAAACGCTACCTTTCAGTTAGAGGGTGGTAACATAAAAATGTAACTTTTTTCCTCATTCAAGTGCACAGGCCTTCTGGATTTTATCCATCGGCCCCTTGGAGACCTGTGGGCCCAAGGTAAAACGGTGCCATGTCCAGCCCTGCACTAGGTGCAACAGACAAATCAGACTTTAGTCCCAAAGGACAGAGGGAGTTTATGGGTTCAAGGAAGGAGCCAGTGGGTGTGGCTAGAGCAGGGGTGAGGGGTCAGGCTGTGAGGGGGAAAGGCTGGGCTGCTGAGCCTGGACTCACCCATCCCCACGGTCCTGACTCTGTCCCAGGAGAAAGAGATGGAGAAGCAGAGGCTCCTGTACCAGCAGGCACGGCTGCACAACCGAGGGGCCGCGGAAATGGTGCTGCAGATGATCAGTGCCTGCAAAGGTGCTCTCCACCAGCATCCGGCTCCTGGGCACACTCATGCTGTCTTCCCTCTCCCCAACCCACCCATTTCCTGTGGACCCAGCGGCACACTCTCCCACCCCTGCATGCCTTTGGTTTGCAAACACAACCCAGCCCTTGCATGTTCCACTTGCCTTGTGATTTCTTACTATCCTTCAGCCACGGTTACCCTTGCACACACCTACAACCCCTTCTCTTACATCCCCTGTGATGGCCACTTTCTGGTGGATGGAGAACATCACTCCCAAACTAAGTGGACCATCTTTTGTCCCCTGCTCCCTCCAGGAGAGACGGGAGCCATGGTGTCCTCCACCCTGAAGCTGGGCATCTCCATACTAAATGGGGGCAATGCTGATGTGCAGCAGGTAGCAGGCAAAGGACCTTGGGAGGAGAGCTAAGAGGGGTGGGAGGTTCCTGCGTGACTCCCATTTCCCTGTTATGCCACCCCCTCTGCAGAAAATGCTGGATTATCTGAAGGACAAGAAGGAAGTTGGCTTCTTCCAGAGTATCCAGGCGCTGATGCAGACATGCAGGTAGGCTCTTGTATATATCTTTCAGTGAAGCTGTCTGGTGCAACTGTGCCCCCACCCTCCTACCACTTCCAGTTCTAGTTCTGCTCTCTTGGTTCCAGAAACAGACACATTCAGACTAGCTCAAATGACAGGAAGTTTATTATAAGAATTCACGTGCAACAATAAGGATGGGGAAATGCCACCCTTGTGGATCCAGGGAGCTGGAACTAGAAGGTTGTTGAGAACACAGGGGACAGACAGCTGCAGGGAATCCGGGTTCTCTCTGATGACCCCTATTAATGTGACTCTGCTCTTGCTGTTGACTGGCTTTCTCTACCCCTCTGAGGCTTTTGCTAATTGATGGTTTCTGTATCCTCCTGATTTCAACTGGTACATATTTCATCTTTGCCTCACATTACTTCATAGCTGCCACCACATAGCTTCTGCCAGCTTAGTTTCTACTTCTCTTGACCTCTGCTCATTCATGGTTTCTAATGGCCCTCCACCTGCCAGCGCTGGGGGCCGCAGGGCTCTGGACCAGGACCTCAGCACACCTTCCCATCTTTCCTTTCTTCCCCTCAGCGTCCTGGATCTCAATGCATTCGAGAGACAGAACAAGGCAGAAGGGCTGGGCATGGTGAATGAAGATGGAACTGGTGAGGCCCTCTCGTGGGCTTCCCTCTCCATGGGATTTCTCCTCCCTTTAGGATATGCCCCTCCCCAGCACTGCCCAGCGCTCCCTTCCTCCAAGACACCTCTCCAAGAGCATCCCCAGATTCCACCTCCTCCCCTGATCTATGCAGTGGTCCCCAGCCCTGCTCCCCCCATTCCTCCAGGGTCCTCCTCCCCATGGCCCCCACCCCTGGGTGTCCTTGTGTCCTGTGTTCTCTCACCCATCACCACATGGACCCCATTCTCCACAAGCCCGAAGTTTCCTGCCCTGGTTGCTGTTCTCTCATTAATGTCCCTAATCCAGGTTAATCGAGTCTCCTCTTTGCCGTGTTGTGACGTGTTTAACCTTTCTGCTCTGATCCTTGCCTCCTGCCTCTCCACCTCTACCTGTCCATCTCCCTTTCTCGTCCCTCTTCTTTCTTTCCCAATGCTTTTACCATCATTTCCTACTCTCTTTCTGACTTCCTTCTCTCTCCTTATCGCTCTTTCTGTGTGGTTTTTTCTCCATGTCTGTGTCTTTGACCCTAACTGTGTGTCACTGTGTGTATTTTTCTGTCACTCTGTCTCCTTCTGTCTCTTTCTCCCTCTTTTCTCCTGCTTCCTCCTCCCATCCTGTTGGCTGCCCCAGTCATCAACCGCCAGAACGGTAATTCCCCTAGCCTACTCCCTTTGCTGTGCTACTCTGCCACCCCTCCCTTCTAACCCTGTCCCCCGTCCCGGTCCCCCTCCCCCTCCCCTCCACCTGGGGGCTGAGGATCTGGGACATCCAGGGGGAAATTCTTCATTGGTTCAGGGTGCCCGCGGGAAGTCTTGAGATCGGAGTCCAGAGACCAAATTCAGGTCCCAGATTAGCCACTAACACCACCTGGGATTATGAAACCAGTCACTTACCTCCTGTTGGCTTCAGTTTCCCCACATGTAAAGTAGAAGCCAGAAGAGATGGCAAAGATCCGTTTCCAGATGGATGTTCTTCAACTTCACACCCAGATTCTCAGTCCCGGGGTGGGGTGATCCCCACTCCCACCTACCCCGCTCCCTGTGCCACGACTCTGCATTGGCGGGGTCTGCAGTTCCCATTCACCAACCGGATTGGTTGCCCCAGCTTCCACTCTGATTGGTGTGCGTGCGTCTTCGGCGCCTGCTCTGGTTGGCCCATTCACTGTCTAGGCTCCCCTCTCTCTCCCCTCTCCTCCGGCCCCCCC
>CM052550.1:33735901-33879874 GCA_028533065.1 Trachops cirrhosus
CCCCCGTTTGACTTCTTTTAGATGGCCGTTCTGATTGGCCCATGTTTACACTCTCTCCCCTGCCTCTCCTGGATTGGCTGATTTCAAAGCTGCTTTCCAATTGGCTGGCTTTCAATGCCATCCCTCCCTGCTCTATTCCTTTGCCTGAAAGTGACCCCCCACCCCCTGTCCCATAATCTATTAACCCCACGTCCAGGAGGAGCGCTGAGGGAGGTACCAGCTGCTTGAATCTCTGCTGAATCAGGCAGACACTCCCGGACGTCACATAAGTGGTGACATCAGAGGGACACTGATGTAGAAAGACACTGAGGCACCAGCTTCCGTACTCAGGGCCCCTCAGGCCTCCATCTGCTGTCACGGATTCTGAGACCGGGAGCCCCTGGTGTTATGGATGTCAGTGGCCTTCTCAGTGTCTTTGAAGTGGTGGCTGCTCCTTCCCTCACCACTTGCTTTGTGCATGCGTGTGCAGTGTGCATGGGCCGTGTGCACGTGTGCACTGTGTCTTAGTGTAGCTGACCCCTTCTGGGCCCTGCCCCCTTTTTCCACCCAGGAGAGAAGGTCATGGCAGACGATGAATTCACCCAAGATCTGTTCCGATTCCTGCAATTGCTCTGCGAGGGGCATAATAATGGTGAGAAGGACTGGGGTGGGTGGAATGCAGAGGAGGCTGAGGTTTAGGGAGAGCCCCGCAGAGCTGCCTGAGTTAACCTCCAGTCCCCGCCTCCCCTTGTCAGTACTGGCCTCACCACCCATTCTCGATCCCATTGTCCATCCTTTGCATTCAGCCACAGTCATGCCCAATCCACCCACCTTCCTAACTCTCTCTTGGGTTTCTGGAACCCAGCCACTTTGCTTCACGTTCTCTTCCTCTGGCCAGTCCAACTCCCCAGAAGCAACCTAGCCAGAAACCAGTTTGGCCAAAAATCAACTTGCCCAAATGAGCGATTAGCCACATGCCATTTTCCCACAGGCATTGCGAAATTGAGTAAATACAGATTTCCATACTTTGGGTCTGCAGAGGAAAGGAAACCACGTGGCATTTTTTCAGTGAATCTATTAGAATCACTTATTAATTTTGCTTATAAAAATACTTTGCCAGGAGGAACGACTACAACATTTTCCCTAATGTATGAGAGAGTTTTTACATTTGTTCTGGTTCAGGCAATTTAACTAGATCAAGGGTGACCAGCAAGTCAATTAAACACATAGTTGGTGAAAAAATACAACCTTGTATGGCACACGTAGCTTATAACAGTAAAGGGACAGCCCAAACTCTGTCCAACAAACATTCTACCCGATGCTACATCAGACTGAAGGTGTGGTTGTGATGCTTAGGTTATTATGGGACCACAGACTGCCCAGAAATCAGCCTTCGCGACCAGGATGGGAGCAATTATAAACCTAACTCCCATAGAACTTGTACCCCACTTGGCTAGTGTTCTTTAAGGTAACTGTTTTGTAAATATCTCTAATCCCCACTCTTCAACAAAGGATGAAACATGAACTATTGCTTTACATTCTCAAAAGCTCTTATGTCCATAACTAATTTTTCTTCAATGTTCATTAAATATGCAGCCTTCTGCTGCATAACTGGGGTTTCCCACCTTGAATTTCAACTAAAGTGGAATTAGTCTTTGGGATTTAAAATGAATTTTACTCCCTGGGTCTAGAACTTTTGGGAAATGAGAATGTCCCTTTGGAGTGGATTTCTCTCCCAGAAAATTTGCAAGCCAGTTCTCTGCCTAAATTCTTGGATTCATTAACCAGCCAAATCATATAAGCATTTGAAGTATCTTTCAAATCTCAGATGCCTTATATGTCTTGAGCAGATGTGAGGCAAACAAAAGGTGTGTCTCATATGTGTGCATGTCTATGATAGTGTTCTCAGTTGACAGGGTCCTTTACGAGAGTGGGGAGCTCTATATCTAACCACTGAAGTATGTAGTCCAATTTAAATGAACACAAAGGAGTTAGCAAACAGGGCTGATGAGACAACCTGTATATTTGCTTATAAAATCTTGACTATCTTAGTATACTTTGTCTATAACATGTAACCAGGCAAAGTGGACATTTAACCTGATACAGTGATTGTGACGTGGCCACAGGGAAGTCAAGTGGAAAGTAAGGCTTTGCGGGGAGCACAGCCTTTCAAGGGCTGTTACAGCCGTCCTGGGCAACAGGACATTGCAATCGACGTTAAAAGGACTGCACTGAAGCCCATGTTTATTGCCTTGATAAATCGATGAATTGGTCATTTGGCAAATGAGTCTACATAGGTGGTTCTCAAACTTAAGTATGCCCAAGAATCACCTGGAAGCCTTGTTCAAATACAGACTTCTGGGACTCACCCCAGAATTTCTGATTTCGTAGGTCCTGGGGTGCAGCCCAGGAATGTGCACTTCTAACAGGGTCCCAGGAGATGCTGATTCTGCTGGTCTGGGACCACACTGAAAATCACCACTGCAAAGTGCTGCTCTTAACCTCAGCACTTTCTTTAAGGCTCCCCCCTCCTTTTTTTTCTTTAAGGCCCTTTAAGGACAGCTAAAGTCCACTAAGCACTTACGTACTAGGTGCTGTCCTAAATCCTTTATGTATGCTAAAGTATTAAAACCTCACTACAGTTCTCTAGTCTATTGTGACCACCATGTTACATATGGGGAAACAGGCGAGTCTGTACCACACAGAGAGGTTCAATAATGTGCCTGAGGTTGCACAGCTAGGGACTCATGCAGCCAGCTCCTACTTATCTTTCAGGTCTCAGCTGGGAAGTCCTCTCCACCACCTTTCCTTTACTACCTCTGGGCATCTGCAGTCCCTCTGGGTTTCCCCCATCACAACCCTGATCATTCTGCCCAGTATTCCCCACCACCACTCCTGCCACCAATGAATTTAATATTGCCATTGTTATTATTATCATACACTGAAGTAGAGAGAATGGTCTAATAACCCCCAAGTACCCATCACTCAGCTTTAACAGTTATCAACTTTCTGCCCTAGAATGTTTTTCAAATAGTGGGAATCAGCTCCCCAGAGTCGTGAATCAGTTTTTCACAGTTCTCATCCTGACTGCACATTGGTATGCCTGAGGAGCCTTTAAAAATACTAAAGCCCAGGCTTCACCGCCCCCCGCCCCCAGATCCTAACTTAATTGGTTTGGAGGGGGCCTGAGCATTGGGGTTTTTTTAAAAATGACTCAGGTAATTCTAAGGCACAGCCAAAGTTGAGAGGTTGAAAACTATACAGATTCAATGGGTTGAGATAAAAATTCCTTACAGTTAGTAAGACAGACAACACCAGAATGCACATTGTAAGGGTATGTGAAACCTCTGTTTCAAGTATATGTGGATATAATTTCAGATTAAACACATGTACTGGGTTTCAATGTAAAATGCAATTCCTGCCATAGTTTGCAGTTAGAAAAGACTGAAAGTTACTACATAAGAATATAAACTTTACACGGGCAGGGATTTTGTTTTCTTTTACTGCTGTATCTCTAGGGCCTAGAACAGTGTTCGGCAATAGTAAATGCTAGATAAATTTGTAGTATCAAAGAATAAGTGGACAACTTTCATCTCCCATTAGCATATAGTACAATATATACTCAATAAATATATATTGAATAAATGAACAAAGAAATGACAGATGTTTATCTCCTTTGGCTTTTGGTGGATGCTCAATAAATATTTGTTGGATAAATAAACACATAAATAACCAATCTTCCATCTCCCCCAGCACATAGTAGGCATTCAATAAACATTTTGGGAACAAATCGAGGATGAAATCTCCATTTACCCTACTATAATGTGCTCAAGAACCATATTTTGGAAAGTAATCAATGAATAAATGACTGACCCTTTTCCCACATATTGCATGTAGTAGGCCCTCAATAAATATTACATAAGTGGATAAATGTTTCTCCCTCTTTCTCTGACACACAGTAGGTGCTTGATAAAGAGAGGGAGAGCCCTAGCTGGCGTGGCTCAGTGGATTGAGCTCCAGACTGCGAAATAAAGGGTCCCCAGTTCCATTCCCAGTCAGGGCACATGCCTGGGTTGTGGGCCAGGTCCCCCGTAGGGGGCGCGCGAGAGGCAACCCCACATTGATGTTTCTCCCTCTTTCCCCCTCCCTTCCCCTCTCACTAAAAATAAATAAATAAAATCTTGGAGGGAAAAGTTATTAAATAAATTAATGATTATATGCCTTCTAGCCTGCAATGGGCGCTCTATTTAAACACTTCCGCATTAATGAATAAATGACCACCTCCCTTAGCACATGGCAGATTCTCAAAGAATGAATGACTTTTAATCTTCCTAGATTTCCAAAACTACCTACGGACACAGACAGGGAATACGACCACTATTAACATCATCATCTGTACTGTGGACTACCTCCTGCGGCTGCAGGTAAGGATGTGAGGCCTCCAGGTGGGTCGGGGGCTGTAGGGCCATTGTTGGCCCAGCATCCTCTCACCCCCTGTCGGACCTCCAGGAGTCCATCAGCGACTTCTACTGGTACTACTCCGGCAAGGATGTCATTGAGGAGCAGGGCAAGAGGAACTTTTCCAAGGCCATGTCGGTGGCTAAACAGGTGTTCAACAGCCTCACTGAGTACATCCAGGTAGGGCCCGCCCGTTGGGGCAGGGCGGGGCAGGCCGGCACCCCGCGCCCACCTGGCGCTCACGCAGCCCTCTGCCCGCCAGGGTCCCTGCACCGGGAACCAGCAGAGCCTGGCTCACAGCCGCCTCTGGGACGCCGTGGTGGGATTCCTGCACGTGTTTGCCCACATGATGATGAAGTTAGCTCAGGTTCGGGCCTCTCAGTTCTTCATCCAACTGCTTCCGGGCACCCGCAACTGGCCCGTTTCCAAGTCCTTACCCACCGCTCGGTTTCTCGCCCAAGTGCTCCCGGCATGTTCCAGATCGGTCCCTCTCCTGGCCAAATCCACCTTCTTTCTGGATTGGCTTTCTGCATGACCCCGCCTCCACCTTTGCCACCACCAATCGGCTGGCTTCCCAGCCACACTTCCATTGGTCTGACGTCTGCACCCCTCTGGCCCGGAGCTCCTCCATGATTGGTTGGCGTTCTTTTCTCTCTGATGAGGTCATCAGATTAAAAAAGCCCTAGAGATTGGATATCCGCAGGCTTCTAGGGACCCGGGGCTGAAGGAATGTTTTGCTGCTTTATTCTGCCTGTGTCAGATGACGCCCATTGAGGGCATTTAGCATGTAAGGTCCATTTCCCATTTCTAGAATCTTCGTGCTCCCCTTTTTCCACTACTTCCTCCCCTTTGCGACTTTGTCAGTTTTTCACGAACACCATATCCATTCGTCACTGTATTGGGGCTCAATATCTGAAGGGGCGCCACCCACATCCTGGACATCTTACCTGCATCAGTGTATTTATTACAGTAGTTTTCCAGCAGATGGCACTCAAGTATTCTGTGTATTATAATTTCCCAACAGGAAATCTTGAGGAAAGGAAGCCCACTTTTATTTACTCAAAATTGCCTCAAGGGCTGGCAAAAACCCTATCTGATGTCATCTGACTTTTTGAAAGGAATGAATTTAGGAATACGTTCCTCAGTGTCAGTGCAGGTGAAGTCGAATGTTGCTATAATCTTAAAATTCTGGAGACTGTTGGTATCGTAGTGTAAGCAGGGGTGTCCAACCTGCAGCCCAGTATGGCTATGAATGTGGCCCAACAAAAAATCATAAATTTACTTAAAACATATGATTTTTCTGTGATTACATGTTGCAATGTCACATAAAATAAACCTACGTACAATGACGTTTTATTATTTAGATATGCACATTTTCTGTATCAGTGATCACAAACTTGGGGCCTGCTTGATGATTTTAAAAGATTATCAAAAGGGCCGCTGCATAGTTAGGGTTATTATCTGAGGATTTTTTTTGCTTATCTGTGGTGGCAGATACCACAAAAATTGTGCACAGACCTTCTTTTTTGCTCATCAGTTTTCATTAGTGTTTGTGTGTTTAATGTGCGGCCCAAAACAATTCTTCTTCCAGTGTGGCCCAGAGACACCAAAAGGTTGGACACTCCTGGCATATAGTTTTAGACCCTGCAGAGTTAATTCATCAGCCATGATCTAGGGTTAGATTGCCATGGCCAGAAATCCAGTGCCAAGTGGTGGCTTACAGGGGGAAAAAAATAACTTACCAGTTCATATCACAGTTCCAGGGTCTACAGTCACGTCAACAGAAATGTCTCTCTCCTATCTGGCTTCATTCTGAAGCAGGCACTCCCCAGGGGCTGGAAAAATGGTGCCCTAGGCTTCCAAGCACCCCACTAACAGCTCCAGTGGGAAGAGAACCCCTCTTCCCTGGGAGCCCCATAAGAAAACCTGCAATTCTCACTGACTGGGCTATTGGGTCACATGCCCATCCTGAACCAATCACTGGGACCAGGAGAAAGAAGGCTTTGATTGGCCAGAGGTGGTCATATACTCATCCCTAGAACCAGGAAGGTGGAGTTAGCCTCACTTGCTGTGAGAGTGGAATTATGAAAAGCAAGGGCTGGACTGGGCAGGCACATACCACAGGCACCCACCCATCTTAGGATCTTGAGATCCTGGAATGGTAGAATCTTAGAGTCAGAATGCAGAGCTTTGGATCTGTGGAGAAGTGTTAGGATTAGAATCAGCAACTCTAGAATTAGCATTGGGGTAGAAGGAGCCTTACATTCCATTTCTCTGCTGTCCTTCCCCCTCCATTTTATTAGGTGGAACCATATGAAATTACTACTTTGTGGGCCAAAATGGTTGCACATTGGCAGTTTTATGTAGCTCAACCTAATAATACAAATACAGACCATGAGGCAGAACTTTGACTGTGTTGGGAGCTTCTGTGGGCCTTACTTACATGAGGCTCTGTGACAGGGGAGGCAGTATGTCCCCACATTCTTCCCAGATGTCTTACTAGAAAGCACATGGCTATGCCTTCCTCTTCAGGCCTTCTTCCCGAGCCCAGAGTCCCACTTTTTCCATCACACATTCATCTGACAAGCATGTGCCTCGCACCCATCACAAGCCAAGTGCAGTGCTGAGCTCCCGTTCCTTCCCAGATCTGGGTCTGTGACCCCAGTATTTGCCCCTGTCTGTCTCTGTCTCTCTGCCCCTAGTGTCTTCTCTCCGAGCCCTATACTCCTCCCAGTCCTTGTCTGCCAGCCCTTGCCCCCACATGTCACCTGTTGGGTCTGCTTCCCCGGAAATACCAGCCCCACCCCCACACTGTTGTCTCTCTGCCCCTTCCCCTGCTTCCGAGGAACATGTCTGGAATCGGGTTCCCTCGGAGGTAAGAGGGGAGGAAAAGGATGTCTTAGGCTCTGCTGGGTGGTGCAGAGGAACAGAAGCAGCTGGAAGTGGGGGAGGCGTCTCTGTGGAGACCAGCCCTCACACAGCTGGGATATGGGGTCTCTAGGACTCAAGCCAGATCGAGCTGTTGAAGGAGCTGCTGGATCTACAGAAGGACATGGTGGTGATGTTACTGTCACTATTAGAAGGTAAACACCTAGTGGGTGGGGATGTGGGGAGAGAACAAAGGTGCAGAAAGCCTGAGAATGGCTCTTGGAGACCCAGGAGACCCTAACCTTCCACCCCACCTAATACCGTGTCAGGATCTATGGACTGATGAAAAGTTCACATTAACAAGCTCAGCAGACACTTATTGAGGACTGTACATACAAAGTACATTAGTTTAGTGAATCCCCAGAAAAATCTTAATAAGGTGGGTGGGCTGGATACTTTTTTAAATGTATGTATTTAATAGTTATTTACTTATTTTCTCAATTCATTGGTTAGCTTTTGCTGCCTAACAAGCACACCCACATAATTTATTACCAATTAATGAAACAATTTAACTAGTAGACAGACTCATTCTTTTACATGGCTGCACAGTACTCCATTGTGTAGGTTATAGTGATTCATTTAATCACACCTCTATTGGTGGACATTCGGGTTTTTTAAAAATATTTTGCTCTTACAATGTTGTAATGACTAATCCTCCTGCAGAGTTTCAGAGTTTTTGGTAACTAATCATTAGCTTTTAAAAATCAGAAGGTTTCCTTTAAGCATCAGATTTCCAACTTTTCTTGAAAAGTTGAAAGATTTGGTGACCTTGGGTTCACATTCTCACGTGACAAGAATTAGATGGACTGAATTCAATAGCTGAATTACATCAGTTCAATCTTCTCATTTTGACGACTATGCTGTAATTGCCTATGTCGTTCAGGACACATGCACGGAAATGGTTAGGGGTGAAAAGGCCGCAGGCCTGCAGCTCACTCTCAGATGGTTCAGGTGGAAAAAAAGAGAGAGGGGAAGATTATAAAGCAAAAAAGCAAATGTGGCAAAATGTGAACAATTGGTGAATCTGGAAAATATGAGTTTTCCCTTGCACTATTGCATCTTCATATAAATTTGAAATTACATTAAAGTTAAAAGAATCAAAAAGAAGCTGGAGCTGGTCTGCTTTCGAGGGCAGTGGGGGGGCCCCAATTTGCCCCAGTCTGCACCTCCCCCTGCTCTGTCACCTTTGTCCTGCCTCACTCATCTATGGGCCTGCTTGGCCTCTGTGGGCCAGTGGAGGGCTTAGGTGTGTGAGCTCGGAGGTCATGCATCTCTAGGTTCAAATCCTCCTCACCCTGTTACTGGCTGTGTAACCCTGAGTGTGTGACCTTCTCTGAGCCTCAGTTTTCTCACCTGCAATAACAGACAGTAGCACGTGCCAGCACAGCAGCTGGCACAACATCTGTCAGCCGCTATTAGCTTTTGCCATCATTATCTTTATTGATGACTCCTTCGGCTTTCATGGAGGTGGACAAAGACAGAATCAGCAAGGTCCACATATTATGCTGTTTCAGATTAGGAAGTGACCCATGCCCTTTGAGGGGAGGCCTGGGTGCTGTCCCAGGAAGCTTGTACCAGCACAGTGGATCCTGGGGAGCCGTGGATAGTTCTTGAGCTGGAGAGGGTGGCACGCCATGGGACTCCAGAAAGGAGGCTCTGTCGGGCCACACTGACCTGGGGCTGCCTGCAGGGAATGTGGTGAACGGCATGATTGCCCGGCAGATGGTGGACATGCTGGTGGAATCCTCATCCAATGTGGAGATGATCCTCAAGTTCTTCGACATGTTCTTGAAACTCAAGGACATCGTGGGCTCTGAGGCCTTCCAGGACTACGTCACTGATCCCCGTGGCCTCATTTCCAAAAAGGATTTCCAGAAGGTGAGTGCAGGAGGGTAGCTGGGTGGTGGTGCCAAGTGCCAATCATGCCCTTCCTTGCTGCCTGCCTTGGGCAAGAGACTTGTCTGAGAGCCTCAGAGAAGCCGCCTTATCTGTGAAATAGAATAAAACAGCCCTTGGAGTTGTTTGGAAGGTGAAATGCATTAACACAAGTGAGAACTAGTATTTCTATTATAATTCTTAATAGTTATATTATTATTTTTATTTAATCTTTATTGTTTTTTTCCATTACCATTTAGTCCCCTTATAATAGTTATATTATTAGTTATAAGTAGAGATCAGTTATTTCGTTGATAAACATCTACTGGGTTTCTCCTCTGTACCATGGACACAGCAATGGCCAAGACAGACACAGCCCTGCCTTCATGAGCCTTATAGTCTAATGGCAGAGGCGACTGTGGCCATGGCACATCTAAATAGTGAGGCTGGTAGGATGGAAATGCAGGAACCAGCTTTATCCAGCTGCTCACTCATCTGCCCCTGTCAAACCCTCCACCCTATGCCCTGTCTCCCTATGTAACGCCAGGTAAGTCACTTCTCTGCTCTGAGCCTCAGGTGCCTCCTCTGTGAAATGGGGCTAGCATAATAACATTCACTGCCTGACAGGGCTGCTGGGAGGGTGGACAGTGCCTGGAACACAGGAGCACTCAAGAGATGTTAGCTATTATTTTTATAGGCAGACCTCAGAGATACTGTGGGCTCAGTTCCAGACCACAGCAATAAAGCAAAAGTTGCAATAAAGCAAGTCACAATTTCTTTTTTGTCTCCCAATGCATATAAAAGTTATGTTTACATTACACTGTCATCTGTTAAGTGTGCGTTATGTCTAAAAAGCAGTATACCTGCCTTATTTTAAAAATACTTTGTTGTTAAAATTTGCCAACTATCATCTGTGCCATCAGCAATCTTTTTACTGGTACCTTCAATTTGTTAAAACAAAACAAAAACAAAAAACAAAACAGTAACCACGAAGTGCTACAAATGAGGTACAGCTGTCCTATTATTACGGCCAGATCATTCCCATCACCATTTGTTAACCTTTCCTTTGAGGTATAATAAGTTTATAGAGAAGTTGCAAGAACAGTAAATAGAATTTCTGAATACCCTTCACCCAGATTGTCCAAATGCTAACTTTTTACCACATCTGCTCTATCATGATTCCTCTTGACCTCTAAGTATTTTAGTGTGCCTCCTGATAATGTGTTCATTATCTTATATAACCACAAAATAATGATGCAAACCAGGCAATTAACACTGACATAAGGCTGCTATCTGCAGAGCTTATTCAATTTTTATTCATTTTTATTTTCTGTCATGGATCCAAGCCAGGATCAGGCTTTGCATTTAAGCATCCCATCTGTTCAGCCTCCCTCATTCGGAACCCTTCCTTGGTCTGTCTTTGTCTTTCATGACCTTGGCATTTTTGAAGAACAGAGGCTAGTTGTTTTATACAACGTCCCTCAGTGTGGGTTGGTCTGAGTTTTCATCATAATCCAATTCGGGCCACACATCTTTGGTAGGATCAGCATAGAAGTGACGGGTCCTGCTCAGTGCATTGCAGTAGGAGGCACGTGATGTTGGTTCTTCCCATTGCGGTTGGTGTGAGCCTGACTGCCTTTGGTCAGGTGGTTTTACCAGGGTCTCCTTCCCTTCAGTGTCTTGTGAGGACCAGCTTTGGAACTACGTGAACATCATTCTCACGATCTAGGGTCAGCATCCGTTGGTGATTGTTGCCTGAAACTATCATGGCCATAGTAGTTGACATGGGGTGGTTTTCCAATTTCACCATACCCTTTACCTTTATTAGGTACTATTTTACCGTATGGAAGAGTTTTTTCCTTCTCCATTTATGTACTCATTCATCCGTGTATGTTTGTATTGTTTGTCTACATCAACATAGACTCATTGCTCCTTTCATTCTGGGGGTGGCAATCACTACTGTCCATTGGTATCTAAATAAGCTCAGAGTTTCCTGAGTTAAAATGTCTCCCCTCCCCCAGTTGTCCTCGGAGCCTCCCTGCCTCTCCCCCCCATCTCAGCCACTCCTACCAAGAGCTGTCTGCCCTCCTTCACTCCTTTCTCACCTCCCACTCCTTCCCTGATTCAGGTTTGCTGGCCTCTGTCCCTGTCACTTCCCTGAAACCACCTTGACCAAGACCATTAGTGACCTCTTCACCTCTGACTCTCTCCTCTGACTTCCGGTGGTGGCATTTGCCACAGTCAGCCATTTCCTCCCCCAGGACTTCCTGCTTCCCTGGGTGTCTGTGCCACACTTTCCTGGGACCCCCACCTTCCCTGCCAATCCCACACAGCCAATCCCAACGTCTCCGTCCCTGAGCTCTCCACCTTCAGGAAGAGGAGCTAACACTTACCATGTTGTCACTCTCTGGCAAGTCCTGTGTGTAAATGAATTACAGCTGACCCTCAAACAACATGGGTTTGTTTGCACAGGTCCACTTATGCACGGATTTTTCTCAATGAATATAAAATCGGCCCTCCATGTCCCCAGGTTTCCCATCTATAGATTTGACCAGCTGCTGTTGGGAATCTGGAGATGTAAAGGATGACTGTATGCATGGTTTATCCATTTTATATAAGGGACTTGAGCATCCACGAATTTGGGTATCTGCAGGGGTTCCTGGAACCAACCCCCTGCAGATACCAAGGGATGAGTGAAGTTTTGGGGAGTCAAAAGTTATACATGGATTTTCAACTATGGGAGTAGGTGCCCCCAACCCCAGTGTTGTTCAAGGGTCAACCATAGTTCATTTAACCCGCACAGCAACCTTATGTGGGAAGGACTCTTCTTATTACCTCTTTACATAAGCAAAAACTGAGGCAAGGGGAGAGGGGAGAGGTAACACACTTAAGGTCACACAGCAAGTCAGTGTCAAAGCTGGGATTAGAACTCAGGAAGTCCAGCTCCGGAGTGTAGTACCTCTGGATCCACTCATTAATATAATGCGATGAACAGTCAATGAATACCTCCAGTGTGCCAGGCCCTGGCCAGGAGTCCCAGGCCTACTCTGAAGACTGGCAGGGTTGGGGAGACAATCTCAGTGGCAGCTGGAAGAGAACCAAAAAGCACTATGCAGAAGATAAAGAGCACATCATTCATAATTTTTAATGATTCTGCTCAGTAAAGGAAACCATCAATAAAATGGAAAGGTAACCTGTGAAATGGGAGAAAATATTTACAAACAATGGACCTGTTGAAGGTTTAATATACAAAATATTCATACAACTCAAAAGCAATAAAACCAGTAACCCAATTTAAAAATGGGCAAAGGACTTGAGTAGATGTTTTTCCAAAGAGGACATATAAATGACAAGTACAGTAAAAGGTGCTCACCATCACTGATCATTGGGGAAATACAAATCAAAACCACAGTGAGCTGCCACCTCACACCTGTCAGAATGGCTATTATCAAAAAGACAAGAGATGACAAGTATTGGTGAGAACATGGAGAAAAAGGAAACTTTTTCTATGTTGGTGAGAATGAAAATTGATATAGCCATTATGGAAAACAGTATGGAGGTTTCTCAAAAAATTAAAAATAGAACTACCATATGATCCAGCAATCCCACTTTGGGGTGTTTATACAGAGGAAATGAAACCATTGTCCTAGACACTGGTGCTCTCGTGTTCATTGCAGCTTATTCACAACAGCCAAGATTTGGAAACAACCTAAGTGTCTGTCATTGGACACATGGACAAAGGAGGAATGTCAAAGGATATATATATATATATATATATATATACCCACACTAATGGAATATTTTTCAGTCTTTTTAAAAAAGGAAATTCTGTCATTTGTGGCAATATGAATGAAACTGCAGTACATTATACCAAGTGAAATAAGGCAGCTAGAGAAAGAAAAATACCACATGGTATCACTTATATTTGGAACCTAAAAAAGAAAGTCAAACTTGTAGAAACAGAAACAGAAAGTAGAAAAGTGAGTGGAGCAGGGAACAGGGAGAGGTTGGTAAAAGGGTAAAATCAGACTGTCAGTTATAATTTTAATGGGTAAATGTCCCTGTGGACTATTCAGGGCTTTACAATTCACAAGATTTGATGTCATGTACACATCTTTGTAGCTCAATACATCTGTTTCACAAAGTTACAAACAATCTGTAACTTTAAAAGTACATGGGTTTTATTTTTGCCTGAATAATACATTCACATGATTAAAGATGTAAAGTGTAACAAGATACGAAGTGAGAAGCTCCCTCTTACCTCTCTCAACCTACCCTTCCTCTGCTTGCACTGCTGTGAGTAAGCATTGATTTCTTTTGTATCCTTCCATCATTTTTTCCAGGTATTATTTTCCACCTTTTTTTAAGGATTTTATTTATTGATTTTTAGAGAGAGGGGAAGGGTGGGAGAAAGAGGGAAACATTGATGTGCGAGAGACACAGATTGGTTGCCTCTTGCATGCCTTCAACTGGGGACCTGGCCTGCAACCCAGACTTGTGCCCTGACTGGGAATTGAACCATCAACATTTTGGTTAGCAGGCTGGTGCTCAACCCACTGAGCCACACCAGCCACTCCAGTCAGTGCCCTCCTTTCTTTTATAATAGGTAATGAACTACATATACTAATCTACATCATTTAATATATCCTGGAGATGCAGAGTGTGCCCTCATTATTTTTCTTACAGGTGCCAGTATTCCACTTTGTGTATGTGTTACGGTTTATTAGATTATTCCCCGCTGATGGACACTTGCTTTGTTCCCAATCTTTTGCTATTACAACATATTCTGTAGTCAGGGCTGCTGTGGAAAGTTGTGTACTTTACAAAGGTGCAGTTTATAGCACAGATATTGTAGATTTCTAGGAGATGGAAGTAAAGTGTGCTGAGGGAGGCTCCCTATGGTCCATTAGCAATGCTAGCTATTATGATTACCCTTCTACATACGCCATTCTGTATGTGCAGTTATAGCTAAGGATAAATTTCCAAAAGTGGGATTGCTGGGTTGCAGGGTAAATGCATGTGTCATCGGGCAGAGCTGGCCATCCATTTCCCCCTCTCATTAACGTCATGTGAGAGCGCCTGTTTCCCCACAGCCTCACCACCAGACCACACTGTCAAATGTTTGGTTTTTTGCCAATCTGATAGGTGAAAAGGGGTATTGCACTGCACTTTTAATTCACATTTCTACTGTTATGGGGCCTGTTGATCATCTTTTCATGCTACTTCTGTCGTATCACTTGTTCAGTGAGATGACAGTGCCCTGGGCTCATTTCTCTCTTGGGATGTTGGTATTTTTCTTCTCAATTTCTAGGAACTCTTCATAAATTAATTGATTATAGCATTGTTCGTGATAGGAATTACATCTGTTTTTCCAAGTTCATCACTTGTCTTTTGACTTTGCTTATTGTGGGTTTTTTGTTTGTTTGTTTTGTTTTGGGCCATGTAGAATACCTAATTTTGATGTAGCAAATCATTTGAAATACTTGATCAATTCTTAATGAAATAGATAATACAGAAATGCATTCCTCTTATAAAGAAATTCAGAACTTCGGCTATGATGGAGGTCACCCGTGCCGTCCCCAATCCTGTTCTCATCCCGCCTCTCCAAAGGCTGCCACTGTTACCCACTCTCCAATTTTTATTTCTGCATCTCCATTCATATGTAAGCCTGCACTAAAAATATACAGCATTGTTTTATAGTTTCCCAAGTTCTTCGTGGTTGACAGAGTTCTTGATAAGTACTTTGCAGATTCCAAACTTCCACTTTGGTTGGGAAAGCCCTTTCTGGTGGCTGAAACACATTAAAAGTTGCTAATTTATTCTTGGCCAGTACTGTTTTGAGGTTTTCTTTTTTCTTAATCTGCAAATATTTTTGGATGCATCTCTAAATTAAAAGACTTCTTTTTAAAAAACATCTTTGTTGAGCTATAATTCACATTCCATAAAATTCACCTATTTAAAATGTACAATTTAATGATTTTTAGTATATTCACAGAACTGTGCAACCAATGCTACAATCTAATTTTAGCACGTTTTAATCACCCCCTAAAAGAAACCCCATACCCTTTGGATTACCCCATTCCCATTTCTCCAACCCAGGCCCCTGGCACCTACTAATCTACTTTCCGTCTCTTTACAGTTGCCTATTCTGGACACTTTATATAAATGGAATTGGACACTAGATGGTCTCTCTCTCTCTCTTTTTTTTTAGATTATACTTAGTTATTTTTAGAGAGAGGGGAATGGTGAGAGAAAAAGAGGGAAATATCAATGTGTGATTGCCTCCTGCATGCCCTCTACTGGGGACTTGGCCCTAACTGGGAATACAACCAGCGATGCTTTGATTCGCAGGCCAGCGCTCTATCCACTGAACCACACTGGCCAGGACAGAATTGTACACTAGATGGTCTTTAAAAGTTTTCCTTTTATTTAACAAGCCACAATGTCTTTACAACCCCTAACCAAAACCAAAACCAAAAAAAAATCCACAATTCTTTTTATTTTTTTAAGATTTTATTTATTTCATTTTTGACAGAGGGGAAGGGAGGGAGAAAGAGCGGGAGAGAAATATCAATGTGTGGCTGCCTCTCACGTGCCCTCCACTGGGGACCTGGCCTGCAACCCAGGCACGTGCCCTGACTGGGAATCCAACCGGAGACCCTTTGGTTTGCAGGCTGGCACTCAATCCACTGAGCCACACCAGCCAGGACAATATCCACAATTCTTTAAATCATCAAATATCTTGTTGGTGTTCAAATTTCCAAATCTCATAAATAGCACATATGATTTTTTGCAACTTCATTGATCCAGGATCCAAACAAGGCCCACCCATGGCAACTGATTGCTATTTCTTTAAACCTCCTTTTATCTACTGCTTCCCTCCATCACTTTAGCTTTTTCTGGCACTTCATCTGCTGGAGACCCAGGTTATTGGTTTTGTAGAGCAGCATTGCCGGACAGAAATACATTGTGAGCAATATGTATAATTAAAACTTCCTAGTACCCATGTTTTAGAAAAAGAAAAAAGAAATACATAAAATTATGTTTAACAATATGTTTTATTTAACCTAACATATACAAAATATGATTTCAACATATAATGAGTTGAAAAATTATTTTATATTTTGCATTCTTTTTCTCACATTAAGCGTTCAAGCTCCAGCACCTATTTTTCACACGTGGAGCACACCTCAGTTTGCTCCAGCCACGATTCAAATGCTCAGCGGCCACCTGTGGCTCACAGCTGTCGTTCAACAGCACTGTTCTTGTTTGTAAAGTTGCCCACAGTTCAAATTTGGCTGATGCAACCTTGTCGTCTCTCTTACTGTGTCCTGATCCTTGTGTTTCCTGTAGACTTGGGCTTAGGTCAAGACCTCAGTCAGACTCAGGTGTGGAATTTTTGTTTGTTTCTTTTTCTTTTTTCCTGCCAGCACCAGCACCTTCCTTTGCAGAGGCACACCCTGTCCCATGGTCTCTCCTGTGGTGTCCTCAGCCCTCATGTCAATGCCCAGACATGTCAGTTCAGTAGAGATGGTGGAATGGCAATCTTCTCATTCCTAAATGTTTGACCATTTACCAACATTACATGGTTTTCCAAACTCTTCACAAATCTCTGTAGTTTTACAACATGTTTTTCAGTTTCTTTATGGTTTAAAAAAAATTCAGGATTTTTTAAAAGGGACTTTTTAATTTTCATACATTGTAGCAGTTATAAACTCTTCTCAATTTTCAAGATGCTTAATTCACTTGATAAATATGTGTTGAAATATGATAAATATGTGGTGGAACTGACGTTCCACCCTCAGAGCTGATGGGCCAGTGGGGAGGGGCAGATAAAGAAAAGTAAATAAACTAAATAACTTCAGATTATGATCTGTGGTCTGAAGGAAATGAGCAGGGTGGCGTGCAAGAGAGTATGGGTTGAGTAAGTGCTGTAACCTGGGTGGTCTGGAAAGGTCTTTCTAGAAGAGGATATTGAAGCTAAGGACTGAAAAGGTACCATGTGAAGGTGGGGAGGATGTTGTCACATCCAAGGTGAAGGGGACAGCAAGTGTAAAAGCTGCAAGGTGGTAACATAACAGAGGGATGCAAAGGAGGCTGTGTGACTGAAGAGAGCTCTTGAGCGGGAGAGAGGAAGAAATAAAGGGTGAGAGGTGAGGGAGCAGAGGTGCAGGGCCCAGTTGGCTGCAGAGACTTTGACTTTCAACCTGAATAAGATGGAGCCAAGGGAGGATTCTGAGTGGAAGAAGGGCGATGGAATGTAACCTGACTCAGATATTACCAGGCTCCCTTCGCCGGCAGGGTGTGGAACAGACTGTGAGGACAAGCAGGGAGATGGGAGACAATGGGGGGCAAAACCAGGGTGGGGTCCGTGGAGGTGGGAAAGTGTGTGGGTCCTAGATGTGTTGAAAGCAGGGTGGGAGGACTTGCTGGTGGATTAGGTGTGAGTGATGAGATAAAGGAGGAATCAAGGGTGATTCAAAGATTTTAGCTTAAGCACCTGGGTGGGTGGTGATGCTCTCCCTGAGATAGGTAAGACTATGGGAAGACAGGTTTTGAAATCAAGAGTTAAGTTTGGCCATTTCTTTTTTTTTTAATTTTTATTTGTTTATTTTTAGAGAGAGGGGAAGGGAAGCAGAAAGAGGGGGAGAGAAACATCAATGAGCCCTCATGAGCCTCTCATGAGCCCCTCACTGGGGACCCGGCCTGCAACCCAGGCATGTGCCGGGACTGGGAATCAAACCAGTGATGCTTTGATTCTCAGGCCCATGCTCAATCCACACCAGCCAGGACCAGTTTGGGCTATTTCTGATTTGGGGCAGAAATCCACAAAGAGATGTCAGGTAGGATTTCAGCTGTGTCTAGATTCTGGTGAGCAGTCAGGGCCAGGATGTAGACTTGGTCATCACTGGTGTGAGATAGCATCCAGAGCCTTGGGCCTCAACCATATCTCCATGGAGAGTGTATGTGTAAAAGGGTACAAAATCCAGGCCTGGAGTTCCCCAACCTTTAGAAGTCTGGAAAAGCAAAGGAAATGGACAACAGTCAGAGAAGAAGGTATTTCAAAAGAAGGGGGTGGGCAAATGGATGGTGACAAAGAGAGAGCAGTGTCACAAGAGCAGAGTCCAGGACTCAATGGAGGGGATGGGGTCCCAGGCCCCCACTGGGCGGGGGGTGGGGGTACTTTTAAGAGGGACAGTGTCACACTGCATCATAAAGGGAGGAGACAGTTCGGTGGAGCTCGGGGAGAAGGTGAGGAGTTCCTGTGTGATTATGTCTCCACACTCTGCGGTTTCCAGAGCCCTTCATGATTTGCAAAGCATGTTACTCATTTAGAAAGCATTTTGCAAAGTTCTTAGCTACAAAGCACTTTTTAGAGACAGAAAATTTCGCTTTTGTTCATGCCCCAGAGCAGCATTTCTCAAACTGCATGTTACAACCTACCTGTGTGGGTCATGAAATTAATTTAGTCAAGTCATGACCAGCATCTTTAGAAATAAAATAGAACATTGCGGAGTGAGTTGCACAGTGAAAGTCAGAACTGGGTCATGGAATCTCTTTTTTGTAAAATGTATTCTCACTGTGGGTGCTGTCAAAACATTTGAAAAACTGCCCTAGAGAACCTCTTTCAAAAAGTATGTAGGAGATCAGCACCAGAATGTTCAACGTAAGTGTTGCCTGCCAAGTAAAACATTGAAAAAAACCTCAATGTCCACCATCAGGAGAATAAAGAGCGTTTTATATTTATAAAACAGGAATACTGCAGCACAGTGGAATGAAATCACTTGATCTACATATCAAAATGGACAGATCTAGAAAACATACTGTTGAGCCCTGGCTGGTGTGGCTCAGTGGATTCAGTACTGGCCTACGTACCAAAGGATCACCAGTTCGATTCCCAGTCAGGGCACATGCCTGGGTTGCGGGTTGGGTCCCCAGTTAGGGGTGCACAAGAGGCAACCACACATTGATGTTTCTCTCCCCCTCTTTCTCCCTCCCTTCCCCTCTAAAAATAAATAATAAAATAAAATCTTTTAAAGAAAAAGAAAACATACAGTTGAGTGAAAAAAAAAGCAAGCTGCAAAGTACATGATTCTTAAAATAAAAAAAATAAAAAAAAAACACCCAGGATACTGTATAGGTTTGTGTGGGGAAATAATGAGATAGAGGTAGTAGAAGCATTGACACACATTTGGAAGGAGTTTGGAAGGGCACACCGACTCCAGGATAGCGACTGCCTTGCTGGGGGTGGGGGTGGAGTAAGAGGAGGATGTAGAGAGGGTTCCAATCATACCTGTAATGTTTTAGATCTAAAATATGTAAAAGTATGTAGTATTTGAAAAAGATCTCATCACGAGTATTTGTTAACTCTGGGGCGATGGGCATATCACTCTGTTTCCAGGGGAAATTCAGAGGCCTCCATGTGTCAGTTATTTAGTTGCTGGAAACGGGGTGGAGGTGGCACTTGGGAAAGGGACAGAGGTTGTGGCACATATCAATCAAGGCCCTCTCCATAAGGGGGCTGGCCTGGAGGAAAAAGAGTAGCTGCCTTACTCGGAGATAGAAAGAGCGCTGTGGCCGGGACTCATCTTGGAGCAAGGGACACGGCCACCACAGGCAGGAGGTCAAGAAATGCACAGCTCCATTCTCCTCCTGCTCTCTGACCCTAACTGCAGCGACCCGGGCCTACAGCCACAGGACCAGGAGAGCCTGTGGCACAGAGCATGGGTGCCATCGTAGGCGGGGTGGGGAGTGGCCTGAGGGGGCACACAGGATCTCTTACCTATTACTACACAGGGGCCCAGTTTCAGAGCGGTTCACATCTCACCATCGGCGTTTCTCACAATGGATGGTGGCTGAGCTTTGTGGAAATGCAGCACTTCGGTGTTCAATGGCTGGTACAGCTTTGCCGGTGCCAACATATTAAGTGTCAGCCTTGGGTGCTGGTGATATGATGCTGGACTATTCTGTCTTCGTGAAAAGTCCATAGTTTCAACACTGAGGCTGCCCAGGCTACCCCCCTGACCTCTTCCCCACCCCTGTCCACACCCAGGCCATGGATAGCCAGAAGCAGTTCACCGGTCCGGAAATCCAGTTCCTGCTGTCATGCTCTGAAGCAGATGAAAACGAGATGATCAACTGTGAGGAGTTTGCCAACCGCTTCCAGGAGCCAGCCCGTGAAATCGGCTTCAACGTGGCGGTGCTGCTGACCAACCTGTCAGAGCATGTGCCGCACGACCCGCGCCTGCGCAACTTCCTGGAGCTGGCCGAGAGTATCCTGGAGTACTTCCGGCCCTACCTGGGCCGCATCGAGATCATGGGCGCCTCACGCCGTATCGAGCGCATCTACTTTGAGATCTCAGAGACTAACCGTGCCCAGTGGGAGATGCCCCAGGTCAGATGCATGCTGGCCTGCGGGGCTTTGGGGACATGCTCCTTGCACGCTTGGACCCCACCCGGGGCTGTGCATGCTTTGCACCTCTGCTCTGGAGACCGATGGCCCTTTGCTCTGCTCGTGCAAACCCATGCCCACCCTTCCGCACACATTTTAGGGGACCCGCAGTGCCTTTGGACACCCTTGGTTCCTCCCCGCCCCGCCCCCCCCGCCCACCTCTTGCAGTCTTGGTGCACACATGGTTGCACACCTCCCTTTGGCTGCTTGTACACTGTGCCTACCATTTGCACACTCACCCTGGAAGCCCTTACAGTCCTGATGCAACCAAGCCCACACCTTCACGTACTGGAACCCACCCCTTGCTCACCTTCCCAGCGGCCTCTGGTGTGTCCTCTCTTGGCCCTGGCCTACCCATGCCCGCATTTTCCCACACTCACTCTGGGGACCTTGGGGGGTGCCTAGTATGCTGGCCTAGCCCCCACCAGCCACTGTATATGTCCTCAGGTCCTAGCACACAATGCCCATCCTACTTACTCTGGGCCCACATGTGAGTGTACCTCTTGCACACTCGGAGGATGTAGCTCTGGTACACCATATGGTTGCTTATCCTTCAGTCACTCACCTCCCACATGCCCTCACTGTATCCCTGGCACACTCATGATCACCCATACATACTTGGACCACCCTCTCAAACACCCATAAAAGCCCTCACATGTCCTTGGTGGCCAGGCCTACTTCTTGGTCTGGTGTGCCCTGGCTCAGCTCCTCCTATGCCCAACCCAAATATTTGGATGCCCTTACACACTCACTTACCCCAAGAGGACACTCATGTGGCCCTAGCACACCCCCTGCCCACCTCACACTTATCTTACATGTGGTTTCCATCACCTGCTGTCTCACACTCCCACATGCCCTTCACACACCCTCAGCCCAGCTGCACCCTTGTTGTCCAGTGGCCCTCCTGCTCACACTCAAATTGCACACCACCTTGCATACCCCTGCAAGGGGTGCCCCTTAAACTCATACTTCCATTTTGTTCCCCAGATGCCCCCAGGCACCTGCATTCTCCTTCACATGTTCTTGCACACCCCTTCCCACTCATGGCCCATGACACTTGCACTCCCACTGCCTCCTCAATAGGGCCCCTCATGGCTCCTCATGGACACCTTGCTCGTGCATGCCTGGGCTCATGTTCCACACTGAGCCCCATCCTCATGTACTGGGCCATTGCCCTGACTCCCGGGTCCCCCATGCACACTCATACCTGCCTCACATGCACTGACCCAATGAATTGTAGGCCCCTCAACACTAACACTCTCCCACCCCAATTTTGGCCCCAGGCTCTTGCGTATCTGCCCCCAGTGTCTGTCCCCACGTGCACACTGAGCCCCACATGATCACGTATCTCCCTGTCTGCCTGTGCCACCACACCTTCCTCACACCTGATTCCTCCCCTAGTTCCTGGGCCCCTCTCACAAGGTTCTTGTGCAATGGCCCCTTCACAGCGTCCACAGGAACCCTCCAGAGTTTGCACACTCAAGTTGTCCCCTTGGGGCACCATTGCACATTTACTGCCCTCTGCCCCCAATCTTGCCTAAAAGTAGTTGCACCATCCTTGCATCCAGATGTCTGCCACATCTCTAAATCCATCAGAAGCTGGGGCTCTTCCCTGGACCTTCGTGCTCCTGTCCATGCTCTGGGAGCTCTGCCCTCCCCCTTGCCCGGCCTGGGCTCCCCAAGCGACACTCATTTCCTTAGTGTGTTTCTTCAGGCATGCACATCCACCTGTTCACCCCTTCCTGTCCCACTTTGCACTGCTGGTCAGGAGTCCACATATGCCGTGTGGACCCGGAGCATTCCTGCAGCAGTATAATAGCAGCCAACACTATATGGCATTTATGAGGTGCCAGCTGCTGTTCCAATCCCTCAGCATCTATTAACTCATTTAGCCCTCACACCAACCTTGTAATGTAGGCCCTACTATTGTCCCCCAAATACAGAGGGGGAAAATTAGGCCCAGAGAGTTACATGGAAATCACCCAGCTACTCAGAGGTAGAACTGGGATTTGAACCCATGTAGGCTGGCCCCAGAACCTTTGCACTCAAGCTCTGTCTCTCAAAGAAGCTAAAATCATGGATTCTGGAGCCAGCGTGTCGGGAATTCCAATCCCACATCTGCCACCTATCAGCAGCGTCATGGGAGCTTGTGACTTTCTGCACCTCCATTTCCTTATCTGTAAAATGGGATTAAGAGCCCTCTGGCTCAAGGGGTTGTTTGTGAGGGTTGAATGAGATAATATATGTAAGATGCTTGGTACAGGGCGTGGCCTAGTTGAAATTCTTACAAGAGAAACTACAGCGAGCGCTATATACGTTTACTATTAACGAAAAATTTTTTTGCTTTAAATTAGTAAAATATAAGTATGCAATTATAAGTAATGCTATTAGCCACTGCGTAGAGCTGAGGCTGCTCTACTGACCCCTTGTCCCCGCACCGCGCCCCCGGCCGCGCCGCAGGTCAAAGAGTCCAAGCGCCAGTTCATCTTCGACGTGGTGAACGAGGGCGGCGAGTCCGAGAAGATGGAGCTCTTCGTCAGCTTCTGCGAGGACACCATCTTCGAGATGCAGATCGCAGCGCAGATCTCGGAGCCCGAGGGCGAGCCCGAGGAGGACGACGACGAGAGCGCTGCGGCGGCGGGCGCGGAGGGCGCGGAGGGCGCGGAGGAGGGCGCCGCGGGGCCCGAGGGCGCAGCGGGGCCAGCAGCGGCAGGCGCGGCGGCGCGAGTGGCGGCGGCGCTGTCTCGGGCCCTGCGCGGGCTCAGCTACCGCGGCCTGCGGCGGCGCGTGCGGCGGCTGCGGCGGCTGACGGCGCGGGAGGCGGCGGCGGCGGCGGGCGCGCTGCTCTGGGCGGCCGTGGCGCACGCTGGGGCGGCGGGCGCGGGGCTGGCGGCGGGCGCGCTGCGCCTGCTCTGGGGCTCGCTCTTCGGCGGTGGCCTCGTGGAGGGGGCCAAGAAGGTGACGGTGACCGAGCTGCTGGCAGGCATGCCCGACCCCACGGGCGACGAGGTGCACGGCGAGCAGACGGCCGGGTCCGGCGGAGACGCAGACAGCGAGGGTGCGGGCGAGGGTGCCGGCGACGCCGCGGGGGGCACGGGCGACGAGGAGGAGGCGCACGAGGCCGGCCCGAGAGGCGCCGACGTGGCCGTGGCTGACGGGGGCCCCTTCCGGCCTGAGGCGGCCCCGGGAGGCCTCGGTGACATGGGTGACACGACGCCCGTGGAGCCGCCCACTCCAGAGGGCTCCCCCATCATCAAGAGGAAGCTGGGGGTGAGAGTGCAGGCGGGGGCTTCCGGGTTTGGGAGCGATTGGGGTTAGGAGGGATGACCAGAGGAGAAGGGAGACTCTCAGAGACAGGCATGAACAGAGGGAAACGGGAGAGAGAGCCTGAAGACAGAGAGACACTTAGAGACACAGAGAAATGGACTCAGAGGCCTCCACCTGGAGAGAGGCTCCTGGTGAAAAAGGTGTTGTTTCTGTGAGAGGCAAAGAAAGAGGTATCTGGAGCCACAGAAAGCGAGAGCTCCCCAAGACTGAATTTGAGGGGGAAAGGCGACCAAAACCTAAAAACAGTCGAGATGGGGTCATGGACACTGGAAAAGACCCTTGGAGATCCAGGTGGCTGTTGGGGACTAAGTCACCCACGTGACCGAGGCCCCTACGGCATCCTCAGGCCCTTGGCGCTCTGAGTGCCCCATGGGGTGTGGTTGCCCCAGGATGGGAAACATGAGGGAGAAGAACTCCACTCGGAGCCAGCCTGACCCTACACAGTGCTTGGGCAAGACGCTCCACCTCTCTGAGCCTCAGTCTCCCCTCTGTAAAGTGAGAATCATAATCCCTCTTCTTTCTAGTGCAGGGACAGTAAAAAAAAAAAAAACCTTAGATGGCCCTGGGGAAATGACCAGAAAGGGACAGAGATGAGCAGGCAGGTCAACACTGAGAGGCACTCAGGGATGGGGGGTTGGCCCTCATGCTTGCCCTACAACGGCCAGGTGGATGGAGAGGAAGAGGAGCTGCCCCCAGAACCAGAGCCGGAGCCAGAGCCTGAGCCTGAGCCTGAGAAAGCCGAGTGAGTGGCCTTGGGGCCCATGGTGCCCAGCCCCTGTCATTGCCTCCCTTCTGTACTGAGAACCTCCTCAGGTCAGGGCCCAAACCAGGAGGCTGTCTTGGGCACCCTGTGTCCTCAGCATCACCCAGTCCAGGCTCAGAGGAGGGGCTCTGTGAAAGGAAGGAAAGAAATGAATGCTCCTCTCTTACTCCCAAGTCTTTGGGGGTACGGGCCATCCTCAGAGCACCTTCCCCCATGCTTCATCTCGGTCTTCTTCATCTTCCCCATTTTTGCTCACATGTCTCCTCCTCCAGGCAGCCTACCTTGACACCACCTCCCTAAGTTGAAGGGGTGTCTCCTCTAGGCTCCCACAACCCTCTGAGCTTCCCTCATGCCAGTACTGACCGCACTAGGTTGCCACTACCTGGTGACAGATCTGTACTCTGTTGGACTGGAGCCCATGAGGACAGGGTTGTTTCATCACTGTGTCCCCAGTACCATCTACACCTGGGCCAGGCATGGGGGTGGTCCCCCAGTGCATGGCTTTGAATGAATGAATAGGTGAATGAATGAACAAATTGCCCAGGCATCTCCTCGCTCTGTCCTGCCCTGCAGTACCGAGAATGGGGAGAAGGAAGAAGTCCCCGAGCCCCCACCAGAGCCCCCCAAGAAGACAGCACCCCCTCCAAAGAAGGAGGAAGCCGGAGGTGGGGGCCTGGAATTCTGGGGAGAGCTGGAAGTGCAGAGGGTGAAGTTCTTGGTAAGAATCCAGCAAGAGCATGCTGAAACTTCCTCTTCACACCACCTCTCCTCCCCACCCTACTCTTGATTGAAAGCCAGGCTGGGAAGAGGGCAGAAATGTCCCCAGACAGAGCCAGGAACTGGGCACAGGGCAGCACTTTTAAGGGGTCCCCACTTTGCTCTTCAGCCCCTCCCTGCTCGTGATCGTTATTTCAACCTCCACAGCTTTGCTCATCTGGGGCCGCCTTCCTAGGCATCCACCCCCATCCTCTGTCTGGAGCTAAATTCCACTGAGGCCACATCTCTGTTCCTCCTACCATGGCCTGTTTCTTGGCTGTCAGCCTTCAGGTTGGAGCCACCACAGCTACTCCTATGGGCGGGACAACTCATCCAGGCAGGAAGGAGGGAGGGCATTTGGAAGGGCAGGTCCCAGGGATCCACCTGTCCAGTCTCCTTTCCCAGGCCCAGCCTGTCATGAGGAGCTGAGGGAAACATGTTGGACAGCAGGTGGTTCCGTGAGGGTTCTCAGGAAGGATGAGGGATGGAGAGAAAAAGAAGGGATAGGTGGAAGTGGGTGTGCCCTGCCTGGGGTAAAGCAGACAGGGTGACCTCACATGGAGCAGCAGAGCAGAATGGTTGGGAGCGTGGACTCTGGAGCTTGACTGCCTGACTTTGAATCCCACATCTGTCACTTCTTGGCTATGTGACCTTGAGCAAGATGTCTCATCTCCCTGAGCCTCAGTTTCCTCATCTGTAAAGTGGGCATATTAGCAGTACCCACTTAATAGGGTTGTGGTGGGAATTAAACAAGTTCATGCAAAGCTGCCAGCCCAGATCTTGGTATACAGTAAGTGCTAATAAAGAGGAGGTTGTGGGAACAGATACTGAGGATGCAGCTGCTTGTTTTATGGGATGAGGGTGGCCTGTGAGCTCTTTCTTTTTCTCTCGTAGAACTACCTCTCCCGGAACTTTTACACCCTGCGATTCCTTGCCCTCTTCTTGGCATTTGCAATCAACTTCATCTTGCTGTTTTATAAGGTGCTGGTCATGAGGGGCCAGAAGGATCTGGGCTGTGGGGTGGGAGGCTTAGCCCCTAACAAGTTCACAGGGCTCCTTCAGTTCATGCAGGACAAGGTGTTGGGCCTGGGGTTCCCAGAAGGGTTCAAGCTGGACACCTGAATCTTGGGACCCCACTGGGGGTGAGTGTGGGTGTGTGGGTTCATCTGGACCGATGCCTGAGTGCCTGTAGGAGTTAGAACAGGAAGCCAGTTCTGGGTTTCATGCTCAGCTCTGCCACTTGTCAGCCCTGTGTCCCTGGGTGCAGTCCTTCGCCTCTGCAACACCCATTAATTTAGTTAAGTTTCTTGGCTTTCACATAAGCTAAAGAGAAATTTGGAGAGAGGAGGAAATGGGGAACTCATGGAATGGAAGGAAAGGGTTTAAGAACCAGGCTTCCTGGAGGACAAAGGGGTCTTTGGGGTCTTGCCGGGGATCTAGATAATCGGACAGAGAAGCCTCTAGCAGAGTGATCAGAGTATGGCTTCTGTGAGATTGAATTCTGGCTCCACCACTCACTGGCTGTCAGCTACCACTAATTTTAGTATTGGTGTAAATATTAGGAGTCAGTCTCTTTAAGGCTCCACTACCAAGGTGATTGACTGTTTTCAGTCCTCCTGTCACTCAATTCAGTAGTCAGATTCCCAGAGCAGAGTTTGATTTGCTAAGTAGGGTCCTGGGCCCACCCTGTGATCTTGATTGACAGTTCTGTCAAGACTGTATCTGACAGGGCCCAGTCCAACCTCAGAAGTGGAGGCTGTTAATTTCATTAGTGGGTTCTGGATATGGCAGAGCAGGTGCCAGGACACTGGAGTCCCTGCTCTGACTTCTGTACCCCTTCAGGTCTCAGACTCTCCACCAGGGGAGGATGACATGGAGGGCTCAGCAGTTGGGGACCTGGCAGGCGCAGGGTCTGGTGGTGGCTCTGGCTGGGGCTCAGGGGTCGGTGAAGAAGCAGAGGGCGATGAGGATGAGAACATGGTGTACTACTTCCTGGAGGAGAGCACGGGCTACATGGAGCCTGCCTTGCGTTGCTTGAGCCTGCTGCATACGCTGGTGGCCTTTCTCTGCATCATTGGCTACAATTGCCTCAAGGTGGGCCATGAACATGTTTCTGGGCAGGGGGCTGTGTGTGTTGCGGGGGAGGGGGTGCTGAGGCACTAGCTGAGAGGACCTGGGCAGGGGCTTGGGGGTCTCACACAGTGGTTGGGACAGAGGGGTCCTGGCGTTGGGTAGGGGCTGGGGGACAGGTACAGGATCGGGGTCTACAGCAAGAACGATATTCAATCTGGGAACTGATGTGAGTCATAGCTGAAGAGCCAGGTCCTATGATCATTAATTTCCAGATCAAGAGGCAGATTTCATCATTGGGAAGGTATCTGTGAAGGGTCTCTGGGGTCTCAGACATAACAGGGGTGCCAGTGGGGATGCAGAGTCTGACATCAACTATGCCTGAGGTTTGTGATGCCCCATAAGCAGTGTTATGAGAGCTTCAGTTTGGATTCCATTTTAGACCTGACCATTTTAGCAAATCTTGATACTTTATGATTGGATGAACAGAGTTCTTTTGGCTTAGACATTTTGCATATGCGGTTCCCTCTTCCTGGAATGCTGTGCCCCACTTCCACCTCCTTTCACCTACCTCTGTTTTATTCATCCTTAAGGCCTGAGTTCAGGCCTCCCTCCCTTGGGAAGCCCCAGGCTGTGTCAGGCATCACTTCTCAGCTCTCCTGTTTTTCTCCATCCCAGACCTGACCTCTGCCCACCTATCCCGTCACTGCCCTGATCACTCTGAGAAGGCTCCTCTGATGTGGGGGCTCACACAGGCTCCAGCGAGATGTTCTGGCTCCTGCTGAGACTATGGTCTCCTGAGGTGCCTGACGCCAGCCCCTCTGCCTCCCTGCACAATCTAGGTGCCTCTGGTGATCTTTAAGCGGGAGAAGGAGCTGGCCCGGAAGCTGGAGTTTGACGGCCTCTACATCACCGAGCAGCCTGAGGATGATGATGTGAAGGGGCAGTGGGACCGACTGGTGCTCAACACGCCGTAAGGGCCCAGCCCCCACCTGTGGGTGGCTTAGGGGAGCACAGCTAGGTTTCCACGCCAGTCCCTGCTTCCTCAAAAGACCAGGGTTTCAGTCACTGCCAGCCCTGACTGATTCTCCCCAAGCCTTGGTCTTCCTCTCCATAATATAGTCACATTTCCTGTGCACTAAGGTGCCCGTAGGTGTGCTGGTGACACATGGAGATTTCTCAGTCCCAGCCTTGGAGATTCTGGTTTAGGTGGAGCCCAGGAACTTGCATTTTAAACCCTGCCCCCATGGGGAATTCTCACCCAGGTGTTATGAGTGAAAGCACCATGAGGGAAACATGGCATCATTTGATTTTTAAACTGAGCCCAGAGAGGGAAGGAATGAGTGTGTGAGGGCTAAGTGGTGGGACTATGGACCCCCTAACATGCACTCCCAGCCTATTCTATTTTCCGCCCCTCAGACTGAGTCCCATTTCATGTGCCCATATGGGGGGTCAGCATCACTAGAGGGGAGACATTTCTAGAATAAGAAAACTAGGTCAGGTTTGAACCTTGGGTTGGCCACACCCTAGATGAGAATTTTTGGTCAAGTTCCTTAGCCTCCCTGTGCCTCAGTTTCCTCATTTATAAAATGGGGATAAATAATAACACCGACATCACAAGGATCTTGTAACTATGAAATGAGTTAATATAGTTTCTGAGGCACAGTGAGTCCTAGATAAGGTTGAGAAGTTATTTTCTTATGGGGTCCTGCCTAGTACGGGCAGTGTGAGGGGGGAGAGAAGCCACACCAATTACGTCTCTCACTCATCGTCTTCATCGAAGGCACATTTAACTCACACAGTCAAGCACACGTACTTAACAAAAAGACAGAGAAACATCTATGTAATATCTCATCTGCCCAAGACCTTGACTTTTAAAAACCATTTCCCACAAAAAGGACCCAGCTCCTTGAAGAAGGGGCAGATTTCAGGGCTGGGGTGGGTAAGTGCAAGATGAGCCTGGATTGTTCTGTTGCATCAGAGAGCAAGGAGGCACTGGATCAAAAATGGTGCTGTGCTCGGGGGACCCCACCGCCAGCTAGCAGGGGCCCCCACTGGACAAATCAGGGAGAGTTTGAGCATTGATAAAGATGCGAAGTGCCATGAGCTGAAGCACATGCAATAGTTCTAACTCCACGGATTCATGATAGATCTCTGCTTCACCCCACCCTACTCCCTGCAAAAAGAAAAAGAAAAAAACATTGCTGCCTGTGCAGGGTGCTAGGGCAACAACTTGTCAGTCACAAAACTGGTTAATGAAGGGCCATAATCATCAAATAACATTACATAAAACTGTGTGAGAAAGCACACGACTTCCCCTAGAGCTGGAGCCGGCCCAGGCTGCTGGCTAGGAGTCCTTCCTACCCTTCACACTCAAGAGCCTCCCACCTGAGTGTAGGTCTGGGTTTTTTGTACATTTGGGCTTTGAATGCAAGTCCCCTGCCTGACCTGGGTCCCACCAAAAGACAGCAGTGGGGGTAATGGTTGGCCTGAGGCGAACTTCACCAGACCTGAGTCCTTAGAGCCAGGCCCCAAGTGAGTGTGGGGTTCCCTGTAAGAAAAACATTGAGATTTAAAACCACCCTGTCCTGGCTGGTGGCTTCTATTGCTTCCTGTCCTGACATCTAGTGTTCTGTCTCTCTTAACAGGTCTTTCCCCAGCAACTACTGGGACAAGTTTGTCAAGCGGAAGGTGAGAGGGCATTTATGGGGAGATGGCTGGGATCCCGTGCTGGGTCCCTTGCTGCCACCAGGCCATCCCAGTCCTATCAGATACTTGCTTTGTGTGCGATCTTGGATGAGGAGCAGCTCAGTTTGTCCATCCGGAAATGGGCATAATAACCACCCCTCACTCTGTAACGAGATGACAGGTTATAAGCATGACATAGTGCCTGGCACAGAGTAAATACTCCATTAATAGTAGTTATGAGGGAGGAAGTGAGAAACACTCTTTTTTAAAATTATATTTTACTGAGCATGCTGTTACAGTTGTCTTCATTGTTCCCCCTTTGCCCCCCTCCACCCAGTGCCCCCATTCCTTCAGGCATCCCCCCACCATCGTTCTTGTCCGTGGGTCATGTGTGTAAGTTCTTTGGCTTCTCCATTTCCTGTACTGTACTTTACATCTGCATGACTATTCTGTACCTACCTATTTGTACTTCTTAATCCCCTCGCCTCTTCACCCATTCCCCGCCTCCCCCCTCCCATCTGGCAACTAACTTCTCTTGCTGCTTTTAAGAGTCTCTCTTTATCTTTAACCTTTGTCCTTTTAATTATGATGTATTTTGGAGTGGGCCTCTTTGCATACACTCTCTGGATGCGAAGTACAGGAGTAGGACTCTGCACTTCCTGAACTTGCACGTCTGTTTTCTTCACCAGGTTAGGGAAGTTTTCTGTCACTATTTTTTTCAGATAGATTTCCAATTTCTTGCTCTTTCTCTTCTCCTTCTGGCACCCCTATGATGTGAATGTTGGACCTCTTGAAATTATCCCAGAGGCTGTTTATACTATCCTTATTTTTAATTCTTTTTTCTTCTTCTTGTTCTTTGTGGTGGTTTTTTGCTTCCTTATGTCTCAAATCATTGATTTGATTCTCAACTTCATCCATTTTACTGTTGTTTCCCTGTAAATTGTTCTTCATTTCTTGCTGGGGTTTTTTTATGAGCATCCTTATAACCAGTGTTTTTAACTCTGCATCTGATAGATTGCTTATCTCCATTTCATTTAGCTCTTTTTCTGGAGCTTTGATCTGTTCTTTCATTTGGGCCATGTTTCTTTGTCTCCTTATTTTGACAGTCTCCATGTTTCCATGTATTAGGTAGAGCTGCTTTGACTCTGTGTCCTGGTAGTGTGCCCTAATGTATTAGGTGTCTTATGGGGTACAGAGGCACAGCCTCCCCTATCACCCAAGCAGGATACTCAAGCTGCACCCTTCATGTGGGTTGAGTACACCCTCCTCTTGTAGTTGAGCCTAGGTTGCTGTTGGCAGATCAGTGGGAGAGATTTGCCCAGGCCAGACAACTGCAAGGACTGCTGTGACCACTGACCACCAAGCCCCGCCTTCCATGGAGGATCAGCTGTGAGGGGCAGGGGGGTGGTGCTCCAATGTGATCTGTGCCTGTCCACTGGGTGCACTGGGGTTTCCCTAATGGTGCAAGCCAAGTTCAGCCCCCACTTTTGTTTTGCCTGGGGCTCTCAGCCTGAGTTGTAAAGCAATCTTAGACGGCTGTTACTTGGGTTGGGCTTGGAGATTCCCAGGCAAAGCCAGGCTGTGAATCTAATATGGCTGCCACTAGGGCTCACTGAAGCCAGCTGTTGCTTGTTTGATATGATTTAGGAGCCAAAACCAGCCACTCTGATAGAAAAGCAAATTAGGTAGGCCCTTAGATTGGGTGGGGCAGAGCCTCTGGGGATCTCCAAGGCGGGTCAAATGGTGTTATCCAGGTTTATGGAGTCTCAGATATGGAACCAGCTTATTGGCTCTGTGGGGGGAAGGTCTAGCAAAGAGACAATGGACTCTGCTCGCCTTGATGCCAGACACTTCAGTTTCTCCCTGTGTACCACCTCTCAAGCTGCTACTCTGGTGCTGGGACTCAGAAGGAGTGAGTCTGAGTAGGTGAGTAGGTGAGTGTAGGATCTTTATGAGGAAGTGCTTGGGACTCCAGAAGTTTCTTCCACAGACTCAATCCCCACTGGTTTTTGCAGCTGGGCCTATCTTGGGGATTGTCTTCCTGGCACTGGAATCCTAGGCTGGGGGCCTGGTTGGGGTCTGGAACTCCTCACTCCTCGAATTTTTATCCTCGTGGGTGTTGGACCAGCCCATTCCACATCTGCACCCCTCGTACCAGTCTGGATGGATGTGGTTTCTTTAATTCTGTAGTTGTCAGACTTCCATTCAGCTCGATTTCTGATGGTTCTGAGTGATGGTTGTTTTATATTTTAGTTGTAATTTTGATGTGGTTGTGTAAAAAGGCGAGCCATGTTTACCTATGCTGCCATCTTGACCGGCAGTCCAGGCATACTCTTTTAAACACAGACTCAGGAGCCAGATTGCCTGCTTTTCTACTCCTAGCTGTGTCAGTCTTTCTGTGCCTCAGTTTCCATCATATTCAGAGTGAAGTAATAATAGGATTCCATAGGGTTTTTGTAAAGATTATATGACCTACCACATAAGCAGTATCTGGCATATAGGAAAACATTAGATATGTATTGCCTGTTATTATCATTTATCCACTGAACAAATGTTCATTGAGCACCTACTGTATGCCACGAACTGTTTTAGGGACCTGGAATCCAGCAGTAAACACAACAGCAGTTCTGATACTCGAGTTGAAAAGATATTTGGTGAACACATTTATAGTATTCAAGTGGTGATAAGTGCTACAGAAGAAAAAAGGCAGTGGAAGTGTGTGGCCAAGAGAGGTTGCTCTTTCATGTAGGGCGGTCAGGAAAGGGCAATGGGCATGCTAATTAATAGGGAAGTGAGGGAATGAGCCAGGTAGAAATCTGGGGGAAGAGTCCCAGGCAGAGGGAACAGCCAGTGCAAAGGCCCGAGGCAGGAGCGTGCTTACTGTATTTGAGGAACTAGGAGGAGGTCGGTGTCTGCAGCAGAGTGAGTGAGGGGGTGAGTGGAGAAGATAAGTTTATAGATACCAGGGGGCCCAATTGTATATGATTCCTTGCCTACCTACCTAATAATAAGAAATTACCCCAATTAATTTGGCTAATGAATTGGCTGGACTTTGTCACTATTGGACCCTTTCCCCACAGATCCAAAGAAAGCTTCAGTCCTTCTCACTAGAAAAATTTACCCCCAATTTCTCACACAAAGTTCTGAGTGTCCCCAGAACCCACTATGCTGGCCATGGCCCTCCCCAACTTCAGCTGCGTCTGCATGGCCCCACCCTTTTCTGTGTAGGTCCTGGACAAGCATGGGGACATCTATGGGCGGGAGAGAATCGCCGAACTGCTGGGCATGGATCTGGCCACACTGGAGATCACAGCCCACAATGAGCGCAAGCCTGAACCACCGCCTGGGCTGCTTACCTGGTGAGCTGGGGAGGACCACCCCCCAGGCCTGAGGCAGGACGGGGGGTGGCCAGGTTCTGACCCTAAGGCATTTGGCCGTCCTTCTTCCCCCATCCTGCACAGGCTCATGTCCATCGACATCAAGTACCAGATCTGGAAGTTCGGGGTCATCTTCACAGACAATGTGAGGAGGGGCCCGTAGGTGGGGAGGGACCTACAGGAAAGTGTCCCTAGGATCATTAGGGGCTCCACCTCCAGGTATCCCTGACCAGGGACTGACTCCTGAGCCCCTGTGTACTTCTGATCCTAGGGTAACCTGACACCCCCAAGGCTCTTTATCCCCCAGAGTGCTGTTGAATATCCAGACCATGTCCTTCTGCAGAGAGTTCCCCAACTCTCCCCAGGATGGCTTCTCACCCAGAGTGCTCCTGATCCTCCAAATCCTCCCCAGCCAGAGATGGCACCCTGACCCCCAGAGCACTCCCAACCCTCTTAAATGTTCCCAGACCCCCTGGGTGTCCCGTTTCCCAGAGTGCTCCCCGTGAATCCCTGCAAACTGCCTGACCCCCGGCCCTGTGTGCCCACAGTCCTTCCTGTACCTGGGCTGGTACATGGTCATGTCCCTCCTGGGACACTACAACAACTTCTTCTTTGCTGCCCACCTCCTGGACATTGCCATGGGAGTCAAGACACTGCGCACCATCCTTTCCTCCGTCACCCACAATGGGAAACAGGTGTGGAGAGGGCCTGCCGGGGGCATGTGAACCTGGCAGGGGCCAGCGTGGTGGTCTGAGTAGGGGTGGAGGGGCAAGGGGCCAGGCTGGGCCACCAAACCAGGGGGTGTGTGGGTAGTGAGGCCCCAGTGGGAAGGACCACATGGGCTGAGCCCAGGTAAAGACAGGGAAGGCTGGGCATGGGGGGAGGGGCAAGCTGAGCCTGGAGCAGACCTGCCCTTTCCTGTCCCCAGCTGGTGATGACCGTAGGCCTCCTGGCGGTGGTGGTTTACCTTTACACCGTGGTAGCCTTCAACTTCTTCCGCAAGTTCTACAACAAGAGTGAGGATGAGGACGAACCTGACATGAAGTGTGATGACATGATGACGGTAAGACCCTCCCTCCAACGCTCTTGAGCCAGGGACCAACCATCCCTGGCCTTTAGTTTTCCCATCTGTAAAGGGGGTCAATAATAGTACCTGCCTCATAGACTTACTGTGAGGGCTCAGTAAGCTGATGCTTGTGAGGGACTTTGAATAGGTGCTGGACACATCATCAGTGCTCAGTAAATGATAGCCACCCATGCACCGTCATCTGAGTCTGTAAGTCTATCCTCATTGGAAAAGGTGCTCAGGCAAAGTGTCTCTGCTACTCACAAGGCTGCTTAGCACCCCCACGCTCTGGGTCCCCACCTGTCAAATGGATGTATAGTAACAATGCCTCCAGCCTAGGCTGCTTTTGGACTCAGCGATGCTCCCTGACCATCTTAGACTTACATATCTGAGAATAGTGCCCAGTGTGTGTTAAGAATTACATAAATGTTAGCTGCTGTCATCATTATCTATAATTAAAAGTTTCACTACAGTACCAGCATGCCACATGTTTCTATCTTATATTCTATTAGAATAATGGTGGTCATAACCTAAATCGAGTTTAACCTGCTGGAGGCATGGCCCACAGTTGAAAGAATCATCTCAGGCTTTTATCTGAGGTGCCCTGTAGTCTGGCCCTGTGCTCTCAGAACACAGCCCAGCTCCTCAGCCCAATGTTGGAGACCCCACCAGACGTGCTCTTGCCACTCATAGCCTTGTTCCTGTCACAGTCACTGGCCTTACCTTTTACCCAAGATAACTGGGTTCTCTCACTTCCTGGGGACACAGAAAGAACAAGTGTGCAGTCTCTCCCACGGTCCAGACAAATGATATCCCCCACTCTGCACAGAACCTTCTTGTGGTTCCCCAATGCCATGTGGAGAAAACCAAATCCCCTCACCATGGCTTATAAAGCTAGGGAAAAGCTAGCCTTGGCTGAGTCTAACCACAGTCTTTCTTGCTTTTTGCTCTCTGGCTGCCTGGTCTCTTTCACTTCCCCTAAGACCATGTTTTCTCCTGACACGAGCCCTTCGCTTCTGACATTCTCTCTGCCTCCCACCCTGGCCCTATGTGCATAACACCCCTTCACATAACACCTCTTTTTTCCACCTAAGTGCTGCCTCCTACAAGAAGCCCTCCCTGACCATTGGTTGAGCTTATTCTCCCTCCCTGCTCTTGCTCACAGAATCTCTATTTTCTAGTCTCACTGAAACTCTTTCAGTTCCTCACAGGAGCAAAATATATTCTTTCCTCCTCAGCGGTGACGTAGCACATGTGGTTTTCTCTGCCTGGAACAGTCTCCCACCTAACACCTGCTTCATGTTCCAGCTCATACATGTCCCCTCTTCCAGGAAGCTTTAGCTGCTCAACCAGGTTTTCAAGCCTCAAAACTTCCTGTGCTTCCCCATCTCACCCTGATCACATGGTGCCTCCCTCCTCCCGGCCCTGACCCCTCTTCCTGTGCTCTCCTCGTCACAGCCCTGACCACTGTCACTCTCTGGGGGCCTGTCTGTGAGTCCTGTGAAGGCAGGGCCCAGGGCTGTCTCAGTCAGTGCTGTGTCTCCTGCCCCAGCAGCCCAGGGCCCCGGGGATGCTGAGTGACTGATCGTGTGAACAACACTCTTCTCACCCTCTCCCTGCAGTGCTACTTGTTTCACATGTACGTGGGTGTGCGAGCTGGTGGAGGCATTGGGGATGAGATTGAGGACCCAGCTGGCGATGAATATGAGCTGTACCGGGTGGTCTTCGACATCACCTTCTTCTTCTTTGTCATTGTCATCCTGCTGGCCATCATCCAGGGTCAGTGCTGCGGTGCAGGAGTGGGAAGTTGTGGGAGTAGGGCTTCGTGCCCAGAGGCAAACTAGCTCCTTTAAGAGTGCAGGCCCAGGATCCAGCCTGCCTCTCCCTACTGTAAGACTTCGGGCAAGTCATCTCTCTGGGCCTCAGTTTTTCCGTCTATATAATGGAGATATTAATGATAGGATCTTCATATGGTTGTTATGAGAATTAAGTCAATTCATATGTGTTAAGTGTCTCAATAAACATGAGGTATTAGTATTTTTAGGAAGCAAGGTGAGATGAGGGAGATAGGAGATGGGAGGCTCAGAGGTGGGTAGCCAGAGCTGGGTCAGAGGTTGGGCACTGACTTGCACCCTGCCCCCCCAGGTCTCATCATTGATGCTTTTGGAGAGCTCCGAGACCAACAAGAACAAGTGAAGGAAGATATGGAGGTAGGTCATGGCAGGGGGCGACCCAGAGGGATTATGGCACCCTGGGGAATCGAATAGGCCCCGACTCTGATGTCTCCCACCACCCACAGACCAAGTGCTTCATCTGTGGCATTGGCAGCGATTACTTCGATACCACACCCCACGGGTTTGAGACCCACACGCTAGAGGAGCACAACCTGGCCAATTACATGTGAGCATGGGCCCACTGCCCAATCAGGATGGGGGTGTGGCCACCTACACCTAGGAGCAGGATAAGGGGCCTAGGCCAGTTTTGGGAAGTGGTTGTGGTGTCAATGTCAGTGGATTCCCAGCCAGCCAACCAGGAGAAGGTAAGGATGATCTTGACCTGTCTGCCACTGTGCTCCTGCCCCCAGGTTTTTCCTCATGTACCTGATAAACAAGGACGAGACGGAACACACGGGTCAGGTACAGGGATGGTAATGGGAGGACATTGGGCAGGGATGTGGAGGGTTTTAATATAGGGTCAATCAACAGGTGGTATTAAAAAGCCCACACCATGCCCTGGCTGGTGTGGCTCAGTGGATTGAGCACTGGACTTCAAAGCAAAGAGTCACCAGTTCGATTCCCAGTCAAGGGCACATGCCTGGGTTGCGGGCCAGGTCCCCAGTTGGGGGCATGTGAGAGGCAACCACATATTGATGTTTCTCTCCCTCTCTTTCTCCCTCATTTCCCCTCTGTCTATAAATAAATATAATCTTTAAAAAAACTCATATCAATATCAATCTGCTCTTCCCCATCCCCATCCCTAGGAGTCTTACGTGTGGAAGATGTACCAAGAGAGATGCTGGGACTTCTTCCCAGCTGGCGATTGTTTCCGCAAGCAGTATGAGGACCAGCTTAGCTGAGTCGTCCCCAGCTGGCCCCTACCTCAAGTGCCTTATTCTCAGAGCAAGTCCCTTAGCCCCAGACCCCTCCTCCCAAGGCCCCTGGGGGAGGGTGACCATGAACTGGAGAAATAAAGTTTGTGCTACACCCCTGACATCACTGTGTTGGATTGTTGACATTTGGATAGGGGGAGTAGGCCTCCAGGAATTCTGTCCTCCCCCCAACCCCGGAAAAATAAGGTGACAGCAGAGGCTGAAGCCATGTTTATTGGGATAAAGGGGCATGTCAGATCACTAATGTGGGTCTGTCGGGAAGGGATGTGCAGGGAGTGGTTCCTAACACCCCCTCCCCAGGGACACATTCCAGGGACTCATTCCTGGATATAGAGGTTGCTGGGAGCAGTAGGGTCATCTGCTGGGCGTGTCTCCACCACCACAGGCCTGGGGAAGGGAGACAGAAGTAAGTTCATTCATTTGCTCATTCATTCATAAAGGAATTCATAGAGCCTGTAACAGGGTAATGCTGGGCCACAGCAGTGAAGGAGCAGACATGGTCCCTGCACTTGGGGAGCTCACTCTAGAGCGGCAGGCCAACATGCATCAGTGAGTTACATGAGTGCCAAGAAGCAATGGTCACACGGCAGGGACCCCTGGCCCCAGGGGTCAGCCAAGGTGCCTCCAGGAATGGACAGTGGAACCTAAACAAGGCTCAGGAGGGAACCTGGTGAAAGGACAGGGAAGAGTGTTCTGGGCAGAGAGAACAGCCTGTGCAAAGGCTTTGAAGCAGGGGAAGCCTGAGGACTGGCGGCATAATGTTGGCTGTGGCCAGAACTGGGTATTTATCTTGAAGCCACAGGAGGGTTTCAAACATGGAAATCGACCAATTCAGATTTAGAATTTAAAAGACCCCTCTGGCATGTCAAAAGTTCACAGGAGATCCTTGAAGATCTCACTGGCTAAATCTGGGAGTATCTGTGCCTCAAATAATGATAGTAATAGATTATATATAACATAGAATAAAATGGAAATCCATGAAACTATGATGAAATACACACACACACATACACATATAAATGGTGGAGCATGGAGAGCTTTTCCCTACAGTAGAATGACAACTAATAAATGTAGAAGAAATGATAGAAATGGAAAAATCACCATTTAGTAACCATCCTAATAACAGATTCAGGCAAAAATCTAGTAGATGAAAGTCTAATGAGAAAGAGTGTATTTACAATCTCAACAATGCTCCCCAAAAGATATAGTAGTCTTGCCTGGGCTGGTGTAGCTTAATGGGTTGAGTGCAGGACTGGGAACCAAAGGATCACAGGTTCAATTCCCAGTCAGGGCACATGCCTGGGTTGTGGGCCAGGTCCCCAGTAGGGGGCATGCAAGAGGCAACCAAACATTGATGTTTCTCTCCCTCTCTTCTTCCCTTCCCCTCTCTCTAAAAATAAACAAACTATGTTTTTTTTTTTTAAAGATTTTATTTATTTATCTTCAGAGGGGAAGGGAAGGAGAGAGGGAGATAAATATCAATGTATGGTTGCTTCCTGTGCATTCCCTGCTGGGAAGTGGCCCGCAACCCAGGCATGTGCCCTGACTGGGAATCGAACCGTGATCTCTTGGTTCACAGGCCCGCGCTTAATCCACTAAGCTACACCAGCCAGGGCACAAACTATGTTTTTAAAAAAAGATACAGCAGTCTCTTCCCCGCCCATCCATAGTTTTGCTTTCCAAGGTTTCAATTACCTGAGGTCAACTGCAGTCCAAAAATACTAAATGGAAAATTCCAGAAATACACAATTCATAAGTTTTAAATTGCATGTCATTCTAAGTAGCATGATTAAATCTTGTACTATCCCACTCTGTCTCACCCGGGTTGTGAATTGTCCAGCGTATCCACACTGAATACACTGCCCTCCCACTAGTCACTTAGTAGCCCCGGTCACCAGCTGGACTGCCATGGCACCTCAGTGCTATGTCCAAGCCTAACAGCACGCCCCAGTGCTTATTACATCACTCATCTCAGTTCATCCGTCACACAGGTGGTGCCTCACCTCACCTCATCATGAGAAAAAGGGTGAGTTCGGTACAATGAGATTCTTTGAGAGAGAGACCACATCCATATAACTTTTATTATTGTATACAGTGGAACCTCAGCTCTCAAACTTCATTCATTCCGGCAAACTGTTTAAAAAGCAGTTTGTTTGAAAACCAAATCTCCTTTGTCGCCTGAGAGATGCATGAGTGATCACACAGGGAGCACCATGAACAGGTGGTTGGGCAGAAAAATCAAGACCCGAAGTTTTCTTAGACAACCAGGGCCTTTTTTTCGTGAACAACTTGGTCAAGAACCAAATTGTTCGAAATGGAAGATGTTCGAGAACTGAGGTTTGACTGTATTATTATAATTGTTCTATTTTATTATGTTATTGTTGATCCCTTACTGTGCTTAATTTGTAAATTAAACTTTATCATAGGTATGTGTGTACAGGAAAAGAAACGTAATATGCATAGGGTTCGGTACTGAGGTTTCAGGACCTAGAGTCTTGAAATATATCCCTGCAAATAAGGGGTGACTACTGTACTTACTAATAGAAAGGGAGAAAAGTAACTTTATACAGAAGTGTGGCAAACTGCACAACTTAACCAAATGATCAAAGAGAACGTCACCAGGAATCAGACAAACTGACATGTGCCTCCGATACGATGCAGTGAGAAGGACACACCATCACTTCAGTGCAATTCCTGCCCAAAATGCTGAACCCAGAAACCTCTAACCCAATTGAGGGACATTCAGTAAAATAATTTTCCTGTATTCTTCAAAAGTGTCAAGGTCGCCCTGGCTGGTGTGGCTCAGTGGATTGAATGCTGGCCTGTGAACTGAAAGGTCACCGGTTCGATTCCCAGTTCAGGGCACATGCCTGGGTTGCAGGTCAGGTCCCCAGTTAGGGGTGTGCGAGAGGAAACTGATCAATGTATCTCTTGCACATCGATGTCTCTCTCCCTTTCTCCCTCCCTTCCTCTCTCTAGAAATGGGTAAATAAGTCTTTTTTTAAAAGTGACAAGGTCATGAAAAACAAAGAAAGTCTGAAGAAATGTTCCAGGCTAAAGACTAAAGAAACATGACTCCTAAGTGCAATCTGTCACCCTGGATTGTATCCTGGGCCAGAAAAAAAAGTATTATTTTTTGGTTATAAAAATTATCATTGGGCCCTGGCTGTTGTGGCTTCATGGATTGAGCACAGGCCTGCGAACCAAAGGGTCACCAGTTCAGTTCCTAGTCGGAGCACATGCCTGGGTTGCAGGCCAGGTCCTCAGTGGGGGGTGTGCGAGAGGCAACCACACATTGATGTTTCTCTCCCTCTCTTTCCCTTTCCCTTCCCCCTCTATCTAAAAATAAATAAATAAAATCTTTAAAAAATCATCATTGGGACAACTAGTGAGACTAGAATGGGTGTGCGGCTTAGAAGGTAGTGATGTCTCCATATTATTTTCTTGATCTTGGCAGCTGCATTGTGGGTTGTAAAAGCATGTCCTTGCTCGATTTAGTAAACATACACTGAAGAATACAGGGGTAAATGGGCATCGTGTCTGCAATTCACACACACATAGAAAAAGATATATATAGAGAGAAGCTAAAGCAAATGTGGTTTTAAAAAGTTAACATCTAGGGAGTCTGGGTGAAGGGGCGTGTGTGAGAGGGACTACAGGGGGCAGAGATGGAAACAGGAAGAGTAGGTGACAGAACGTCCGGGCCAAAGATTCAGGTGACCAGAGACACCTCAGGATGCCCTCTCTGAATCAGAAGCTCCCCTCCCAGATTCTCTGTCCCCTCCCCCAAGTCTGTACCTGGGGGAGCCAAGCAGACGGAAGGTGAGGGTGGGGTCTCTCAGCTCCTGAAGCAGCTGGGGGAAAAGATGTGTGTGTCAGTATCTAGCATACTCCTCCCTCTCCCTTAAAGAGAACAGGAGGGAGTTCTCTGAACTTCCAGCCTCAGATCCACAAATAATCATTCTTGCTAATACCACTCACCAGCTGTGTGACCTCAGGCAAGCTACTTAATCTTTCTGTGCCTCAGATCACTAACCTATGAAATCACAATACCTACCTGATAGGTGACCACGAAGGTGAAATAAAATACAAATATGTAAGGACAGGGTCTGACACATAGTGTTCGATGAGCTAAGCACCATTTTCACCCTGTCTTCCCGATGAAGAAAGTAAGGCACAGGAAGGTTAAGTCATTTGCCTAAGGTGACTCAGCTGGATTCCAACCCAGGCAGTCTGGTCCATGTTCTTAACCACCCACATATCTCTATAATAACTCCTATTTTACAGTGGGGAGACTGAGGCTCAGAGAGAAGCAAAGTCTCTTGCATATGGGATGAGCTCTAGACCCAAGGCACCCTGGGGAAGGGAAGGGGACCTGTCTGAACTGAGGCTGGAGGAAGCCTCTCCTCTAGAACTTCATACCCTGACCCAGTTCTCCTGGTCCATCCCACGAGTGAGATGGCTGATTGGGAGGGGCAGGCTGTGGGTTTCCTGATAGGGGAGCTTACCTTGTCAGAGCCCAGAGCCCACACCTGCACTCCATGCTTCCAGAAGGCCTGCAGCTGTCCCCCGACCATAGCTGGGAGGAAAGCAATGCCTGTTACCCTTGGGCATCACTTGAGCTTCCCCTCTGGACCCCAGGCCCTCCCACCCCTGCACATACCCACAGCCTCCACGGCTTCGGTCATGGGGATCTCCGGGGTTCTAAGCCCCCGGACCGGGGCCCCCTCTGGAGTCACCAGCTTCAGAGATCCTAGAAGTGGATAAAGAGAGGCCTTTAAGAACGGGGCTTAGGTTAGTTACGGAGGAACTAGACAATAAATTCAGCGTGAGAAGCAAAACAAGGCCTGGAGGGGTCAGCGTTTCTGAGAGGCACAGGGTCTGGGGTTCGGAGAGCTAGGAACACTGAGGGAAAGAGGGAAGAGCGTCCTTACCGTCCATCAACACCATCACCTTGTCTTCCTCTACCTGGGTCACCTGTACTGGTCCCTTGTGCTCTGTTTGAGAAGAGGGGTTCAAGGACCAATTCCGCCGCCTTCCACCTTCCTCCTTGGCATCTTCTCCATCCCGGAGTTAATAGGCTAAACCCCACTTACTATACCCGCCTCTCTCCCCGCCCAGACCCCACGCCAGGTTCAACAATGATGCCTCGGCCTAAGCCCCGCCCAGCCACCCAGACCCACCCCTTCCGTCAGCACCTCCCCAAAGAGACCCGGTCCTACTCACTAGTGCTCATCTCGCCCAGCCAGCAGGACAGCGCGCCGAAGCGCACTGTGTGGAAGAGCACCGACTTCGCCGGCCGCCCGGGGCTCACGCCGATACACACGGCGGGCAGCTCGGAGCCTGGCCCTGTCAGCAGCGCGAACACTGGCAGAGGCGTGGGTAGCGGGAACAGCACCTGCTGCGGAGCTCAAGGGGGAGCAGCGGGCTCAGAAGAGGCTTGGGGCGGGGCCTGCGAGGGGCAGGGCCTTGAAGGAGACTGAGCTTGGGGCTTCCCAAGTATTTCCTGGGCCTCAGTCTTGGGAGATGCCAATATAGAAATTTCAGGGGTCGAAGCCTCGGGGGGGTTAGGTGGTGCCTCTTTAGAAATGGACAGGTGTGCCCTCAGAGTCGTGGTGGCTTCCGTTTGGGGGCGTGCTGCCCGATGACAGAAAAGCAGGGCCTCCGGGGGCGTGGCCTCAAAAGCAGCAAAGTCTCAGAGGCTCAAAGGACCCGAATGGGGTCTCCTTAGAGACCGGAGGAGGGGCGGGCACAGGGATACGAATCATAATTAGGCCAAAGGTGAGGGGCAAAGCTTAAGGATTATAAAGCTCTCGAAACCGGGAGCCTCTAGTTCTGAGGCTCAAGGAACCCTCCATAGAAGCCAGCCTCTGCAGGCCCTCCTACCCGGATCAACAGGAACTTGTTCATGGGCTGGTACCATTGAAGCAGGACCACGGAGGTCTCCAATGCTCCGCACAGGAATGGTCCCCCCGAGCTCGCGCCCTCCGCTGTCGGGGTAGGTAAGGACATGTTGGGGTCAATCTTCTCTCCCCTTTCCCTCTCCCAAACGGTAACATATCTTTCCGCGGGTTCTGGATACCCTGCCTTAACCCTGCAAACCCCTTGGGTGGATCAGCCCAAGCCCTGCCCATTCCAGCCCCCTATCTTCTCCCCAGGAGGTTCTCTCTCACCCACACAGCAGGCCCGGCAACCTTTGGTGTCCTGGATCTTAGTGGAGACCATGTTCTTCCTGCAGAAGAAGGTAGGCAGGAATGGAAGGTAGGCAGGAAGGGGGGCATTACAGGGGCCTGTGGTGCCATAAGGGGCTGGTACCTTGCCAGTAGCCGGTGGGGACTAATGTGAGAGATGGGGCTTCCTGATCTGGTCTCTTTCCTTTCCAGCAGGCCCAGGATGCTGTGAGAATACAGGTGGGGGGTCTTTCCTGCAGTGTGGGAATACATAGGGGAAGCAGGCAGTTACAGACACTGGACACTCCCACCTTTCCCTGAAGCTTCGCTCAGCCCTATTGCTTTGTCTGAAATTCCCAAGCCTTCCACCTTAAGCACTTTTCACTTACTATTTTTCACTGACATGTTTTAAACACCCCCTGGAGGCCAGGCACTGTGCTCGGCACTGGTGAACAGTGGTGAGTAAAAGAAATTATGTTCCTTGCCCTTCGGTGCCTGTAGCCACTTAAGAAACTGTGGACACTTAACTAGTCAGATGAATACGCATTACAAAGTTCAGAAAGAAACCTATCTAGAAACTCTTTTAAAGTTTGTCATCACAGACATTAACTAGCTCATGAATCCTATTTGGCTTGGCGTTTCCCCACGCCAAAGAACTTATATGTATGAACCATGGACATGAACTAAGTGGGGGAATGCTGGTGGGAGAGGGGGTGCACAGTGGAGGGGAAAAAGTGAGAGAAAAAAATGGGACAACTGTAATAGCATAATCAATAAAGTATATTTAAAAAAAGAAATTCTTTTACACAAACTTTATAAAACAATGACACAAATTTTTAATCTATAACTTGCTCTATTTTAGTAGTGTGGGGTAAGTTCTCATGAACATTCAAGAAAGGTAAAAATTACTTATTGTAAAATTCCCTCAAAACTGACTTGACAGGTGGGAACTAGTGTGAGCCCCATTTCATTGATGGGGAAACTGAGACAGGGAGCAGAAGTCTCCTGCCCCAAGTGAAAGAGTAAGACTTGAACCTCAGGCTCTGTGAGCGGGGAGCCTAGATTTTTATCAGCTGTGCTCACCTACCTCCCCCCGACCTTTGACCCCTTTACTTCTGACCCCAGCCCTTCCACTCCCCAACAGCCAGACCTGAGAGAGACATGAGGACATTGTTGATGGAGTACAACCAGGTAGTCCGGCTAGGAAAGAGCTGCAGAAAATGGGGGAGACAGCTCCTGTGAGACCCCGGCCACCCCCAGCTCCAGTCCCTGCCCTTCACCCACCCTGGGTGCTGTCCCTCACCATCTCCAGCGTGGCCTCCTGATCATTCCGGTTCAAGATGAAAATGCCTTCCTCTGCCCCTAGGATCAGGTGCTGGTCTGGGGGGAAAGGCCTGCTTCATCCGGGGGTACCTCCCAGACCCCCACCTATCTGATCCCAGCCACTGGCACTCTGTCCTCCAGCCCTGACCCTCAGCTCTCTAATCCACACGCCCACCTCATCACTCCCAGCCTGTGTCCCCAAATCTGAACCGAAACCCTGACCCAGTCCCTCCAACTGGTCTCCTCACCTGCTTGACTCCCCACGTTCTGGTGGCTTTTCTGTCTCTGCCCCACACATCCTGGCCCTCTGTCCCCGCAGTGCTGACCCAGGCATCGGACACGCCTCTCCAGACAGCCCTCTAGGTTCTGTCCCTCTCTTCCCTCCCCAGATCTGGCCCCTGGAGGCGATCCTGTCTCAGCATTGATCCTCACACTCAGACCCCCCAAATACGGCTTTTTCTGTCCAGCACAACACTCCCCAAACGCTATGCCGTTTCTTTAACATTTACCTCTCACTGACCTTGTCTCCATATCTTCGATTCCCAAATTCTGTCCCTTTATGCTACATTCTAATCCCTAAAACTCCTGACCCCAAAATGCTAATCTTAGTTTGCCATTAACCTCCAGCTGAGGTTACTGGGGCCCAACTGTCCCCCATCTTGTACCCCAAACTCTGACCTTTCAGCTATATCTGATACTCAGAGCCCCCAAGCCCTAATTTCCTAGTTTTTACTCTCCAACTCAACTTCACGATACCCATCTTTGGCTCCTTTAGCTCCAGGTTCTGTCCCTGCTGCAGCTTTGCCCCTCCTCACTTATGAAGACCCTTTCCTGGTCCCTGCCTTTGTACCTTCCATCAAGGCCCCTCCCCATCCCACCCCAAGTTCTCTTCGACCCTCCTGAACGCCCACCTTTGGTGGAGGGGTGTGTCCAGGCGGCCGTGCTGTGAATCCGGAGGGGGCAGCCGTTGAACAGCTTGACAAGAAGGGCACATCCCTAGGCAGGCCGTGGGCAGCAGGGCACGAGACCAGCAAAGGGAGGAGCGCACAGGCAGGTGCAGTGGTTAGGACTCCGGAGGAAGAGTGCCAGGGTTCACATTCTGCCTCGTCCTCCTCAAAGGTTTATAACCTTGGCAGGCTGCGTACCCCTCTCTGCCTCAGTCCCCCCTCTGTGAAATGGGGGGTAATATCCACTTCTATCTGTACAGGTTTACACCACGTGAAGACATGAGATCGATGCCTGGCACGGAGGATATCTGCTCCACAAATGTCATCTATAATCGTTATTACTCTTCCCACCCCCATGTCACCTGACACCCCCAGTCCCACTTAAAGGTGTGAGTCCCCAGCACAGCCGGCCTCACCTTTCTCTTCATCTTATCCTTCTTGGGGGGCAACAGTGGGGGCTGGTCAGACTCTCGGGCAGGTGGATTCCACAGTGAGGGTTCTGAGACAGGATGGGGGAAAATCAGCTTCCAAAGCCCCCCACCCCTGCCCACCTCCCACCCTAGCCTGCCCTGTTACCTGAATGGGCAGTTAGATGGGGGCTTCTAGTGGCTGGGGGAGGCCCAACCTGGGGGGTGCGTGGGGGAGGACCACTGGCACACCGGACCAGCACCCCCGGGCTCAGCTGCTCTTCTTCCCCTGGTCCCCAGGGACCTTCGTCTGATGGAGAACGGAACTTGGGCTTTAAAGACAGAGAAGAGGGGTAGGTAACACATTAGATGATCTCTGAGAGGGGGCTAGAACTGAAATTTGGCCAGAGCCCTGACCCTCTCCACAACGTCCTGCCACCACTCCAGCCTTCCCCTCTACCCCCACATCAACACACTGCAGCAACTAAAGGGTTAATGCTGGGTGCACCAGCTATTGACCAGTGTCCATCAGGCTAAACATTGGTTCAGGGGTGCTGCTTCCATACCCCAATGGTCTCATGGTCCCATATCCCAGACTTCGAGGGTCCTGGTGCCTCAGACTCCTGCCCTAGAATGCCCAGTATCCCAGCATCTAAGGACTGTGACCTCCTGGCCCCCAACCCCCCAGCTCTTACCAGGACCTCACCTTGGGGGGCAGCGGAGGAGGTGTGTCATATGCAAGGGTGGGGCTGAAACACAAAGACAGGATAAGCAGGTGGAGGTGTGAGGAACAAGGATGGGGTGGTTCAGGGCTGGAGGTCTGAGTTCAGAAGGGTTAGGGGTGACTGGAGCTGAGAACTAAAGGATGAATTAATCAGCATGATGACAATAGCAAGAGCAGCTCTTGGAGATCAAATGCTGACAAAACATCAAGTCTAAATCTTCATGGCCACCTAGCAACACAGATCATCTGCGCTCCTGGGGTCAGGTTCTACCACGGTGCCCAGCCACGTGCAAGCCCATTACAGACACAATGTGGGCCCTGAGGCTGACACTGGCCTGCAGGCTGGGGGCTGGCCTGCTGGGATTGAGGCTGGGGTCTCGGCCCAAGATCTAACGTGTGGGAAATTCCCAGGGGCCAAGGTTTAGTCTGAGGTTTTATGAGCAGACGAGGAAGGATGAAGTCCTGTGACTGAACTAGGGCTACAGTTGAGATCTGGGGGTTGGAGCAACATCTGGGAGGAGCTGGGGACTGGGATGTGGAGGAGGGTCCAGGGCTGAGCCAAACAGATGAGGAAAGAACTCAGGCTGGAGCAGAAGGGATTCTGGAAGGAACTGGGGTTGAAGGCATGTGGGGACTGAAGTTAAGAGTCAGGTCAGAGGTCCTACAAGAAGGTGGAAAAAATGTAGGGACTGGAGTTAGAGTAGGGTTGACGGTCAGGCATCGGAGGTGAAGGAAGAAGGTAAAGGGTTGAGATTGGGTGGGGTTAGGGAACAGGGGTTGGGGAGGGAGGAGAGTGTGGGCTCGGCTGGAGGTTACGATGGGGTCACAGGTTGGGGCAAAGAAAGGTGGGAGCCGCACTGAGGGTCGAGTCGGGGTCGGGAAGGCGTGGTGGAAGGAAAGTCTGGGCTGAGGTTGGGGTCAATGAGGAAGTAAGGCAGCGGTTACAGAAATGCAGGGGCTGGGCGAGGGCCCGAGGAGCGGAGGTGCGGCCTCTCTTACATGTCCACGTCGTCGTAGTCATCATCGGACTCTGACAGGTGCCCCCTGAAGAGTGACAGGCGTGAGCCTCGGCAGTTTCCACACCAATCCTAGCCCCCTCCCCACCCAGCCCGAGGGCCCCTGACCTAGGACTGCTGCTCCTGGGGTCTTCGGGGGGCTGTAAGCGAGCCTGTGGGATACCAAAGGGTCAGCGGTGGCCTAGGGGACAGGGAGGGTGTCTGGGGCCAGTGGGGTGGGGGAGGGGCATCTCACAGTGCCAGTTGCAGGTCTGGACTCCATTCCTCTGAGCTTCCTGAATTCCATGTGCCGCCCTGGAAGTTGGAAAGTGGGGGGCAAGGTGACACACAGTGAGCTAGGGAGATGGATTTAGAAATACAGTAAAACTGGGGGGAAGGGGAGCAGTCGGCATCATAGGATTGAAGCTGTCCCCTAAAGGGAGGGATCTTCGTTTATAGGGGTCTTATTTGGGGGCCAGGGTTTGGGATTAGGGACATGGGGGCTCAAAGTAATGACAGAGTGTTCGGTTTCAGGTTCCATTTGGGAATCGGGTCTGCCATATTTCTGAGGTCTCTCTGGGGATCAGAGTGGTGATGGGAACCCTGATGGGGTCTGTTTGCAGGTCAGAGGAGCAGGCCTCTGGAGTCACCTTGAGAGGTCAGGTAGTAACGGGGTTCTCTGGGGTCACCTGTGGGTCAGATGGTGGTGAGGGTCTCCGAGGGTCTGTTTGGAAGTGATGAGTGATGTGGAGGTGAAGAGAGTCTCTTGAATCTATTATAGGATCAAGGGTCCCCAAGTTTGAGGACTCTACTCACGACAGCAATCTGCATCCGGAATCCCCAGCGAGCTGGATCGGTGTGTGGATCTGATCCGCCGAGGGATGGCAGGGGGTGGCTGGGCAGGGCGACAGCTGCATCAGGCCACTGCCTGCCAGCAGCCCACAGCCCTGTGGGCTCAGCCTGGAGCCCTTGACTCTCCCATAACTTCCATGCCCCCAGCGCTGTGCCGAGCCTCCCATCCGCCCTCCCTTTTTCCTCCCGCGAGAGGCTGCAGGAAGGTGTTCCAGGTAGCGGGCACAGCCTGAGCAAAAGCTGGGAGGTTCCAGGGCTTCTGTCAGCCAGGACCACTCACCTCAGGCTCCTCATCTTCAATCTCACCAACAGGGGCCCCCTTCCCTGGGTTCCTCAGTTTGTCGAGAAGATCTAGGATCAGGCCTCTATTTAGCCCAGGCTGGGATACCAGCTGATGCTAGGGGAGGGGAGGAGGGTGTCAGCAGGCTGAGGGCTGGTGCGGACGGAGGGAGACATTGGGGCAGGGGCTTGAGAACCTGTCTAGGGGAACAGCAGGAGAAGGCAGGAAGCTCTGGGGAACCAGCAGAAACCCAGGGAATTCTGAGGAGTTTGAAGGTATTAAAAGAATTTAGGGATCCCAGTGTGGGGGCTGGAAAATTCTGTTCCAGAGTGCACCCAGGGATGGGTCTTGAGGCCCTTGGGAATTTGTGAGTTTTAACAACTCAAGATACCCTGGAAAAGGGTCTGGGGTACAAGTTGGAGGGTCTTTGGGGGGTCCTGGGGAATTTGAGGGACTAGGGACTAGGGCCATGGGGTTCTGTGGAACTAAACCATCAATGTTCTAGGGAGCCATAAGGCCCTGGGCAATTCTGGGGTGAGAGTCTGGGAGGGTTTCAGGGAGGGAAGGTTTACACTGAGCATCTTGGTGGCACCAGGTCGTTTCTTGGGGTTCTTGGTGAGGGTGACTTTGACAAAGTTGTGGAAGGCAGCCGACCTTGGGAGGAAGAAGCCACGTTCTGGGGTGAGGCACCCAGATACTTCCCATCAGACCATCAGCCCTGGCTCTGCCCTCCCTCATCTCACTGTCCCTACCATTTGCCTTTGTCCTTTAACCGGGGCGGCTGGTAGCCACTCTTGGTCATGAGGAAGAGAACTCTAGAAGAGAAGGAGAGAACATGGAGTTCAGACTCCCAGTGGGGGCAATGGGGGCCCCCAGTAGTAATGAAGTCAGCAGAGAGCAAGTGAAGAATAGAATGAGAAAGATGCTTAGCCTTTACCATGCCCTGGGACACCCCTCCCAGGGAATACCACGTATCCCATTATATAGCGATGTGAGTCAGAGGGAGGCCCAAGACAGGGATCCCTGAGATGGGGGTTCCTGGTACAGAGGGCTGAAGAAAGGATATTCTGGACTGAGGGGATCCTCAGGGGTCTCAGACTGGGCTCAAAGGAAAGGGGGTCTCCTGTAGGGGGATTTTGATGTGGGGAAGCAGGTTGGTGGGGGTGTTTAGGGTCGGGACTGGGTGGGGTCTCTGGGCCCAGAGGGACCAGCCACACTTGCCTACCTGAGAGGGTGCACATCAAAGAGAGGTGGCTGTAACTCAGCTAGTTCGATGGCTGTGATGCCCAGGGACCAGATGTCACACAGCTCGTTATATCCCCCCTTCAGGGCCACAGCTGCCACCTCTGGAGCCATCCTGCAGGCAGAGACCCTCAGAGAGTCAGGAATGACATAAGAAGGGGAAGGGAGACTCCTTGGTGTGGCAGTGGGGGGAGGAGAGAGACAGAGAGAGTAGAATGGGGCATAGAGAGAGCCAGCTGTAGAGAGAATGATAAAGATGGAGACAAAGAGACAACAGGAATAAAGATGAAAGATGGAGACAGGAAGGCAGAGAGAGACAGAGACAGATAGGAAGAGAGAAACAGAGCCACACACTGGGACAGAAAAAAGACAGAAATCAACATATAGGGAAAGACAGATCAGGATAAAAATCAACACAAACACTGAAATGCAGAGGTGGAGAGGGGCCCAGGGGACCTAGATAAAGAGAAAACTCAGGAGGGAGGTGAAGGGAAGGTAGAATGTTCAACAGAACAAGTCAGAGGCTGGGAAAGGAGCCAGAAGAAGAGTCCCAAAGATTGGGTGGAAAAAGTTACCACCCCCCACTCTACCCCCAGCCACCTGCCAGACATTCCTCACCAGTAGGGTGTCCCAATGAAAGAGAGGCGTCGAGCCAGCGTTGCCCCAATCTGGGCTGAGATTCCAAAGTCAGCTGGAGGCAGAAGGAGAGACAGAGTGACCTATGGTCCTCTATCCCCTTCAGCCCTCAGCCAGTCCACCTCTCTAGCCCCAAGTCACACTCACCCAGTCTGACCTCCCCAGAGTCATTGATGAGGATGTTGGCTCCCTGAGGGAAGGCGGAGGGATTGGAGGCTGTCAGAGACCACCAGCCCTAGCCCAACACTGCCTCCACTCCCTGGCCCCCCAGACCGCTAGCCCACAGCGCAATACTACCCCAAGCCTTCAAAATACCACTCCCATCTCCTGGGCCTCCCACCCACCAATGCCACCTTTCTGCCCCTAGACCACCTTGATGTCCCGGTGTATCTTCTTCTGTGAGTGCAGATAGGCCAGTCCCTGCAGAGAGGGGTGAACATGGGGCTGTGAGAGCCTGGGGGCTGGAGCAGGGCCCTGCCCCCACCCAGGCCCACCAGGCCTTTTCTTACCTGGAGCACTTCTCGGCAGACGTAGCTGATCTGCAGCTCTGACAGGGGACCTGTCACTGCAAGGGTCACCCCAGCGCAGTGTTGGCTGGGAACCAGGGAACCTGACCCAGGGAGCCCCTGGTCCCAGCCCAAACTGGCTGAGAGGGTGCCATGTGGGGAGGAGGGTACAGGATGGGACAAGTGGGAGGGGAGGTGGGGGGGGTAGTCAGTGATAGAGAGAGGGAACCAGAAGCCAGAGGGAGACAGATTCATTCAACAGACATTGGTAGTGTGTCCACTGTGTACCAGGCCTATGGTAGGCACTTGGGACACAGCTCTGAATGAAAGAGACAGATCCCTACCCTCGTGGAGAGAACATCCAACAGTAAACCAGATAAATAAGTAAAACATGCAGTACACAAAATGCTGATAAATAAGAAAAAGCAAGAAAGGACAACAGGAAGCATGTGGGAAGGCTATGACATTTTACAGAGGCTGGTCAGCGGAGGCTGCTCTGTGAGGGTGACAGGGTGGAGATGTGAGCAGTAATGCTTGGAGCGGGAACCAGAGCCAGCACAGAGGCCAGGAGGCGGTAGGATACCTGGTGGGTCTGCAAAGCAGCTAAGTGGGTGGAGCGGAGGGGAGACCGGAGATGAGGTTGTTCAGCTTGGGGTGCAGTGGTGGTCAGACTCATGGGCCACCGTGAGGAGCTTGGGCTTCTCAGAAGGAAATGGAAGCCATGGGAGGGCTCCCAGCAGGGGGTGTGGGGCTTTGCAAAATGAGGGAGGCAGAGACAGAGACAGACGGAGAAGCAGGAACAGATCCAAATTGGGGCAGGGAAAGAAAGATGGTCAGAGACCAAAAAGTGGGAAGACAGGCGCCGTGAAAAAGAGAGAGACACAGAGGGTGGAGTAGAAACGACAGAGAGGTAGGCAGAGACGAGCTCTGACAATCCAGCTGTGTGAGTCGCTTCCTCTCTGTGGGCCTCAGTTTCCCCACGAAGGACTTTTTTTTAAAAAAGACTTTATTTATTTCTTTTTAGAGATAGGGGAAGATAGGGAGACAGAGAGGGAGAGAAACATTGATTGGTTGCCTCTTGCACTTCCCCAACCAGGGGTCTTGCCCACAACCCACGCATGTGCCCTGGCCAGTGACCAGTGACCTTTCAATTTGTGGGATGACGCCCAACCCATTGAGCCACACCAGTCAGGGGCCCACTGAGAACTTCTTAACAAACTCCTTCCTTTTCTAACATTTGAGGTGTTGGGATGGAGGGAGACAGGGAGTGGTGAAAGACAGAGGTAGGCATAAAAAATTGAGAGGCGATCACAGGCTACTCCACCCCACCCTCATATTCTCTGACAGTGAAAAGCAGTGTGAGAGAAAGAATCAGAAATTCATTCACTCGTCAGTGAAAATGGGGGCCCTACTATGAGCCAGAAATGCAGAAATACTCAAATACAAATAGACCTTGGTGAGAAAATGCAGGCAGAGGAAGATGGGGAGGGGCGAGTGGAAAGATCATTGCATACAGAAAGACTGGGGCTGTCGGGTGCTGGTGGGAAGGGCCCAGGGCCCACTTGGTAACCACAGTACCCCCAGCATCATCCAGGCCAACCCCAGGGCCAAAAGAAGGGCTCATTGTGTGAAATGTGGACCAGAAAAACAGTTCCAGGAGACACAGACACAGAGAGACAGGAGTGGTGGATTGTAGGGGTGGGGACCGCCTGGATCTGCTTGCCTTTCCACTCACCTTGGTAGATGTCCTGCAGAGAACCGGCCCCACAGAATTCCATGCAGATCCAGAGTTTTTGCAGCCTGTAACAGTTTAGCAGTAATAATGATAATAACAACAACAACAACAATAATAATAGCAGTGAAGTTATTTTTTATTGCACAGACCCTGGTTCACCCTCTTGCTCTGAACTTTTCACGTAACAGCTGTCACCTCTCTAACTCCTCTTGCCCACAGAATAAAATCATCCCACTTCCATTTTATAGGTGGGGAAGCTGAGGCTCAAAGAGGAAATGTACGTTCAGGATCCACTGGCCTCAAACCCATATCTTTGGGCTCCTAACCCAGGCACCCTTTGCTGTCCCATGCTAATCTAGAAGACAGGGCAGAGATCTCCCAGGTTGAGGAAATTCAGAGGGGAGACAGAGACCCAGGGTGCCAGGTCTGTGGGACAGAGTCATTATTGAGGCATCTGGGATATTAATTTGGGGTTCAGGGAAATTAGGGGATATTAAAGAGCAGAGAGTGAAACTGGGGGAACCAAAGGGTACAATAATGAAAGATTAGTTTTAGGGAACTTAGTTTCAGATTTGATTACTATGAAGAGATCAATTTTGGTACCCCTGGTCCCAAATGGGAGTTCTGAATTGGAGGTTTGAGATTAGGGGATGTCCTGGTCAGAAAAGTGGGACTTTGGACTGGGGATCAAGTTAGGGGTGACTCAGCTAAAATGGGGGTCCATGACTGGAGCTCAGGTTGGGGGGCATCCTGGTCATAAATGGGGGCCCTGGTGTAGGGGCTGAGTCCAGGGGAGGTCTGAGGCTCATTACCAGAGATAACTCCCATGGTAGGCCACGATGTTGGCGTGCCGGCAAGTTTTCAAGATAAGGATTTCCTTCTGAAGCGTGGAAACATCGTCATCTGCGAGGGAGGGTGGGAGAGAAAAGTCTACTGCAGGGAAGAAGCATGGGGACGATCCCAGTGCCCCAGGAGGTGGAAGTCGGGGTGTGAGAAAGGAGCTCCTGAATCCTCTCCTCACCGGGCTCCATCTTCACCATCTTCAATGCCATCAGGTCCCCGGTCACCTTGTCTCGGGCCTTGTAAAGGGGAAGTTGACAGTCAGGCAGGCTCCATTCCCCTGAATTCCTCTTCAGCATCCCTGAGCCAACATCAAGGACTGGGACCCTTTCTCATCCCCTTCCCTTCTTGGGCTTCACCCCAAAGGCCACTGGCTGGAGGGTGATGGAGAAAGGAGAAGTGTCCTCACCTTGAAGACTTCTCCATAGGTGCCGCCACCCAGCCGCTGCAGTAGGTCGTAGTGGTCCCGGGGGTCCCTATTAAAGATGTCAGGGTCCACGAGGTCCATTCCTGGGAGCTGGAACTGGGCCTGTGCCCAGGGGCCAGCAGGGCCTCAGAGCTCGAGAGCTGGCACCTCCCTCCCTCCCCACACACCCTGCACCCGCCTTGCCTCCACTGGCTGTGGCCTCCCCCTTCCCCACTCTCATTTCCTGCCCCAGCGCAGGGCTGTGCAGCCGGCTCCACCCCCTGTCCCCTGGGCCCTGAGAGCCTGTGAGGGGCAGCTTGCGTTGGGACCCAGGGGACCCCTCTCCACCTTCATGGCCCTGGGCTGAATGTAAATCAGATGCAAACTACCTTAAGTGTGATCTGGTGGGTACCTCAGCACCCCTTCCCCCATTCTGGGTGGTGGCTAAAAACCGCAGTTGAACTCTGCTGAATGAGAGTTTGGCCACAACCCAGAGGTGGCAGGCCTGCACAGGGATGACCATTCAGTGTATATTAGTGTTTACCTTGGGCACCAACGTGCACTTAGTGGAACTCCCCTGTGCAGTGTGAAGAGCAGTTGACATGCACATGCCTGGATACACACGTGCATAATGTGTGTGTACCCAGAGTACATACTTCCACATGTGACACTTGTCAGTGAGTGCAGTGAGCAGAATCTGTACCCACATTTCCTGTACCCGCATAACATTTTTTAAAATTTACTTATTTCTAGAGAGGAAGGGAGGGAGAAATAGAAGGAAACATCAATGTGTGGTTGCCTCTCACTGGGGACCCGCCCCGCCACCCCTGCCACTCCACTCAGGCATGAGCCTGACTGGGAATCGAACCTGCGACCCTGTGATTCATAGGCTGGCACTCAATCCACTGAGTCACACCAGCCAGGGCAAGAGAGAGAGCTGTACCCACAAAACTTTTGACAGCATACATGGGGCACTCGACTTCACCCACAAGAGTAGTCTGCGGACAGGGTGCAATTTGGAGGGATTCAGGAGCCCGTCACCCCTACCGGGCAGATTATCACAACAGCTTTGCAGGATCCTACCCCAGGAGTTAGGGTGGAGTGTGGGTACCAGTTTCAGTACTTGAAACTACGGAGCTCAGGATCCTGCCTCACGGGGTCAGGCCTGGGGCAAAGAGGCCCTCGGAGCTTGGGCCATGACCCGAAGAGACGACTACTACGCGCATTCCAGTAGTTTTGTGAGGTCAATGCCGCGAGCAACGAGAAATGCGCACCCGCCATCAGAAGTTCGCCTCCTTCCCTTTGAGCTCGCGCGCACACTTTGGGGACTACTGCGCGACACCCGGGAACAACTTAGCTCCGCCTCCTCGCCCGGAGACGGCGCCAGCGCTCTCGGATAGACTAAGTTTTTTTCTCAGGCAGTCGGTTCATTTCGGACGGAGCGTGCGCGCACACGCCAACTGCGCCCTCTGGGAAGAAGTCGCGGGGCAGCCGGAAAGTATGGCAGCCGCTGCAAGAACCTCCCTTTTTAGTGCCTCCAGGGTGGAGCGACAACAGCGACGTATTTCCGTTTCCGCCACCTCTTCCTCTTCCGGTCCTCCAGGACAGCGCACCGGCCGCGTCTTCGGCCTTATCCCCCGTGTGGGAAGCGACAGCAGTCATGGCTATGTTTGAGCAGATGAGAGCTAACGTGGGCAAGTTGCTCAAGGGTATCGACAGGTCTGAGCCCAGTCGGAGGGAGCGCTTCTGGGCCAGCGGGGTGGAGGAGAGGATTTCTGGAGATCTCGAGTGATGGTCACAATCCTGGACTTGCCCTGGGGTGGGACTTGCCAGTCATCTGGAGGAGATGTTTAAGGAAAACACCATTGCTTGCGCCTAGCGGCAGGAGATAGCCGTGCCTACCATTCTTCTCTAATTACCTGAAGGCCTGTCCCTCCCCCTCCTTCCCTCAGCCTCCCACTGTGTGTCTCAATGCCTCTTCATCTCTCCCTTCTTTCCTCCCTCATATCATTCATTCAAAACATGTTCACTAAAACCTACTGTCATTGCCGGGCAGTATTGGGGACCAGAGGGGACCAAGACAGCTTGCAGGCTGTACTTTCATGGAGTTCCCAGTTCAGAGTCCAAACAACACCGACAGTAGAGAGTGGTAGCTGGGAGCAGTCAGAGCTGTGATGGGGGAAGCACAAGCAGATTGGTCAGAAGTGGAATGGGGGAAGTTAGGGAGGAGAGGAGGGGCTAGACCAGGGTGGGTGTCAAAGATGTCCAGGAGCCCAGGCACACAGGCTGCAATGACTGACTGAGAGGCTGGAGAGGCATCCTAGACATTAGACCCAGGACTCTGACGGGGTCTGGGATATGGATAAGTTTTATTATTAGAGTTTACAGAGCTGATTCAAGACTTGGGTAGGGCAAGCGACCAGTGCCAAAGTTAAAGGCAAGGAGAGGAGGGAGGAGCAGGTTCCTGTGCCCACCCCACCCCTCCCATCCCCAAATAAAGGGACTGGCCTCAGCTCCTGTCTCCTCTCTGCTCATCCATCTCGATTCTTCTCTAGGTACAATCCTGAGAATCTGGCCACCTTGGAGCGCTATGTGGAGACACAGGCCAAGGAGAATGCCTATGATCTAGAAGCCAACCTGGCTGTCCTGAAGCTGTGAGTGTCTGCCTCCGACCCTAGCCTCATGCCTGCAGCCAGCAGGGTACCACTCCCAACACTGGGTGGGGTAGGAGTTGGGGGTAGTCTACGGGATGCAGTATTTTTTTTTTTTTAAGATTTTATTTATTCAGCCCCGGCTGGTGTGGCTCAGTGGATTGAGCACCCGCCTGCAAGCCAAAGGGTCACCGGTTCAATTCCCAGTCAGGGCACATGCCTGGGTTGGGGGCCAGGCCCCCAGAAGGGGGTGCATGAGAGGCAACTACACACACGTTGATGTTTCTCTTTCCATTCCCCTCTGTCTAAAAATAAATAAATAAGGGAGATTTATTTATTTATTTATTTTTAGACAGAGGGGAATGGAAGGAGAAAGAGAGGGAGAGAAATGTCAATGTGTGGTTGCCTCTCACATGCCCCATACTAGGGACCTGGCCTGCAACCCAGGCATGTGTTCTGACTGGGAATTGAACTGGCGACCCTTTGGTTCGCAGCCCACACTCATTCCACTGAGCTACACCAGTCAGTATCTTTTGGTGTGATGGCTCGGAAGCCAGGGAAGTTAGAGCAGCAGGACGGATGGTTTTTTAAGAATTAATTGCAAAACACGCATACAGGCCAGTATGTAAATACTGTCAGCTCAATATCCACAGGTTCCACATCAGTAGAAAGACTGAAAACATTTTTCAACCCAGTATTGAAATGTGCCCCCCCAAAATGTGACGTTGCTGTCACGTGCTATGTAGTTAGGCCTGGTATGGTTATGTCTACTGAACACGTACAAACTTTTCTTTGTTGTCATTCCATAAACAATACAGTATAACTATTATTTGCTTAGCGTTTACTTTGTGTTAGGTATTGTAAGTAATCAAGAGATGGTTTGAAGTATATGGGAGGATGTGCATAGATTATGTGTAAATGTACAGACCATTTTATGCATCTGTGGATTTTGGTATCCATAGGGGGTCCCTCGTGGATACAGAGGATTGTACACAGTTTAGCAAGTAATTATAAATGCACCCACATGAGCACCATTTGTAAAATTGAGTGTTGCTAGCTGCCCGGGCCCTTTGCCCCCTATGTGTTGTGCCAGCCACCGCTAATGTCCACCCTGGTAACCACTCTTGTGTTCATGGCCTGGCTTTGTGTGAGTTTACCACATGCATGCATCTTGATCACCTTTGCTCAGGATTGCCTGCTTTGAACTTGACACAAACACAGTCCTACAGCATGAGCTCTTCTGCATCTGGCTACTTGCACTCAGCACTGAGTCGGTGAGATCCAGCCGTTTTCTGTGCAGCTGTGACTTTCTGTTGTCACTGCTGCACGGTGTTCCACTGTGTGGCTGTCATACTTGTCCGTTCTCCCGTTAACAGACATTTGGGCTCTTCCCCCTCAGGGCCTTACTGACACACTGCCAGCTGTGTGATTTTTACAGATTGCATAGCCTCGATTTTGACATCTGTGAAATGCATATAATGACACTCTACTTGCAGTGTTTAGATGTTACTGGTTACAGTCACTACTCAGTGAGTATACACTGTATGGCAGTTGCTTTGCTCTGAGCTCACTTAGATGCCGTATTGCCCAAGGGATGAAGCTGATGCACAGGGAAATTTCTTTTAAAGATTTTATTTATTTATTTTTAGAGAGAACGGAAGGGAGGGAGAAAGAGAGAGAAACGTTTATTGGTTTCCTCTTGCACACCCCCAACTAGGGACCTGGACTCAGCCCAGGCAGGTGTTCTGACTGGGAATTGAAACTGTGACCTTTCAGTTTGCGGGATGATGCTCAGCCCACACCAGTCAGGGTGATGCACAGAGAATTTAAAATAAGTAATCCACAGTCACTAAGCAAGGGAGTTTAAATGCAGCCAGTCTGACTCCAGAGCCCTTAAGCACTATTCCAGACTGCTACTATGTACTCATTCATTTGTGAATCATTTAACAGTGTCTGTGTTACTGGGTGGTTGTGAGGGTTAACTGTCCTTGTCTATAGAGAAGGACAGCAGGGTTGGGGAGGTCTCACAGACAGAGAGTGCTGTGGTTGGGATCGGAGCCCAGGCATGTCCAGCTCCCAGGCTCTAGGCCTCAGCAGTGTGTAGCCTGCCTCATACCTGGTGAGGCTCCGGGACCTGGAGATGCCACCTGTCACTATGTCTCTTATTCCCCTTCTCAGGTACCAGTTCAACCCAGCCTTCTTTCAGACCACGGTCACTGCCCAGATCCTGCTGAAGGCCCTCACCAACCTGCCGCACACTGACTTCACTCTGTGCAAGTGCATGATCGACCAGGCCCATGTATCCTTCCAGCTCTCGGGCCCAGGTGTGTGTGGGAGGGAGCAGGGACAAGAGAGATCATTTCACAGGAAAGTGGTTGGTCTGTGAGTTTAGCCACAAACACTTGAGTGCCTGGTCTGGGCTTGGCCCGGTGCTGGGTAGGGCTAGAGCCTGTGCTGGTTTAGACAGACCCAACCCTGCCCTCACCAGAACCCACAGTCCAGTGGGGGAGCTAGGTCTCCTATCACTGACAATATGGAGAAGTCAGGGCTCCGGGTTAGAGGGACCAGAGGAGGCACCCAACCCTGCCTGGATGTTAGGGAGAGCTTCCTGGAAGAGGGACCATCTAAAAAATGAGGAGTTAGGTGAAGCAGTAAGGATGTTGTAGGCAAAGGCAACAGTATGTAGGGAGGCCTGGAGGAAAAGGAGTTCAGTGCTATCTTTTAAAGGCTGTAGTAGTTCAGCATAGCCATGCCATGCCATATTTTCAAAGTGGAATTTGGTCAGATTCAAAAGGGCGCCTGGGAGCCATGGAAGCTTTAAAATTGTAGAGTGATGGGGGTAGATTTATGCTTTAGAAAGATTCCCATGAGGATTCTAGCTGAGTAAAGACCACCAGGCACCAGGCAGAAGCCATGAAGAGCTGGATTCTTGGCTGAACTTCATTTTATGTATCCTTAGTGCCTAGCACAGTGCTGGCCTTCAAAGAAAAAATGTTGAGTGAAGAAGCTGTCCCAGGGCCGCCGCACCCACCTGCCCATTAGTGGCTAAGCTGAGAAATGACAATGTACTCACTGAGCCTGTTTTGCCAGGAATGTCCATGGGAGTGCCTGCCGTCTGAGAGATTGTCCACCTTCCCCAGGGTTCTGTTCTGGTGGTTTGAAAAGAATTAGGCATACAGTATGCTGTTAAAAATACAGAAAAAGTGCACAGAGGACAAAAAGGCCTCTCCCCTCCCCTGTCCCATAACTACCCCAACCCCCTCCCAGGAGGCAGTAGTTGTTCGCTGTTTTGGGGGGCCTTTCCGCAGCTATCCTGTACATACGTAAGGTTAGCCGTGTGTGTCCATAGACACATGTGTCCCCCACCCGAACGGTAGGCTGCTGTACATGTCCTGCATCTTACTTTTGTCACATCAGTGTGTCTTGTCACGTTTTGTAGGAGTTGGCTCGGTCCCTGTGGATGGGTCATCACTGGTGTAACTGTGTCCATCATTGGACCGTTAGGGTGTCTCTCACCTTTTGCCATAACGACTCGTGCTACAGTGACCAGGTGGGGCCGGTCTAGGGCTCAGCAGCAACCTTCCTAGGCTCTGGAACCATTTTCCCTTAACGTTTCCTCCAGCAAGAAGAACGGCCCATCCGACAGATTTTGTACCTCGGAGACTTGCTGGAGACCTGCCACTTCCAGGCCTTCTGGGTAACTTCCTTTGGTGCAGGGGCGGGATGGGTAACTGGGTCACATGGAGCAGACTGCTCAAAGTAATGACCGTGCCCATTGATTGGCTGCCTGCGTGGTGATGGGCCCCGTGCTAAGGGTTTTGCAAGCATGATCTCATGGAATTGTCATCCTCACACAGAGTCAGAACTCCCAGGTGGTCCCCTGTGCCTACAGGGCTCAACCTAACACACACATCTTCTAGCAAAAGTGCACCATCACCTGAACACTCTCCCTTTCTTGCTCCAACTGGAGCCTAATCCTCCACTTCTGCAGCTTCGCAAGTGGGAACCACTGGCCTAAACTTGTCCTCAGCAATAATTGCCCTCTCCTCTGCGGGGAATGGCAACTGTTTCCATCCTCTGACCACTTCCCCTAGCTGTCCAGCTCTCCCCTGTGAGATCTCCAGTCCCACATTCTTGGGCTGCCCAGTATTCCAGTCCTCTGTTCTGCTTTCTCCTTAATGTAAATCATGCATTCCTCCCTACTCCTGCATGCACACGCACACACCACCACCACTACCGCCACCACCCCCTCCTCTGTAGCTGAAATGATGAGCAAGGCTGGAGAAAAGGCCATTGGAGCACAGGACAGCCCAGGTCTGCAGTCCTCCACCCCTCTGACCTAGGCTCTTGCTTCCCTCCCCAGTGTATTCCTTTCCCGCTCTCCTGGACAGCCCTTCATACCTTCCCCCCACCCTATCCTTCTTACCTCACATTATGATCTGGCTGCCTGTTTTGTGGGAAAATAGAAGCAGCCAAAAGCAGAACTCACACATGTCCCTGGCCTGGCCCTGACATCCATTGCAGCTGACCAAGCACTCTGCTGGTTTTGTTTTTATTTCTTTATTTACTTATTTATTTTTAAAGATTTTGTTTTATTTTTTTAGAGAGGGGAAGGGAGGGAGAGAGGTAGAGAAGCATCAGTGTGTGGTTGCCTCTTACATGCCCCTCACTGGGGACCTGGCCTGCAACCCAGGCATGTGCCCTGACTGGGAATCGAACCAGTGGCCCTTTGGTTTGCAGGCCAGTACCCAGTCCACTAAGTCACACCAACCAGGGCGCCCTGCTGTTTTTAGAGGGTCCGTTGTCCCTCCTATCTCAGGCCGCCCTCTAGTGCACTGCCCCGCTTTCCTTGTACCCACTCAGGGGCATCACGACAGCTCTGCCCACTGTCCTGTAACAGCTAACATGGCCTTCCTGGATTATTTGTCAACACAGGACATGTCTGCAGAGTGAGTTCTAGTCTAAAGAAGACAGCTTTCCCTCACTTCCACATTCCCATCAGCTCTGCCTCCGACCCCCTTTCTCTGCGCCCTGTTACAGCCACATTCTTGACTAGGGAACCAGCTGCCCAGTTTGCCCAGGTTTTAAAACTGGGAGTCTCATGTCTCTGAAAAGCCCCTCCATCTCAGGCAAGTCGGTATGTTGGTCATCCTGACCCTGGGACAGGTTGCCTATGCTCAGTCTGTGCTGCTCCCCCTGCTCACTTGAATCCACTTCAGACTTGTGTGACCAGCTCCCTGACCCTGCTCCCCAACACAAACACGCTCCGTGGAACTGCTCTGTGGAAGTCACCAGTGACTTCCCCGTTGCTAGATCCAGTAGGCAGTTCCCAGGCCCCGTCTTACCTGTCCTGTCAGCCCCTGGATGGGCAGTCACCCACTGCTCCCTCAGATCCTTTCCTCACTTGGCTTCCATGACAACTGCTCTCCTGACTTGCCTCCTACCTTACTGGCTGCTACTTGTTACGCTTGTGGCTTTCTCATTCCCCCAACTAATGTTGGAGGAAGCGACATTTGAGCAGAAACCTGAAGGAGGTGAGGGTGCTAGCTGTTGGGGGGAGGACAGTTCCAGACACAAGAACAACCAGTGCAAAGCCCCTGAGGTAGACAGGTGCCTGGCATGCCTCAGGAGCAGTGCGGAGGCCCCTGTGGCTGGAGTGAGGGGGCAAGTGGGAGGAGATGGGGGCAGGGATCCTGTGGGGCTTCATGATCCATGGTAGGACCTGGGAGGCCATTTCTCTGAGTGAGACAGGAACAAGGTGAGGTGGTTGAGTGCAGTTAGCTAGTTCGTATCTGCCACCTCTCTGGGACTGGGTTCTGCCTGCCAGGTTCAAGCCCCAGCTCTAATTTTGGGCAAATCACTTTACAGTTCTGAGCCTTGGTTTCTTCCTCCCTAAAATGGGTATAAAAACAGTAACTGTTATGTTATGGGGTTGCATAGAGAAAAATGACTGGCATGTGGGGTGAATGCTCAAGTGTTAGCTTCTTCGTTAACGTATTAATGTTCGCATTCTTGATACTGTTAATGTTAACTTCATCATTCCTCTCACAGCAAGCCCTGGATGAAAACATGGACCTTTTGGAAGGTATAACTGGTTTTGAAGATTCTGTCCGGAAATGTAAGTCCCCCTTTGAGCCTGAGCTCCTTGACCAAGGGAAGGGAGTAGGGGATGGCAGCAGGGTCCTGCCGGGGGTGGGGAGCAGCTCTTTACCATCTTTGTCCCTTACCTTCACAGTTATCTGCCATGTTGTGGGCATCACTTATCAGCACATCGATCGCTGGCTGCTGGCCGAGATGCTTGGGGACCTGACAGGTAAGGTCCTCTCTGGGTCCTTAGTGCCAGTCTCAGAGGTTCAGGGTGGTCAGGGGCAGTGGGACTAAGCCAGCTCCTCTGGTGGACCCATCCCTTCCTTAACCAGTGGTTATTGAAGGTCCAGCTCAGAGAAAAAATAAGGAATTGGTATAATACATTCCCTTCCTCGGGGGAGGTTTATGATATTTGTTCATGTATTGTACATAAATTATTGAATGGCTACTCTGTGCCAGACACTGTTCTAGGCCCTGGGGACATAAGTGAACAAGAGAATGGCTTATATTTGTTCTCAGGGAGGTAGCATAACAGATGCTCAGGCAGGAGCGCCCTGTCCTGTTCGCCCAGTGGCTGGAGCAGAGTAAGGGTGGGGAGGGAGGCGGAGGCCCAAGAGGTGGCGGTGGGAGGGAGATCTCCCAATACAGCAGAGCCTCCTACAGACCGGACTTGGTGACCATTACCTTGAGTGAGGAGCCACAGAGCCTTCTGAGCAGGGAGGAATGTGATCAGATTTATGTTTTTAAAAGGTCCCTCTAAAAAAAAAGTATGTGTATTTACCCATTTTGCAAAAAGAAACACAAGAAAGAAAATAAAAGCTAAGGAAATGGGGGGGAGGCGAGACAAGGGAGGAGAGAGGGGTGGGTGGGGAGTGAGATTTCTCTGAGTACCTCAGACAGCTTTGCCTTTTGATCCAGGTAGTTTTTTTGTGGGCTTGTCGTTGTCGTTACTGTTTTTAATGGACGTGAACTTTATTGCACACTTTGTGTCAGATACTATACTGTTTCACATCACACAGCTGTTTGACATACTTAAAAGTGAAATTAAATCAAAAGGGGATGAAACAACCCTTAGAATTGAAGATAAAAAGAAGCAGATGAATCTGTATCAGATTGATAATGGTTACACAGAAAAGAATTACATCTTTCGTGGCATATTTTCTGAGGGCAAAAATGAACTGCAAAGAAATTTTTAAACTTTATGTCATAGACTTACCAGTAGTGGTTAATGATGACAGTCATGATTTTGAAGCCATTTCATGTAGGTTATGGGAGAAAACGTAAGTAAATACTAACACAAAATCCCTGTGATGGTAAGGATGGGAAAGATAAAAGACTCCCCCTGGCGGCCATTTGGAAAGTGAGCTGTAGAAGCGCTGAGCTGCCACAGAGAGGCTGCTGCTGCTGTCCAAATAGAAGATGCTGGTGGTTTCTGAAGCAGCTGGGCAAGGAGGGTGCCCTGGCTTTTGGCTCCCAGGCCCCCTGGTACAGTGGGATTGGGGTGACCGGAGCCCCTGTATTGCCTGTGTTACCTGCAGACAGCCAGCTAAAGGTGTGGATGAGCAAGTACGGCTGGAGTGCTGATGAGTCGGGCCAGATCTTTATCTGTAGCCAGGAAGAGAGCATTAAGCCCAAGAACATTGTGGAGAAGATTGACTTTGACAGTGAGTGGTGGCCTGAGGCCTCAGGCTGTGGGACAGGGGGTGCCCTTCCACAGAGACCCGGGCTGGGCCCCAGGTCCCAGGAAGATACATTCTGGCTCAGGGCTAGCAAATCTGCATCTATTGGACTCCACTGACCTGTGCATGGAGCTGCCACCTGGGAAGGGATGGCAAGAGGTACTGGTGTCCTTCCCTGGAACTTCCAGGGCCTGGAAGGGGCCTTTTGGGGTGTTCCCACACACTTATTGTCTCTCCTTTGTTGTGGGGGCTTCCAGGGTCTCAGCCCTGGCATCTGATAAAATGTAGCAGAATGCCAGAAAGTGCAGGCTCTGGAATCAGGTTAGTGGGTGGGGATCTTGGTCCCTTCCTGTGTGGCTGTGTAACTTTGTGCCTCAGTTTCCTCATCTAAAATGTGGAGAAGACAGGCCCTGGCTGGGCAGCTCAGTTGGTTAGAGCATCATCCCAATACATAAGGGTTGCAGGTTCAGTCCCTGGTCTGGGCACATGCAAGAATCAACCAATGAATGCATAAATAAATGAAACAACAAAAATTGATGTTTTCTTTCAAATCAATTTAAAAAAGATACGTGTTGGTACAGCGTGGCTTCTCAGTACAGACCAGCTTATTTGGTGCCAGTGAGGAACCAGACTGAATGGGCACTTGGGGACTGTGGACTCACCCTGAGATGTGTCTGTTCTGTGTGAGAGCTTACTGGAGCAAAGGGTTTTGCAGTGAGGAGATGCAAGTCCAGCACTTGGAGTGTTTTGCAAATAGCACATGCTATTTTTAAAGTAATGAATAACACCACCAGGCATTTTTCTGATCATGTCATTTAATCCTGGCATACCACTGAATCCTTTTCTGTGGGATAGAGGCTTCCTACAGATGAGTAAACTGATACACCTGGTAGCTGGGAGAGCTGAGATTTGAACCTGGGTCTTCTTGCTCCAGAGTCCAGGGTTTTGTTTGTTTGTTTTTAATTGATTGATCAATTTTAGAGAGGAAGGGAGAGAGAAACATGGATTTGTTGTTCCACTTTTTTATGCATTCATTGGTTGCTTTTTGTATGTGCCCTGACCAGGGATTGAACACACAACCTTGGCGTATGAGGAGGATGCTCGAACCAACTGAGCTACTCAGTCAGGGCCAGAGTCTAAGCTTTTAACTACTGCCCCACACTGCCCTTGTGATGGTGACTAGGTCCCCAGAAGGGGTTGTGATCTATTGCTCTAAAGAATTGTGGGTGCTGTCATTGGTAACTGGAGCTTCACCTCCCATTCTTCCCACATTGACTTGTTCCCCCTTCTCTTCTCGACAGGTGTGTCCAGCATCATGGCCTCCTCCCAGTAACTTTGAAGGGGTTTAATAAAGATTTGTTGCCTTAGCCTTGGTGTCTCTTCACTGGCTTCCTAATTCTGCCTCTCGCCCACCAGAGGGAGCCAGGGAGCAGGCCTCTGTTGGCCCTGTGCTGGGGCCCCCCAGTGGCCCGGCTTCTGTCTCCTATCTTCCTTCACTTGCCCCACCCCAGCAACTGACCTTCCACCCCCACCTTCCTGATCTGTCAGGTCACCTGGAGGGCGGGCAGCGGTGAGTCAGCAAGGAGAATGAATGGGCCCAAAGCCGAGCCCTGCAGCTGGCTGTAGCCTAGGCTTTTCTGTTCTGAAAACCCAGCTGAGCAGCAGTGGGCCCCCTCAAAGGTGAGGGCAGACACACTTTTGCCCTTGGGCCTCACAAATACAGGCAGAAGTGTCCAGAGGGGTATGTGGGGGTACGATTCTGGCTGCTGCTCAACCCTTCGGAGTCCTTGGTTTCTGAGGAGTCCTGCCCCATTTCCTCAGAAAAGGAGAATGGTGCACCCTTGTCAGGGTTACGAAGATTTCATGAGCTCTTGCCAGTAAAGATCTCAGACTGGGTCCCAGCCCATTACTGGCATGTAGAAAATAGGAGTCACTGTTGAGTTTAGACTTGAGTTTCTCCCCAAGGTTGCAAACTAGCCCCCAGCACTCTTCTATTTGGAGAGACTTTACAAGGAAATTCAGATTTTCAGCCAGGCCATGAACCCCTTTCCCCAAATCCCAGCATGCAAAGGCCAGGCGGCCTAGCTTACATCACTCCAGCATGGGTCTGTTATCTTGCCCATTTTACACAAGATACTCCAAGCATCTGGCTCAAGAACTTCGGACAATTGTTCCCCTCTGTGCTTGTGTGCAGGAAGAAGTGGGGATGACACTGGCTGCCTTTGGGGGAAAATGGAGGAAATGAAATGCCATGATGGATGCTAAGCCCCTAGTGTGGACCTGCTGCTTTCTGGGGGAGCTCCTCCCCACCACCCCCTGACAATGAACTCTGCCCATGGAGAGCAGTGGCAATGGCTGAGCTGCCAGCCCTGCCAACCCTCCCTCATCTGCCTGCGCTCACACCCATCCTTCAGGCACTGACAGGACTCGGAGCCAAGGCAGGGCGGGACAGCCTTTGCCCTGGGTTCCGGACCTGAGCAGGAGCCAGGAACTAGGGTGTGTCCAAACCCTGGGCACAAAAGAAGTGTGCTTCTGTAGCTCAGGACTCCAGAGACTGCTTTAAGGGGGGAAAGATGGATGTTGCTACCCTCCCATTTGATTGGGTGGGTACTCGCTTGGGATGGGCACAACTCTCACTCGACAGGCGCCCTTGTGTAGGATACCACCTGCATGACTGGCCACATCCTGCTGCCAGGAAGAGGAAGTAACCTGTATCTCCTTTGGAAGCCACATCTTGTACTATGTTGCCAACTTGCCCTTAACTTTGTTTTGTTTTTATAGAGTTATATTTCTTCTTAAAAAAGATTATTTAGAAAAAGAGGAAGAGAAACACCAATGTGTGGTTATCTCTCATGTGCCTCCTACTGAGGACCTGGGCCATAACCCCGGCGTGTGCCCTGACTGGGAATTGAACCAGCGACCCTTTTGTTCACAGGCCGGCACTCAATCCACTGAGCCACACCAGCCAGGGCTGTTTTGTTTTTTGGAGATTGTCATCCTTTGAGCAGCTAAGAGGCCTGGCTCTGGAGAAAGACTGATGATTCAAACCCCAGCCTAATGGCCTTTGGGCTTGTTTACCCTGTGCCTCAGTTTTACAGCTGGTGAGGGTACCCACTTCAGTAATTGCTGTGATTTAATGCACATGAAAAACTCAGCACCTTGGCAAACTTTAAGAGGGCATAAACTTGTAGCCTGTCTTGCTCGCTTGCGGTCTGGGCTGTTGTCAGTTGTTTCCGTTGTCACCTCTAGACGTCCCTATATCTCATGTTCCCTCCTTGGGAGGACATAAATCCCTCCTTTGTTTCATTTAAGTAGCACTATTAATGGGACACAGTGCTTAATGATTTCTGACTGTAGTCTGGAGAATCCCAAGAAGTGCAGAAATGGTAAGCCCACTGGCTATAGCCCTTCACTCAGAGGCCCTTCAGGTCTCTTCTTGCTGCCTCTGAGCTTTTGCCCTACTGCCCTTTGACCCTCAATAGTTAGTTGATAGCTATTATTACTGCACCATCTCCGGATGGCTGCCAGGAAGTGGTCTCAAAGCTGACTGACAAAAGGATCCCTTAATTTAAACCTCATTGTCTGGGACCATCAGCTTTGGGAGGTTTCTCTGTCCACCAGCAGCAGGCAGTGTGGGGCGGATGGCCCTTAGCTCTAGGGCCTTTCCCTGCAGACTAGGCCCAGCACAAAAGTCCTGGGCTTGTTTGCCAAGTCAGGCAGGAAGAGGCTGCCTGCCCCAGCCCAACCCAGCCCAGCTTTGTAAACCATCGACACTCCTGGGTCTCTGACCAGGTCCTCCCATCATCCACTGGGAAAGTGGGCTACTGCCCAGACCCTGTCCGCTTCCTTTGCTTGCCACTGGATCCCTTCCAGTGCTTTTGAGAGAGCTGGGGAAAGATCCTTGGAGCTTTCATACCTGAAGGAGCCATGTCTGAATCCCTAGTAGAAAACCTGAGGCTGTCTGGAACCTTGATTCCCTGCCCTCCACCACCCCCAATCAAATTCATAACAGTAATCCTGTCAACTTTGTTTTCCCCAAAACTACCACTGTCCCTCCTCCACAGCTCTCTCCTCATCCAAGACCCTGGTCCTGCCCATCCTCATTTGGACCATTGTAGCAGCCTCCTCCTTGGTATCCCTGTGCTCGATCCACCTGCAAGCTGTTCCCTTCATGTGGCCAGGGGGACACTATACAGAGCTGAATCAGATCCCAGCCCTGCATAAAATCCTCCCTTGACTTCCCATTGCCTTTAGAATAAAATTCATTATGTTAACCACATCTCAGTAAAAGAAAAAATTAAAATTCCTTGCCATGGTTTTAAGTTCATTCACTCATTGACCTAGGGTTTATTAAACTTCTATCTTGTGTTAGATGCTGCTTCAGAGACTAGAGATACAGCAATGACCAAAACAAAGATCCCCATTCTCATGGGTGACATTCTTGGGAAGAAGACAGATAAATATGAGTAAATTAACCAATCATGTAATATGTTATATGGTGATCAGTGCTCTGGAAAAAAGTAAGCAAGAAAAGTGTGAGTTGCTACTTTATTTTATTTTTATTTTTAATTGATTTTTTTTTTTTAGAGAGAGAAAGAACATTGATTTGTTCCACTTATCCATGCATGTACTGGTTGATACCCATATATACCCTGACCAGGGATCAAACCTGCAGCCTTGGCTTATTGGAAAGATGCTCCAACTAAGTGGGCTACCTGGCTGGGGTCGGGAGGAGTGCTCTTTTAAATAAAGTGGTCAGGGAAGATCTTGCTGAAGAGGTGTTGTTGCTCCAGAGATATACAGAAGAGGCTGTGAGCTCTGGAGATCCTGTATCTGGGGAGAGTGATCCAGGCAGTGGTAACAAGGTGTCGCCAAGTATAAAGGTCCTGAAGCTAGGGCAGGCCCAGTGTGTTCCAGAAACAGCAAGGAGGTCTGCAGTGTGGCTGGAGCTCAGAGAGCAAGGGGCAGAGTGGGAGGTGAGCTGGGAGAAGAAATGGGGACCAGGATGATCAGGACGAGGAACACCTTGTGGGTCTGGCTGATGCCACGGAGTCTCCCTTATTTCTTTTTTTTCTTTTTAAATGTACTTTATTGATTATGCTATTGCAGTTGTCCCATTTTCCTCCCTTTATTCCCCTCCGCCCTGCACACCCCCTCCCACCCCTATCCCCCTGCCCTTTAGTTCATGTCCATGGGTCATACATATAAGTTCTTTGGCTTCTACATTTCCCATACTATTCTTAACCTTCCTCTGTCTATTTTCTACCTACCATTTATGCTACTTATTCTCTGTACCTTTTCCCCTCTCTCCCCCTCCCACTCCCCACTGATAACCCTCCCTGTGATCTCCATTTCTGTAGTTTTGTCCCTGTTCTAGTTGTTTGCTTAGTTTGTTTTTGTTTTAGGTGTGATTGTTAATAACTGTTTGTTATTTTATTGTTCATATTTTTATCTTCTTTTTCTTAGATAAGTCCCTTTAACATTTCATATAATAAGGGCTTGGTGATGATGAACTCCTTTAACTTGACCTTATCTGAGAAGCACTTGATCTGCCCTTCCATTCTAAATGAAAGCTTTTGCTGGATAGAGTCATCTTGGATGTAGGTCCTTGCCTTTCATGGCTTGGAATACTCCTTTCCAGCCCCTTCTCACCTGCAAGGTCTCTTTTGAGAAATCAGCTGACAGTCTGATGGGAACTCCTTTGTAGGTAACTGCCTCTTTTTCTCTTGCTGCTTTTAAGAGTCTCTCCTTATTTTTAATCTTGGGTAATGTAATTATGATGTGCCTTGGTGTGTTCCTCCTTGGGTCCAACTTCATTGGGATTCTCTGAGCTTCCTGGACTTCCTGGGAGTCTATTTCCTTTGCCAGATTGGGAAAGTTCTCCTTCATTATTTCTTCAAGTAAGTTTTCGATTTCTTGCTCTTCCTCTTCTCCTTCTGGTACCCCTGTGATTCGGATGTTGGAATGTTTAAAGATGTCCTGGAGGTTCCTAAGCCTCTCCTCATTTTTTTGAATTCTTGTTTCTTCATTCTTTTCTGGTTGAATATTTCTTTCTTCCTTCTGCTCCAAACCACTGATTTCAGTCCCAATTTCCTTCTCATCATTGTTGGTTCCCTGTACATTTTCCTTTATTTCACTTAGCATAGCCTTCATTTTTTTCATCTAATTTGCGACCATATTCAACCAATTCTGTGAGCATCCTGATTACCAGTGTTTTGAACTGTGCATCTGATAGGTTGGCTATCTCTTCATCGCTTAGCTGTATTTTTTCTGGAGCTTTGATCTGTTCTTTCATTTGGGCCATTTTTTTGTCTTGACGCACCTGTAACGTAAAGGGGCGGAACCTTATGTGTTCAACAGGGTGGGGCAACCCACACCTCAGCGTTGTCACTCTATATGTGGGAAAGGGGTCTGAGAGAGAACAATGCCACTCACTTTGCTCTCTGCTGGTTTTCAGTCACTTTCCCCACTTCCCACAAGCAAATTGGGCCCTTCTGGTGCTGATTCCAGGATGGATGGATTTGTGTCCATTCTAGGACCCTGAAACTCTCCTGTGAGGCTGGGAGTTCTTCCTGCTGCCACTTCAACCCCCACCAGTGTTTTCAGTCAGAGGCTTTGAGGCTTTATTTCCCTGCACTGGAGCCCTGGGTTTTGCGGTCTGTCTTGCTCCCCAATCGTTCCTCCTGGTTTATCTGCAAGCCAATGTAGGACCACCCACTGCCACCTCACGGAGTCCTCCAGCCACCGCCTTACTGTGAGTCCTCTCCACCCAGTTGCCCATCTCTGCCCCTCATACTGGTCTGGATGAATATTTCTTCTTTAACTCCTTCATTGTGGGACTTCCATACAGTTCGATTTTCTGTCAGTTCTGGTTGTTTTTTGTTTTTTCAAATTCTGTTGTCCTTCTTTTGGTTGTGCAAGGAGGCACAGTGTGTCTACCTACACCTTCATCTTGGCTGGAAGCCTCAGAAGTCTCCCTTATTTCAAAAGCTGGGCTGGGCTGGGCCAGGGCAGGAGAGACTCCTTCTGTACCTTTCTGCCTTTCCTTGACATTGACTTGTACTCTGAGTGTGGTACTATGGGACAGGGGAGTGTTCTGGGCAGAGGAGGGAGTGACTTGATCTAACTCAGGTGTTCCCAGGCTCCCTCTGGCTTCTTATGGGAAAGAGGGGCTGTAGGGTGGCAGGGAGCTGGTGAGAAGGCTGCTGTAGTGGTCCAAGCAAAGACAAGGCAAAAGTGGATGGGACCAGGGTGAGGCCTTTGGGGCCAAGGGAAAGTGGGAGCATTCTGTTTATGTTTTCAAAATGGATCTGAGAGAATTTCCTGAAGAACTGGATGTGGGGAGTGAAGACAAAGAGGAACCAAGGATGTCCCTGGCTGGTGTGGCTCAGTGGATTGAGTGCTGGCATGTGAACTAGAGGGTCACGGGTTCAATTTCCCGTCAGGGCACATGCCTGGGTTTGGGCAGGGTTCCTGGTGGGGGACATGCAAATGGCAACCGTACATTGATGTTTCTCTCCCCCCCTTTCTCCCTCCCTCTAAAATAAATAAATAAACTCTTAAAAAAAAAAGAGAAACCAAGGATAATTTCAAGGTTTGATGTCTGTGCAGCTGGAAGGATGAGGGCCTCATTCACTAGGCTAGGGATGGCTGTGCAGTGATCAGGTTTTGGGGCGGAGATCAGGAACTCAGCTTTAGATATTTAAATTTGAGGTGCCCATTAATGTAGCAATATCATTTATATTTATCGCTGTCCCTCCTCCCCATGTTAGCCACTTGAGAACTAACCATGCTCATCATGCTCAGCACTGTATTCAACACCCAAGAACAATGCTTGGCAATATAGGTGCTCAGTGAACGTTTGTTCAATGCAAGTCCAAAAAGTCCTCACCTTTCCAGTCAGCCAGTATGAATTCCAACTTACTTAACTCCCTTGTTCATTTCGTGATTTTTTTTCAGGTCTTTTTTTTTTTCAAACGTCCTTCTCGGAGAAGGCTAGCCTGACTACATTTCAACCCTTGCTTGATTTTTCTCCTTAACACTTTCACCTTAGAATATACTGCATGTGGTAAAGTTGTGTTTGTTGTCTCCCTTCTCTAGAAAGTAGTGCCATCAAGGCAACGATTTTTGTCTATTTTGTTTCGTGCCAATGCGCGAAACATAGTCTAGCACACAGTAGGCGTTTAATAAATACTTGCTGAGTTAGTGTTGCTGAGTGGGACTGCGTTCCAAGCCCGAGCAGGTTGAGGCCTGAAGGCGAGACCCGCCTTATGAATCATTCATGACTGGCACCGCCCACACGCGAGGACGCGCGCGCGAGAGAGGGCGGTGGCAGCCGCGAGGTGCGCAGGCGCGGAGGGCAGTGCGCAGGCGCGGGCGGAGGGCGGGCTGAGGCAGCTGAAGCGGCGGCGGCGGCGTCGGCGTTAGCACCTCGGATAGAGGGGCGGGAGTTGAGGCGGGAGCGGACCGGCTGGTGGGTTAGCGAGAGGCGGCGGAATGGTGGACTACCACGCGGCAAACCAGTCGTACCAGTACGGCCCCAGCAGTGGGGGCAATGGCGCCGGCGGCGGGAGTAGCATGGGTGACTACATGGCCCAGGAGGACGACTGGGACCGGGACCTGCTGCTGGACCCGGCCTGGGAGAAGCAGCAGCGTAAGGTGCGTGGCCTGAGGGCCGGACGGGCTGGAATGGGGCTTGCGAAGGAGGCTGAGGCCTGGGAAGGGTGTTGGAGGTCCTGAAAGGGAATTGGAGGGTCTGCGATTGGAATTGGCGGGTCTGGGAAGGGGTTTGGAGTAGAAAAGGAATTGCAGAACTTGGGCGAGAATTGGGAGTCTGAAAAAATTATTGGCGGCCCAGGAGGGAAGGTGGAAGTCTGAAGAAAAGGGCTCAGGGAGCCCGAGGAAGGAATGGGAAGGTCTGGGCGGGGAAGTGGGGAAACCGAGGAGATGATTGGACAGTCTAAAATGGAATTGAGGTCTGAGGCGACGATGGACGGTTAGGGTGATGAGAGGACCGGCGTCTGGAATTTGGGGATCAGGACAGAATTCGGTGTGGGGGAGTCCGAAGAGGAGCTGGAGGGTGGCGGGGGTGGTTCGGAGTGCGGGAAGGTCTGAAGGGGATTGGAATTCTGGGGGCCTCGGGGTGGGGGAGTTCCGAAAGGGGTGAAGATTCTGGAAATCTGAGTGGAGCGGGGCCAGTAGGGAAGGGGTCGTGGGGTGTGGAGAGTGGCGGGCGGATTAGGAGACTGGGGGGACGGAAGACGAAGGAGAGGGGCTCTGGAGAAAAGTGGGTGTGCAAAGACGTGCGGCTCGGGGCGCGAGGACCAGTGGGGATGTGAAGGAGGTCTGAGGCTGGGGGGTGCCACGGGTCTGTGAGGGAGTTCTCCGAGAGGCAAGATTCATTTGGGGTGCCTCTTTTTAAAGGGAGAGGGGGAGATAGGAGGAATAGGGAATGGATGAGGGGTGGAGAGGCTGCAAGGGCTAGAGAGTGTTCGGAGTTTTGAGGAGAGGCCTCTGAAGAACTGAGGAAGGCTGGAGGCACAGCGGAGGGTTGGAGGAGCCTGAGGGGAAGGTCTGGAAAAGGTGAGAATGGTGGGGGAGGGAAGTGAGCTGGAATGGAATGGCGAATAATGGGAGGGAAGTTAGTTTAGGAAAATGTAAGCCTTCTTAGGGAATGAGTAAGTAATAGAACGAGAAAGGAGGGTTCTTTTTTTTGCGGGGGGTGGGGGAGGTTCTGGAGATGCAGTCCCCCGCCCCCAGGATTGGAAGTGTGTCTGTGTGTTGTGAAAGGCGAAAAAAGTGGGAGGAATATGTGAGAATATTCAGGAAGAATGGTGTCTTTTGGCAGGGGCGGGAGGGATGAAGAGATCATAAAGCAGGGTCTGTTTTTAGGTGGCACTTTGGGGTGTGGAAGCAATTTAAGGGGGACCCACAGTAGTGAAAGAAAGATCAAAAGAACTGGGAGGCCCCGAGAAGGTGGTGTATGTCTGGACGGGGAACGCGGAGCTGACGTAAGAGAGGGTTGGAGTGTGTGCTAAAGCAAGTGTGTTGAGCTGGCGTGTGTGGGAGGGGGCCTCTTAGGTAGAGGCATTTAATGTGTCCTGGAGATCTGAAATTACTCCCCAGGTTCGTAACTGATCACGGTGTCCATGGAACTTTGGGAGTGTCGGCTTGGTGGAGCTTTTTCAGGAACATGGGTCCAGACTCAAGGGATTTGAGCTGCGAAAAGAGTGGAGAGTGACTTGAAGCCTCTGGAGGGTGTGAGTTGGTGCTCCGGGGCTGGGTGCAGGCAGCCCAGTCTGGAGGGGAAAGGGTGAAAGAGCAGCTGTTCCAAACCTTCCCCGGGGTGGAGCCTGGCATAACCTTGGGTAAATTACCAACCTCTGCTTGAATTTCCTCATCAGTGGTGGGGGTGGCGGGTTGGTGGTGGAGTCCTTATCTGTTGCCCCACCTACCTCAGGGTGGGCAGGTTGAGAGAATCTGACATTAAAATGCTTTTTGAGGGGAAAGGGAGACCTACTCTGCAGTCGCAGCAATAATTTATTACCTGAGGCAGTGTGGAGTTGCCAAGAGACTGAAAAATTGGGAGGGGAACGGGGCTGTGGGATTGTTCTGAGGAATGTCTGGGATCTGTCTTCTGCTCCAGGTGCTTGAGTCCTTGACCCTTTTCCCTCAGGTAGTGGGAATGGGAGACCTTCCTTCTCCCTCCCCTCTCCAAGTGATTCCTTTTGCTAGCTCAGTTCCACTCTCTTCTGGGAGTTAGGGTGTGTGCTCCTTTGTGGTTCTAGCCTCCCTTCACACAGGGTGAGGCTGGGGCACCATCTAGGCTGTGGGTGCGGACCAGGACTCACCGGAACCCCAAGTCCTTGGTGCTGTGTGTCATTCTTCCTCCTCCCTTCCTCCAGGACCAGGCAAAGTTGAGGAAAAGGCTGGCTCATAGTGTGCTCTAATACCAGTGCTTTAGATTCTCAGTAAGGGCCAGATTCCAGTTTGTCCTGCTTTATACCTACTGCATCAAATACTTACACATAACTATTTTTTGGGGAGAAATATTGCTTCATTGCTGTGCAGTTTACTATTATGGGGTAGGGATCCTTTCTGAAAGGGGGAGGGAGTAACAGAAAGGAGTATATATGCAAGTTTGTGCTGTTCCCTCCCTTCTAAGAGGAATCCCTCCACACACATACTCAGAAAGTCTGCGTCAGTGAAGGACAAATTGCACTTCTTGCCTCTTCAAGGCTGAGCACATGGAGAGTGGCAGTTTTGTGTCTTGTGTATACTCACTCTAAAAAGCTGTGTCCAGGACATCTGTAGACCCTTAAAGGGTGTGGAATTGAATATTTCTAGGAATTAAGTGACAGTTGGCCCAAGTCAGGGTATGTGTGGCTCCTGGTGGTTCTCATTTTTACCTGGAGGCTTTACCTTTGCTCTGATTTGTAGGGACCTCTGTAACCAAGGCATTTCCAGATAAGTAGGTAATGCAACAGTTATGACATGAGAAGACCATAAGTGTTCTCCTGGGGGATGGGAGACGGATTGGTCTGGTTTTTGAGTAAGTTCTTGAGTAATTATGGTTCTAGGCCACAGTTCCCCCTCCCAGTTTCTGAAAGAGGCTTAGGTAACCTCACTCACCCCCTACTCCTAAACAGGTGAGGTCTCTTGACAGCTGCTGTGGAACTTCTCAGCACAGCAAGAGGAAATGCCTCCTTTGCAAAGCTTGCATGTTCATTGAAACATCACTGCTTGCAGCACCTCAGTGTTTAGAACCTGACCTTTGGCTGTATTAGGAATGAGTTAATTATTTGAAAGTTCTAATGGTGTTTTGTTTCTCTACAAATAGGGTTTTTTTCTTTCCTTTTTTTTTTTTAAGGTTGATGATGGAGGCCCCAAAGTAGCCATCTGTTATTTTGTACCATTACTCTAATTGCCTGCCTCTTAGGGTCTGGCTAAGACTAACATGTCCTTAGCCGTTTTCCAAATTGGATAACGTACTTACAAAAACCTGAAACACAACAACTCCCACCACCAAACTCAGTTGTCATCTAGAAATAAGACTGTGTGTGGGGGTTTAGGGGGTGGCAGATATACTCTGCCCTCTTGGGAGAGGGATAGGGGAAGCTATTCAGCTGGCAGCACTGTGTTTTCCCTGTCCCCCAGTGTGTCTTAGAACATGGCTTTTCTGATAACTGCAGAAATGGTGAGGTGTGGGAGAATGGCTGGGAGTACAGCGCCCCTTGTAGCCACACTCATACACATTTAGTTGAGAGCTGAAATCTTGTTGGTGCCATGGAGTAGTGCCTGTTGTTACCTCTAATCCTAGGTGGTTCGGGGTGTGGGCCCAGGATCGCCCTTTGCCTTTTGAAACACCCTCCCTGGTTCTGGCTTCTGAGACCAAGTAGGACACTACTTTGGCAGCAAGGAGCTGACTCACTCTCCAGTTGGAAACTGGTGCTAATTGGTTTCATTTAATGGCAGCCAATTGCCTGGCCTTGAGTGGGCTTCCATGTGGGGGAAGTTTGGTACAAGTGTTGGAGGAAAACAACCCCAGAAATCAGGGTGGTGTTTTAATATCCAGGTGCTGCTGATGCTCTTAACTGAGATGCAGTCAGGGAGGTCAGTTAAAATATATGTAGGCTTGTACTCTCAAAATGTCCTCTTGATCAAATGTCTGGGCAGCAGGGACAAGTCTGGATTCCAATTGTAAGCCTCTGGGGTGGAGAGTTTTGCAATTGAAAAGATACTACAATCATGGCAGATTCGTGGCAGACTTTGGCCAGACAGTGCCCATTTTCAGAGCTAACTGAGTGAGTGGTACAAGTTATCTGGCAGTGTTATTTAGCAGATGACTGCAAAGAGAATGGAGCCAAAAAGAATTGATTTGGGAAGGCTCAAGGAATTTCTGAGATTGTTGAGATGAACACATTAGGCTTTAGCTGTATTGATTTAGTGTGCTGGGACTTGTAACAAGCCTTTGACAGGTTTAAGGGTTCTTTTAAAAAAAAATTCCCTTGCTATTTTATTTTTAGCGGGGAGGAGAGGGGTAGGGCAAACATAATTAGCGAACAGCTAACCTCAAGTTTTCTGAGTAGCTAAACTGTCAACATGTTTATCTCTTCTCTGTTTTTCCCAGCTTTAGCCCTATTTCCTTCACTTAGTGATGTCCATGTTCTCATCAGTCACCTTCAGTTCTCTTTCCTCAGTTTCCTTCCGCTGCTTTTATTTATGTATTTATTTTACAGATTAACAGAAGCACTCCTGTTGTTGTAAGTCCTCCTTCCCCCCTTTTCTTTTTTTCATGGAAATAGGAGGCAAGTGATAGCAAGTTGGTAATTCAATGGCAGTGGTAACTGAAACACTGACCTACTAAAAGGTAGGTGGAAGTTTCTACTTGGGCAGATACAAATCCTGTCATCCATGATGAGGTTTGAAAGAAGTCTTTATATCATGGGTGGTTTGAGTGAGCCTCCAGGATGAGTTTAAAGTTTGAAACATCAAAGCATACATGTAAGGAAACTTAGTTTTACAGTGTTGGCAGTCTAGGGGCCAGAATTTGTTATAAAGTATCTGAAAGTGGCACAGGTAACGCTTGCTTTTTAAAAAGGTTTATGAGTTACATTTTAATCAATCTCCCAGATATCAAGGAGTATAAGGTTCAGTGAATCAAGAGAAACATAATTTAAAATTCTAGCTTCTGTTTAAAGAGTGATCTTACTGGGGGAGACATTAACCTACTAGTTGGGAGAAGGACCCCACCTCCCCCAGAAAGTGAAATCTTTGCATATATTTAACTGGCAAGAGTGTCCTGACATCAGTGTTTGGGAAGTTCTAGCCAAGTAACAGTCTCCCTGGGATTATAAAAATCCCAGAGACATTTGCCTTGGTGTTGTGCCTTTTTTGGTAGTGTTGTTCTTTTATGTCCTCCCCCACCCCCTTTCCCTCATAAACAACAGATGCCTTTACTTGGAGTGTCTGTGGAAAGTCTTTAAAAGCTGGTTGGTGTAATTTAGTTGCTTTCTCTTTAGTCTGAGCAGCAGTTACCTCAGAAGAGGCCAGTGGCCTTTTTCTTAAATGTAATTTATTGAAGTGTTATCTAAAAGTGAGTGGCTTGAGCTTCTTTGGGATTTGCTGTTTGCCACCTGTTTCTGTTCTGGTCCCTGCCTTCCCGGGATGAGTCCCATAACCCCAAGAGTAAGGACCCATCCTGTTTTCAGAAGGGACAGTGAGTGGTTGCTCAGCAAGAGCAGTTGTACACCTCCATTCTCCTCTACCCCCATGCTTTCTCCGCACTTTCCAAACTTCGGTCATTTGTGATTTTTCCATTCTTACTGCTACTTTTACATACTTTATAACTGTAAGTCAATTTGTCTTTTAAAACTTGTTTTAAAAGGAAAAGTTGTGAGTATGGTAAATGGAAAACCCAGCTTCTCTGGCCATAAATAGGAAACCGAAAAAAATAAACAGACTGAAAACAACAATGTTGCTAAATTCCTGCTGAAGGCTCAGGGCCTGAGGCATGCTCCCTTTGTTAAAAGGAGATTGGCAGGTAGGTATTGGTTAGGTACTAAAGGCCCACAGTACCAAGCAGAGACTTTCTCTTTGAAGTAATCAGAAAGTTTGCAAGAGAGTGAAGTAATCAGAAAGTAATCAATTCTCTTGCAAGAGAATTTAAGGGAATAACCTTCTCACTCTGATTCAAGGTTTAATGTAGGGTATGGATAAGCTTAAACTCTCCCATGTGTGCATGCCACGCTTGGAAAAAACTTTATCTCATTAGACTCGGAAAAATTCCATGACTGGCAGGGCAGAGTGACTGCCGTACCCAGTAGCTCACAGCCCGTCTTGCTTGCCCAGTGTCCCACCATACTAAACTTGAACATGTCACTCGTGACTGGTTGACACTGAATTTGTATTTGCTTCCAAATGTTAGGATTTTTTAATTTTTTAAACGACTTTAAAATGTTTATTATTTCTCTTTATACAAGAAAAGGAAGCTATTGGCAATATAAAACAGTCATTAGTTTAAAAGACCTAAATATAATGATTAAGAATGAAAGCCTTTCTAGTCGAAATAAAGAGCTCAGTAGTGGCGGAGGGGAGCGTTTGTTGTCAGACTCGGGTCAGTGGAGGGAGTTGGGAGAAGCTGTCCCCTCCAGTAGAGAGTCCAGCTGATGGTGGCCATGGGGCAGGGTGGCCCTCTGCTCTCACAAAACCTGAAATCTGCAACAGAAGCCAGAAGTCTTTTTTTTTTTTTTTGTAAATGTGGATTCTCAGCAGTTTTCAATGTTGTCTCAATTTTAAAGAAATACTAGGCAAAGCAAGCAAAACAGAATGGTGTTGGTGTGTGGACTCCTGGTTTGCAGACTCTTAGGCTCATAGCCATGAAGTTCTGATTGCCCCTGTGGATTCATAGCGTGAGAGGTGCTGGCGGTCTGTGTGACAGTTCTTCACACTGAGGATCCATTAGAGCATGAATAACTGACAGTGACATTAGCCACACACCTAACATGCAATAGACCCCAAGACTGTCCTTTCAGGGATCATCGCTGTAGTTCGTTACAATAGACTGCCATGGTGTAATACCTACTGTGTGGCAAGGGTTTACGTATATTATTTCATCTAATCTGCACACCAACCCTTTGCGACAGCATGGATGGAACTGGAGAGCACCATACCAAGCGAAACAAGCCAGGTGGGGAGCGACAAACACCACATGATCCCACCTTTAACAGGAACCTGGAGAGAGCTCGCTATGGACCCTAACCCATCCCACAGGATGCCTTGCTTCTAAGTAGCCCGCCTGCGGCTTCCCAGGGCCCCAGCCCACTCAGGCCCCCTGAGCCTTCTCTTCTTCCACTGTGAAGCCTCCCCACTCTCCCGCCGGCCTGTGTCTTGGACCCCAGGATTTTTTAATTTTTGTTTTTTAGAAAACCAGAACCCCATGGTAAATATAAGAATTGAGAGTTCATCACTTGCCCCCCATGCCCCCCGCCGCCGCTGCCCCGTACAGCTTTTCTTTTTGAAAACCCCAACTTTCTTATACATAGATACTTAAAGTTTGGCTGCTTCCATGAGTCAGCTATACTGCTACCCCAGCTGGGTATTTGAATCCTAAATTCTGAAAGGAAAGCAGTGCCCTCCTGTGGAGTTAAGAAAGGCTTATTTCAGTGTTTTTCTTCCAAATATCAGAGCAGAACAGACTCTTTGTCTTCCAGTGGAACTATCCACGCAGGGCAGAAATAGTTGGAAGTGGCAGTTACTATGCAGAACACAGTGAGGTCATCTTGGGAAATGTCGTTGATGGTGTTGAAATGATTGAATGGGATGCTAGAACACTAGCAATACAATAGCATTTGTGTCTATGGCTTCTGGTAGGAATAAAAAAGACATTGTGGTTTGTTTTATGCTTTTTAAAGTTCTCCCCCCAAAGGTGTGGGGCTGAGTGATGTCTGTCACTGGCTTTCTAGTGGGTTTTTCTTTTCACACCCCCCCCACCCCCGGCCCTCTGAAGGCTGTTGAGAGTGGGTAGAAGCCACAGTCTATATGGATTGGGAAAGCAGGCAGTACTCCTTACTTGTTGTTCTCCTTGTGTAAAAGGAACATATTTGGTTTTAATCTCCAAAAAGCCAAACATAAAGAGTTTCCATATCTTACCTTGTGTGCAGTAACAACTCTGATTCCAGCTTTAAAGAATGTCCTAATTAGCAACCATCCAGAATGGGGGCACAGCAGGAAGTAAGAGATGCATTTCTCTCTCTCTCTCCTCCCTTCCTCCCTCCATTTTGATGGCTGAGAAGACCAATTTGAGGTTAGGAAAAACATCACTGGAGGAAGCTTGAAAGTGACTCAACAACCAGCCACGTGGTGACATGGTGGAAGTTCTTGAGAGGGTTCATGCAGGGAGGGTTTGTGGGTCTTCCGTGTGTGTTGTTGAAATGGCGGACGTTCTTTGACGAAGCACTAGCCAAGGGCGGTGCTGGAAGTCACGGGTCTCAGTGAGTGAGTGTGGTGACAGTCAACACATCAGTGCTCTACTATCAGTCTAAATTCGGGTGTGTGAATAAAAGGTATTAAGTTGATATTACCATGGAAACGGAGTTGCTTACTTTTTCAGGGAGTGCCTCTGAACCAGACTGCAGCACTACTGGTGGGATGTTGGGCCACTGGGCAGAAATTTGATGCTGCCAGCTGGTCTCAAGAAAACAATTGCTCGCATCGTGGCCGAGCTGGGTAGAGAGACGAGGGGCCTCTCTGTTCCTGAAGTGGGACTCGGGCCAGTCCATTTTATCGATGAGAGGTGGGTATTTGTGCATGAGAGAGGGAGAAGAAAAAGGGGAATACACCGTGAAAGCTGCTGTTGGTTTTGTGGCTGGGTCGTGTGCTTTTTCTCTAGGCATTTAGAGTTGGAATCTCAGCTATGTGACTTCTTAATAGCAGGGCAAAATATGCCTACAGCTTTTGCTGTTTTCATAAACACAGACAGAAAGAACTCAAGTTTCCAGCAAATCCCAAGCACAGTTCATTCCATAACATTTTTAAAAATCCACTTCCTTTCTACCCTAACCCTGACAGTAAATACAAATAAACCTTTTTTCCCTATTATTCCCCTCTTCATTAAGGAAATGAACGTCTTTGCATTAGACTCAGTGTCTGGTGAAACTATTAAATGCTTTTTACCAAGTGCTCCTTTGCCTGTTGTTGCTGGCATGGCTTATGTTTGGAAAAGGCAGTTTTTAGGGGTTTTTGTTGTTGTTGTTGTTGTTTTGTTTTTAGTTTTATTAGGCTTGTGTGATCTCCCAGTTTGGCCTGTGAAATAAACTCAGTTTCAGAATTCAAATTGTCTGGAAGCAGCCAGCTTGTCAGGCTGGTTCAAGGGCAGTCTGATGAATCAACCCTTCTTATAGGCTGTCTGCTGACCAGCCCTGGAAGGTATCCAGATGGTAAACATCACTAGGATTGTGAGGCAATTATTTATTTTTATTTTTATTTTTTACTTTTTTGATCATTTGAGCTGTGCTGCCAAGTCTGGTAGGACTTGACTTTCTGTAAAACAGCAGGGTCTGTATCAAGATGCCTCTTTCAGAGCTGTCAGGCCTGCAGGCACCCAGTGGTGCGTCTGCTGGTGGGGTGAGAGGGAATACATAGGCCAGTTTGGGGGGCCTTCTTGACCATTTTGAGAAATGAAATTTCCCTTTCCTTTTCTTACTTATATTAATTCACAACTTACGGATAATCCAGAGAAGAGAATTCAGTTCTTTGAGGACTGTGAACCATTTTAGCGATCATTGGTTAACGGATCATGGCCCAAAGTTGCGGAAGGTCAGGGAGCAGCTTCTACCTGCTGCACAGAAACATCCCAGAGATTCAAAGGTAACAAGATTTGACCATAAAAACAGATGATTCGCCCTGGCTGGTGTGGCTCAGTGCGTTGAGTGCTGACTTGAGAACCAAGAGGTCGCCGGTTCTATTCCCAGTTTGGAGGTGTGAGAGGCAACTGATTGCTGTATCTCTCACACATTGATGTTTCTTTCCCCCTCTTTCTCCCCCTCTTCACCTCCCTCTAAAAATAAATGAATAAAAAGTTTAAAAAATATATTTTAAAAAAAACCAGACAACTCATAGCTCATTGAGTTCTCTTAGCAGCTACCTTTGACATGAGAAAATTCTGGGCCTCTTTAATAAACAACCACAAAGCAGTCCTTGCCAAATACGGCCTGCTTCAGGGCCATAGGGTTAGCTTAGAAGACAACTTTCTTGCCTAAAAATAAATGCATGTTTCTATCGAACATTCCAAGCATAGTTTAAACATGAGACTTCTGAGTAACCATTCAGGCTCTGTGGGTTCAGTTATATCAGAGTGTGGACAGTTGATGGGCTTTGGGGAGCTTGCTTCCTGCTTTGGGATTGGCCACTGGCCACCCAGAAAATCAGATGACCAAATGCAAACCATCTTCCATCTCATTTCTGTACGTTCTTGATCTACTCATAGGCTGATAGGGGAGACAGAGAGCAAGCATGTAAATAAAACAGGATTTTCAGATAGGATTATGTATTGGGTTGGCCAAAAAAATTCACTTAGTTTTTTCCAAATGATGGCTCTAGTAGTGCTTAGTTGTCTTTAACTTCATTTGAAACAGTTCTGTTAGATTGTGTTGTGACAGCTGTCATATCAGCATGCATTTAAAAAAACTTATCAAAATTGGTGAATTTTTGTGTGGCCATTTTAATATTGAAGATGGGAGAAGATATGCACCATTTTGGCATATTATGCTTTATTATTTGAGGAAGGTAAAAACAACTGAAATGCAGAAAGATTTGTGCAGTGTATGGACATGCTGTGACTGATCAAACGTGTCAAAAGTGCTGTGCAAAGTTTCTTGGTACTGTTGACATTTTGACCAAATAATATTTTGCTGTGGGGCTGTCTTAGGCATTGGGAGATGTTTAGCAGCACCCCTGGCTTCTCCCCACTAGAAGCCAATTGCGGGAGATAGTTGACTACTCAAAATATCCAAATCAATAAAGTTACTGATGAAAATGAAAAAATGCAAATGAAAAATTCTTTTATTTCATGGAAAAAACTAAATGGACTTTTTGGGCAACCCAGTACTAGGAATTAAGTAAGAGCTAGCATATTACTCTGTGCTAGACACTATTCTCAGTGCTTTACATACATTGACTTGTGTAATCTTGTGAGGTAGGTGTTGTTACCTTTACAGGATAGGTGCAGAAATTAGTCCATGGAAGTTTAAGCCACTTGCCCAAGTGACAGTGCCAGGGCTTGAACCTGGAAGATCTGGCTTCTGAGCCTGTGCTTTTATTTCCACACCACACTGCAGTCAGGTGTTTGGGAGTAACCTGGAGAGGTCATGGAGGAGAGGAGGGCAGTACAAGTACTTTAGATCAAGAGGAAGATCTGGAGCACTAGGGAAGGCTGTTCCAGGCAGAGGGAATGAAAGTGTGGAGGCACTGAGAAGCAGGAAGAAGGCCATAGTGGTTCACAGCAGGGCATGTTGCAAAGATGGGCACAGCCAGGTCTCTTAGACTAGCTTTGTTGTTGGAAATGGTGTTGAAGCCTACATACAGTCTGCAAATTCAGTCCCTCTTAGACTCCACCAAGCCAGGAACCTCATGCATCCAAAACTCTGTCACTGCAGCCCTTTCCTCTCAGGCCCCCTGGACAGGCCAAACCAGAACTGACTTCTAAAGTGAGAACCCCAGGACTGTAGAACATTAAACCAAACAAAGGCTTCAATTATCTCTGTGATCATTACTGCAGGAGACACCTGTGTTTGATTAAAGCATTGGTAACTTTTAAATTTGGAGTTTTACGGCACTGTGTACTCATATGGCTTTGTAGTGTCTCTTAGAGAGCTTAACTTTTACCCCATGAACAAATTCCAGCCCCCCTTTGGTCCCATCAAGAGGCCGCTTGATTTACAAAGCATCCCTGGTAAAGTGTTGTGTTTCCCTCTTTGAAATGGGAAGCCAGGAAGCCTGATTTTTTTTTAAACTGGCTCTTCTCCTAGATCCTCCCTTTTTCTGTAAATCCCTCTTCCATTTACTCAGTATTTCCCCGTTGTTTTCTTTGGTCAGGGGGAGCTGTAGCCAGGGTGGTTCTAGTTCAGAAAGACAGACATGCAGGCCTATTCACTTTGAGGCATTTAGCTTTCCGGACCCCACTGAAAGCCAATCCGGGAACACGGTAGATTTCATTTGGCCCATGGCTTCCCATCTGAATACACACCTTGTCAAACTAGTTATGTGGGTTTTACTTAGAGAGGGAGGAACAGAGAGCTTTGGGCTATCAATAGACCCTCCTGACTGTACACACAGCACTGGGCAGGAAGCTAAGTTCATGGATCATAAAGTGTCCATTGTGAACATGAGTTGGGATTCTCTCTGCCCTGCCCTTGATGCGATTTGGCAGCAAAAATCATCCCTGTTTATAGAACATAAAGGAGGGAATGAATACGAAGATGTCTTGTAATGGTATGGCCAGCCCAGCTGCTTCAGCTGGAAAGAAGATGGTGAGGTTTCCATTCTCTTGGCAGCATACCCATGTGAACTTGTTAAATCTTTTAAGTAGCTGTATAGGAGGGGAGATAAGTGTGTGTTTATCCTTATTCCCTTAAATACGAAAAATAAAACTTCCCCTTTGTAAAACTGATTCAGAGTGGGAAGAAAGTGTGTGGTAAATGGAAAATGTGTTCGATTATATTGTCCTACCTCATGTTTGGGATACAGCTGTAAGTTTCCACGGTGGGTGGCTTATTATGCATTTATGCAGAGCTGAACCTGCTCCAAGCTGTTCTTGCACTTAGAAAAGGCTGTCTTGGGAGATTGTCTCTTTCCATCACAATAAAAATGTGGAAGGCCTTTTGAAAGATTTCAGGAGTCATCACTTGGGTAGCAGAATTAGAGGCTGCTGACCAAAGTGGGTCTGCATTTTATACCCAACCGGCGTCTTGTGTAACATGAGTTGGGTCTTCATGGGCTTTGGAGTCCAGCACGCAGGTAGAAACATGACCGCCAGGGCCAGACGACAGCCCTCGCTGGGCCCCTCTGCAGAGCGAAGCTCCGCACCAAGCCTTTGGGGGTATGAGAGAAACCGGAGACCCGGCCCATGCTCTCAAGGAGCTCACAGTGTGGTTGGGGAGAGAGCAAAGCCATATGAGACCTCAGAAGGACATTAAGCTGCACAGCGACAAGCCCACAGCACTCTAGCCGTGTCCTGGGAGAGGAAAGGGGTGAATAAGGGCAGGTGGGGTCAGTCATGGAAACTTTCATAAAGGAGGTGAGTGTGCAGGAGGGGTGGGCCTTCACCCTATATGTGGGCAAGTGTTAGGGGGTCCTGTGTGTGCAATTGTACAGCTTTCCTTAGCTGTGTCTAATGGGCAGTCCTACTAGTTCCTTCTGGTGAGCATGTCTTTGGGGAATTTCATGTTTGAGGCACCCTGTTGGGTATTTCTTAGCCATGCCTTGGAACCTCTGAATAGCAAGACCCCGGGTTCTGAATCTGAATCTATTTACAGGTCTAGTTGCTTTCACTGCTATTGCGGGCAGGCCAGACCCCTTCCCAGGTGGGAGTCTGCTCTCATACTTTCGAGGCATTTGCTTTCAGCTTTCTGATGATTCCTTCAGAATAAGCACAGGCTTCAGAAAGAGGAACAGAGAGACTCCCTTCTTATGTTCAAGGGTTTCTCCAAGCTTTGTGCCTTATGGCCCCTTTGGTGTATTAAGCTGACATTGCCTCCTAGTCCACCCAAAGTGGAACCGGTAGTACTGTATTGAGATCACAGAAATGAATAGGGTTGATGCTCAACAGGCTGGCTGGTTTGGTGTGCCACAGTTAACATGCTGTCCTTGGAATGAGGGTAGCCTAGAAGGGTTCTGTCTTGAGAGTTAATTCTTGCCTGCCAAGCTCAGCTTCCAGGTGCTATTCTTTTTATAAATAAAGGCCTTAGAGCTGGCTTGTGGAACTTAGAGTTCCCATCCCAGGAAATACTCCAGTGTGTTTAAAAAAAAAAATTCAGATGCTCATGGCCAAATGTGTGACTCAAATACTGCAATGCCCTTGATACGTTCTCCCAAAATTGACATACTTGAGTTGCACTCAAGCCCTGCTGCGAGATAAGGCTGGGGTGCTGGCCCATGCCTTTTTCTTTGTGTGGTTTCAGGGTTTTTTTTTCTCTCTCTCCCATAAATGATGTTTGAGAGCTGTAACATAGCTCAGCTCATGCAAGTAAAGTAGTTGCTGAAATCATCCAGTAGAACCTCGCCTCCATCTCTTAGGCTGCCTGAGACCAGTAGGTTTGCTGGGGAGGATTTGGTAGGTATGGAGAGGTTCACAAGTGTCTCCTGGAATGAGCCAGTTTCTGTAATTTGGGCATTGGAGCCCTGACTTTGTGTTAGAGAGAGCTGTAGGATATAAGCACACCCGTTTCTGTTTCTGTTTGTAATTTGTTGCGCCTTCCAGATAGGGTCTGTCTGATGATCCTCAAGAGGGTGCCTCTTCTCGCCCTTTTGAAAGGCAGAGATGTTAGGGAGGTGGACATTCTTCGAGGAGAGAACCTGGGGCATAGTTGTAGTTCAGGAATGCATTGCTCTACCCGCATTTTGAAAGAGGTTTCTGGGGGAGACATTGCAGAATATTCCAGGTCAGAACATTTCTTGTATGAACCCAGGTGCTGGGAGGAGACACCTGCTCAGCCAGTGGGTTAGCCGATAGCACCCAAAACACCCAGCCCATCCACCAGACGATAGGAGGCAGCTCAGATGTCACTGGGATTCAGGCTGTCTTCTGGCCCAAGCAGCTGCAACCCGGGAGGGGGTGTTGAGAGTGCTGAAGCTCCTGTGGGAGGGTGCTTCTGTTGCCAGAACCAGGAGGTAGTGAAATGTGTGGTGTGGAAGAGGTGTGAGCATAGCCTTTAGAGGGAGACAGACCAGGGCTCCACACCCATCTCCACCTCCTGGCCCTGGGCACATGACAGGGCTGAAGCCTCATGTCCCTTGTAAAGGGCCGTTATCCCACTTCACAGGATGATTCTGGGATTACATGAGATAAATAGTGTGTGTGAAGCACTTGCACAGTGGCTGGCACATTGTCAGTGGTCAAAAACTGTAGGTTCTCAAAATGTTTTCAGCAGCTCACGATCGTATGTCTAGGTGGGGTCTGCTGCTTGAGCTTCCTCTTTAAAAAAGCTTAAAGGGTCTGCTGCAATGTGCAGCTCAGTGGAAAGCCAAACCGTATACCCCCTTTCCTGAAGTCCTCCCACAGGGACCTTTGAACCCCAATCCCAGCCAGTAACTTCAAAGAAACAGCTTCTGTCAAGTGGCACCTGGCACTTGAGCTGCAAGTGGCTTAATGTAGCCCTCTCCCCTGCCTCTAGGTCCATCTGGGCCTCATTACCTGGGAGGTGGCTTCTTGTTTCAGAGTTGCAAGCCCTGAACAGTTTTGTGTCTGGATGAGCCATAAGCAGTGCTGGAAAGGCTCTTTCATGAGTAACTCAGCTTGTTATTAAATTTGGGATCAGCCAAGGGGCTCCTTCCCTGGTCCCTTACTTTCCCCTCCCTCCAAAGCAATAACGAACAAACAAATAAAAACTGACTCAAGTTAGAAACAACCTACAGCTTTGAGCCAGGCCTCCTCTCAACTGGTAATGATGTGGAAACAGGAAGGCCTTCCCACTGATAAACCCCAAAATAACTGTCCCAAAATGCTGTCATGCAGGGCCTTGAGGTGTTTAGGAGCCTGTGCCCAGCTGCCAACCTGGAAAGAGGGAACTTTTAAGGATTTAGCAAGCCATGCCCCTTCCAGGCGCCCTTTCCCTGTGCTTTCTCATGGCTGCTGCTTCAGCCACTTCCACCTTCCTTCTGCCCCCCCTCTCCCGAGGTCACTTCCTGATGCCATTCCTCATTTTAGCTTCTATCCCCCCGAAAAGCAATCAAATCCACAACCTAATAAGGCAAAAGAATGAGGAGAATGTCAACCTCCCAGCCTCTCCCCTAACAGGGCGCAGGCCTGAAGCAAATTTGGAAAATGTTACAAGGGAGCAACAACTGACTGGTGTTAGACGGTGGAGGGGGGGTAGCCATTTTCAGGAGCTGCCCATTGTTGGCAGCAGGCGGGCCCCTGCGGGAGGGCCACCCAGGTTGTGGTGGCTGACACCCCTCTCACACAGAAAAGTGCATGGAAAGGCAAGTCAGCTGCACCTCCAGCTGGGGTTTTGCACACCAGGAGTACTCACATGAAGAGTCTGCCTGGGAATCTGCTTGGAGAGATCTCCCTTTGTTGCAACTGGTATTCAGCATATCCAAACACTTTGACTCTGCCTTTGAGATGAGGGGTTTTCTTCCCTTTGATTGTGCCAGGGTTAAATTAGCCCAGATGTTAATTAAAACTTGTTGACACTTAGAGTGGGGCCCCCAGAAACTTGTCCCCCTTCCTGCATCATTATCCCATGCACATCAGCCCTCTCCAGTGCTCAGTTTCCAGCACTTTCCATTCTCCCCTTGGGAGAAGGAAGAACAACCTCCTCTCTGCTGGGGAGTCCTGTGGGGGAGGGGTGCTGACTGGCCAGACCTGCTTGTTTTGGAAGGTCAAGTTTAGTAATTAACCTGACTGCTCAGGGAGGGGGTGAAGGAACTCTGGATAAGGAGTGAAGGAGAAGGAACCATCTAAGGGTGGTTCTTCAAAATTGCTAATTATCAGTAGGCATGAGGTCATCTGTAAATATATCTAATTCTTTAGCTGTAATTAAGATGCTTGTTAAAAGTGCAGGGTTTTTTTTTTTTTTTTTTTTTAAGGAAAAAACACAAAAAGTCTTTGTTTCAACTTGACAGGATGGCTCAGAACAGGCGGAGGACTCAAGGCTCAGGACTAGTTTCCTGCCTTAAGAGCCTTTACAGGAAATTTGCTGCAAACAATATTGGTGACCCTGCCAAAGAGGCAGACCTGGGATGATGTCATTGTTCAAAGCTGTCACCACCAAGCATGGCCTTGGGGGAGGAGGGTTAGTGGGATTTTTTTTTTTTTAAGTGTGAACATGTATGTTTAGTTGTCTCTAGAAGAGGCAAATCAATGGAAAAGCTGGATGGAAGAGAAATCACACGTTGTGAGTCTTTGAAATATTCTTAGCTAGGTTTAACTTTTCTTGTTTATTCAAGTTTAAAAAAATTCTCTCTTACTATTTTTGCTCCTTAAAATGCTGCTGCTCTTTCAGAGACAGCTTATTCTGAGCCATTTTCCATTTAGAGCTTTCTTGGGTAACTGGCTTTTATAGTCTGGGATTTACGACCTGCAAAGCAAAGTGCTAAGTTAGGTATTAGGTAAATGCTGCTGCTCTGAGGAGGAGGACCTCCATTGTTCAGAAGTGTGGAAACTGAGGCACAGGACTAGTGTGATGTATCTGTTTCTTCTACAAAAAGCATTTTGGAAAACTCTTCAATGCCGTGAGTTGGCATCTCTGGGTTGTTAATCTCTTCATGTGCCTCCAGGAACTGTCTGGAGCATCTTTGAAAAAAGGACAAACACTGCATCTTGTCATCTGGTTGGAAGTCTAACAGAGAAACATAAACACAGTCTTAAAATGAAAGCAACAAAAATAAACTCGAACCAGCCTTGTATGAAGACATTAAGGCAAAGTATGCAAGCTGGCTTACTATTTATATGGCAGAAGGCAGTCATAAGAAGATCCAGGTCTGGTTAAGAGAGATGTTTTTTGAGGTGCCTATTACTTAGCATTCCAAATAAACCATGGGTAATTTACTCAGATTGGGTATGATGTGGTGTCTCATTTCATGCTTTGCATAGTCCATTTTCTTGATGAAATGCTAATGCAGGATCAAGATACAGTTGAGAGTGTCCCCTGCACCTTCCTCTTCTTAAAAAACATCCTAATAGCTTTAGAAGGAAGTTTGAGGATTAAATAGGAGAGCCATGTAAGTTTCCTGTGGTTCACATCCTGTGATGTGCTAGTATTCCCCCCTCACCACCACCACCACCACTCAACTGACATACCCAGACCCTGTGAGGCTTAGAGATACTGTAAGAAAGAAAACCAATGTAGCTTTTGTCATAGCAGTTACATCCTGGAGATGCAGCTGGGCAATGAATGGAATGATGGAAGTGAACCAAATATTAGGGTGACATTAGGGTAGATTTGAATATGGCCTGTGGTTTACTGCTTATAGTCTAACTGAAGTTGCTTTCCTGGGTTCAGAAAGGATCTTTCCAATATTCTGTATGTGTCTAGGAGCTCAGGTATTCAGGGCTACCTCTCTTATAAATCAACTTGCATATGTGTCCCGAGTGTGGTTCTTGGTGTGTGGTTTTATAAGTTCCTGAGAGCTCACAGAGTCACCTTCCAGTCGAGCTTTTCCTGAAACTATTCTGGCTTGGGACATGTTGTTGGAAAGGGATGATGGATTTAGGCAAAAAGGATGCATCTCCTGGCCCAGGACACCAGATTTTACAGGTGCCTCCTCAGTGGCATCTAGAATTTCTGTGTGACTCAGTGTGGTCTCAAGTGGATGGGTAGAGGACTAGTTTAGAAGCTGCAAGCATGCTCTTTTCTACTTAGGTTGAGTAGGCATCTGAGACAGCTGGGTAGGAGCTGGTGGAGAGCATCATGACGGGAGTTGTGGCAAAAGCCACAGCCATTGCCTGGAAAGGTGGTTGTTGCCTTTGGATGGCTGCAGCTGCTGCTTAATTCAGGAATTGCTTTCTACACTTGGAGCCATGTTTTTGTGGTAACTGCCAGTAAGTTGAGCCTCGTGTGGCATTAGGAAGTTGGTGAGGTTAGCACCAATTTTTGATAACAGTACCAGGGCTGACACCTCATGGTCTGTCTCTAGGATTTTGTTTTTGGAGACACTTTGGAAATCATCTCTTGGAATGCTGGCTCACTTGCTCATTAGGTAGGTAGCTTGAAGCAAGAGTTGAGTGAAGGAGGGAGAGGCAGTTGCAGTCCAGCCAAACATCTCCAGGCTTGTCTTCAATATATGGAAACTTTAGTACTTTTCTGATCTTTGTAGAAATAGCTGTTCACTCTTAGCACCAATTGGAAAGTGTTGGCAGCTGAAGGGGTTGGTTAGTTCCTTCAGAGCCCTGCAGACCCAGTATATCTGGTGTTTCTAACATTTTCCTGACCATGCCTTTCCCCTCCATTTGCCCCATCTCAGCCTCCCAGGCCCACCATTTGGATAGGGTCCCTGGAAAGAATGTCTCCTAGATTCCCCAGGAAATTTGGTGTTTCCACTCAGGGAAGTTGAGGACCACCTGGGATTTCAGGCCGTGTGTGGGAGCATAGGAGCATGGTGGGATGCAGGTGAGAGGAGGCTGGAAGCCGAGCTAGGCATCTCTGTCCTCCCTCCTCTTTCAAGGAATAGTGGGACAGGTGGCTCCATCCTGGCATGTAGCTTGTCACTCCCAGTGAGTGTCCTGTCTTCTGGGCCATTGTGAGGGGAATGGATGTGAGTGCTCCTGGTTTTCTTCTGGAGCTCTGAGGGATTATTGTCCTGTATTATCATAGGGCAGGTGACAAAAACCAATGAAGTAGCCTGGGTGGGGACAGGGCAGCTACTACTCAGCTTCAGTTGTTTGTGACCAGATGGGGGTGAGTCCTGGGGACTTCATTTTCCTGGAATTGGGAAATCTGAAGTTTTATGGGGCAATTAATTCAATTTGAAGAAAAAAACCCTGCAGGCTGTACAAAATGGGACTTATTTGATCCCAAGAGTCACCCATGTGTGACCTTTGACCTTGGATATTTACATGCTTTTGATCCTGTTTCTGCCTCTCCTTTTTAGTTCCTTCTTTATTCTTGACTGGATTGCTGCTTATCCTTTTTCTGGGAAGGAGAAAATCCATATTCTTTTGCTCCTCGGTGACAGCTCTGAAAAAAAGGTGGTTGAAATGAATGGCAGTAAAAAGGGGGTTGCTATATCTGTGGTTTTCTGCCTCTGGACTCCTCCCTTTTTACATTACCATAACTAACTGAGAGTTGGCTCTTCAGAAGTCCTTTCACCATATACATATTTTTACGGGCTGGCTCCATGTTTCTGTTAAGAAAAAACAGTGGAAAGTTTTTTTGTTTTTGTTTTATTTTAATTTTTTTGTTTTTGTTTTGGAAGGTTCCAAACAACACTTTCATATAAAGGCCATTCTGCACACACAGTAACCTGGTGACCAATGCCATCCTTCAAAGTCAACTGCTGGGCCCTGACTGGTGTGGCTCAGTGGGTTGGGCATCATCCCACAGACCGAAAGGCTGCTGGTTCAATTCCCAGTTAGGGCATTTGCCTGTGTTGCAGACCAGATTTGCGGTTGGGGAAGTGCAAGAGGCAACCAATTGATGTTTCTCTCACACATCTATGTTTCTTTCCCTCTCTTTCTTCTTCCCTTCCCCTCTCTCTAAAAATAAATAAGTAAAATCTTAAAAAAACAAATTAACTGCCGGTTCAGAATTTGCCCCCAAGTGGCAGATGTACAGAAATATTCACTTATGATTGACCACTTCAATTTGACTTCTGGAAGATATGAGCAATCCAGGTTTTGTGAAAGAGAGCAATTGTAAGATCTGTGTAGGTACAAAAGCTAGAACACAGCACTGATTACAGAGGAAAGAGTAGATGGATTTCAGAAAAATTGAATATACTAGGTGTGCAATAAAATTGTTGATTTTGGGGGGGGAAAATTGGACACTTATCCCTGAAAATTTTATGTAATTTTTTCCCTAAGCTCTCCTGTTAATGGGATTAATGACCTCACAGAAAATTTATCAGACTTTGCATTTGGAACGGTCTGGGAAACGCCAGGAAACTCTTCATAAAGGCATCGCCCTCAACCTTAACTTTTTTGGGCTCTGTTGCTTCTGCACTGGTTTGAGTATTTCCTGGTTTGATTGTTTTCTCAAGCTGGCCTTGAGTCCCTAGATGTTATTTGTGCCTAGAAATAGCTGGAGGGAAAATGGTTGTAATGCTCTGCGTTGCTCACTGCCTCTCCGTGGATGGAAACTCTGCGAGGGAAAGGGTTTTTAACTCAGTTGAAAACAGCTGGGCAATGAAGACTTTATCACCAGGCTAGTCTGTCCTGTCCCATTATGCCAGCAGGTCTGTCACTTTACCACAGTGATTAGAATGAGAAAGTTTCTAGCTGTCCACAGATTGGCAGCCCACTCGGTTCACTAATGTAGAGACCAGAGCAGTAGGAGTTCTCATAAGTGGGAACTGCCAGCCATATGGGCCACACACAGGGAGTATTTATTACATGAGATTCTATTTTTTGATCTGCATCCCTTTTGGTGGATTTGGAATGAATGGAGGAAGGAAATGAAGTATGGAGGAGAAGGGAGAGGTAGAGCAACCATTTGATAAGGAGGAGAAGCCCTCACACTATTGTTTAATAATTGATCCCAGCATGATTATCAGAGAGGATGGGATCCTCCATCCATTCAGCATTTATTTACCAATTATCCAGTGTGTCACATAAACAAGATTACCAGATAAAGAGATGTGAACAAAATAGTTGTTGCTATCCTCATGGAGCTTAATGCTCCTGAGGAGAGAGGCATTAAATAGCAACAGCAACAAAAGTCCCAAGCATACAGTGTTCCAAATTGTGATCATTGTTATGAAGGACAAGAGCAGAGCCCTTTAAGAGGGTGGATTGGGGAATTAGGTATAGATTGGAACCATTATGAGAGTCCTTTTGAGATGGTGACAGTGAAACGAGGCCTGGACGGTGAGCAGGAGCCAACCTGGGGGAGAACCGCCTCAGGCAGGAGCCCCGAGTGGAAGGGGAGAGAATTAGAGGGGGTAGAGTGGGAAGGGTGGTGTGAGATAAGGCTGGAAAGGTGACTTCAGCCAGAACATACCTCCATTGAGGAGTATGGATTTTATTCTAAATGCAACAAGAAAACATGGATCCTACAAATATTTATTTCATTCCAGTCACTGTTTTAGGCACTGGGTATACAGCTGTGAAGATAGACAGAACCATCCTTGCCCTCGTTGCATTTCCAGTTGAGTGGAACACCATGAAAGTGTGCCCTTTTTTGATAATGAGACAGATCCTGTGGTAGCTAATAAAGCAAATAACACTTCTCCTTCTATTCCTTCAGCTTATCCTCACATCAGCCTTGTGTTTTTATCCCCATCTCACAGATGAGGAACAGATTCAGAGAGGTTAGATGACTTGCCCAAGGTCACTCAGTCAGTAAACAACAGAAACAAGAATTAAAGCACACCCTTCTCCTTTTAGGTTATTTCTCCCACATCAGGGCTGAGCTAGCTATTGGTTCTCTTTCCTCTCTCTTCCTATCCCTAGTAATAAGATTCAGGGCTCTCACTGTGGTCCTTGGGCTTCAGGGCTGGGAGAGCATCAAAGCGCCTGTGGTTTGGGTCCTGTAGGATGGGGTATGGTGAGGGCCAGAGCTGGTGGCATCCCTGCTTCAGCAGCCTAGGCATGCCAGTGCATGGACATTTCACTTTCCCTTCATCAAATGATTGAGTGACACCTCTGGGGGGAATCTGTCTAGGGGTGTCCAACCTTTTGGTGTCTCTGAACCACACATTAAATACACAAACACTAACGAAAACTGATGAGCAAAAAAAAGGTTTTAAATAAATTTACGATTTTGTGTTGGGCCACATTCAGGGGCCGTGGGTTGGACACCCCTGGAAACTGGGGCATTGACTTGGCTCACTGGCCAAACCAGAGATTCATTCTGCCTATATATGGCTTCATCTCAAAGAACAGGTGATAGCAGTGGGAGTTGTTTTCTGCTGGTGGGAGGTGCCCAGCTACATTCTTTTATAGACAAGCACAAACTAGATATTTTTGAAACTGAAGGTCTGAAACTAGCCAAGGAGTGAATCCAGGTCTGGAAAGCATATGGTGAGAGCACAGCCAAACCTGGCTTGGGTGTTGCCTTTTTTTTTCTTTTCTTTTCTTTTTTTTAAGAGAGGGGGAGGGAGAAAAGGAGAGAGCATGATGTGCAAGTGATCAGTTGCATCAGTTACTTCTCGCACGCCCCCAACTTGGGACCTGTCCTGCAGCTCAGGCAATGTGCCTGTGCTGGGAACCAACCTGGTGACCTTTTGGTTTGCAGGTGGGCACTCAACCCAGTGAGCCATACCAGCCAGGGCTTGAATTTGTTGCTTTTTAATAAGCCTAGAAGTCTCTCAAGAAGGAGGATCTTTGTGAAGGTCTCAAGTTCGGTCTTTATGGCTGACAACAGAAGTCTCTAGCTATCAGAGGGCTCAAGTCCATGTTTTATCGTGTGCACTTTGGCTGATGAGGTGTTGGACAGAGGTTTCAGCTGCTGCCAGAGGGTTTCCTGATGAAAGGTCAGCTGGATGGACCCAGCTCTTCATCGCCCAGCTGAGAGGCCTCATAGCAGGGAGAGAGCAGAGCCTGAACACCCGAGGTGCAAGGCCTGGCAGAGCAGAGGCTGCAGCTGGATCCGCATATGTTCTCAGGCTTTCTCCTGCATTGGAGGCTATAGACTTGGCTTCTCGTGAACATAGGCCATGAAGTCAGAGAGGTTCAGGTGCTGATCCTGGCCTAGTACTTACTGCCTGGGGAACCTTGGTCAAGGAAGCTTCAGTTTCTTCATCTACAAACAGGGTCAGTGATGTATCTACAACAGGACTCGGTGAAGTGCCATGCCTGGCACTTAAGTTCAACTGCTAGATACGTACACAGAAAGCATTTAAGGGTTCCTAGGAGCAAGATTCTTGGGAAAAGGCAGCAATCACTTACTCACCCTTACTATCTCAGACACAGGGTGGTAGTTGGAACCCATGTGGTTGAGGGGCAGACTCTGGGCCTTGCTGGGCAAGAAAGCTAAGCCAGGAGAGGTCGAGTGCCTTGTTCAGTAGTGTCCTGTGAGTGGGATAGAGACTGCTGACGGAGGCCAGTGGGCCCCATAGTGGGCCCTGCAGTGCCTTGGAGGAGGCTAGAGGAGGAATTATGTGTCCTGCAGAACACCACATGTGCCCTTTCCTCTGGGAAGCCTTCCACCTACACAGGGCCTCTGGGGCCGGATGTGAAAGGTAAACAAGCAGCTCTTCTGTTCTTTACCACAGACAGGCCCGGAAAGGCGGAAAGGCCCAACTTGTAGCTTTTCATCTCAGGAAGCCCTGAGGTCCCCCCCCCACACACACACACCAGCTCTCCTGAAGCAGCCTCATTGTCCCTTTGCAGGAGCATAACCAGTGCTCCAGCTCATGGAGCACCACTGTGGCGCAGGCACTGCTGCTGAAGTTGGAGCAACAACCCCTGGACCCCTCCAGTCCATTCTCCACACAGGAGCCAAATAATGTTCTACTTGAAATCTTGATCAGGATCCTTTGCTCTCAGGATCAAAACTGAAGGTGCACTGGGCCATGCAGGTTCTATGCAGGTTCTATTCTCTCCAGCCTCCTTTCTCCCCCTTCCACTGCTTCATTGTACTTCAGGTACACCAGCTGCCTCACCTGTACACCCACTCTCCCCTCCAGATCCCCACTTTAGATCTGAGTTTATACTCCTGTTTGTAGGGAAATCGGGCCTAGGTTCTGCCCCTCTCAGTGGCATGCCTGTCACCTCCATTTAACTTTTTACCTCTAACCATCCTTTGTGCTCTCCACACTCTCTCTCATGAGACTGTGAAGGTCATGAGAGCAGAGACTGAATCTGTTTCTTCCATTGCTCTGTCTGTAGCATGTGGGACAATGCCTGGCAAGTATAGGTGCTCAGTAAATACTTACATAGAGTGGACTTGCCACCCATCTGTCCATCCATTTATTTGAGAACCTCCCATGGGAGAGTACCTCTGCTCTGCTTGGTGCTGAAGGCAGAGATAGATCACCTGCAGTCCCTCCTCTGAGAGAGGGTGCTGTCACTTTCCAGGCCCAGGCTACCCCTGCAGGCCATTTGGGTCCTACCTAAAAGCCGGCCCTGTGTGCTCTGGATGATCATATAAGAAGCACTCTCCTGGACACTTTGAGGCAGCCAGCTGTCCTTGAAAAGTTCCATATCAGTGCCTGCCAGTTAATGAGGCACAAATAGGATGCTTTTTGAGTGGGGAAAGAAGGAAGAGGTATAACTGTTGCCTGGAGAGGTGGAGGAATGACAGAACAGAATTCATCCTCTTTTGTGTAAATATTTCCCAAGCTGGGTGTTCATGTGTTGTGTGCCAGGCATGGGTCTAGGTACCAGGGACACGGGTGATTGAGACAGGAGAAGGTCCCTGCCCTCAAAATGATACATGTGGCTAGACTTTTTTTTTTCTTCTTTAAAACTTTTCCATTTTATACAGAAATTGCTACTTATAGGTCAAATTAACTTACATAGTAAGAGACGATAAAGTGTTTTGTTTCTAAGGATAGCTAAAAACAAAAACATAGCCCTGTGGTTTAGCTGGCTGGCCACCTTCCTGCAGCCCAGCTTACTGTTGTACTGAGTTCTGGGGCTGCCCACACTCATCTCCCTATCCTGAGCTGAGCCTGGAGACGCACAATACCACGAAAGGAAGCGTAGTCTGGGCTATCTTTGGTGGCCATTGTTATTTATGGGGCATTGGCAGAGAAGTCAGTACCATGGAAACTAGAGAAAACTAGAGCCTACATGGTGTGGTTGAGCAGAATTTGATAGCTCTTCCGGGCTGTCCAGGCCATGGAACCCAGAACAACACGGCCACCCTGTCTCTGCTATTGGGCTTGGCCTCGGGCTTTGTCTGCCATGTCCTTCCACACCTCCGGGGCTGTCGGCATGAGCAATGCTGGGGAATCAGCCGCTCGGTGTCCTGAGTCTCTGCCCCTGGGACCTTCTCTCTATTCAGGAGACAAAACCTGAGACTGTTTCTCCTTTTAAATGCAACTTTGTTCTGCAGGAAAGGAGAAAAGCGAGAAAGAGATGGATTGTTCGTTTGACGATAGTAAGGTGTGCTCTGATATGCCTGATATGCCTTTGAAAAGGGCCTTTTGCCTCAGCAGTTTTCACTGGATAATGAGAGGAGGGGAACACAGGGAACTTAGTGGGAATCTGAAGCCAAAGAGGGTGGGTGGGAGCAGTCGAGTCTGTCTCATGTCTCTTGTAGGAAAATAGATGGCCCACAAGCTGGGTTCTACCTTCGGGGGGAAAAAGAAACGAGCTTGGGTTTTGATCTGATGCTCACTGATTCCATTTCCTCACTTCCCACGTACTTATCAGCCTCCACAGTTTCCCTGAGTTTGCTCTCTCAAAGATTTCTAGAGCCTTCTGTCCCTGAGGGTGTGTGCATACCACCACCTAGTCAGGATGCGTTTGGCACCTCCTATTTGCCAGGTGCTGTATTAGGTGCTGGAAATACAGGCAGTGGTCCCCACCCTCTCTCTCGAGGTCTCTGCAATGTATGATCCTTTTAAAAAAAGACCATACACACATGAATATGTACAAAAGTAGAGAGAATTCTTATGCACCCATCACCCAGCATCAGCGATTATTGGCATTTTGCCAAACTTGTTTCATCAGCTTCTCCCAACACACTCCCCTTTCAGAGTATTTTAGACAGTCCCAGACATCACCCATAGGTTGCTTCAGTGTGATTCTCTAATAGATATAGATGTACACGTTTTTTATATAATCACACAGTTAAACTTGATGCTTCTATTTTCTTCAGAAAAAAATCAAAATGCATCCTTTTGCCTTCCTTGCTGTTTTCTCTGATTCTTCTTATTCCCTGTCTCAGAATTCTTTCCCCCTTACTGCCTCTTAAATGTGGCAGCAATGGCCTTGTACCTGGAGGATTTCATGTGTCCACCCTCCCCTGTCCTGAAGCCTCATGTCTTGTGGATAACTCCCATGTCTCTAGTCCTGACGCACTTATCATTCTCTATAGCAATTGTCTACTAACATCTGTCTTTCCTCTGTTAGACTGGGAGGTCTTTCACAAAGGAACCTTGTCGTATTTTCCCTGTACCCCTAGCACCAGCACCATGTCTGACTATAGGAGAAGCTCTGGAAATGTTTGCATGGGTGAGTGAATGACCTTCTTGCTGAGTTTTAGACTTTAATTTCTGAATGCTGGGTGGTTGTGCAGTACATATTGCATTTTCGGTATGTCCCTAACCAAACTCTAGTCCCTCTCTGAGTTCTCCATACCCAGTTTGCTATTGCCCTATCCATAACTCATCCAAGTGCATGGAATCTTCTCAGTCCTCAGTGTGTAATGGGAACCAAGTTTTACATGTTTTTCTCTCTCTCAAATATCTCAATCTTAACCTTGCTCCTTTCCTTTGTTACTACTGTTGTCCTAAATCAGGACCACATAGTGAGTGCTTAAAAGTACAGATCTTACCTGGCTGGTGTAGCTTAGTGGATTAAGTGCAGGCCTGTGAACCAAGAGATCGCGGTTCGATTCCCAGTCAGGGCACATGCCTGGGTTGCGGGCCACTTCCCAGCAGGGAATGCACAGGAAGCAACCATACATTGATATTTGTCTCCCTCTCTCCTTCCCTTCCCCTCTGAAGATAAAAAAAAAAAAAAAAAAAAAAAGACTGCAAATCAACAGTTAAAAAAAAAAAAAGTACAGATCTTAAAGTCACGCAGCCTGGGTGTAAACTGCAGGACTGCCACCCACTATCTTGAGCTGTGTGACTTTGGGGAAATGCCTTAACCACTCTGGGGATAACGTCTGCCTCTAGGGGCTGCTGTGGTGAGACTTGAGTGGGTTAGTACTTGTGTGCCCTTGTGCCTGGCACACAGGAAGAGTGATGCTGTTGGCTCCCACAACCACCACCAACCACCACCACCACCACCACCATCATATCATCATCATCATCCCTGTGTTCTAATCTCCTGAAGTGGCCTCTTAACTGGCTTCAGTCTCCTAGTTCACCTCGGTGTCTCCATGAACATTATCTCTTCAAGATTCATATCTAACCAGGTCACTCTAAGAAACTTTCCCATGTCTTCCCCCTCCTTCCACTACTCAGAGAATAAGTCTGAAATCTTTGGCCTTTCTATCCGCTGACTCCAACTGACACTATTTCCTGCCATCTTCCTTTGGAGGTCCCCGAATATCTCCTGCATATTTGTGGTTTTTGCTTTTGATGTTCCCACTACTTGGACTGACCTTCTTCCCAGGTCACCACCTATTGGAATAGTGCTCCTCTTTCATGGTCTGGATTAGGTGTCACCTGACCTTTGCTGTCCTCAGATCACACTGCCCAGCAGGGGCTGGCTCACCAGTGTCCCTCTCCAACCGAACCGTGCATTCCTCCAGGTTAGGACTGGCAGGTTCTGCTGGTCACTCCAGACTCTTCCCACCCCACCTCCCCATTTTTGGTTGTGACTCTCTTTACTTGCCCTGAAGCTAAGCTGCCCTGGAGACAGGAAGCTAGCTATCTAAAGGCTAGTTTCTCCTTAGTAGGTGTTTAGTTAAAATAAACTGAGGTTTTCCATTGTCTCTGCCTTTAGTTCTTTCTTTTTTTCTTTGTTTTCTGGTTCAAGTTGAGGGGATGCTGTGGCGGCTGGAAACTTATGGCAAGGGTTTGTTCCCACTGGGGAGAACAGCTTCTTACTTTGGGCAACTCTGCTATGATTCAGGTTGCCTTTCTCTGGTTCTGTCCATCAAGTTCCTTCTGTAGGCAGCAGGCCAGACACTAGGGGAACTCTGGGATACAGGCTTTCTTATCCTCCCTTTGTTGCTCCACTTTACAGAAGGGAGCAGACCTCAGCCATCTCAGACTGGAAGAGCAGCACATGTGGTGTCTGTCTTCCTCCAGTGTCCTGCCACCCACAGAGCAGGGAGGATCAAAGGCTTTAGCAGAAAGGAGAGGGACCACGGTTCATCAGTGGAACCAGAAACTCCTCTTTCCAATTCCGTAGGTGGGCCTGATAGAGCCCTGTCCTCCCCTAGATCTGGTGGGATGTAGGGGCTACCACTATTTGGAATTGATTTGGCATGGAGTATTTAAGGTTTAAAGCAATGACATTTTTCAACAGCACAACTGTTTCTCAAGTTGAGTCTCATGTGATCTGCCATGTTATAAAATAGATATTTAAAAAGAGCTGCTGAGGTTAAATTTGAGTAGGGGGCACCTACCCTTACCCCTTTGAAAAACACTCCTTGCTATAATTTCCATTTCTTTGCTGAAGGAAGCGTTCCACTGTTGTTGCCTTTGAAAGTGTCCCTTTGTGAAGAACATTGTGGTTCACCCTCAGGCCTATGTGTTTCTGAAGAAGATGGGGTGGGGTCCTGGGTTTGCTCATGGGATGCATTTTTGTTCTACGGGCCATCTGGTTTTGTGGGGGGGCTGGGTAGGATGGGATTGCTTTGACAAAGGACAGCAAATCCTAGCAGCTTTGCCTTAGAGTTCCCTCCATATTCACTGCTATAACCCTGCCGTCCATATGGCCTCCAGGGATGTCTTCCACACGAGAAATCTGGTCATATTACTCACTCTGTGAGACCCTCCAGAGGCTTCCTGTTGATCACCCCACATGGCCCATAAGGCACAATGTGAACCAGCCCCTACTACTCTTCCTGTAGGCCCCCTGGAATGATGTTCCTCTACTTGTCAGTTGGTTGGCTCTTTCTGTTTGTGCAGACTCAAGTGGCACCTCCATACAGAGGCCTTCCCTGACTGGTGAAACTTGGTTCCCTAGCCACTGTCTCCTTTCAGTTACTCGTTATAAGTATTACCCTGTTGTATCACACTATCACTGTCTAATACCTTCATTTCCTATGTATTGTCTCCAGCACTAGAACTAAGCTTCATGAGGGCAGGAGTGTTTGTCTGTTTAGTTCCAGTGTTCAGAATAGTAGGTGGCATGTGGTGGATGCTCAGTACATACTAAAATTGGAATGAATGAATGAAGTTTGAAAGAGGCTCAGAGCAGTGGGTCTCACCCTTTGCGGGCCTGGGGACCACCTAGGAGAGGATGCATGATGCCAGTATTTTGGGCCCAGGCTAGGATGACTGGAATTCTGTAAGACCTAGTCAGCTTCTTGCTTCTCAGGCAGTGTCAGGGCACTCAGACCTAACCATTTTATCCCCTGCTGGCCTGAAAGGCTGAAAAAACAGAAATGGAAAGCAGTGCTGCTCAGCCTTTCCTTTCAGAGAGAAAGCAGGCGGTCCGGGCTCTCTAAACCCCAACAGGACTTGCTCTTCTGCTCCAGCCTGAAATTGATTTCCTACAGGCCTTGCCTTGAACCTGGCCCTGTGAACACAAGGAAGTATCTAAGCCAGGCTTCCCCTGACATGTGGCAAGGAGAGTGATACATCTACTGGCCTGGGAGCCACCTACTTCCCCCCACCTCTTCTCTGAAGGCACGCAATAGCAGTTGGGCTTCATCTTTGTTTTATGAGTCACCGGTGATTAACCCGTCATAAATTGTTACTTCCTATAGTTTCAGAATACCTTTATCTTCTGTGGAGTCCTGAACGGATTTGATGCAGGATCAGTTAACACATTGTGGTGTCGAAATCTGTCATTGTGCCCATATAAGGCAAACTCCTCGGGTTACTTCTTACCTTGGCAGAATCACAGGAATGTCAAGGTAACCAGGACACCTCAGCATAGCTCTGATTCTCTCTGGGTCACATGACTTCTCCTCCCTCTCTTATGACTCACCCTGCAGTCCAGCGCTAGGCCTGCTGAGCTGGTGGTGGATGGAATTGGCTAAAGGCCTCCTGGATGGTGCTTGGTTTTATGTCTTCCACAGAGTGGATCAAATGAGAGAAACCATGTGAGGTACCTCATATGGGGCCTGACAGGGTGAGAAACAGAAACGGAAAGCAACCTTGGCCAGACTTGAGGTCAATTAGGAGATTCTGTGAGTCCCAGCTCTGACACCTACCTGCCGTGTGACCACGGGCAGATCAATTCAACATTCAGAGCCTTGTCTGTAAAATGTAGAGCACTCAGAACAAATCCTGGGACACAGAAAGTGCTCAATAAATGTGAGTCATTTGTACAATTTTATTAGGGTAAGACCTACACCCCACCCATTTAAGGCTCAGCCCTTTAGTAGCTTTAATGGTGCATATTGAGCTGGTAGGCTGAGTTTCTTCTTGGAAAACAAACCACACCTTCATGATGGCATCCCATTATACCCCATGCCCCCACCCCCCAAATACATAGAGCCAGACACTCCTTTGTTGTTACAGAGCCAGGAGTCAGATCTGTCCCTAAAAGTGGTGGGGGCCCCATTCTTCTCTGACATCACACTGTTCTTGGAGACAGCCACCCCTTATGACTGCTGTATGGTTTGGCCAGGCCTTAGTACCAGCCCCAGGAAGGCCTGTAGGTGGGGCAAGCCAGGGTGAGAGTCTAGCTTGTCACTCTGCCAGGGCAAACGGTTTCACCGTTTTTAATGGAGCAATTATGAGTCAGAGGTTTCAGTCTCTCTCTGCTGGTTCCTCCCAATCCTATAATTACCCTTTGTCTATAGAACCTTATTTTTGGTTTTTCTTTTTAAAAATCCTCCCAAAATACTGTTATATTGTCCATCTCATGTGACCAAGAAGTCTAAGACAGAGTAAATATGACAAAGGGAAAAAAAGAGATCCCAAATCCAGAGTGATTTCTTAAACCACAAAGACTGTGCCCCTAACACCATCCCAGTTCCAGTGCCTGCTTAACAAGGCTGAGGGTAAGAGTACATAACTCTGAACACCACCAGTTCTTGGCAAACTCCAGATTCGAAGCCAGGAATTTCTGGTTTGAGGTACCTCCCAGATTGATGGGTTCATTCACTCCTCATCCAGTACTCAGCCCCTGCTTGCTGCCAGCCCCAAAGAGGAGCTGCATTGAGTCTCGGCAAAGGGCAGGCAGGCTGACAAGTGCCCAGCATCTCTGTGTGGCCCCTGCCAGTGCTGGTCCACTCAGAGATGAGAGGAATTGATCGTGCAGATAAATGCCCTATATTCTCTCGGCCTCCAAACTCACCCTGCTTCTCAAAGGGATCGTCTTACACCCAACCTCTGAGAGTATATGTGAAACAAGGGCATGTCTGTGAGTGCTACCCCAGGCTCCAGTTTCCCCCAGTGTGTCTAGAGCACAGATTTCCAGACCAACCCACTCCATCCTAGCATGGTGCCCACCTCCAGACACCCCTCCTTGCTTTCACCGGAGCAGAAGAACGCTTCTGACCTGACAGGTGGACCGTTGAATCAGAATGTCCCAAAAACAGGAACAAGATCAGCAAGGAGTTTCAGTTGTCAAAGGCGAAACCTGCACCACTGTCAGAGCTCACTCCTGAGCCTGGCATCATTGTCCTTCCATCAACACGGCCCAATTTATGGATCTTGAAAATTCCAGCAGAAAGCAAGTTGTCTTCTAGAAGGTGAACAGAGGGAGCAATGGGAGTATTTTGTCTGCCTCCAGATGCCCCTGGCCTGCAGTATTCTTTGCACCTCTCAGTTTTGTTGGGACTTCCCAAGGTGGCCCCAGTAGCTCAGGGCAGAAGTAGTACTTGCCTGAAGTGTCCCATCAGTGCCTCTTCTGACTTTCCCCACCTCAAATGCCAAATACCTGTTATTGGACGAGTAAGTCCATGGGCAGTTTTGTCCAGATTAGAATGTTAATTCTATAGACTGGACTCTTTTAGGCACCTGTTCAGATTCCAAGCCACACACTCTCCAGGCCAGAATTGGCTCACTTGGGTATCTATCTTTTTGAAGGATCAGGGTTTAAACCAGACGATCTTTAATTTCCCTTTCCACCCTGAAACCTGAGCTCAGCTGTAAGCTATTGAAAGTAAATGGGGTTTTTGTAGCTCATACTGCCTGTTCTCCAGGTGAAGGGCCCCTGTGCCCGATCATTTCACAGCAAAATGCCAGACGGAGCCAGAGGAGGCGGAGTGCAGATCCCCAGCCTCTGCTGCTGCCCTAATTTAAAAACTGCCTTTTGGGAGTGGAAGTTTTCTCTTTTAAAGGTAGTTATTTCAAGGTAGGCCTCACCCATCTCCTCTTCCTGCTGAAAAGCTGTCCTTTGAGAGCTGAGCACTGCCTTCTATTTCTACTCTGTGGGCCCCACCTGCCTTTGGTTCAGACGCATATCTCTCTGTGGACTCTGTGCAGGTGGTGGGGGCAGGTTCTTCCTCCTCGGGGAGGATCCAGTTCTGTGGTATGTAATCTCAGTAGCTTTGGGTTGGATGGTTGGTTGAGACAAGCTCAGACCAGGGCACCTCCCTTCCCTGGGCTCCCTATCCCTTGCTTCTTTGGGGTTTCTTTTAGCTCTGAGGGTCCAGTTAAACCTAACAAATACAGTGTCAAGGGCTCCCCGGTTCTACCTGGGCCTAGATCCCTCATTTGTAGAATGAGGGGATTAGATTAGAGTGGTGGTTCTCAACTCTGGACACATGTTAAACTCACGTGGTAAGTTTTGTAAAATATCATTATTCAGGACCCACCATAAGGAAATCTGATTCACTTGACCTGGGGTGAAGTTCAGGCATTTTTAAGAAGTCCCGAGGTTTCATACATTTATTGTCAATTGATTTTCAATATGAATGAAAAACATACTCAATGGGGAAAGAGTAGTCTTTTCAGTAAGTAGTGGTGAGAGAATCCGATATCCACATGCAGAGAATGGAGTTGGACCCCTAATTCACATCACATACAAAAAACAACTGGATCAAAGACTTAAAAGTAAGAGTTAAAACCATAACATTTAGAAGAAAACATAGGCTTAAGTCTTCACTGCCTTGGATTAAGTGATGGCTTACTAGATAGGACAACAAAAGCATAAGCAACCAAAGAAAAATAATTAAATTAAAAACATTTTGCTTCAGCCCTGGCTGCTGTGGCTCAGTGGATTAAGCGCCAGCCTGCAAACCAAAAGATTGCCGGTTCGATTTCCTGGTCAGGGTACATGCCTGGGTTGCGGGCCAGGTCCCCAGTGGGGTGTGCAAGAGACGCAACCAAATGATGTTTCTCTCCCTGCTCCCGTCCCCTTTCCTAAAAATAAATAAAATCTTTTTTGTTTTGTTTTGTTTCAAAGGACACTTAAGAAAATAAAAACAGCCATCAAAATTGGAGAGCAAATCATATAGCTGATATTTGCAAATCATATAGCTGATAATGGTCTAGTGTCCAGAATACAGAAGGAATTCCTACAGTGCAATAATGAAAAGATAAATAACCCAGTAAGACGAAATGGACAAAGGACTAGAATTTTCCAAAGAAGATATACAAATAGGTGTATGAAAAGATGCTCAACATCCTTAGTCATTAGGGAAAAACAAATCAGAACCACAATGAGATACCACTTCATGCCTACTAGGATGACTATAATTAAAAAGTCAGATAATAAAAAGTGTTGGTAAGGATTTGGAGAAATTAGAGCACTTATACATTGCTGATGGCAGTGTAAAATGTTGCAGCTTCTTTGGCAAACATTCCAGTAGTTCTTCAAATGATTAAAACATATAGAGTTCCTATATGACCTACAGTTCCACTCCTAGGCATAGACTCAAGAGAACCAAAACACATAGCCACACAAAAACTCATGTGAATATTTGTAGCAGCATTATTCAATATAATAGCAAAGGTAGATTAGTCCAAATGTTTAACTTATGAATGGATTAAATGTCCTGGCTGGCATAGCTCAGTGGATTGAGTGTGGGCTGCAAACCAAAGCATTGCAGGCTCCATTCCCAGTCAGGGCACATGCCTAGGTTGGGGGCCAGGTCCCCAGTGGGGACCACATGAGAGGCAACCACACATTGATGTTTCTCTCGCTCTCTCTCCTCCCTCCCTTCCCCTCTCTAAACATAAATAAATAAAATCTTTAAAAAATGTTTAAAAAAATGGGTAAAATGTAGTGCATCCATACAATGGAATATTCATACAAAAAGGAATGAGGTACTGGTGCATGCTACAATGTGGATGAACCTTGAGTACATGCTGAATGAAAGAAGCCAGTCACAAAGGCCATAGACTATATGATTTCATTTACATGAAATGTCCAGAGTAGGCAAATCCATAGAGACAAAGTAGGTTATTGGTTGCCCATGGTTAGGAAGGAGGGGAAATGGGGATTGACTGCTAACAGTTTTGGGGTGATAAAAATCTGGAACTTGCCCTGGCTGGTGTAGCTTAGTGGATTAAGCGTGGGCCTGTGAACCAAGAGATCACGGTTCGATTCCCAGTCAGGGCACATGCCTGGGTTGCAGGCCAATTCCCAGCAGGGAATGCACAGGAAGCAACCTTACATGGATATTTCTCTCCCTCTCTTCTTCCCTTCCCCTCTGAAGATAAATAAATAAAATCTTTAAAAAAATGATCTGGAATTAGATAGATAGTTGTACAACCTCACAATTATACTGAAACTCAGTGATTTTTATACTTTAAAGGGGTTTTATGGTATGTGAATTATAACTATAAAAATACTGATTTTTCTTGATTGGAAGGATCTCTGGAGCAAGAAGAACTGGGTCTGATAATGATATTCCATTACTTATTTGGTGGTCAGATGGTCAACATGGAGGACGGGAGGTTTGAGGGAAGATCACTGTGCGTCAGCCATCAGGGTGCACCAGCAACTTGTTGAATCCTAGGAGGGTCTGGCTTCACCAGCTGCAGAGCTAATATTGAGGATGGCACCTTCCTGACCAGGAATAATATAGTAATGAATACAATATCCACTGTTTACTCACTCTCTGCTAGGCTGCCTGTACAGCACTTTCTCTGTATTATCCGATTGATTACTTACATGGTGTTCTTATTTCACAAAGAAGGAAACTAAGCTTAGTGAGGTGATACTTGTTTTCTGAGGCCACACACAGTAAGTGGCGAAGTAAGGATTTGAACTCAACATTTGTTAAGATTCAACAAGCCCTTGCTGAGGAGCACTATGTCACATTATTCTCTCCTCAGCCTGCCTCCTTCCAGCCCACCAACTGCTACCCATTGTCTAGGCCCAGCCGTTGAACCAGGGTATCTGCAAAGTCCAGCAGTCCTAGTATGGGGCTCTGAGGGCTTCTTTTCCATTGGAGTGGCAAGTCAAGACCAGTGTCTTCCCTGGCTTGTTTTTGGAATAGCTATAGCTCCAGGATTATTTTTGTAAACTCTTAAAAGCAAGCAGTTTTATCCATAAGTAGGGACCCTCACCAGTACAAAATGGGATTAGAAATCATGAGGTCATAAATGAGTGGATATGAGAAGACCCATCACCATTCCATTTATGTTAGAATATACTGAGCACTTCCTGTGTACAACTCACTGGGGTCCTGCAATGAAAAGGACCCTGCTCTCATGGAGCTTACGTTAGACTTGGGAAGGAGACTGGTTATGGACAAAGCACATCATGTCTGATAGTAATAAATACAGAGTAAAGCAATTGCATGGTGGAGATAGTAAGGTCAGGGAAAAAACCACCTGGGATGATGTCATCTGAGGGAAGTTGTTGAATGATGAGAAAGAACCAGCCCTGTAGAGAGCCAGAAGAAAGTCTTAGACCGGCGTTCCTCATGAGGAAGGGACTACACTTCCAAATCAGTCCATCAGGGCAACGGCATGCACACTTTCTGGTGCCTGGCTGAGGCGGGAACATTGGCAATTGGGCAGGGGGAGGAGAGGAGAGGGTTGCTTTTTGGGTGGACACGCAGGACCTTTGGAATGCTCGCTACTCCACTTGGTATTTATACCTCTCTTCCAGCTGGGAAGTCAGATTTTTCACGTAGGCTGAGAAAACTCCGAATAAGGCAACGTGAGGCCACCACGAAAGCAGCATTCCATATTCCCTGTAATTGCTTTCAAATTAGCCTAAGTCGTCATGGGACAGGCGCACACAGCACGCCTGCTCTGCCCCTGGCTAGATATGGAGTTGAGTCCTGGACAGGCAGCCCATGGTGTCCCCACGTGCAGTTCCCATGCTGGAGGGGCTGGCTGAGTCTGCTAAGTTTGGTTGCAGCACTCACCTATGTTGTGGCCATGTTATCATGACTAGTTCATTTTTTTTGTTTCTCAGCCTGGTGCCTGTTTTTTTTCTCCTTCATATCTGGTAAAGGCAATAGATCTTCAAAACAAGGACTCGCAGGTGTCATCTGAAGACTATTCCAGAGGTTTCACAGACACTCTGGACAGATCCATGCACATACGACCTTTTTGCCTAGGCCTCTGGTAACCCAGATTCCAGAAAGCTTTGCCTTTGGGTCCTGAAAACGCTTTTACAGCTGGGGATGAATCCCAGGGCCAGGGGAGCAGTCTCCGCTTTCAGGAACTGAAAAACTGCTCCACTGGGGCCAGGCCTTGCCTGAGGCCTGGCAGTAGCCTGGCAGTAGCCTGGCAGATGGGCAATAAGAAGGAATAAATACCAGGAACAAATAGTTCTCCCTCTCCTATGTCCAAGCCTCCGACATCCTTTTTGAGGACCCGTGCAAGTAGGAACTATAGGCAGCATCAGAGGCCACAGCAGGCAAGGTGGGGAGTTCAGAAGGTGGGATGGTGCCCTCCCTCTCAAAACAGCCAATTGTCCAGCAGAGCATTTGACCCAGCATGGTATTTCAGAGAGGAGGTTTGGAAACTAGCACTCCAGGGGTCCTGTCTTGCCTTGGTGTGCCACAAGGGAGTGTGCCATACCCAGGGCCAGTCAGCCTGGGCCTAGGGCAGCAATTGTCCTGTGAACTGCTGCTAAAAAGGTTCATGGCTTACATAGCGAAAGGCAGGGTATGCAGTGAGGAGTCAATGGAACCCACGTGTGAGTCTCTGCCAGGCGGGCAGGAATAGTGCGGACTCTGACACTGGTCCTGGAGCTCTCCTTTGCTAGTAATCAAGGCTAGTGAGCTCACCTGAGCCTGGGGACTTGGGGTGGGTGGGGCATGTTTCTAGGCCCAAATTGACTTTGTAAGAGATTCACTTTATTCTGGGCTTAGTTGAATTCTAGCTTCCACCAGACATTTCTCTCCACACCACCCACTTCAGTACTAGGAACGTGTTGTGTAGCAGGAAGTTACTAGGAAGAAAAGCTTTTCAGCTGGGTCATCTGCATCCCACCAGGATCCTCCTTGCACTTCCCATCCCTCTGTCCACTGGAACACCACTGGGTTGCCAGTGTCTTCCAAACGTTTACTGAAAGTTTATTTCTTAACTTTCCTTACATTTATTTCTTATTTAGTGACTGCTCCAGCATTGAAAGAGTTTATCTCTTTGGGTTGTAGAGAGAGTCATCGATGAATGGCTCATTAAAGCCCACTGCTGCCACATTCCTGGCTGCTTATGTCAGCTCCCGAACAATATCCATCATTCATTTACCCAGCCACCCCACATCCTGGCCACTGGGAGGGGTCCCTGTGACACAGGAAGGACTTTATGACCAGCCATGCCAGCCCTCCTCTCCCTCCCCCTACAGACAGAGTGACAAAGCAGAAACAGTTCTGGGGCCCCTCTGAAACTCGCTTTCCTGGGTGCACCACGGGGCTTCAGCACAGGGAGTGGTGATGGTGGATCCCAAATGAACCAACAAGTTCTTTCTTGTACTCTTTCTTCTCCCCCACTCATATCCTGTGCTGTTTTAGCAACCGGAGAAGAATCTAACAGGCTGCCAGTATGCAGAGGCAAGTTCGGGAGGCTCTTTGTGGTTTTGTTCACGTGTGTTCTCAAAGATGAGTCCACATCCTTCCTTCCTCCCTAGATAGGTCAAGGACTGGGTACCAAGCTCCCTTCACCAGGATGACGGGAACAGACTGGGAGCAGCAGGGCCACCACTGGCATTGAGTCCGCCTCACACATTGGGCCCAGGCCACCCTTAAAGAAGCAGGCTAGCTTTGGGGGGCACAACCCTGCCTGCCTCCCTGCCTGCCTGGCTGGCTCAGTGAGCTCGCTTCCAGCTCGGGGACTGAGGTGGGGCTGGAGCCCTTGCTGACTCGATTCTGCTGGCTCTGCTTTGCCTAGCTGGTACCTGGCATTCCACTGAAAACATTGTGGAATGCGTGACTGCTCCACGTTTGTGCTGATTAGCTGTGTGGCCCTAGGCAAGTCACTTAACCTCTCTCTGCCTCAGTTTCCTCATCTTAAAATGGAGATACTGCCTCACGTGATTGTGGGGTTGGAGGTTTTAAAGGGTTGCTGTGTGTAAAAGGGAAGAACCAGCAATTAGCAGTTACTGCATAGTTACCTTTAGCATGCCCTCGCCCACACCTGAATGTAAAATCTGAGTCTGTTTTGCTTCCTCCATGGCAATTACCTAATAGGGGTTCCAAGTCAGGATTTGTCAGCCAGGTGAATGCATTGAGTGCCTCTTACGTGAGGCACTGGGGACATGTCCACTGTTCAGTCAGAACAGCTCCTGGAAAGTGACCCTTGACCAAAAAAACCAGGTGAGCTCCATGCTTTTGCCTTTCCCTCCTCCCAACAGAGGCCATTACCTTGGGGTCCTCCCAAATGAAACTGACACCTTGAGCTGACATTTCCATCATGGCTCCTCTGCCTTCCTCCTGCCACGTTTCTCTCGGAGCTCTCTACCCTCTTTCCTGGTCATCCCACATTGACACTTGGACCCTTCAGCTCAGTCCCCTTGTAAGCAGCAGCAGCAGCGTGACCTTTTAAAGACCCCGTGAGGTTGGCTTTGCCTGTCTCCTGGCACATCGCATCCCCTCACTCCTTAATCTCTCCAACCTGCTGTTTGCGCATGTTGTTTCCATTGTGTGGACACTCTCCCTTGTTTTCATATTATCTCATTCTCAGTCCGATCAGAGTTAAGAGAATCACCTCCGTAAGGGAACTTCCTGTGTCTGCCTTGTCTCTACTTGTCCCCCAGCACATGGAACCCTGTCTTTAGCTCTGTCTCTTTCTGGGGGTGGGAGGAAGGAGGGCAGGTGCAGCATAAAACTTCAGAGCATGGCCTCTGGAGTTCAATACCTGGCTTTACATCCAGCTCCGGAACTTTCCAGGTGTGTGACTACCTGTGGATAAGTCATATCACCTCTCAGACCCTCGGTTTCCTCATTTATAAAATGGGACAATAATAACACTGATCTCAGAAGATAGTTCTGAGGATGAGAGAAGATAGTATGTGGCAAAGTGCCTAGAACAGTGCTCGGCACATAGCTCTGTGGAAGCATTTGCTACAGTTGTCACTATGAATGCTCTCCCTCATCATACTGGGAGCTTCATGGAGCAGTCTGTGTCTGCTTTGGCTTACTATGTACTTAGCACAGGGCCTGGCCCTGGGTTGACACTCAGCAAATGGTTGTCAAGGGAATGGACGTGTACCAACCCTGTGGTGGCCTAGGGGTATTGGGAGCAGGTGGGACCTATCTGGCAGTCAGACTGAGAATTTTGCATAGTGGAGGGGGGTGCATTGGGCACACAGGCCCTCATCTATAGAAGCCACCTCTCCACACTGTCTGCCCCACACATTTTAGTCTAAACCAGGTAGGGAGAGGAGTATATAAGCAAAATGTTATTTTTATAACCAAATAGAAAAAGCTATGAATTTTTAATGTCCCATTCGAATTTCAGCTCCTACTCATGAGTCACGCTGCATGGAGAAGTAGCCATCTGCAGTTCCCTGAGGATGGTCTCATGAGGTCTTGATCTCCTTGCTCAGGGCTTCATGAGCCTCTAGATGCCCCTCGTTTTTTAGGAGAACAAAACAAGCAAGGCATGGAGTGAGGGTGGGGGGTCTGTTGGTGGAATTCCCATCTTGTGTCTGTCAGGTTTAGGAGGCAGTTCTTCCTCCTTAACACCTAGGCCAGGTGAGTGGGTATTCTCCCCAAGCACCTGACCAGTGTGTTCTGCTTGGAACTCGGCCTGCTTTTAGCCAGGGAGACAGAGAGACAGAGTACATTGCAGAGTTACCATTTAATTTAAAAATAGATCATTTTTGACATATATAACACAGCCAGACACAGTCGTAAGTGGCTTGCATTATTTTGTCTAATCTTCATTTAAGTGAAGAGGTTATTGTCTTTATTTCATCAACAAGGGAGCCAAGTCTTATTGCTTACCCAAGGTTGTCCATTGGCAGGTTGCCTCGATAGCAGAGGCAAGATTTGAACCCAGGTCTGTGTGAGCCTCAAGCCAGAGCTCTTGTTTACTGCTCAGTGAAGATGAGCAAAGGTGCAGAGATGCGGTGTGTGTGGAGGGTGGAGGATGACCTTGTGAGGACGGATGGTCTGATCCCAACAAGGTGAGGTTTGTTCAGAGCCTCCACAGATTGGAATACAGACTGTCTTGAGAAGATCCCCTGCAGTCTCGTTTTCATTCCAACCATGGGGTGGGACAAGGGCCTTTGCAGAGAGGGAAGCAACAATGTGGGAGTTTGTGCATGTGTGCACGTACACAGTTCATCTAGTGTTTTATGCTGGCACCTCGTGAAAGGCTTTAAAGTATCCCCTCCCCCATTCAACCTGTACAGAAACTACAGGGAGTAGATTCTGATAATTTAGCATATAGAGAAGGGAACTCAGGTGTAATAGGTCAAGTCATTTGATTGGTAACACAGAACAAGCAAGCTGAGGAGCTTGCATTCAAACCCAGACCTGTGCCTTTTCAGAGCATGCAGGTATAATGCAGGCAGGCTGAGGCAGCAGTGGTGTCATTTAAACACGTGTCCAGCCCTGCTTGCAGACTGGTTTGCTAGATCTCAGACCCAGCAGCAGAACACCTTGGGGGCTTGCCCTCTGGGAACTGCCCTCTTGCACCTTCAGCTGTGGGATGTGATTGGCCACTTCATTGCCCAACAGTATCTTTCAGGCACAAGCAAAAGCAGAGGCTCAGCATCCCCTGCCACTTCCTGCTTTCCAGGGCAGCTGAGTTCCACACCTACTCGCTGCCCACCACTGAGACCAGCTGTGCTTTGGGCATTACAAAGGCATGTGAGGTATGAGAGGTAATTCCTACCCATGTGCGTGGAACCTCCAGTAAGATCCAGAATGGCTGGAGGAGGCTGTCAGAGAGATGCTGAGGGTGAGACTGAGTGCTGAGTGCCGAGTGCCGAGGAGAGCTGGCAGGGCACAGAAAAAGCACTCTGTGGAGGAGGCAGGCAGGATTTCAGGAGAGAAGATTTGGGAGACACAGGGTCATCTTGAGAACTGCTGTTGATAGAGCACCTGTCATGTGCTCTGCAGGCATTGTTACCTTGTGTCTTCACACTGGTCATGACCCTAGTGCCAACTTCATCGCCACATTACAAATGAGGAAGTGGGTGTTAGAAAGGTTGGGTAACTTGCCCACATGAGTGGTGTAACCAGCATTCTAGCCCTGGTCTGAATTCAGAGGTGTATAGCGGGAGTGTGGGAAATGAGGTAGGAAAGGCAAATCCATACGTTCCTTAATGAGAACCTGCTTGGTGGCCAGAGCACAAGGTAGCCCACGGTTGTGGGAGGGAGGAGACTGCATAATTGGTAAGAGACCAGAGAGGTCAGTGCTGTGATGGCGATGTGCACAGAGGAGACTTCCAGGTCAGATCGGGTCAGGACAAGCAAGCTGGTGCAGGCCTCCTGGAGGAGCTGCCCTTTGAGCCAGTTTGACCAGAGGGGTAGGGGCTGGCTGAGGCAAGGCAGAAGCAAGGCAATGGGAACTGCCTCACGCAGGAAGGGGATCTCTGTCTCCTAGGCTGAGGAACTCTTCATGTTGTCAGGAGGCAGATGGGGGAGCCCAGGCTGCTGACAGTCCATCTCATCATGTCCCATGCACCCCCACCACCCTCTGCTTGGGTTTAGAAAGAAACTTCTTGTGGTCCCCACTGTAGTGCAGCGTGTTAATGAGGCAGCTTCTCTGTCTGGGAAGGGCCCTATATTGAGTCTCTCTGAATGAGCAAGACTTGTGGCACTCATCAAAACTCATGGTACTTGGGCAGAGGCTCCCTGGAAGCTCCTTACCCCAACATGGCTTCTGCCTGTGCCTGGGCACAGAGCGTGCTCTTGCACATTCTTGGCTGTCTGCCCATGTGTACAGTGACCCCTGCAGAATGAGGGGGGCAGGGGCTCCCGTGAGAAACAGACATGGGACTTTTTCCAGACCCTGCTGTGGGAAGCTGAGTGGGCCATTTTCCCCAGAAAGATTCTGGGCATGTCCACTTTAACTGATGTGATGTGCTTCCCTGGCTCTGATATCTGAGAACATGCCCCAGCCAGCAGGGGTCTGAGTGGCTGGTCACCACTAGAAGGCCAAGTGCTCTGTACTTGGGTGTTCTGTGTTCAGGTTTGGGATTAGGGCTTCTTGTCTATGGATCTCTCTACCTGAAAATGCCCTTTCACCTTCCAGCATCCTCATGCCCAGTGGTCTTCAGAAACAGTTGCCTTACTCTGCGGGGGCGGGTGGCTGCTTCCCACTTGCCTTGCAGCCCCCTTGAGCTACACTGACTGTAAAATTTGGAAGGGCAGGGTGAAGCATGTTCCTCAGGGAACAGAGAGCATGTGGCTGATACAGAAACAAACTGTGGGGATGTGCACAGGGCCAGAGGGTCTGTGTTCCTGGCCTTCAGGGGAGGTGCTTGCTGTTGGGCTGCCCAAAGCTTCCAGGTAGACTACTTGAAGAAACCTTAAATTTACAGGAGGCTTTTCTTGTGCAACTGCTCTCCTGTCCCAGGACATCTCTGTGCCACAGATGGGGAAATTGCTGCCCGACCTTCTGCCTGAGGGGTGGCTGGGTGGGGGCTGTGCTGGCTGGGGCTGTGGTCTGGCCAGCCCTCTGGGTAACTGAGGGCTGGCTGTGTCTGTCCAAAAGAATGTAAGCTCTGTGGAAGCAGGGCCCCCGCCCCCTGCCTCTTGTTTTCACACTCGGGCCTGGCTCTCAGTCACGTAGGTTTGCATGACTGAGCAAGCAGACTGTAGGCTGTGGTGCCTCTCTTCGCTCTATGTCCCGAGCTCCATCAGGGTGCTGTGGAGAGGGCACTTGCTCCAGGGTGTCAGACTACGGTTCCTATCTACGCTCTGCCATTTTTCACCTGGGTGGTTGTGCAGTGAGTCTGTTAACTATCCTGAGCCTCGGTTTCCTCAGATCAACCTGCCAAAAGGGTGGAGCCCAGAGCTGGGCCCCGTGGCAGCTGTGTTGTCCTGGGGGCAGGGCTATGGCCCAGCCCTTTTGCCAAAAGCTGCAGCAGCCACACTGACCTTCCCGACCACTCTCTGCTCTGCTCCCTCAGACCTTCACAGCCTGGTGCAACTCCCACCTGCGGAAGGCTGGCACTCAGATCGAGAACATCGACGAGGACTTCCGAGATGGGCTCAAGCTCATGCTCCTCCTGGAGGTCATTTCAGGTGAGGCTCCTCTCCCACAATGTGCCACCCACACCTGGAACAGGTGCCCTGTCACGGCAGGACCCCAGGACATGGCTCACCTCATCTGTCTCGTTGCTGCTAGGAAGAGTGAGGCCTTTACAGCTGCAGTGGCAATGTGTCTGCTCATGCGCTTGTTGGGGTGTTCACTGTGTGACCTGTGGGGGCCTGTTCTAGAGAGCCGTGGGGACCACCCTACAGCTTGCATCCCTCCTTTCTCAGGGGAGCGGTTACCTAAGCCGGAGCGAGGCAAGATGAGAGTGCACAAAATCAACAATGTGAACAAAGCACTGGACTTCATCGCCAGCAAGGGAGTCAAGCTGGTCTCCATTGGGGCCGAAGGTGAGCTTGGATGGGGCAGCTCAATTTGTAACCTGTAAGCTCTGAGGCCCAACTTCTGCCTTCTGAACAGAAGTTGTGTTGGTGGCAGAGCACTTGGGATGCTTAAAGCAGTGACCACAGCGATCGCCTCATTGTGACATTGGGCCCACAAGTTCCCCCTCCCTTCTATCCATAGAATACTCCAGTTCAAGACTGGGGAATCCAGCACCCCTGATCACATGTGGCAGGCTTCTTCTGTAGGGGGTAGGAATGACTTTACTTGGACCCTGGACACCTGCATTTGCCGTCCTCGTGCTGGGCCTGAGAGACATTGACAGACATGTGACATGGTGTCTTTCTGTGCCAGGAGGGGATGCAGAGGGGAGAGGGGCATGCCAGGCTCAATGTCAGGGCTCTGGGGCAGGGAGTGCAAGTCCAAAGGTCAGTAACCAGACTTTGCTGGTTGCATGGCCTGGGACAGTTTGGCCTCTGGCTGGATACCCAGAATCCTTCTGTGCCCAGTGGGGTTACTCAGGACTATAAGCCTCTACTCCAAGCCCTCCCACTAGAGCAACAACGTGCAGTCACTCCAGCAGTGGGTTCTTGTCTTGTGGTCACAGGTGCTTTTGGAGACTAGGTGAGGACTGATGGAGCCCAGCAGCTCCTCATCAGCCTGGGCTCACAGTTCTGCTCATTAGTCAGAGCAGTGTTTCCTACACCTGGCATCCATGGTGTCCTAGCTTTTAGAAAAACAAAGAAAACTAATTGCCATTAATGACAGGGCCCTGAGAGTTTGGCCAAGGCTCCAGGCCAGAATGCCTGCACAGGGTTCCAAGGCTCCTCACCCCCCATCACCCCAGGACCTTTCCTGAGAGGGGTGCCAAGCCTCAAATGCCACAGGCCAAGGTAGCTGGTGTTTGTTTCAAAAAATATATCAAAGCCCCAAAACTCAATCAAGCCCTGAGATTTTCTGTCCTTGCATGGATCTTTTCCCCCGGATGCACTCCAGCCTTCTGCTTCTCACAGCTGCATTTATTTTGCTCCAATGCTAGTCTGTAAATACAGAAGGGGTTAGAGGAGAGACCCATAGCAGTCATCAGTTTTCATTTGGAGAAAAACTCAGGCTAAAAATGTTTTCTCTTCATACCCAAATTGGTTCCCTCCCAATCCTTTGACCACTGGGCCTTGGGATAAAGCTGGAAGGCGGCCTACTGGAGATATTTCAAGGGCTCTGGAATACCTGAGAACCATAGCCCCACCCTGCCCCCATTTCTCTATCCCTCCACAGGATCTAGGGAGTTGTAGGAACATTGCTTCCTTGGCGGAGGGAGCATTATGAGAGGGGACAAGTTGGAGGCATAGCTGCAGGTTTGAGAAGCAGCTGGGGCATGTGTAATGAGAGAAGCCATCTTCTTCCCCCCATGGGAACTCTCTAATTCCTCTGTGACCAGCTTCCTCATGTAACCAGCTGGGAGGATGGAGTTGTGGCCTCTTCTCCAGATTGCCTGGGTGCCTGGCACTTGCAAGGAACACAGCATATATTTTCTAAATGAACCAATGCTTTTGCCCCACACTGGGAAGGTCCTGCCTGGTTTCCAGTCTGGGGTTTTGGGCCCTGGGAAAGGACCTGCAGACACTGTGTTCTTCCTCTGCCTCCAGGCAGCAGACTATTTTCTTACCCTGAAACTAAAGCCTAAAGCTGTCAGGCCCTTCAGCCATCAGCCCACGGCTTCACTTGGGGAGCTTAAGTGTGTCCATGGGAAGGCTGGGCCCCATCCTCTGGGTGACCACTATACCTTCTTTTCAAATCAAGCCTGCCCTAGAGTTTTCTGTTCTTGAGGATCATGTGCAAGGTCTCTTAAAGTGTCCTTCTCTTCTCCCCACCCTTTCTCCTTGCATCTTGTGTGTTGAGGTGTGTGGGGGCAGAGGACATTTGAAGGACTGCCAAAGGCCCTCTGGCTGACAGGCTCCTTCTGGATGAGGCCAGTTGTAAGTCTGTCACCCAGCAGTAGACATATGGTGACCTGAGTGTTGCAGAGATAACTTTTCTCTAAGTTGCTGAAGCTAAAGAATGTTGTGGTCCCGAGCCGCTCCCAGAAGTTTGAGTTGTTTTTTGGGCCTTGTGTCTCTCTCCCCTGCCTTCAACAACATTGTACCTTTCTCAAGGGATGCAGTGGTCATGAAGGCAGACAGTGAACAAGCAGCCAACAAATACATGGTTCCAGTTGGCCACCGATGTGTGAGGAGAGAGGCCCTGGGAGGGGTGCAGGGAGTACCTTTAGACTTGTGGTCAGGGAAGCCATTTTAGAGAGGGGACATAGAAGCAGAGGCTGACAGGATGGGAAGGGCCAGCCATCTGAGGAAGAGCTTGAGAGATGCATTTTGTTGGTAGACAGAAGGTATGAGCTCCTTACAGCAAGAAAGAGCCTGGCTTGCCAAAAGGACACAAGCTAAGAAGTGCGGGGGAAGGGGAGGGACCAGGTCACCCAGGACAGGCCTTAGAAGCTGGACTCTAGGTCTTCTTTTTCAGTGTAGTAGGGCTCTGAGTAGGTGAGTGACACAAATCTGATGCCCCTTTTAAAGGGACCACCCTAATCTTGGCCAGGTGGCTCAGTTGGCTGGAACATCATCCCAAACGCTAAAAGGTTGTGGGTTCGGTTCCCAGTCCAGGCACGTACCTAGGTTTCGGATGACTTCTCTCTCACATCGATGTTTTTCTCTCTCTTCCTCTCTCTCTCTCAAATCAATAAGCATTCCTTGGGTGAGGACTTAAAAAATAAATGAATAAAAATAGAGGGACCACCCTAGCAGCTGTGTGGAGCCAAATTGCAGGGGCTGGTATAGGAGGCAGTACACTGAGTTCTGCAGGAAACAGCAGTGGCTTGGATGAAGGTGGCAGCTGTGGGATTGGGAAGAAGTGGACAGCACGCACCCACTAGTGGGACAGCATGCCCATAAAGGCGTGGTGGAGGTTCAGCAGAAGGCTGTGACCAAGCCCTAGGGAGGAGTGGTCTTTTGAGCTAGGTTGAGAATGAGCTTGCCAGGTAGGAAGAGGCTGTGAGGCCAAGGACACATGTGTACAGAGGCTTTTGAGACTGCTTCCCAGAGCGTTCAGGGGACATCTCCTAGTGAGGGTGGCAGAGGGCAGGGCTGGGTGGCTCTGTTGATGATCAGAGCTAACTTTGGATGGGGTGGGAAGGCTGCTGGTGGTGTGGTGGGGGTGGGTCTCACTCTGGTTTAACAACCCTCTCACCCTTTGCTCCTCCCCTGCACACAGAGATTGTGGATGGCAATGCAAAGATGACACTGGGGATGATCTGGACCATCATCCTCAGGTTCGCCATCCAGGACATCTCAGTGGAAGGTAAGAGCCAAGAGTCTCCCTGATAGCAAAGAGTCACTTTTTCTCCCCACCCTGGTTCCATTTGAGCTGGGGAGATTTAGATTAGGATTTTGGGCATTTTGTCTTCATGCCTCAAGGCTTATCCTTGTTTCCTGATGTCACTCACAGGGCCTGGCCCTGCGCAGGAACCGTCAATAGAGATGCTGACCCAGGCTGCAGGGTCAGGAGGGGTCCCCTCTCGAAGCCACCCAGAGCAGAGCTTAGGCCCCTCCCACTCCACTTCCTGAAGGCTGTGGCCACATCTAGGAGAACCTGAGTGGGCAGGGCCAGATGCTCGGGCCCTTTCACTTTGTTTAGGAGAAGACAAAGCCAGCATCAAAGGCTCTTTTGATAGTGCATCCTGTCAAAGGCACAGGCCTTGTGGTCTGGAACATGGCACAGGTTCAGATTTTGACGTTATTCTGTCACTTCCTGCGATGATCCTAGAGTTATTTCTTGGAGCCATGAGTGCGGATTAACAGTTAGGATCATCAGAGGCCTGGAATGGGAGGAGCTGTTAACTGCTGTTCTGTCTGGTGGCCTGTCCCCCAAGTTCTGCCTGAACCGGAAGTGTGGTTGCATCTGAGCCAGTGCTGTGTCCTTGTGTGTTTTGCAGAGACCTCTGCCAAGGAAGGGCTCCTTCTCTGGTGTCAGAGAAAGACAGCCCCGTACAAGAATGTCAATGTGCAGAATTTCCACATCAGGTGAGCACTGGCTGAAGCCCCAAAGCCCCACTCATTCCCTCACCTCTTCCTGGGACCTGAGGCACTGTCTTCCTATCTGTGCTCCTTTCCAGTGCTTTGTCTTGGTCTGTGAACTGCCAGCCTTCAGGGAATACCTTCCCTGACACTGGCTCCTATGAGCTCCTTATAAAGGTCCCTGTGTCCTCCCCAAGGAGGAAGTGGCAGCGGTGGCTGGTGGTCACAGTTGCCTCACTGTCCTGGGCTGGCAGCCTTAAAGCAATTCTAGGGCCGGCCTTACAGACTTTTCTTCCTCCCCAAGCAACATGATTCTCAGAAGCAACAGCAAAGCTCTTTTTTTTTTTTTTTCTTAATTTGTTTGTTTGTTTTGACCTCTCAAGAGGGACCTGTCCTTAGCTCTGCTAATAATGAATTGAGTGTTGATAAAAACGTACTTTTTCCCCTCCAACCACTCTAATGAACAAAACTCAGCCCTCCAGTGAGCCTGCTCTCCCTCGGGTGAGAGAGGGAGATGAGAGGTGTCCACTATTGCTAGGACACAGTGCCGCTCGAGATTCAGGGTGTGGCAGGCACTGTGGCTTGGTGGTGGTCCTGAGGTAAGATCTGGCTTGGCCCTCTGGCTTCACCCCTCTGAGCTTCTGGTGTCCTCCTAGGGTGGATGAACCAGGGAAGGGGGCACACAGAGGAATGAAGAATGGGGTCACATGGGATCCACAGAGATTTTTTGGTGTCCCCAGGCTCTTAGGGGCCCCAGAACTGGAGGTTGGGGACCTTTCCATTGTGTTTTGCCACTGACAGCACATGCTTCCTCCCTGGAACTCTTCTGTGTGTCTCCTTCCTTTTCCTGTCACCAGACCAGCTGGCGGGTCCTCTCTGCCTCTCTTTTTCATATATTTATTCAGTTGGCAAATATCTATACAATGCCTTCTACATGCCAAGGGTGGTGGCAGCACTAAAATGGGTCCCCACCCTTGGAAAGTTACACTTCAGTAGAGGGGACCAATAGTTGACAAAGGCGCAAATAAACCAACAACATGATTTCAGGTAGTGAGAAGTGCTCTACAAAGACCACCAAATAGAATGAGGTGATAGAAATTAATAGAGAGAGCTCTGCACAGTGTGGCTTGAAGCGTCATCCTATAAACTGGAAGGCTGAGGGTTCCATTCCCTGTCAGGGCACATACCCTAGATTGCAGGTTCGATCCCCAGTCAGGGCACATATGAGAGGCAACTCATTAATGTTCCTCTCTTACATCTATGTTTCTTCCTCTCTCCTTCCTTCCCTTTCCCTCTCTCTAAAAAATCAAGTGTGTCCTCAGGTGAGGGTTTAAAAAAGAAAGTCAGTAATTGGGAGAGTACCTTGCTCAGGTGTGGCCTTCCTGAGGAGGTGACATTAAGCTTGGCCCCAGAAGGAACCAACCCTTAGAGGATCTCAGGGAGAAAAATGTGACCAGTCTAGCTTGTGACCAGTTTTCATTTTGCCTTGACAGAGACCCTTGTGCCAAGTCACATCCTGGTATTTAGCCAGTTTATATGGGTCAGGTCATACCAGGGTGTGGAGGTCATGCAGCAGCCTCCTTTGGTAGGCTGCCTTTCTGGGCTTATCCAGTTCTGTAGAACCTTGCATATACTCTTGTCATGTGTCAAGTCCTGGTCTAAGTGTTTCCAGTCCTCACAACAACCCTATGAAGTTGGTGCTGTTATCCCATTTTACAGACATGGAAACTGAGGCAGCAATTGTAGGACTCGCCCAAAGTCGTGCTGATAGTTAAGTGGAAGAGCTGGGATTCGACTCCAGACCTCTCAGCTCCAGCAGTCATGGTCACAGCCACCCTGCCATACCATCTCCCTCTAGTGCCTGGCACACATACTAAAGTACTTCAGTAGGTGCCCGGGGCCTTTTTGCACTCTCACTACAGTGCCTGGGCCTCCTCATAACCTTGGCTTTTCCATCCCCAGCTGGAAGGACGGTCTTGCCTTCAATGCCCTGATCCACCGGCACAGGCCTGAGCTGATCGAGTATGACAAGCTGAGAAAGGTATGCATCTTGTGTTCCCCTCAACAGCCCAGATACCCAGAGTCTGACACTTGACTCTGGGTCACATCCCCCAAATCCATCCATCACTGGTGCCCAAAGCTGGATTCTGCTCAGGCTGGGAGAGCCTTGCGCCAACTGTCACCAGATCCCTGGCTCGGTTCTCACCTCCCTTGCTCCCTGTGTAGACTGTCCCCTTTGCCTTCCATGGGCATTGCAACAGCCAGGGGTTATTTTAGGGCCTGCCCAGCCATGTCTTCCAGCTCCCCTTCTTAACTAACTCTTGAGTTCTGGAAGCATTCCCCCTTTTTCCACGGGGAAGAGGGTTGAAGAATTCCAAACCATCACTGCTGACAGATACTTCCAAGGCAGGGTCCTGTTCTGATTTGTCTGTACAAAGCTTGTGACCATGTAAGCCACAGGCCCTGCCTTCTAGGAACTCCCCACCTCGTGGGGAAGGCAGGACAGAGCAAGCCAGCCACATAAGGCCATACACAGGTGCTCACGCTGAATGTGATGAGGAGGGTGTAGGGCCAGACAGTGCTACAGAGGAAGGATGGCACACCTGGGCTGGTGTGATCAGGAAGGGCGTGTGCAGGAAGAGGCAGCTTAGAGCCAGAGAGAGGGCATTCCATGTAGGGGAGGCACAGGCCTCACTGAACCTATTCAAGCCACAGTGGAACTGGGCCCTGTGAGGGAGAGTCCAAGTGAAGTGGGTTTTAATCCCAGAAGCAGTGGGAGATGGCGTGAAGGGATGGTTCAGGGAGATTGGAATGTGGAGACTCAGTTTGCTCCCCCCAACCCCCACCCCCAGTGCTATCTCAGGTCTGGACCAACTCTCAGGGGTTCAGAACAGGGGGCTTAACTTAGGGTTTGTGGATATTCAGAAACTGTGAGAAAAGAGCACATGTTTTTCTGGAGACAAGGTCCCTTAGCTTGTCCACCCAAGATTTCCAGAGACGTTCCTTTGGGTCAGAATTGACTTTATCCAGGTGTCCCCCTCCCTGCAGCAGCACAGGTGACTGAGAACTCCCTAAAAAATGACCTTTCCAGTCCTACCCCCTCCCCAGATCCAGGCCATCCCTGGGTCCCTTTTGCTTCTGCATCCTGCCCCTGATTGAGTTCTTCCTCCTTCCCTCACTTCCCTCCCTCTAGGATGACCCAGTCACCAACCTAAACAATGCCTTTGAAGTGGCAGAGAAATACCTAGATATCCCCAAAATGTTGGATGCAGAGGGTAAGTACCTCCCTTTTGTTCAGTCAGCACCTCGTTTCGTGGGTATGCCTTATGGTAACTTCAGAAATCTGGCAGAGCCAGCGAGAATGGCTGAATGAACCCGGGTGAACCCGGGACAATGTGTTGCTAGGGGAACCAGAGCAGGAGCAGCCTGTGCAGGCCAGACACGCTCAGGGATGGAGCAGGGTGAGGAGTGGGGGCAGGAAACTTGAGGAAGATGGACTCTGGAGGCTGCCAGAGCCCTGCCTGACCCAGTCCCACACCTGGGGGAATGTGGGGAGCCAGGTGGCCAGGGAGGGCTGGCTCCTGCAAATAATCAAGGCCTGTACCTACCGTGCCTGCTGCAGGTTTGGAGTCCAGAGGCCACCAATGTGGAATGTTTTGTTTTTGCCTTACCTGGCGTTAACTCCATTTCCCAGCTGTGTACCACCTCACCCTCACCCTAGGACCTATGACTCTGGCCTCTGTGGCCCTTGGGATTGACTTTCCAGCAGCCCCTTGAGGCCATTTTCAGAGAGAGGAAGTGGCCTCATTTTAATCCAGTTCCCACAGCTGTGGCCTTTCTAGAGACCATAGGGATGGAGGGGCTGAGGGTGTGGCTGAGCCTATCAGAGTCACCAGGGTCACTGAACCAGCTCTAAGGGTTTTTCTCCTGGGATGGCTGTGGCCTTGGGAGCCTTTGGATCCTGGTGAGTGACCACCCCTTCCCCACCCCTACTTGGGCAGTTTAACCCTTGTCGTTCACTTGCAGACATCGTGAACACGGCCCGGCCCGACGAGAAGGCCATAATGACCTATGTGTCCAGCTTCTACCATGCCTTTTCGGGAGCGCAGAAGGTACCGGGCAGGGCCAGGCAGGCCCACCTCGCTGCCACTGCCCAATGCCACTGCTGCCTCTCGCCTCCCACGCTCACCTCATTTCTCTTGCAGACGGCAGTGGCCTCTCTCCGACTGGAAGCTACACCCCAGCTCCTGGGCATCGCCGCTGCCCATTTAGTCTTTGCTCACACTGTCTGTTTAGTGCCTTCTCTGCGCCAGGCTCTGTACTAGGCACTGAGAATACAGCAGTGACTGAGTCAGGTGGGATTTCTGCTCTCATGGAGCTTCCATGCTAGTGTGAGGCAGACAACAGGTACATACAGAGATCAAGTCATTTCATGTGGTGATAAACACAGTAGAGAACATGGGACAGAGATGCCTGACGACTGCTTTAGCTGGGGCCCAGGAGAAGCCTCTGAGGGGTGACATGAACAGGCAGTTGGAGTGATGAGCAGGAGCTGTCATGTGAAGATCTGTGGGAAAAGCATTCCAGCCATGGCTGCTGTGGTTCAGTGGATTGAATGCTGACCTGTGAACCAAAGGGTCACAGGTTCAATTCCCAGTCAGGGCACATGCCTGGGTCACAGGCCAGGTCCCCAGTAGGGGGTGCTCAACACATTAATGTTTCTCTCCCTCTCTTCCTCCCTTCCCTCTGTCTAAAATAAATAAAAATCTTTAAAAAAACAAAAACAACCATTCCAGGCAGAGGGCAGAGCAAGTGCAATCCATGAGGCAGAAATAAGCTTGGCTTATTCAAGGAATAAGTTCAAGGAATAAGCTTGGCTGGAGAGGAGTAAGCGAGGAGAGGAGAGTTGAAAATGAGGTCAGAGAAAGTGATGGGGCCAGGCTGTGTATGACTATTATAGCCTAAGAGTAAGAATTTGGCTTTTATTTTAGGGCTACAGGAGACTGTTAGGTGCTTTATGCTGAGGTGGTAGACATGATCTTACTTTCTGAGAAACATCAGTTAGAGTTTAACCCCTGCAACCCCAAACAAGTCTTCCTTTTTAGAGCCAATAGCTGGTGTCACAAACCCAGGGCTGGTTAGCAGAGGAATCCACCTATTCGGAAACCCCCTTCCCCGCGCCAAAGCCTTAGTAAGGCAGGCCTGCACAGCCAGAGCCAGGGTTTGGCTTCCAGTCCAGAGCAAGCGCTATTCCTCCTGCATGAGCCTAGGGCCCGGCCCCGGCCGCCCTCCCTGCATCTTTCACTCTCTCCTGCCTCTCTCTCTCTTTCTCTCTCTGCGCAGATATTGTAGGCACTCTGAGGCCAGATGAGAAAGCCATCATGACTTACGTGTCCTGCTTCTACCACGCTTTCTCGGGGGCTCAAAAGGTGAGCTGGGGTGAGAGCACACCTGGCTGCTGTGGCTGGAGGCTTGCCCTTGGGGTCCTGGCCAGGCCAAGGGCCATCATGGCTTGGGGACTGACCTGGTCAGGCAGGTTTCTTGTGACCGTGGGCTTCAGTGCCACCACTGAGCTGATGCGGGTCCAGTGCTGACACACCACAGATACTCTCTGCACACAGCCTGCTCTCTGAGGTGGGTGGTGGCGTCTCTTTCTCAGGCAGGACAGTTGAGTCCTTGCATCACCTGAAGTAGCTGAGCAGCAGCTTGGACCTGTGTTCCTGACCACTCAGTTGCCCACACCCCTCTCTGTCCATGATCTATACTGGGCCACCTGCCTGGTACTCTGGCTTTTCTTCCCCTCTCTGCATCCCCTTCCCCTCCCAAATGGCTCAGGAAAGGCTCAGGCTGGGCAGTTAGACTGTTGTCTAAGCTGCCTCCTGCTGACGCTGCTCTCTGGGCCCATGTCCCCAGCAGCCCTGCTGACACAGGCAGAGCAGTCAGAAGTGTGTTGCCAGTGGCAGCTCTCCCTGAGCCTGGCTGACCTCACACTGCCCCTGCAGCTTCTCTCGGGGGCCCTCTGTTCCCTCCACTTGCCTTCTGGTCTCTGGTCGTGGGCACCAGTGTGCTCCCAGTGGCCTGAGTTTGTGTCACCAATTGGCAAGTGGACAGGGAGGAGAAAAACTAGCTCTTGTCTGTGGAGTACTTACTACGTGCTAGGCATAGACTCTTCATCCCTTACATGGCAGGGGAGTGTGTTATCCTCAATTAAAAAATGAGGAAGTTTGTAAGGATAATAACATGAGCACATGCAGGTGAAGAGCTTAGGACTGTGCCTGCCCCGGTCCGTGCTCTGTACACAGGCAGGTAGTCGGAGTAGCCTTGTCCCTGCCCATCATGGTTCTGCCCAGCCCTGGGCCAGAGAGCTGGTTTCACAGCCAATCTGCCACGTGCCTAGCATGCGATTGGAGCTTGTGTTTGGAGTGTTCTGCTGGAGGGCAAAGGCAGGGAGAATGGAGAGGGACCCTGCACCCTAGTGGGAAGGCAGGGTGGTGTGGGGGTGGGCAGTGATGGAAGATTCCTTGCCACAAACCCCGACTAACAGCACGTGTGCCGTTGGGCTCCTCACTGCAGGTCCCATGCCAGCCTCCTTGCCCACCACATTGCCCTTGTGAGGGTGCTTTCTCTTCTGCCCTAGCTACCTTCGTGTGCTTAGAGCTGAACTCTGTGGTAGGGCACAGGAGGCCTGGAGGGATTTGTGGGAGCGGACACTGGCAGGAAGGCTCTGGTCAGAGCACAGGGGTGTTTTGAGGCATCCAGGCCTCTCTTAGAACAAATAAAGGTCTAGCTCTTATGAGCTGCCATTCACCAAGGCCAGTGCAGGATTCAGGCTTCTAAAGCCCAAGTTCGGCTTCCTCCAGCCTGTGTCTGCTTCTCAGGCCAGCTATAGAATGCTTTTTATTTTTGCTGCTGTCTTTTCCCCATAGGCTCAAGGCTATGACTCTGAATTTATTGGGGTGACATTGGTTAATAAAATAACATAGGTTTTAGGTGTACCTAAAACACATCATCTATGTATTGTGTGTTCACCAAGCTCTTAAAAGAGCACTCTCTGTGGTTTATTTTGTTTATAAATGTAAGGTGAACCCCAGGCCCTTCATGAGTGTGCCCATTCTCTCTTGATAGTTTATTTCTAGTCACTAAAGCATTTGCTCTTTGTTTACTTATTCATTCATCAACCCAACTATCTAAAACACAGTAACCCCTGAGCTAGGTGCCAGGAATTCAGTACTGAATCAACACCTTCAACCAGCAGCCCCCACCTTTGTGTGTCTGCATAGCAGAGTGAGTTTCAGCTTGGGGTACCATTGTCTCTTCCAAGAGACGGGGGTCAGGGACTAACCTCCATGGCTGCCCTGAAAGCTGTGACCTTGGCCTTGCCTCCTGGGGCCAGGTGTTCGCCAGCCAAGCTCTTGCGAGCCTCATGTTTGAGGAGCACTGCTTGGAGCCATTGGCGAGTGTCCTGCAACATGATGCAGAGAGAGTGTGTGTGTGTGTTTGCACATCAATCTTGGCTGGCCCCTGCTCACCTGCCCGCCTATCCCAGAAGCAGTGTGTGGATGGGAGAAGGAGAAGCTGGGCCAAGTCTGGAGCCATCCCCAAGCCTGTCTGTTTTCCTTCCTCACCGCTCTGTAGACCCTCCTCACTATTTCTGTTCCTGTTCTGTTGCTGTTTCAACTCTTCCTCTGGGACCCTTTCTGTGCTTCTGAAAGGTATCTGGTCTCTCCTCTCCCCATGTGGCACCCTTCACTCTCGTTCTCCACTCATTGCATTCCCCTCAGCAGGCCAACGCAGGACAGTGTCCGGTAGTTCTGGGCAGAGACTGTCACTGTCTGCACTGCTCCCTGTTCTGTGAATCCCTGGCTCCCTTCTGCCCTGTGGATTGTGACTTTGCCCAATGAGCTATCAACATCCACCTCCAAGGGGAAGATTAGGAAGGGGTCTAGTGTGCTCTGCCTGTTCACTGACCATCAGGCTTCTCTGGGGGGCACCAGCATCCCCACCCTCTGCTTGCCCCGAGCTCTCCAGCATTCTGCCTCACTGCAGCCTACTTTCCCACCCAAGGGGAGCCTCCTTCCAGGGCTTGGCCTAGTGGAGGACCCTACCCAGCCTTACCTAACCCTCTGTGAGCCACTGGAGAGACTTAATCCATTTCCCCCAGCGTGGGAGGACTTCCCAACCCCTCTCAGCACCTCCAGGGACCAGGCTAAGAAGGAGCCAAGGGGCCCAGCTCCCTGGGCAGTGGCCTGAGCAATAAGCTGTGGGGACATCAGCAAGGGCTGTCAGGACACAGGCACTGAGGGCACCATCTTGCTGGAGCTGCACTTCCTCTCCTTCCCTCCTTGGGGAGTTCTATGTGGTCCATGGATGAGCCAGCTTTCAAGTGATATGCCTGTCAGGAGGGAGGGTCCCCATCCCCCAGGCAGCCCTGACTGTTTGAACTTCCCCTGCCCCAGGCTGAGACAGCAGCCAACCGGATCTGCAAGGTGCTGGCTGTCAATCAGGAGAATGAACACCTGATGGAAGATTACGAGAGACTGGCCAGCGACGTAAGTGCCACTTACCTCCAGCCCCAGTGACTCTACCACAGTTGAAAACTCAGGCCACCTTTGTTATCCTTGGCCATAGGTCATGTGACACTTGCAGAATGGAGAGCAGGTGTCACAGTGAGACTTCCTAGAAAAGGTGGTGAGGTTACCGCCTGGAGTTTGCCCAAGCCAGGATGTGATACGACCTTTCGGGTGGGTTTCCCACGGCTGGAGTCAGGCTGATATGTTGCCGTGATAGCTCGCTCCTCGGATTGGAGCTTGGGTTCCAATACACATTCTCGAGGACATAGTTTTCTGAATACCGTACTGCTTTAGAGTCATCTGGGGAGCTTTTTAAGAATGGACATTCCTTCATCCTTCCCATGGGGCGACCGATTTAGTAGAGTAGAGAGACTGAGAGCTGACACAGTGCTGGCCAGGCCGTGGCTTGTCATGGCAGGCCTGGTCAAGGACGGCATGCGCTGGATCTGCCCTCTTGTGTCACCCCCTTCCCTAGGTGAGGAAACTGAGGCCCAGGGGAAGTCAGGCGCGTGTCCACTGTCCTGCCGGGCCTACAGCCAGTAGGACAGAGACCTGGAGTTCAAACCTAGGCAGCTCTGCTCCAGAGTCTGACCTGGAACATCAGTTGGGAATGTGGGTGTTCAATAAACCTCTTCTGGATTCTGTCCTTTATTGTTAAAGTTTCCTTATAAAAAAATTAAAACATTTAAGTTCCCAAAGGCAGTAATTTGACAACTCTTCTAGATCAGTTAGTGGTTCCCAGACATTGAGACTGCACAGACCAGAATAATTTGGGAAAATACTTGATAGCCAACCTGTAGAGGCCGACTTTTTTTCACCCTCTAATCCTCACCCAAGGATATGTTCAATTGATTTTAGAGAGAGGAAGGGAAAGAGAAGCATCGATTGGCCCCTCGCACTATGTGCACCCCAACCAGGGATCAAACCCGTAAACTTTGATGTACGGAACAGTGCTCCAACCAATTTGAGCCACCCAGCCAGGGCAGTGACAACCTTTTTATTTTGCCAAGTTATGGGGATATTTATATTTTTTCTTTTTTCTTTTTATTGTTAAGGGGATATTTTTAAAAGAAAGGGCTACCATCTGTTAATAGCTTTATATCTTAACACCAACGAAAGGTTAAAGGCTGCATATATACCTTAGAATCCCACCCCTTCCCAAGAAAGGGCAGCTGGCCCATGCATCAAGATGTAAACACACAAGGATACCCTTGTCTTTGGTTCTCTCGTTTTGCCAGAAGTTGTCATTGGGAACTACTTCTCTGAGCAAATCTGTGCTGCACAGTAACTGATTTTACTCTCAGGATTGCTCTAGAATGTTCAGTTTGCTTGTTTGTGCCCTGGCCTTACTCCATCAAAGACATGAGTGGCTCATAAAAACACATCGCCTTCTTTTTCAGTTTTACATTCTAATTTTTCCATGTCCCATGCCTCGTGCACTGTGCTGGTTGCCCCTGAGTGAGCCAGGCATGCTGCAGGTCCTGCCCTTGAGGCCCTGGCAGTCAGTGCACAGGGGAGCAGTGGCACCCTCAGACAGCTCTAAGCTCAGTGGTGATGGCAGCAGTTGGGCTACAGGGTGGGATGTGATGGGCAAGACCACCAAGGAGGGGCCCTGATTAGGACTGAGGAAAAGGAAGACCAAGAGCAAAGGCACAAACAGGAAGTAACCAGAGAACATCACAGTGGTTCTGAGGGGGCACACGTTCCCAAAATTCCCTGCTGTGGGATCCCAATGGATATCATGGAGAAGTCTGGGGAGCAGGGGTAATTCCCCAAGACAGGGTCCTCAAAGATCTGGATCCCGTGTGCCTCTGCACTGTGGGTGGCCTTGCCAGTGCTCTGGGGGCCCCCTGGCAAGGCCACATGGCTTCTTGTGGGCCCACAGCTTCTGGAGTGGATCCGGCGCACCATCCCCTGGCTGGAGGATCGTGTGCCCCAAAAGACTATCCAGGAGATGCAACAAAAGCTGGAAGACTTCCGTGATTACCGGCGCGTCCACAAGCCACCCAAGGTGCAGGAGAAGTGCCAGCTGGAGATCAACTTCAACACTCTGCAGACCAAGCTGCGCCTCAGCAACCGGCCCGCCTTCATGCCCTCTGAGGGCAGGATGGTCTCGGTGAGGGCAGGGCTCTGGGGGCTGAGGGGGCCAGGTCCCAGGAGCTGCAGATTTGCCAGACCACCCCCAGGCTTACTGTCTTATCTAGATATCCTTTGGGGTGCAACTTGGCACTTTACCATCACCACAGCACCCCTCCATCACTCCCTAGATTTTAATACCCATCCTCAACCACACCATAGTTGTGTGTGGTATAGTTTTAGTTTGGAACCTCAGTTGGCACCATCGCCAAGTCCTTGGGACCCTTCATTTTCATGTATTAATTTAATCTAAAAAAAACTGATTGCTCCTGGCAGGTGTTGGGTCCTGTCTGGGTACGCAGATGTAGCAAAGCAGGAGGTAGACATGACCTGGCTCATTTAGTGTCCTTCAGAGGCATCGCCCCTCTGGGTGCCCCAGCCCCTGTGATAGCCCTGCTCTCGCCTGCCCTGCAGGATATCAACAATGGCTGGCAGCACCTGGAGCAGGCCGAGAAGGGCTACGAGGAGTGGCTGCTGAATGAGATCCGCAGGCTGGAGCGGCTTGACCACCTCGCAGAGAAGTTCCGGCAGAAAGCCTCCATCCATGAGGCCTGGACCGACGGTATGGTCCTCCCAGCTCCCTTGCTGCATTCCTGTCTCTCAGACACACACACATGTGCATACACAAACAGCGTGTGCATGTCAGAAATGCTGCTTTGGGTTCAACTGGCTCCAGGCAGCAAGAGACAGTTTGGATTCTGATCCTTCTATTGCCCATCTGCTCTGGTCTTAGAGGTTACTTATAGGAGGGCCCCTTCCTGGGTCAGTAGAGACCAGTCATTCATGAATGCTGCCGTTCACAGGGAAGTGGCCCTCTTCCTGGCAGCCTGTGTGCATACAGTCAGCCTGCCCTCTCCATACCCTTTTGACCGAGGACCTCATATTGGATGATGGGTCTGTGTTCCCAAGCATGATCCTTAGAGGCAAGACCCAGAGCTGCCTCCTGACCCACAGACAGTGCTCACGAACTCCCAGCCACCCAGAGCCTCCTTCCAAGGGGCCTGGCCCTACTGCAGAATAGCTTCTCCCAAAAGGGCAGCAGTGCCTCCTGTTTCTCAGCAGCTCTGCAGCTGCCTGTTTCCTTGGCTCGGGATGTGGAATTCCATCACGTCCCTGGCCCTCGGTCAGGACCCACACCATGGTTGGGATTCCAGATACCAGGGGCCTAAAAGCCTTCAGGAAACAGCCAGTACCTAGGAAAGCCGAGAGCCATCCACAGGACGCCTGCCCTCCCACTTCCTTCCCAAATGTCTCTGCTGTTACCGAACTCAAGAGGTTCACACTTGCTTGAGTTGTTCATGGTGATTTTCCATCCCTCCCATCACCATGAGATCCTCACTGAACCTCTGGGGAGCTACTCCATTTCCCCCTCCCAGCTCCTTGTCAAGCAGCTGCAACACTGGCCAGAGCTGAAACCTACCCAGAGGCCCCACTCCCGTCAGCATGCAAACTCACAGCTCTGTGATCTGCAGACACGGGCCTACGTCACTGTGTCTGTCCCTGGCTACATCCCAGCTGATGCCCTCCACACGTTAGCTTAGGCTGCTGTTCTCTGGCAGCAGCCACCAAATTAGAGTGCTACCCTGCCCTCCTCTACTGGGAAAGGAATGCAGAGGGAGATGCCAGGAGGGCAGGCGAGCAAGAGGCCTGGGCCAGGGATGCAGGCACATCCCTCGTGCCTCAAAGAAATGACACTCATGGCTTTACCCCCAACCCTTGCAGAGGGGGTATTGGCATTTACTTGATTTGTTCATTCCTTCATTCCACAAACTGCTTGAGCCTCTTCCCTGTGTATGGTAGTTTCCCAGGTAGGTGAGGTCCCTTCTGAGGGAACCCACAAGCCAGTGGATTTCGGCATTTCTCACATCAGAGGGCCTTGTGCACACAGGTGAATTTTACAGCGCTTGAGTCTCATGCTTGGAGTGAGCTGTTTCCTCCTGTTACCCACATTTTGCACATCCATTGTCATCCTCCTGGATTTCCCTTCTGGGACCTCTTGGCCTGTTTTATCAGTTCCTTAGTCCCTTACCTTGGGCTCCAGGAAACAGTGGGAAGATGGTCTCCTGCTTTCCAGAGTCATGGGTCTGATGGCCCACCGGGGTCCCCTCCCTGGGAGTGGTGCAGGAGCTGGCCTTGTGTGAATGCCTCTAGGAAGAGTTGGCCTGACTTTGTGCCAGGGCAGACCAACTGGTTCCGTGGCCTCCCCACGCCCCTGCCTCCCCGCTGGCAGGTGTGCAAGCACTTTGGCATCTAGCCCTGTGTCATGAGTCAGCCCAGAGCCCCCAGGCAGGCCTGCCCACTCTCATTCCCAAGACCTGAAGCCTGAAGTCTCTGTACCACCCAACTATGCAAAACAGGAGGAGAGACCAGCCCCCTGGCCCATCTGAACATCCCTCACAGCCTGTAGGGGTGAGTCGATGTGGATGCTTTCCAGAAGGCCTTGGGTTATCTGGGGAAAGAAACAAAATGAGCCCTGATTCCTTTTTGCGGCGGCCCTTCAGCCTGCATCCAAGGTGGCCGTGGTTGTGGCCCACTCCTCCCAGTCTTCCAGTGTGCCCCTTGCCAACCCTTGCTGAAACTCTGCTGAGACAGAGAAGTGGTAACCTGCTATTTCAGGTTCCCACCCTTGGGAAAAGCAATTTGGGGAAGGGAATTACAAGCTTGCCTTTGTGGTTAAGCGTCCTACCCCAGGGCTGGGGTGGCAGGGCCAGTGGAGTCAGTCTCCCAGGCTGCCGCCTGCTGCCTGCCCGTGCCAGGCCCTGTCCTCGGGGTGGCTGAGGTTGCAGTGGCCCTGGCTCTGCCTGACTTTCTCGAACACCGCCTCACCGACACCTTAGGTGCTGGTATTGGCCCCATTTCACAAATGAGGGAGAGGCTGCATGTTGTCCTACTGCTCTGAGGGCTGTACCCAGAGGGCAGCTGAGGAAAGAGGTCTCTGAGCTGTCCTCTAGGGGCTGCCTGAGGTGGCTTACCTGAAGCAGCCCCCTTCCCAGGCTGGCAGTTTCCACTGGTTCTCTAGTACCTCACTATACTTACAGGACTCACTTGAGCTTCTGTCCTGGTGCATATAATTAACTAGGCTCCAGATCTAATAACAGTGTTTCTCTCTTCCTTCAAAGGGCTTGATGATGGGCCCTATCTCACTGCACAGCAAAACCCTTAGGGCAGTGTGGGGCGTCTAGATATGTGATAAGACCACCACCCCAAGGGAGCCATCCCCCAGGTGCTAGGAGCATGCAGAGCGGTGGACTCCAGGAAGAACCCTGACTGGAACACTTCCCCTTCCTCTGCCCTGCTGAGGCATGGGCTGCATCCCCAGCCTCTCAGATGACGGCCCTCCATACATAGCTGAACAGTCCAGTCTCACAGTCTTCTGCCACTAATGGACACTAAGTTTAGAACACACAGGTTGAATTGGGATATCTGGCTCAGGCCCACCAATACCACAGTGTCTCCCAGCTCCATCCAGGACGTATTGGACTTAGAGATCCCTGGAAAGGTCAGGGATGTTGGGTCTACCCCATTTCCTTCCCCCTGGTTGGGCAGGCCCGTGGTGGACTCCTGGTGCACTCTTGTCTAAGTGTGTCTGCCTTCTGCCCCACCCCCAGGGAAGGAAGCCATGCTGAAGCACCGGGACTATGAGACGGCCACCCTGTCAGACATCAAAGCCCTCATCCGCAAGCATGAAGCATTCGAGAGTGATCTGGCTGCACATCAGGACCGCGTGGAACAGATCGCGGCTATTGCCCAGGAGCTCAAGTAAGTGGGCTCATGGGCTGCCACCTGCTTCCCCTCCAGCACTCCGCCCAGAGCAGTGATGTATAGCACCCGGGGGTCCAGCTGCCCCATGCCTGGAGTGGGGTCTCCCAGCCCTCTCCACCGTCACCCCTCCTTTCAGATGCCAGGGCCTGATGGGGTGATGCCTTGGCCCATCTTGTCTTAACCCCTGACGAGAAACATAGTGGGATCTAGATGCTCTGACTCCTTGTCCTGGTTCTTCAGGCTCTGAGGGTTCCTGGGCTCCACTTCCCTGCCTGCCACCCCAAGGAGATCCCTGGCCCCTGATAGGGTGGGCAGCCCAGCACCCCACCCCCTCCCCAGTCCCTGCTGCTCCTGAGGGACTTGGCTGCACAGAGAGCCCATTGTTCTGCACAGCCCTTCTCTCCCGCTCAGAATATACCATTGTGAGGCCTTCCAGGCAGCCGGGTTCTCTGCCCTCCCTTCCCTGCCCCAGTCAGATAAACTTGTGCACACAATTAGTACACTGAACCTCCAGAGCCAGTGAATGGGGGCCTTATTCCACCAGTGCAACAGCTAGCTGCAGGGAGGGCCCAGGAGTGGGAGGCCCAGGCCATTACTTCATGGAAAATCCATAGGCCCTGGAAGGGCAGCAGGGCTCCGAAAATAGCTGTCTGCTCAAAAATAGTATCCTTGGCTAGAACCTCACTTTCTATAGATACCCCCACCCACCCTGCCACAGTCATCCCCAGAGTTCTGTTTGTTCCTGCAAGGCTGGGACCCCATGCCAGGGAGTGCCAGCGTCTTCCCTGACTCATTCCCTGCACATTGCCCAGTTGTTCGGAGGTTCCCCGCTTGCTCACCCAGAGGCAGAAGTACCGTGAGGCCTTCACTGTACCAGAACCCCGGCAGCCCTTGGCATCCTGCAGGCTCTCCTAGGGTAGAGTCTTTGCACCTGGCACGCACGGATGGAGGAGAGCAAGGCCACAAATGCATATGTCTGCCGGGGTTGTGGGGGCAGGTCGTGAGCAGGTTTCTTATTTGATGGGTGAGCCCCTGGAAGCTGCTAAGACACAGACTTGGAGTAAATCCTAGGGCAGCCTACTACTCCAGCACTGGGGAACAGCTGTGTGAAACCCATTACCCTGAGCCAGGGAACAGGAGGTCCCTGGAGCACCTTTCTGGACAGTAGCCCTGGAGGAGAGAAAGGGAGGGCTGTTGAGGGTGCTGTCGGTTTCTCTAGAGATGAGTTAGAGGACTGAGAGCCGGCCAGAATGATCTTGGATGCACAGCCTGGCGGAGCGTTGATTAATGGCAGCGACAGAAACTCCAGGAGCACTCAGTGCTCTGCCTGTACCAGCTGTCTTAACCCCCAACATGGATGACTGATAGCCTTAAATGTTGGTGTTCCCTGGCACCCATGTTAGAGAGGGGGAACTGAGGCACAGAGTCCAACAGCCTTGCCCAAGGTCACACAGCTGGAAAGTGGTCGAGACAGGAATGGAACCCAGGCTGCCTGGCCCTCTGGAGCACAGCCTTGCTCCCACTCCCTTTCCTAGCCTTGCCTGCTCACCCCGGCCCCTGCACCCAGGCCGGTGAGACAACCGTCTGGTCCCCGTATCCTTTCTGTTCCTTCCCAGAGTTGTTCCCTGTTCTCCACACCTCACCATGCCACCAAGGTTTTGCCTGTACACCGATTTCCTAGGGCTCTGCCACTAACAGCACCAAGTGTCTGGACCACAGGAGATGGGGGTCCTGAGGCTGATGCTGGGGCGGAGCACGGAGGGGCAGGGAACATTTGGAGGGCTGGGGGTCCAAAATGATCATCGCCCAGGGTTTCCCAAACCTCAGTCATTTGAATAATAATAAATACCCATTTATTTACTTATATCATTACCCTTACCTATACCATTATCAGCTCACTTTTTTCTTAATTATCAGTTGCTTAGAACTAGATCTCAGGCTAATTATGTGTTTTTTCTTAATACCCATTAAAATAAATACACATCCTTTAATAAATAACTGTTACTTTTACCTGCTGAGTACTCAGAACTGCTCTCAGCACTTCACACTCACTGAGTGGTCTGCTTTCGGAAATAAACTCCCCACCGTGGCACACACAAGGAAACAAAAAAAAACAGGGTTCCTTCGCCTAGGGCCACAGAGGTACAGAGTCATGGAGCCGGAATTCAGACGTAGGGAACCTGGCTCCAGAGCCCGTGCTCTCTGACACGTGCACTCTGCTTGGCTTTCTTTCCATGGGGAAGTTGCCCACATGCAGCCTTGGTTGAGGGCCACACTCTGCGCCCCTCCCCACCCACTGAACTATGGTAGCTTAGCAACTCATAGAGTTAGTGAGCAGGAGGAAGCCCTTGCCCCCTCCCTTAGCTCCTCCCCCACCCCATCTCTGAATTCCTCCTACCCTGGGGGGGGCCATAGCTCAGAGGGGTGATGGATAGCCTTCAGCACTGATGTCCCCTGGTACCAGGACCTGGGACCCTTGGGGGCGGGTAGGTCCAGGCACACCCAAATGACCCCTGCCGGGTCTCACCACCCTCTGCCCGGCCCACAGTGAGCTGGATTACTACGACTCCCACAACGTCAACACTCGGTGCCAGAAGATTTGCGACCAGTGGGATGCCCTTGGCTCTCTGACCCACAGTCGCAGAGAAGCCTTGGAGGTGAGGAGGGCTATGTCACCCTGGAGCCTGGATTCCCCACTGCTCTCGGGGGCCCTGGATCCCTCCCCACCACTCACCCCCTCCTACTTGCTGACTGACCTCCCTCCTCTGTCCCTTTTCCTCCCCCCACACACCCCAGAAAACAGAGAAGCAACTAGAAACCATTGACCAGCTGCACCTGGAGTATGCCAAGCGGGCAGCTCCCTTCAACAACTGGATGGAGAGTGCCATGGAGGACCTCCAGGACATGTTCATCGTCCACACCATCGAGGAGATCGAGGTCCGCCCCCACCCATCCTTCTCATGGGACCTCCAAGGGGCTGGGCTGCCCCTCACCCCTTCTTCTCCCCCAGGGCCTGATCTCAGCCCATGACCAGTTCAAGTCGACGCTTCCGGACGCCGACAGGGAACGGGAGGCCATCCTGGCCATCCACAAGGAGGCCCAGAGGATCGCCGAAAGCAACCACATCAAGCTGTCAGGCAGCAATCCCTACACCACCGTCACCCCCCAGATCATCAATTCCAAGTGGGAGAAGGTGGGCAGAGCCCCTTGGCAGGGCCAGGGCAGGGCTGGCCAGGTGAGGGGGCTGACACCCTGATTGCTCCTGCTCTCACTCTGTGCCCCTCCCCAGGTGCAGCAGCTGGTGCCCAAGCGGGACCACGCCCTCTTGGAGGAGCAGAGCAAGCAGCAGTCGAATGAGCACCTTCGCCGCCAGTTCGCCAGCCAGGCCAACATCGTGGGGCCCTGGATCCAGACGAAGATGGAGGTGAGGGGCTGTGTCCTAGCACTGCCAAGCCCAGGGCAGAGTTGGGAAAGAGCCTCCAATAAGCAGGAGGCCGGTGAGCAGATGGTCATCCGCCCTTGGTGGGACGTCCCCTGTGCTCTTAGGGCCAGCAGATACGGGAGCCGAGTCCCAGCTCTCACCTGCTGGGCGCTCTGGCCTGTGGCAGGATTAGGAGGGTGAATAAGATGATACTGATGGAAATGGCAGTGCCACCCAGAGGGCTACTTGGCTGAGGTGCCAGAGAGGGGATTCGAGTCTTGACTCTGCCCTTGACTGATGATCGTGAGCTCAGTCACAATGTAACCTTGCTCCTCAGTTTTCTCATCTCTAAAATGGGAGCGAAAAGTTATTTCATTTCCACAACAAATGCTGCCATCCACTGCTTTGTGCTGGCTCTGCTGTAGGCCCTGAGGTAGGACTGTGGCCGACCGAGGTGGTCCCAGCTCAGAGCCTCACGGCATGCTCACAGTGACCCTTGTGACTTAGCCACAGGAAGGTCTGTAATGACGCCAAGTGTGAGTCTAGCTGCCTCTAAGTGGTCACTACCCACCAGGCACATGTGACCAGAGTGGTGTCACTGAAACAGCAGACTAGGAGGGGCGCAGGCAGCTTGGCCCCGGCTCAGTGCCAGCTGCACAGCATGGCTGCCGAGCTGCCTGTGCCAAGGCGTTGGGGGTGCCCATGCTCAGGAACCACAGGCTCTGAAGTCAGACAGGCCCAGTTAGATCCTGAACTCTGTCTCTCACTGTGTGAGAAGTTGTTCTGTTTGGGCCTTAGTTTCCACATCTGTGGACAGGGCCTATCACAGTGAGTCAAGGTGCTTTGAGGTTAGGCATGTGTAGTGCTCAGCACAGGAACTCTCTAGTGTGGCCGCTTTTACACTGGAGGGTGAGACTGGAAGGGACAGTCATGGGAGCCACAGGCCTTTTGAAAGGGGGACCCTGGGTAAAGGCCACGCAGGCTGGGGCACCCTGGCAGGCTGGCCACCGGCGACAGAGATCTGTGGGGTCCTGGCTGTGGCTCCACCCCCAGCGGCACCCTCCTGTGTGCAGGAAATCGGGCGCATCTCCATCGAGATGAACGGGACCCTGGAAGACCAGCTGAACCACCTGAAGCAGTACGAACGCAGCATTGTGGACTACAAGCCAAACCTGGACCTGCTGGAGCAGCAGCACCAGCTCATCCAGGAGGCCCTCATCTTCGATAACAAGCACACCAACTACACCATGGAGGTGCGCTGTGCCCCATCAGGTGCTCCACACCCCGCTTTCCCGGGCCCTGGCATGGAAGCCCTGCGCCGCCCGCCCAGTCGGAGCGTCTGCTGCTTCCTCGCACTCCTCTTTACTCCAACCAAAAATACTAGATCAGAACGTTTACACATTTTTAAAAATCACTATTTCCTTCACACTGTGCTCCCCTATGACAACACATCTCAGGACAGGCTTTGAGAGAGCAGGGAGGGCAGCGCCTGCCCCCACTGTGGCCTTGCAGTTGGTTCTTGCTCGAGGACACAGCCCCAGCCAGTGTGTGCTGGTGTCCGCGCTACACTGTTGGGGCCGGTTGTCGTCACATTGGTAGCTTCACATCATCCACAGTGACGGTATTTACAGCATGCACACCAAGATGCCACAAAAAGGGGGGTGGTGTTTCTCCTCAGAAAGCCAATTACACGTTGCCCAGCACACCTCTGCAAAGTTTCCATGTGCGTGCTGCACAGGTATTAGGCCCTGGCCTTCTGCCACATCTGTCATCAGACACATACTAAGGTGACGTGAGCTGTGCTGGTGGGCAGAAACGGCAGGCGGGCGCTGTGCTTGTGCTCCTGTGTGCAGATAAGGTGCACAAGAGAGTTTGGGCCTGGACTGGCATTTGGGAGAAAGTTAGGGTGAGCCTCACTCCAGGCCTCACCTCCATGTGGGGAGACCCCAGTTCCAAGACCCCCTCAGGTACAGCTGTGGGGGTCCGAGCACTCCTACCAGCCCTGCCTGTGCTCATGCCATCTCTCCTCCCACAGCACATTCGCGTGGGCTGGGAGCAGCTGCTGACCACCATCGCCCGCACCATCAACGAGGTTGAGAACCAGATCCTCACCCGAGATGCCAAGGGCATCAGCCAGGAGCAAATGCAGGAGTTCCGGGCCTCCTTCAACCACTTCGACAAGGTTAGCAGCTCCCTCTGCCCTTTGACATCTTTCCTCTCTGCTGTCACCATTGTCACTGTCCCATTTTGCCCCCTCTGTCTTTGCATCTGTCAGTTCATTCACATCACAGTTGCTGTGTATCAGCCACCACTCACAGGGGTTGGTGGGGCCTCAGCCATGGAAGGAGGTGCAGACATGTATCACCTTGACCCACAGCATAAACAGTTTCCCTTGGGAGGAGAAAGGGCTTCCCAAGCACTGCTTCCAGCTGTGCATCCTCGCCAGCCTGCCCGGGAGACCCTGGGACAGACTAACCACCCGCACACCTGAGGTTGGAGACCTGGCCCATGAATCTGGTCCACGCATACACATAGTGTTCTTAAAGTTCAGATCTGCCTTGGCAGCCACTTTGGAAGGGACTCAGTGCCACCGTTTCCCCCAGTCCCCATCCACTGCAGGGCCTGATACATCATCTGCCTTCTTCCTGTGGGTAGGAGTGTGCAGCCTCAGCCCTGCACCCTCAAGCCGGGACCCTGACGTTGGGAGCAGGGTGGCATGTAATCCCTTTCTTCCCACCCCAGACCCTGGAAGCGAGGTGTGCTCTCCTCTTCCTCAGAGAACTGGGACTCAATTTTTAATTCTGCACCATTCAGCTTCCACCCCTGCTCTAGCCCAGAGGAGGTGGGAGGAGGCCTCTGGCTGCCCTCCAGGCCACGCACCCCTCCACCGCCCCAGCCGTCCCCGGCCATCACCTTGTTCCCATCACCTCTAACTCTGTGTTTCCCTCCTTCATGTGTTCCCCTCCCCTCACCCTCTGCATGTAACCCTGGCCCTTCTCCCTACCTCTGCGCTGCCTGGTTTCCACATCGCCCCTTGCACACCTGCCTTTGGACACCCGGCAGGACCACGGCGGGGCACTGGGGCCAGAGGAGTTCAAGGCCTGCCTCATCAGCCTGGGCTACGATGTGGAGAATGACCGGCAGGTACGCGTCCCCTGGGCCCCAGCGAACCACGGCATTAACTGCTCTTCTCTCTCTCTCTCTCCTCCTCTCTGTCTCCCCACCCTCGCCATTCCACCCCCCGCCACTGTGTGTGCCATCCCACTGGCTCTCTTGCCTCCTTCCTACCTGTGTCTCTCTGGCCCCTTTCCCCTTACCTGGTCTCTTGGGGCCGCCTCTGTCGCCCCCACTCCTGCCACTGTCCTGTTTCCCTGCTGTGCACACGGGGTGGCCCCTTTGCCTACTCTGGGCCTGGCCTCCTGCTGTCCCTGCGTCCTCGAGCAGAAACAGACAGGCAGCATGGACTCCGATGACTTCAGGGCTCTGCTTATCTCCACAGGATACAGCCTGGTATGCAGCCTCTGCCTCCCTCGCTGCTGTGCCACTCCCCCTGCCCCTGCCCCTCCTCTTCTCCCTCCTCCCCCCTTCCTCCTCCCCCCTTCCTCCTCCCCCCCCTCCCCCCCCCAGTTCCTCCTCCTCCTTTTCGTGCTAACCCCCA
>CM052550.1:33880374-33906053 GCA_028533065.1 Trachops cirrhosus
TCCTCCTTTTCGTGCTAACCCCCATCCAGAGTTTCCAAGTCCTCGGGGACACCCCTCCACCAGATCAGTGCAGCCTCACCCCACTCTCCTCCTGCTGCATCTGCTGGGCTGGGGTCGCTCCAACGACTTCCTGAGCCTCCCACTTCCTTTCCTGGAAGTCTGCAGAGAGAGGATGTCAGGCTTCTGGCTCTCTCCCTTTTCTTTCTCTTCTCTCTTTCTTCCCCACCCTCCAGAGCTAACTTGTGAGCCTAGGGCTGAGGAGCAGCAGACCTGTTTGATGTGTGCCCCACTCCCCACTTCCCAAAAACGTGGGAGGGGAGGAGTAGAGGGCACCCGTCCCCCACCTGGGGCACATGGGCAGTTACCTGGGGAGCCAAGACCATCGGAGGCAGGCTGGTGACTTGGCATGTGCGCTGGGCTCAGCCCCGCCCTCCTAGTTCGGTTCTGCTGCACCGGCCCAGCCATCCTGTCAGCTCACATGCTGCCTGTCCCCTGCCCCACTCCTGCCTCTCAGGGTGATGCTGAGTTCAACCGCATCATGAGTGTGGTTGACCCCAACCACAGTGGCCTCGTGACCTTCCAAGCCTTCATTGACTTCATGTCCAGGGAGACCACCGACACAGACACAGCTGACCAGGTCATTGCCTCCTTCAAGGTCCTGGCCGGGGACAAGGTAAGCCAGACACCTCTGAGCTCCTGGGGCAGGCAGGGTTCTGCAGGACTGGGCATGGGGGGCTGCGTGGGCCAATGTGGGCTGCAGGTTGCACTAAGTCCCACCCTGCCACCCCCAGAACTTCATCACAGCCGAGGAGCTTCGGAGAGAGCTGCCTCCTGACCAGGCTGAGTACTGCATCGCCCGCATGGCCCCGTACCAGGGCCCTGATGCGGTGCCTGGTGCCCTTGACTACAAGTCCTTCTCTACAGCCCTGTATGGCGAGAGCGACCTGTGAGGCCCCCACGGAGAGCCCTGACTGAACACCCCATCCTCACAGCCTCCAGGAGGGGCTGGGGGAGCCCCTGTCCCTGCTGCGGGACCTCCTTGGTCCTGTTCCTCTGACTCTGTATCTATGCAAAGCACTCTGTGGGTCCTTTCTGGGGGGCGGCGGGTGGGCAGGGAGGGGCTGGGGCAGGTTCTCTCCTCTCTCTTTGTCAGTTGGCCAGGAGGTTCTCCCCCCCTCCCCCTGGATAGGGGTGCAGGAGACTCTGGGGTCAGCATTTCTGGTCTGGTAAATATATATGATGTTTGTTTGTTTTTTAAAACTGTGTAGAGGGGACAGTGGATCCCCACAGCAAAACAGGTCCCCTGTGAGCCCTAGGAATACCTGCCATACCCTGCCCCTTCCTTTGCTCCTGAGGTCCCTTCAAGGCCTCCCACATCCAGGCCAAAGCCCTACGTGGCCCTATGTGCCTTGTCCAGGAACTGCTCATGCCTGCGATGGGCCCAGCAGAGGGCGCCACAGCTACCCAATAGGAAAGAGGACCCCATCCTGCTCTCTTCACCCCTCTCCCCTTCTCTGTGATTGCTGGGTGGGAGTGGGGCGTTGTGCTGCTCAGCACCCACTTCTGCAGCAGAGGAGATGAAGCAGACCGGCCTTTTGCCCCTGCCCCAGCCAGCTCCCACCTTGCTTTGTCTGGACTATGTCTCAGATTTTCTAAGGACCAAACAAAAAAAAAAACAAAACAAAAATCACAAAAAAAGCTATAAAAATTTTAAAACTTTCAGAGAATTACTATTTACTTTATTAACTTACGGATTTATTATATAAATATATATTCACCTAGCAACGACACGTCTCTGCCGCCTCTTACTCTCTTAATGAAGACATCGCTGACTTGCCCCTCCCCCTGTCCCTGACTGGTTTCTTTCTGTTGTCTGTCGTAGGGCGTGGGCTCTGGGGACCCTCCTGAAGTGGAGGGTGGGCTGCTGGCCTGGCTACCTGTTAGTCGATGGTTTTGTTCCTTCCCGCCCCCCACTCCCCTTTTCTTTTGTTTTTTTCTGATTGATAATTTTTTTTCTCGGTTTCTGGATAAACCACCCTTCTGGGGACAGGATAATAAAACATGTAATATTTTTAAGGCGTCTACAGTGTCCTCTTTCTATCTCCATTCTCCACTTTCTAGCAGAGCTGTGACAGACCGCCTCTTCCTGGAGGAGGCGGGGCCTGGAGTGCCCCAGTCCCATTCCCACGTGTGTGTGTAGTATGAGACTGCTACTGGGGACCCAGTCGGTGCCAGGCCTGTTCGAGGTGTGCAGCGTTGACTAACTGGTGCCACCTGGCCGAGCAGGGTGCTGTACTGCCCCTGCTCACAGGGGCGGAGAGCACAGCATGGACGTGCAGTGACTTGCCCAGCGTCACCCAGCCGGTGAACAGTAGGGCCAGAAATCAACTCCTGGCAGGCGGCTCCCAAGGCCACGCTTGAACCGCCGCCAGTGTCAGCATCAGCCCCCATGCCAGGCAGGGAGGTGTGGGGTGGCTGGAGGCTGGTGTTGCTCAGAGCCCTGCTGCTGTGGAATGAATGAGCCCTGGTCCAGGCTGACAGAGGGGAAGCCGGGCTCCCAGCAGCTCCAGCGACACGTGCTCCTGTGCCAAATCCTAGGAGAAGGTGGCCACCTCCATCCACTGGGCAAAAAAAGACAACAGGCTTGAGGCAGGGGTCTCCTGGGACTGCTGCCTGCACCCCCTGCCACCTCTCTGTCCAGCCTGGGCTCACCTGTCTACGGGTCAGGCACACGACCCCCTCGCCCCCGTCCAGGTGCCTGCTGCAGTGGCCTGCGCAGAGAGCGGTGGGTGAGCATCACCACCCCAGTCCCCCTGCCATGGGTGGCATCCTCCCCACGTCCCGCCCATGCCAGGGTGGCACTCACGGAAGATGCAGGTCAGCTGGGCCACGCAGGACACAAAGTGCTCAAAGTCCACACGCAAGCGGCTGTCCCGGTAGCGGCTGGTGAGGGCCTGGGTCAGCTGGTTGTTGAGGTGGAAGCCTGGGAAGAGGCCGCCTCTGAATCCCCCTGGGTGTGGCGCCCACCCCAACTCCCCCGTGGAGACCAGTGACACCCCAGCTCTGCTCTGACCCAGCTGTGTGGCTGTAGGCCCCGGTTTCCTCATCTGGCAGTGGGGGCTGTAGCAGCCCTGACCCCAGAAGGCTGTGCGAAGAAGGCTTAGGACAACTCTGTCATGTAGCAACTGTGTCAGTGTTACTCCTTGAAACTGCAGGGTTTCTGCTAGTGGCCCCCAGGGAATATTTCTGTTCAAAACACTTGTCCCATATGGAGTCAGTTTATACTCCACAGTAGGGGTGATTTTTAAAGTGTGGAAAACATCTCTAATGAGGAATTTAAACAGACTCCTCAGAGCTGCAAACGCTGGTGCTTCCATGTCACAGACAACTCTCTGGGACTGGAGGTTGCGGGGTGACTCCTGGCCCCCAGGGCCAGGCAAACACAGTTTCAGGATGATTTCGTGGGCCTCTGCTGCCTCCTAAATCCCATTTTCTCCCCACTCTGCATTCATGTAACGAACGTCCAGTGCCATCACATTTCTGTGCACAAAAGTCGGGCTGGGGGGCCTGCAGCCTCATCTGGACAGACAGGTGTGAGCTCTGGCCTTCATCTGCCCTCAGGGGTGGGGCTGGGGGTGGGGGAGGGCTGCTGTGCTGGAGCCATGGGAAATCCGCCCCACACACACAGGAGGAGGGAGGGGCTGAGAGCCCCTCAGCTGCCGCTCTGGAATTCTGTTGTCTTCTTCATGGAGACTGTCAGCTTCCTCTGACCACTTTTGTGGGCTCTCTGGCCTGTGGTGCCTGGTGTCTGGCGTCCTGCCCAGGGTCCCCTGGTACCAGTGAAGTCCTTCACCTAATTTACTGGGCCCTAGTGACCATGACCTACCTCCTGGTTGCCCCTCCCCACAGCCCCATTGTCCAAGCGCCCAGTGGCCCACACAGACAACCTCACCTCCCACTCCTCCCCCTCCTCCACTTGGACCTTGGGCCTCTTGCCTCCTTTGCACGTGCTGTTCCCTCTGCCCAGAACAGCAGCTTTGAGCTTCTCCTCTTGGCTCCCACAGTGCTCTGGGCCTTCCCCACCCCAACACTGACCATTCTGCACTGTCACTGTCATTGGTAGCTCAGGCTGTCCCTGGACTGAAGCTGTCGGGGCTCAAGAAAGGGTTTCTGGTCACCAGTGAGTCCCCAAGGTCAGCCAGCCCAGGACCTTGAGCAGAGCAGTTGTTCGGGGAGTGGTTGTGGAGCCAAGAATGTGCTGGATCGGAGCAGGTGGTTTCTCCTGCCAGTCCCCCCACCCTGAGACAGCACACCTGTTCTGGGGTCTTGGAGCTTGCTTTGCCCTGGTCCCCTCCCTGGCATTCCCTCCTCCAGACACAGCTGTCGCTCCAGCCTCACACACCCTGATCTTGGACTTGCTTCTCTCTCGTACACATATTTTGAATTTTTTAAAGAATCAAGGTCCTATGACACCTCATGGAGCTCTCTTGTCTCCCCGACCACCCTCACCAATCTTTCCTCTAACCACCTCCTTCCCACTTGGCTTCAGCCACACTGGCCCTCTGTCATCTCCATCACAGAGCGCCTCCTTCACTCGGCTCGCTCCGCACCAGCCTCCTTGGGTGCAGGCTCACACCTCAGGGCCTTGGCGCTGGCCATTCCCTCTGTCTGGAGCACTCCTGGCCCGGTGTCCCCAAGGCTCACTCCTCCCGTCTCTGCTCAAACCCCAGCAAGGCCTTCCCTGACCACCCTGTCTCACCCACCCTGCCCCTGCATGCCCAGCGCCCTCGCCTGGTTTCTTCCTTTGCCCTAGCACTGCTCGCCATCTGACCTCGTTCTGTTCGTACTTTGTACCTCCCAGAAGGGCAGTCCCTCAGGAGCACTCGATCAGTTTTCTTCCGCCCAGAACACCAGGCCCGTACCAGGCGCTCAGAGATGCTGAATGAACACTACACATTTGCATCTTCCCCTTCTCTCTCACCTCTGCTCCTGTCTGTTAGGGACCCCGTTTCTCACAGTCCCATGTCTCCCCATCTTCTGACTCCATCTCTTCCCCTCTGTCTCAGGCTCCTTTCTTTATATACAGGTCCCTGGATCTTTGCCCTCCCCATGTCTCACCAGTCACTTCGCTTGGGGTAGGTAAGTGGGGATCTGGGGTTTCCCATCATTCCCCCCCAACCCCCACCGCATAAGGAGGAAGTTTGCATTATTGCAGACACCCTGTGTCAGAGCCACTTAACAGAGGGAAACGGAGGCTCGAGGAGGTGGACTCTCGGACCCAGGGCCCCCAAGGAGTGACTCAGCAGTTAGGGCTCCAGCCCAAGCTCGGGAATCCAGGACACTGCCACAGTGCCCAGGAGACCAGGGCCAGCTCCCAGACGCCTGCCCCAGTCCACCCCCTCTTGCACCCTCCCTTTCCCACACAGAGAGGGCTCTCCTCTTGGCCTCTCAGGGCCACACAGTCCCTACTGAGAGCTGGCAACGAGCTAAGGTGTCAGCTTTGTGGAGGTTGGCAGCTGAGTGGGCTGCTGGGACCAAGAGGCCGGGGCCAAGAGGGGAAGCCGATCCTGTCCCCATGACCCACCCTAGGCCCTCTATCCATACCTGTGGCATTCAGCGCCAGCCTCAGCTCATGGGAGTTCATGGTTCCAGAGGCGTCCTGGTCAAACTTGTCGAATATGGCCTGGGTGGGGAGGAATAGGTCAGTCCCGCCCCTGGGCACCTGAGCTCCCTGAAGAAGGCTCGAAGGGGGCCTCAGCAGCCAAACAGCCTGGGTTCCCACCCCAGCTCCCTTCCTGGCTTCATGCCCTGGGGAAGCAGCTCCACCACTTTGGGCCTCTGTTTCCCAGTCTGTAAAATGGGCTCAATAATAATAGCATTAACTAGGTCGTTTGTGGTGCGGACATGTTAAGACTACCCACAAGGGGCCTAGTAAGAGCTCAATAAATAGTGCCTGATCACCATTATTAGTATAGAGGGGCCTGAGACCATTTTCTTCTCAACATGGATTTCGGGGTGGGGGCAGGGGGAGGACTACCACCTCCCATTGCTAGAGGAGTGAAGTTGTCTCCATGGGGAAGTTACTGGCCTAAGATCACACAGCCAGAGAGGGGCTGAGCTGGGAGCCTGTGCTGAGCTGGTCAGTGCACCTTACCTGCCACTTTCGGAGATGTCCCCAGAGCTCCTGGAGGTGGTGCAGGGCCAGGCTGCGCCCGTGCTGGAGATGGGACATCTGGTTAAAGTCAATGTCCCCAGAAGGGGAGCAGAGGCCCCAACATCCCCATCTCCCTACCCAGGCACGGCCCCGTCACACACCCCGAAACACTGCAGCAGCTGCTCGCAGGTCCGAAGCCCAATCTCTCTGGGAATCCAGGTGTGGGCCCTGGCTACAGGAAACAAACAGAGACCCTGAACTTCCTGTGGATGGGCCATCATCGTGAGCACTGGGGATTAATGCGTCCCGTTTTATAGAAACTGAGACACAGAGAGCCAAAGGACTGCTGGCAGCTAACAGGGCTGAGATTTGAGCCCAGGCAAGGGGGCTCTGACTGCCAGTAGCAGCCATACTTTCCGCCTATCGCTTAGGGGAGGGGGGGCTTATGAGCGGCTACATTGGTCCTGCCAGGACCAATGTGGGGAACGTGTGAGGAAACACCCTCAGGCTGAGCCCAGGGTTCCTGTGGCCTGATTCCCAGCAGCATCACGGATTCACAGACGTAGCTGCCCCCACCCCAGCCCCATGAGGTCCACTCCAGTCACCAACTCACCAGGCTCTAGGGCAATGCTCAGTAAGGTCTGGAGCTGAGGGGCACTGAGTTCTTCCTCCTGGTCAGGGAGAGAGCAGGCTGTGAGGGCGGTCAAGGAGGGGCTCTGGGCCCAGCCCAGACCACGAGCTGGGCAGTGCTGGGGACACAGCAAAGACTGGGCGAGCCCAAGCCTGCTCTCTGGTCCCTGTTGGGTCCGTGGAGGGGGGTCAGGGCTGCAACAGGGAAGCCCTGGGCTGTGGGAGCCCATAGCGGACATGTGGCTGACCAACCCGGGGAGGGTCAGGAGAGCCTTCAGACAGGGCACAGGAGAAAGATGAGGCTTAGTCAGGGCAGGGGGCAAGGATGGCGGGAGAGAACTTGCAGGCGCAGGCCTCGGGGTGGGGGAGAGCTGTGAGCATTCTGAGAGAAGGAGGTCACAGGTAAGCACAGTGAAGGGGAAAATTAGACATTCAGGGTAGGGAGATGTTCAAGGGGAGGGGCGGCACCCCCTTAGCCCCGTTCCCCCTCCTCACCTCTCCTGCCAGCTCCTGAAATAGCTGCTCCAACCCCAGCTCCAGAGGAATGTTGGGGGCCTGCGGGGTGGGAGAGGTTTAGTGGTGGCCCAGAGGGCCCCACCCCCACCCCACCCCGTCGTGCCGCGTTCCGGAGCAGCCCCTCACCATGAGAGCGTGCAGATCAGCGCTGATCACGTCGTCGATCTCCCTGCAAATTACAGACCGAAAGTGGGGGAGGGGCTGCTCACCCCGCGCCTGGGGCTGGGGGCGGACAAGGTCAGAGCAGAGAAATTGGGTGGGGTCTAGGCAGGATACCGGGACCCTGGGCTGATCCACTGGGGCTGCGGCTTCCGAAGGCGGGTCAGCCCCGCCCCCCACCCTTAGGGCAGCGGGTTTGGGGGTCCTGAGGGCGGGTCTGGGGGCCCGGGCTCACACGGCTGTGTGGCGGCGCTCAGAGAAGATACGCAGTGTGAAGTCGGCCTCGTCGCCAGCACGGGCGGCGCTGGGCACCACGAGGTAGTGGCCGGGGCACAAGCGGCAGCGGCGGCTCACGTCGCGACGGGCACAGAAGCGCGAGCGGTCCGCGCACAACAGGCCCCGCAGGTGCGCGCGACTGTGCGGGGAGTCCCAGAGGCCCAGCAGCTGGGGAGCGGGCACGGCGTGACCATGACCGCCCAAGTTCACCCCACCAGGCCTTCCACATAATGCATCCCTCCAGACCGCCCCTACAAACCCACTGGATCACCCATCACGCCAAGCGCTCCCCAGGCCATCCCTGCCCCACTGCAGGATGTCAGAGGCCCTGGGGCTGATTCCAGGGTAGAGTCTGAGATCTGGGGTCCCATTGGAGACCCACCTGCTCGGGGATCTGTAAGAAGGAAGAGCAAGGGGAATGGGGGGAGGTACCCTCAGAGCCTCAGGGTTCCTTCCCTGCCTCCCCCCGACACCCCTCCCTCTTCATTCTCCTGATTCCACCCTCATTAAGCCCCTGGCCCTCAGTCCCTGTCCAGGCCCCTCTCTCTGACCCCTCTTGGACCCCTTCCTCTCACCTGTGCTTTCTCTGCTCCTCACCCCCTCCCTGATCCTCAGCACCCCCACCCCTTTTTCTACCTCCTTCCCGACCCTTCTGACCACAGCCTCTCTCTGTGGCCCCCTAGACCTTAGTCTGTCCCTGACCCCCTCTGATTCCCTGGGCATTCACCAGAGCCCAACCCCCACCCCCTGTCCCTGCCCTCAGCGTCTCCAGCTCTCTTGGCCTTCTGGGATGTCCCCAGGGCTCCCTGACCCTCCTCGCCTCCCTGCTCCCTGTTGCCTCCTCAGCCCGGAGTCCCACCTGGAACACGTGGAAGCCCACAGTGAGGTACGTGAGGCCCTGGGCCCGCAGGCACCGCCGATTGCGCTGGATGAGCGACAGGAGGACGGTGCACTTGGGGACGCGGCCCCCTCTGGCAGGGCCCCAGCGCCCCCAGGGCCCCTCGTCATCCTCCTCCTCCTCATCAGGCTCCAGCAGCGTCAGCCGGAACTGGGGGTTGGTCCAGAAGGTTTCTGGTAGAGGAGAAAGAAATGGGTTTACCTGGCCTGCCACAGCCCCCTCGCTTGCCTCTCAGAGTCCCCTCCAGGTCTCACCGGCAGCAGGCTGGCCCCCGCCAGAGTTGAAGCCTCGCACCCAGCGGCCCTGGAAGATGTGGATGTGCCAGCCCCCTCCCGCCGGGCTGGGGCCCAGCACCTCGGGGCTCAGCGAGCAGATCTGCACGGTGTCAAACTGGTGGAGGAAGTCCTGCAGCTCCATCCTGGACAGTGGCCTGCAGTTAGACCCTGCCCAGCCCCCAAATCACATGGCCCCCCCAATTTCTCAAGCATTGCCAAGTACCCTTCAGTCCAACAAACAGAATGACCCCCAAACCTCTGAGCCCTCCAGCCCCTCCAGATTTCTCCAAGTCCTCAGAAATGCCTCCCAAAGAGCCAAGATCCACAGACTCCCCTCAAGCATCGTCAAATGGTTTTCAACCCGCAGATGCTCAGTCACCAGCAGACACCCAGCAGCCCCTCAACAGTGCCAAATCTCAAGAAATGCCCCAGTGTCGACAAGCCCCCTCAATCATCCCACTCACCAGAACTCTCCATCCTCCTTCTTCACCAGCAAGGCATCTCTCCACTCGGCGGGGAGCATGTCCCAGCGTGGGCAGCTAGAGAAGCCTGGGGTGTGAGGTGTGGGTGGGCTGGGCCAATCCCTCCCACAGTACCCCAGATCTCTCTTACCTGTCACTCCAGGCCCCGGTCCACTCCACGCGGCCCCATGGGTTCCGCAGCCGCAGCAGCTGCACCTTGGTGAAGCCCAGTGACACCTGAGAGCGGCAGCGGCATCAGTGGGGGTTAGCACCTGGACACCCCCTGCCAGCCCGCCCCCGGGGGGTGCTCACCTTGTGCGTGCCTGTGACTGAATACGCATGTCCCTTCACCAGCCCATCCTCTGTACGGTACTCGCCCCGATCACTCTGGGCAGAGGACAGGGAGAGGATGGTGAGGCAGTGTTGAGGGACAGGAGGGTGGCTGTTTCTACCTGTCCCCCGACCTCCTGCTACCAAAGCAGAAGTGAGCCAGAGCACCCAACTAACTGACACAGGGATCCCGGAGAGGGTGGGGGCTGGTTTGTGAAGGCGAGAAAGGAAGCAGAGGGAGATGGAGACAGAAGACAAAAAGTAGATGGAAACAGGGAGACAGAGACCTAGAGACAAAGATACAGGTCAGTCCTGTCTGGTGTGGCTCAGTGGATTGAATGCTGGCCTGTGATCCAAAGGGCTGCGGGTTCGATTCCCAGTCAGCGCACATGCCTGGGTTGCAGGCCAGGTCCCCAGTAGGGGGCACACAAGAGGCAACCACACATTGATGTTTCTCTTCCTCTTTCTCCCTTCCCCTTTGTCTAAAAATAAATAAATACAATTAAAAAAAGAAAGAAAGATACAGAACAGAGGGAGATGGATAGAGGCAAAGAAACACAAAAGACAAAGCAAGTAACTGAGTCCAGGGTTAAGTTGAATGAATGAGTCAGACTGACTCACTGAATGAACGAGTATGTAGTTGGGTCACACATGAACATATAACCCAAGACGAGCCCATCAAAATAAATCCTGGGCTTTTGCTGAGATTCTCAGGAAGAGGTACTTTTCTTATTTACCTCTGGGGTCGTGGGAGGTAACTGTGCAGGGGACAGGAGCTCTTTTTTTCCCCCCTGTGAGGGTAAAAGCCTCCTAAGAGTGAGGCTAACCCAGAACCAGGAATAGGAAAACATATTCACAGTGTCTGCTAAGCACCTGGATCCAGGTGTGCCTGAAGCTTGTTAGTTATAAAAGCAAATAAATATCCTTCTGACTTGCTCGTGTTTGATTTGTGAGAGAGAATAAGCCAACAGTGAAACAAAGGAGGACACAGGATGCCTTCCCCTCCAGCTGTGACTGTGCACTGGTGCTGGTGGGGGGTCTCCACGGGAGTCCAGCTCTCTCACCACGGCAGTGGCACCCACAAGGGACTCCTTGGCCAGGGCGTGGCGCAGAGCCAAGAAGAGGCCTGGAATGTCTTGCCTCAGGTAGAGCACCTCGCCCACGCCGCCTGTGAAGTCCACGAAAGCCTCATTCATGTGGCCTCCTCGCATCGCCTCGTAGGAGCCATGGAGCCTGCGGGAGCAAGTCTGGCGTGGGGGGTCTGAGGCATGTACAAGCACCTCAGGATTTGGGGACCTGTGTCCCAGGGTGTGGGGTCCCAGGGCCTGTTCCTGAAATTTGCGCACTCCTGAGGTGGGGGACTGTGGCACACTCTGGAAGGCTTCGGACCCTGGGCCACCAGCACTACGTGATTTGGGGGTCTCAGGAGAGCTCTGCCAGAATTCGGGGCACCCTGGGGCTGTGTCTGGTGCTCAGAGTCTCTGGAGATAGATGTCTGCTTTGGGGGTAATCCCCATAGGGCTTTCAGATCCACGGGATGGGGAAAGCAAAGATTTGAGGGTCCCAGGGCTTACACCCAACACTTTGGTGTGCTTTCTGTTTCTCAGTGGATCAGGAGAGATTGTCTGAGATTAGTTTCCCCAAGGGGATAAATGTTAGGTTCCGTGACTCTAGGGCCTGATAAGAAATTTCAGGCTCTTTAAGAATTCTGGGTGTTTGGGGGGTCTCTGAGAATGTTTTGTGTGATGCTTTGGTGGAGGAAGGTGTTTACAATTTGGAGGGTCTCAGGGGATGGTGTGACATTAGGGTCCCAGGGGCTGTGACTTGGTTTAGGATCCTTGGCTGGGTGTCTAGAAGATCCCAGAAGTCAAGGGGCTCCGGGGTTCCCCTGGGGCTGGGACTTCCGGTTGCAGCTGCGGGGAGGGGTTGGGGCCCTTACTTGGCGTAGGCCTTTTCCAGAAGCGGGGCCCAGAACTCATTCCGCTGTTCTGAGCGCAGGAACATCAGCTTCCCCTCACGCACAGGTAGCCTGTCGTCCACCACGACGTCCACCCAGTGGCCGAACTGCCAGAGCTGGTGGGGGAAGGGGCAGGGCCCTGGCTTGGCTTCCAACCCCCAACCCCTCCTGGGCCCCAACCTCTGTCCCCTGGCCTTGCTGTACCCGTCCAAAATTCCAGCCCCCAGGGAGCAGTATCAACTATGACATTCATGTCACCTGGGGGAAACTGAGGCACGAACAGAGAGGGCCAAGCTTTTACCTGGAAGTGGAAGATGCCAGCATAGCTGTCTTGGAAATCCTGTCCAGGGGGCACCACCCGGCACAGGAGTCGGGGGTACAGAGTGAGGGAAGCGGCGGCCGCAAGAAACCAGCAGTTACCTTGGAGGAAAGGAGACTAAGGCCCAGGGACCGGACAGCGTGCAGGGGACGCTGCGGAGTGGGCAGGTGGGGCCAGCGCGCATGGAGGCGGCACGGAGGGCAGACGTGTCAGGGTCCCAACTGCAACTTGCAGGGTCTGGGGGCTCTAGAAGCGTTCAGTGGTCTCACCCAGACTCCCCTGACACACGTCTGTCCGGCTCATATCCTCACAGACGAACTGGGGCTCAGCACAGAATTCCTGGGGGAGACGGGGCTTCAGGCCTCAGCCAAGAAATGGGGGGAAGGAGCAGCTGGGAGGTCAGATGCCTGAGTCGCCTCCTGCCCTCACAGCTCCGGAGTAATGAGCAAGGAGAGGTTCCTAAGCCTGTGGGCGGGCAGCAGTCTTCCCTGGACCTTCCCGGACCCAGGATGGCCGAAACTGCTCTGAGCTGGTTCCGCAGTGACCCCTCCTCCCTCGGACCCAGGATCCCTGCCCCCAGGCCCTCCTCCCTCGGACCCAGGATCCCTGCCCCCAGGCCCTCCTCCCTCGGACCCAGGAACCCTGCCCCCCACCCTCCTCCCTCGGACCCAAAGCACAGCCCCCAGCCAAACTTTACATGGGGCCTCATCCATTTCACCCCTTTGGCCTTCTCTGAGTCTGGCCCTAGCTGGTCATAGCCAAGGGCATCAGGGCCAGCAGGGAAGTAGGGATCACGGAACAGGATCCCCTCATCTAGGCAGGCTGCTCGGATTGCCTCATAGCTCTGGCCTCTAAAAGGCTTCGGGTCCCAGGATCCAGGTCCTGCCTCTTCATCTACCAGCTGGATGGTCACCTTCCCGCTGCCACACGCCATCTGAATGCTCTGGGCTCACAGGCCGGCCCCAGGTCCTTTAACCCCCTGAGTCATGGGGGTGGGGCTTCCCCTCCTTCTGAGTCCCGATGGGGGTCTTTAGGTAGTGAGAAGCCTTCCCTCATTAATACTAATTGATGGTTTGGGGTTCAGGAGAGCATGGACGCCTGTTCAGTGGTTTCCTCCCCAGGGCGTGGGGCCTTCAGTTGTGGCCAGGATAGCAGCTTAATAGGCTTGGTCAGCAGCAGGAGAGAAGGAGGGCAGAGCCTAGGTAGGACCAGCTGCCACCGTGGGGGTTCCTAGAAGGAAATCAGTGTGAGGGGCACATTTCTGCAGTCTTGTCCTAGCGTGTCTCCCTCTGCGGTCCTGGGAGGGCAGTGTGTCCACTGCTGTGCCTATCTCCCTCTTTCCACCCAACATTCTCTCTCTCTCTCTGCCTGCCAGTGTGTCTCTTCTCCGTCTTGGCCTCACTCTCTCTGCCCATCTCTCTCTTCTTCTTTCCCTGTTTTTAGCTTGTTTGTCTCTATCTCCCTTGTCTTTGTCCCTCCCTCTTTGTCTCTCTGGGTCTCTGTTTCTCTCTCTGTCTTGTGCGCACCTGGCTGTCTGTCCCTCTCCATCCTTCTCTCTGTCCTTGTAACCCCTCAGCCATCCACAGTGGGGCCCTGAACCACCTGGATCACCTCCTCAAGGCAGACCTCAGCCTGGTCGCCCAGGCAGGGCTGACCAGGAAGAGCGGCTCTGGGCCGGGAGCTGGGCCCACCAGTGACCTCGACACCCTGCACTGCCCGCACACAGCTCAGGGCCTGGGGGAGCAGTATTTCCCCAAAGGGATGCTGGGGCCATTGGACGAAATGGGCGAAATCGCTCCTGAGAGGCCAGAATCTCACCAGTTTTCTTCCCAGCAGAAGCTGTACCCTCAGCGCAGGTCTCCTGCCCTGGCGGGACTTTGTCACCTCGGTGGCATCCAGATGCGCCTCAGCTTTCTGGTATATTTCCCTCCAAATGGACCAATAAATATTAAACGGGCTCTCCTCCTGTAGAATTGTCAAGACCATCCCCACCTAAGTGAGGCAGGTGACAGCAGTGGGTAGGAGCCAGAAGGCCAGGATTCGAATTCCAACTCTACCACTTAGGTAAGTCACTTCACCTCTCTGTGCCTCAGTTTCTCATCTCTATAATGGGGGCAATAATAGGACCTATCTCAGAGCATCATTGTGAGCAGCAAATGGGTTAACATGTGGGACACGTTCAGAGCGGTGCCTGACACAGAGTAGGTGCTCAGTGAACACCAGGTGTGGCGGCTAAGAACTGAGTCCCATCCATGGTCACCCATCACCTCTAGCCCCTGTTTCTGCCACCTCACAGTCACCTCCTCCCTCCCACTATATGTTCACGTTCTCACCCCAGGAGGTCAGAGCCCTCTCCCCTTTTATTTTCCCCAAAGTACCACTAACAGCAGGAGGAAGCTTTTAATAAAACCTGACTGACTCTTGCAGTAGCCAGGAAACAACTGCTTGTGAAAACTGCCTGTCAGATCACCAGGCCTTTGGTCCACGCCTTCCTGCCCCTTCCCGCCCCTTCCCGCCCCTTCCCCTCCTAGCCTCTGCTCCTCCCAGCTGCCTGTTGCTGCTAGGTTGCTGGGCTGTGGTCACATCTCACAAACATCCTCTTGATCATCACTCCCCATTAGCACCCCTCACATCCCAAATATGCCTTCCCCAGCCAGCATAAGAAAACGCATTAATGCTATCGTATTGGATGTCTGCTGCTTTGGGAGCCCAGCATCCCCTACCTCTTTTTCTGGAATCAACACCCCATTATGTTCTAGGGACCCGTCCACTTTATGCTCAAGCCACGCGGCTCTGGTAGGGCTCGCCCCTCACCACAGCTCCAAGGAAGGACGTTGGGCCCAGACCAGCCCTTCAAAGCAGCGCACTTTCTGGCCACACCCCTCGGCCTGTGCCAGGGAGACTCAGGGCGAGGCTTCTCTTTACCTGGGGCCATCGAGCTGGTGGGAGGTAGGCCGGGAGTGGCCCAGCTCTACCTGAGAATGAGGATGGCGGAGCAGCGCACAGCCAGGCGATGGGGAGAGAAAGTGTCCCAAGAGCACAGAGCCCTCAAGCCGGATGTGCCTGAAATCAGACTTTTACATTAAAGGAGCCAATAAATTCTGCCTTCTCTTTTTCCCAGTTTTTATTTTTTTAGTTAATTTTGTTTCATTTTGTTTTATGTATTTTCTCACTAGCAACCGAAAGATGCCTTCACAATTCATTGGCATGAGTTCTGCGGCAATGCACCAGCCTGCAGGTCCCCTACAGAGTGAGATCCGACAGGACCACGGGGTAAGGGACCTACCTGGTTTGCACCCTTTCACCCTTTGCACCTACCTGTCCTCTGTTTGCACCCTTGTTGCTGTGCATAACCAGCAAAGTGCAGGTGTTCGTCTTCACCAGGCTACGGCGGCACTTGAGCCGTGAAAAAGGGGAGAGATTCTGCCTAAAACACCATTATGGAAATGGAGAGTCCCCTCGACTCACAGAGCATTTGTTACACAAACAACAGCAAATGCTTGCCATTGACTGCATTCCTGCCGTGACTGTGCACCATGCACTGTTCTAAGCGCTTCACAGTATGATCTCATTGAGTCCTCATGGGAGCCTGGAGAGGGGTCTCCGGCAGCTCTGGCTGCCACAGCAATCACCATAGACTGGGGGCTTGCACCACAGATGCTTATTTCTCAGTTCTGGAGCCTGGGAGGGAGTCCTAGTGGGTGCTGCCAGCATGGCTGGGCTCTGGGGGGCAGACTGCTGTCCCCTTGCTGTACCTTCCCATGAGAGAGCGCTAGTCTTGCTCTCCTCACAGGGACACTAATGCTGTCATGGTGGTCCCACCCTCGTGGCCCCACCCTCATGGCCCTACCTAAATCTAATTACCCCCCAAAGCCCCCAGATACCATCACATTGGGGGTTAGGGCTTCAACATATGAATTTGGGGGCACAAACATTCAGTCCATAGCAAGAGGTAAGCCTCAGAGTGATCTCCACTTTACAGAGGAGGAAACTGAGGCCCAGAGAAGTGTGGTGCTTTGTCCAGGCCCTCACAGTTGCAGAATCAAGATTTAAATTGAGTGTCTGGCTTGCCTATCACAATGAATTGACTCTCAAAGGATTCAAAATATACAAAGAGCTCCTATAAATAAACAACAGTGGACCCAACAGAAAATGAGCAAAAAAACATGAATAAGCAATCACAGATTCAGTGGCAAACATATGAAATCATGCTCAACCTCAAAGAAATGCTGATTAAGATCATATGAAACACCATTAGATTAGGAAGAACGCTAGGAAGTCTGAAAATGTCAAGTGTTGGCAGGGCTGTGGAGCAACAGGGGCACTGATGGGGGTGGGACTTGGGGCGCACACTGTGGAAGACAGTCTGGCATTTCTCAGTCAGTGTCTGCCCTGCGACCCAGCGATTCCACTCCCAGGAAAACGTATCCTAAAGAAACACATGCACGTGCGTCCCAGGAGACACGTGCAAAAATGTTCGTAGCAGCACACTTTGTGATAGCAAAACCCTGCAAACAACTCAGATATCCACGGTCAGCCAAATGAGAAAATTCATACAAGAGAAGGCAACACAGGAGTGAAAACTGGATGAACTACAGCCGCAACCTGGATGTCTTAGCAGCGTAATGTTGAGTGAAAAAAACAAGCCTCAGAAGAATACCACTGGTGTCACTCTGTTCTTTAAAAAGTACTTATTGGCCCAAAGAATTTTAAACATAAAGCAGACAAAACAGTGCAAACCCCCCACGGCCCCTCTTCAATTGTTAAACTCGAGCAAATCTAGCTTTACCTAGCCCTACCCCACCCCTCTTACATCATCTTGAAGCAAATTTCAGACACCATTTAGATTCCTCAGTAATTATTTCAATGTATTTCTCTAAAAATATGAAAACAAAGAAAATCATAACTTGAATACCACTGCCACACCAAGAAAATTTTTCATATACAATCATCTCTTAAAATCATCAGTCTGTATTCACATTTCCAATTGTCTCATAGCTGTCATAAAAGTGTCAGCAATTTATTTGAATCAAAGCCCAAATAAGGTGGATTCACTGCAATTGATTGACATGTTTCTTAGCTCTCTTTACAGCAGTGGTTCCCAGTCGGTGCGCTGCAGCTGAGAGGCGCACTGGCGTGCCACGGGGATTTTTAAACCACGCAACATCTCACTGTTTCGTCACAGCATGCACCTCTTTTCCCTTAGACTGTAAAATTAAAAAATGACATCAGCCAGCACAATAATAGCCATCTGGTGTGAATGAATAAAAATTATACCTATTTTTTGTCAGATTGGCAAAAAATGTCATATATTTTTTGGTGTGCTGCAGAAGCTATAGTTTTTTTTTTCTTTCAGCTTTTTTTCTTTCCAATTATTTTGCTGAAGACCCAGATCGTTTCTCCTGGAGTTTCCCAGTCTGGGTCTGGCTGGCATTTACCGCCTAGTGGCATTGAACCTGTGCCTCCGTCTCCTGTCATCCCTGTACACTGGGCATGAGCTCTGGATACTTCCTCTGGTGCAGGCTCGGTCTCTGGGCAAGATGACGTCCTAGGAAGTGCTTGGCTTCTCCACCTGGCTGTGTCTGCATTCGCGACGTTAGCCACAGGTGCTCACCGCCTCCACCCATTGAGTCAAGATGGGGATGGCAAAATGGTGATGTTCTATTTCCAGCATTTCACCTTCATGTAGTGCTGGAATGTTGTATAAAGGGACTCTTCCCCTCACCTGCTGTTCAGCTGTCCTAAGGTATGGTTCATAAAAGAAAGAAGCTACTTCCGTGACCCTTCCCTTTATTTACCACTTGTCAGAGCAACACTTGTTTATTAAATAGTGTACGTCAGAATTCCTTTTTTAAAAAAATAAAGATTTTATTTATTTATTTTTAGAGAAAGGGGAAGGGAGGGAGGAAGAGAGGGAGAGAAACATCGATGTGTGAGAGACAGGGGACCTGGCCCTGACTGGGAATTGAACCAGTGACCTTCCGCTTCAATTTCTAGGACGATGCCCAACCCACTCAGCCACACCAGTCAGGGCCAGGATGCCTTTTGAGAGCTTTCAATACAACACACTCCTTGGTAGTGAGGTTGTGTGGGGGAAAAGCCTACCTTTCTGGGTAGCTACCGATGCCTTCCAAAAAGACCTGATATAAGACTGTGACTAACCTGGCTTACGTCCACTTGCATGGGGGGCCAGTGTGCTGGAGAGCGAAGGCCACACAGAGGGAGGCAGAGCTGAGACCCGACCAGCCCACCAGCTAGAGACAAAGCAGATGTTGATGATAATTAACAGCAGGCAGGGGAAAAGGGGGCTCACAACCTGTTCTGTAAGTTTGACGAAGTCCCAGCAGGCTACCCTCCTAGGCGCTCTGAGCTCACCTGTCACAAAAGGTGCAGTTGAGTTAAACTTGACCACGTTATTTTTTTATCCTCACCTGAGGACATTTTTAAATTTTCATTGCTTTTAGAGAGAGAGAGAGAGAAACATCGACTGGTGCCTTCTTGTGTGCACCCTGGTGATCAAACCTGTAGCCTGGGTATGTACCCTAACCAGGTATCGAACCCATGAGCTTTTGGTCTATGGAATGATGCTCCAACCAACTGAGCCACACGGGCCAGGGCTTCACCACGTTCTTGAGGTCCATATTTAGTTAGCCATACAGCTGGCATCAGGTGACCAGAATGCTTCTGGAACTAATAACTGAATGCAGGACCATGTAGAACTCACGCTGCGGGCGCCGCTCCTGACAGTGAACCATGGAGGCTTACGCACTGTTCAAACAAGGGTGGGAAGTGTCTATGGTATTTTAGTCAACACCTGTGCTACCGACTTCACCAACGACAGCCCATTTTTAACACACACTATGCTAATTATTAATAAGCCACTTAATATACAAATGAAAACCCATTTCTAACACTCATCAAGCTAATTAATGAAGCCTTTGGGGTTTCTCAGAGATAAGTAGTCGAAGCCCTTGCAGTAACTGCCTGTTTGGCTTTTGATCAGATGCTGGCTGACTATTCTGGAGTGTATATTCCAGCTCAGGTCAATAGCCATCATTTCAAAAATGACACATTTTGGGGGAAAGATTTTATTTATTTCTAGAGAAAGGGGATGTCTTATTTGGGGAGACAAGAAAGAGGGAGGGAGAGAGGGAGAGAAACAGTGATGTGAGAGAGAAACATCAATTGGCGGCCTCTTGTATGTGCCCCAACCAGGGACTGAACCCACAGCCCAGGCCTGTGCCCTGACCGAGATCGAACGGGCAGCCTTTTGCTTTGCCAGATGATGCCCAACCTGCTGAGCCACACTGGTCAGAGCTGGCACATGTTTATATCACTCTGTGTGTTAGGTTGAGCTCCTTAGAAACAGACTGAGACAAAAAGTTGCATGCAGAAGGGTTATTGGGAAGTAGCCTCAGGCAATACTCCCAAAAGGAAGTGAAGGGGACAGGACTGGACAGAAAGGAAGGCCCACGCACAGCCTGGTGGGAAGGAAGCCTCAGACAATGCACCCACCCGGGAGCTCAGGGGCTGGGGTGGCCACTCAGAGTCGTCCCACACGAGGCAGGGGGGCCAGACCTCTGTGTCCCAGCACCACCTGTCGTTGGCATGGATGATCCCTAGGAGGGGCAAAATGATGGGTAAGCAATTCGCTGTGGCCAAAGGCACCTCCCAGGGAGGGGCACACGGTGAGATGTGAGCTGCCCCAAGTCCAGCATTTCCTGTCTCTGTCCACTTAGAGGGCTTGTCCGGGGAACTTCCTTATAAGTTTGTAATTATTTCAAAATCAGAACAAATATTACTAAAAATGACTGCACTGATCATTAAAAAATAATTCTGCAGGCTGGGCTGGCCTTGTCTCCTCCATGCTGGTTTGGTGGCCTCATGGAGACCTCAAATACTGGGGAAGGAGGGGCAAAGAGTAGCAATAAAAGTCGAAGCTATATCAACAGAAACTGGAATGAGTTACCAGGAAGACAGAATATTTACATTATCTCCTTCTTATTATATGGGGAGAGTTAACAGATAACATTTAACCCCTGACTTTGATAATTAAGCAACCATAGGTTCAAGCGTGTGCTTAAAAATTTTATAGTTAATCACTAGTAGAATGAGAACAGGACATTTAACTCTCAAGTCAGTGGAATAGCATAAAAAGAAAAGAGAAGAATAAAAATAAAGTCAAAATAAATAAATATTGCTGAAATTTTTTTAACAATTTGGAAAAATCAATGTAAGCCTTACTTCATTATACAAATTACCTCAGTCTATACATTCAATAATTCCAAATGGATCAAAGACCATGTAGAAACCAACTGAAATACAGTTATATTGTGATATTCTTTTGAGTTAAAAAAGCTATGGTAATAATAATCGAAAAAGAGAAGAAAATATCTATTTGGTAAAAGTCAAAAAACAGAAAAATTTTGGAAACCATAGAAAGCACGCAACTGACCTGAGCAAAGGCTGCATGTTGGTTATAGCAATAACAACACAACAAAACTACAACGCACCAATTTATACACGCGTGTAAAACATACTAGGGTAAGTCAACAAACAAAATTACATGGCAGTGAGGGTAGCACAGCCCAGCGAATATGCTGGACAACGTTGACTCATATGCTTTGTATGCGTGAGCTGTATGGTGTGTGAACTATATCTCAGCTGTTACTTAAAAAATCCAGTGGGGATTGTACTTTGGGGGGAAGAAGGAGCCTTGAAACCTTCATTCTAAAGTGCCTCTGAAGAAAAGTGTAATAAGTAGGACTTAACCACACTAGATATTCATGTGCGACATCAAACCAAAATACAGTGTTACAGTAATGCAGACTTGGAGTGGGACGGAGAGAGAAGCTAGGAATTCACGCCGTCGAGGTCGACAGCTTGGCGCCTGCTTAGGCTGTCCCCTCACGGCGGTGACACGGCACCAACGGGTCGTTCAGTCAACACTCTGAAAAACAGATCAATTCTAAATGGATTACAGAATAAAATTTAAAGTGTACAAAGAACCAAAAATATCTTACCTCAGAGTTGAAAGCAATTTTACAAGCATTAAAACCAACATATGAAATTGCAAGGGAAAGACAGTAAATGTGACTATGAAAAAACCAAAACTTCTGCACATCAGAAAAGCTTCGGAACAATATTTAAATGCAAGTGGTGACACGAAACAGGGAAATACGTGCAACATGCTTGCAGTATCGTTAATAAAGAATTCTGCCAAACACTCGAAACTCCACGATAGTGAGATGGATATATACAAAAGCAATAAAATCGACTGATTAAATGTGAAGTACATTAATAAAACATTTAAAGTGAAACAACAGTGAGATATTTTGGCTATAATACTCAAAATCGACAAGTGTCTTATTAGCCCATTTTCTCTAGGGAAACAGCACGAATATTAATCGATTAACTCATTATAGGAATCGGCGCACGCAGCCATGGAAGCCGAGAAGTGCCGCAGCCGCTGTCTGCAAGCTAGAGAGCCACCAAAGCCTGTGGCACGATGCAGTCTGAGCCTGAAGGCCTGAGGATCGGGGAGCAGATGGCACAGCTCGCGGTCGACTCTCGGGCTGAAGGCCTGAGAAGAGTGGGGGGCGGGGGACACTGGTGTAACTCCTGGAGTCCCGAGTCCCAAGATCCAGGAGCTCTGATGTCCAAAGGCAGGGGAAGATGGATGACACAGCTCAAGAAGACAGAGATTTCCCCCTTCCTCTGCCTTTTTTTTTCCTGCTTAGGCCCTCTAGGATTACATGACGTCTGCCCACATTGACAAGGGTGGATCTATTGCCAATAGATAGGGCGGTCACTGATTCTAACGCTAACATCTTCTAGAGCACCCTCACAGACACACCCAGAGAGGATGTTACACCAGCTATCTCTGCGCATTCTTTGGCCCTGTCAAGTTCACATATAAAACTGACCATCACAGTCAACGTGGCAACCCTGTTTCGATGGCTGCAACTTCACTGACGGGCTGACTCGAACTTCATGAGAGCCCTTGAGCCACAGCCTTCCAGATGAACCAGTCCCAGACTCCTAACTTCAAAAACTATGTTAAGATAATAAATTCTTATTGTTTTATGGTACTAAGTTAGAGGGTTATTTGTTATACAGCAGTACATAACGAATACTTGTCAGACTGGATAAGAAAGCAAGATTCATGTCATCTTCAAAGACACAGTTTAGATCTAAAGAGACAATAAGCTGAAAGGAAAATATTTACAATGCAAACAGTAAACACAGAAGAGATAGAACAACAATATTACTATCAGACAAGATAGCTGTTAAAAGCAAGTTGACTAGGAGACAAAGCAGTGGGACATTTATAATGATAAAATGGCCAATCTGTCAGCTACAGCAAGTATAAATGTGCACTGTCACAGAGCTCCAAAATATATGATGTGATTGAGAGGACAATTAACAATCTTAATTGTACACTTGGCTGATGTGGCTCATTCAGTTGAGCATCATCTTCAAACCAAATGTCACCAGTTCAATTCCCAGTCAGGGCACATACCTAGGCTGTGGACCAGGCTCCTGGCTGATGGTGTGTGAGAGGCAACTGATCGATGTTTCTCTCATACATCAGTGTTTCTCTCCCTCTCTTTCTCCCTTCCTTACCTACTCACTAAAAATATATAAATAAAATATTTTCAAAACAGTCATAATTATAGATTTCAATACCTCTATTTCAGTAATTGACAGACCAACCAACAAAAATTAGTAAGGATATAGAGCACGTGAATACTGTCAATCAGTTTCACCTAACATTCATCCTCACAAAAGCAGAGTATACATTATTTTCACACACGTGGAAAGTTCTCCAGAGTGGGCCATTTGCAAGGCCATAATATAAGCCCTAATAACTTCATACAAATTGAAATCATACAAAGTATGTTCTTTAATCATAGTAGAACTAATCCAGAATCCAGATTATAAAAATAAATTTAGGAGTCTCTAAATACATGGAAATTAAACAAAACACTTTTAGATGTGTCAAAAAAATGAAAGAGAATTTAGGAAATATCTTGAGCTGAATAAAAAACAAAAATCAAAATGTACAGGATGCAGCTACAGCAATGTATAGAGGGAAATTTATATAGCATTAAGTATACATGAGAAAGGGAGAAAACTTAAAATCAATCTGAGCTTCTACTTCAAGAATAAGAAAAAATAATAAATAGAACTCAAAGTAAATGGAAAGAAAGGAAAGCTAAAGATCAGAGTGAAAATCAGTGAAAAAAATAAAAACATTAGAGAAAATCAATGAAACTGAAATGAGTAAACTTTTGCTAGACTGAGGAAGACGAAATAACAGAGAAGACAAAAATTTCCAAAATCAAGAATAAAGGAACTTCCAGTCAAATGGAGGTATCGGCAAACATAGCTTGCCTCCTCACACAACCATAGGAAAAATTACAACTAAATTACAAAATAACTATCACTTGGAACTGCCAGAAAATCAAGCTATATGGAAGTCCGACAACCAAGGAATTAAAGAAGTCATATTCATTCCGACGGGTAGAAGACACAGAGATGCAGAATGGGTTAGTCCCACCGTCTCCTGTGGTGGATAAAAATCGTGAGGGATGTCATGGGAGGAGGGATCTCAGCCCCACACCAGACCAACCAGACCTAGGTTCCAGCAACAGGAAGGTAAGTCCCCATAACTTCTGGCTGTAAAAATCAGTGGGGGTTGGGGCAGAGGAAGAGATTGCAGGATTCTCAGGTGTCTCCTTTTAAAGGGCCTGCAGTACACTTACTCAGATTCACTCCTAGGCTCCAGCCCTGGGGCAGCAGCTGGAAAGGTACCAGTGGCATAAGGCGAGGAACTGAAGTGTTTGGCGTGAGGTGAGAACTGGGGGACAGCTTCCTCCCAGACAAAATGCCAGGGGCCAGGCAGTGGCCATTTTATTCCATTTCTGAGCCCTCCCCTACACAGAGCCACAGAGCGGTGGCACCATATCTGAGACTCCACCAACCTGGTTCAAATGAGTTCCCCACCCTGGTGATTACCTAAGGCTCTGCCACTTACAGGCCCATCCAAGTGGTAAACAGTGGCTTTTCTACATTAGGCCACACTACTAAGACATGGAGTCAGAGCAGCTCTACCTGATACATAGAAACAAACACAGGGAAGCTGCCAAAATGAGGGAATAAAGAAATGTGGCCTAAATGAAAGAAGAGAACAAAACTACAGAAAAAGAACTAGACAAAATGGAGATAAGCAACCTATCAAATGCAGAGTTCCAAACACTGGTTATTAGGATGCTCAAGGAACTCAGTGGGTACTTCAACAGCATAAAAATGATCCAATCAGAAATGAAGTCTACACTAAGTGAAATAAAGGAAAGTTTACAGGGAATCAACAGTGGCGTGGATAAAGCCAAGAATCAAATCAGTGATTTGGAACATGAGGAAGAAAGAAACATTCGGTGAGAACAGCAAGAAGAAAAAAAAATCCAAAAAAAAAAAAACGAGAATAGGGTAAGGAGCCTCTGGGACAACTTCAGGTGTACCAACATTTGCATCATAGAGTTGCTGGAAGGAGAAAGGAAAGAGCAAGAAATTGAAAACTTATTTGAAAAAATAATGAGAGAAAACTTCCTTAATTTGATGAAGGATATAGACATACAAGTCCAGGAAGCACAGAGACCCCAAATAAGATGGACCCAAAGTGGACCACACCAAGACATATCATAATGAAAATGCCAAGGGTTAAAGATAAAGAGAGAATCTTAAAAGCAGCAAGAGAAAAGCAGATAGTTACCTACAGGGGAGTTCCCATTAAACTGCCAGCTGATTTCTCAAAAGAAACTTTGCAGGTTAGAAGGGACTGGCAAAAGTATTCAAAGTGCTGAAAAGCAAGGACCTACAACCTAGATTACTTTATTCAGTAAAGCTATCATTTAGAATGGAAGGGCAGCCCTGATGGGTGTGGCTCAGGGGATTGAATGCCATCCGTCAAACCAAAGGTACTCTCGTGTGATTCCCAGTCAGGGCACACGCCTGAGTTGTGGGCCAGGTCCCCAGTAGGGGGCACACAAGAGGCAACCACTCGTTGAAAGAAACCATACATTGATTTTTCTCTCCCTCTCTCCCTCCCTTCCCCCTCTCTAAAATAAATAAATAAATAAATAAATAAATAAATAAAATCTTTGAAAAAAAAGAATGGAAAGGAAGATAAAGTGCTTCCCAGGTAAAGTAAAGTTAAGAGTTCATTATCGGCTTCCAGCCAAGATGGAGGCATAGGTAGATGCACTGTGCCTCCTCGCACAACCAAGATAGGGACAATAACAATATAGAAACAAAATAACAACCAGAACTGACAGAAAATTGAAGTGTATGGAAGTCGGACACCCAAGGAGCTAAAATTAGACACATTCATCCAGACAGGTAGGAGGGGTGGAGTTGGGTTGGGCGAGGGACACAGAGCAGAGAGCTGAGCAACCAGGGTGGTGTGCAAGTCCGCAGTGGGCAGACCCTGGGCGCACAAGCGGCAGTGGCTGGTGGGCCCCAGCAGGGGTGGGAGTGGCGACTGGCAGACCCAGCGAGGCGGCCATTGTGAAGCAAGGCACCGCGCCCAACTCAGGGTCCCAGCGCCAGGAAATAGAGCTTTGGGGCACTGACTAAAAAGGAAGGTCCCCCAGGGTGCACAGGCCCACCCACATGGGAATTGACACCAGAGGGGCCCAGTTA
>CM052550.1:33906553-33931929 GCA_028533065.1 Trachops cirrhosus
GGGGTGGACCGAGACGCGAAGGTCCCGAGTTCCTGGTTCCCTGCGCCGTGGCGGGTCCCCGCCCACCTTTCTTCCCTCTCCGCTCCCCGGAGTGGCGGAGTGGCGCTGGAGGGGACGAGAAGGGTGCGTTCAGGACGGTCAGACACCCAACTCACCCCCGACCGCCAGGGAGTCATTATCTCCTGTCAGTGGCTGTGGGTGCGAGTCTGTGGGTCAGGGCCAAATGGTCTTTGCAGTGGGAGAAGCCAGCTCCCTGGGAGGTACCCGAGCGGCGTCCCCTGTGCGCAGCCATCCTGGGTTTGTGTTGGATTCGACCCCCCACCCCCCACCCCGTGGCAGCGTGCCTGCCTGGCACAGTGTGTTGGGTCCGAGTTCTCTAAGGTCGGTTCTTAATGGGGTTGCAGGCCAGAAACCAGTGGGCCTCGTGACAGACCACTCTGTTACCTGGGGCCGCGCGGAGGTCGCAGTCGGTTCCTGACCACCTGTGACAGAGTGTCGGATGGTAGGGAAGAACAGGCCTCTCCTTGAGGCTTGGCACTTTCCAGGACCTGTTTTTCTGCCTCTTGGGACACTGGCTGAAACCACCGCACCTTGTGTGTGGCCTGTAAAAAATCATTTCCGGGTGGCCTGAGAAATGAGGTTGTTAACCAAAACAACAACAACAAAGACAGTGGAAATGAGAGGCATATAGCGTTTGAGATCACAGAATTGCAATTGGGGGGCATAGATCTCTGCTTAGAAACCTAAACTCAAATGGTGTCCCGATTTTAGAGTGAAGGCAAAGGGGTTTTTATGAGAAAAAGGAAGGGAAATAATTACATGACTAGAAGAAAGGAATTTCTATTGGTTCTAGCAAGCCAAGTTACTCTTTAGCTACACATATATGGCTGGTTATAAAGAACGGCCATAATTATCAGTCCTCATGGTCAGGATGTCTGCTTTCCTGTTAGCTTTGGGCGAGGTTGTTTGTCAGACAATGTTGGTTTGGTGCAGTCCAGAAGCTAATTCCAAAGCTTCAGGGAGTAAGAGCAGCAACGCAGTTCCTCTGTAAGGGCTGCTAGGGCTGGCATTTGGAAGGGCTCCACTTGGGGTGGCCAGCGATGAGGGCACCGAATTCCTCCCAAACAAGTGAATTTGACTCATCGAAAATGAAATATATACAGAGTGGGGCTGAAGTAGCTTATTGAAGATGAACAGACTCCAGTTCTGATATCATCTGACACGAATGAATTGTTCTGTTTCTTGGTTTATGTGCTCTTCCCGGTTGTAATTTAAAGATATTAGAAGGAGAAAGGCCCTGGCTGGTGTAGCTCAGGGGATTGAGCACCGGCTGCAAACCAAAGTAACGCCAGTTGGATTCCCGGTCAGGACACATGCCTGGTTTGCAAGTCAGGTCCCCAGTAGGGGGCATGTGAGAGGCAACCACACACTGATGTTTCTCCCCCTCTCTTTCTCCTTCACTTCCTCTCTCTCTAAAAATAAATAAAGAAAATCTCTAAAAAATACAAATATCTTTTAAAAAAGGAGGGCAGAAGGTATAAAGAGAATAAATAGTAATGGAAAAATACAATAAAAATGTAAATATAATAAAAAATATATTAGAATAAATATCCAAAAAGATACAGAAGAACTAAAGTGCTGTGGTGTACAAGACATTTGTTTTCTGCACCGGAAGAGCAGCTGTCAAAATACAGAGTCCCAAATCTTTTGGATCTCTACCAGCAGTATGGAGTTACCACTGGTCTTCACCCAATCTGAGATGGAGGGACTCCTGGCAGAGCCAGCTGCTGTGAAATAATGGAGGAGCTTGCAATCTGCCTTAAAAATAACCAGAAAACCTTAATTTGTGGTTAAGGAGGAGTTGGCAGATCTTGTCTTGTAGCTGCTTGCCTACCGCTATACCTGTTTGACACAGCGTCACCACTGCAAGCCGTGGGCAGCCCAGGAGGATCTGGAGCAACACAGACTATGAAGCTATATAATCACCTTCGTGAGCTCCTGGACCAGCCAGCTGCACATCTGTCATTAAGGGAGTCACTGTCGAGATCAGTATCTAGACAAAAAAAGAATAAAAAAATTATATATATATACACACATACATATGACCATGTCTGAAATCTAAGAGTCCTCTAACATAATTTGCATTGAAGTGAAAATACTAGTGTCATCAACTTGATTGTAAATGTATATTGGAAGATATTCCTAAAGTTTTCATCAGCAAAAAAGAAATGGCTCTGCTTATGTCAGATATTCACAAGGGGTCCCCTCTTCGGCGGGAAACCCGAGCAAGTCTGAATTCCCCTGGTCCCTGGGGCTTGTTCTCGAATGACTTAGTTTTTACTTTTATTTGCATTTGTCAAATAGTATAAGTATACATTTAAAATTTTTGTGAAGATAACATGTAGATATGGTACAAATTTCAAAAGTATGCAGCATGAAGTACACTTACTGGTACAACTGGTAAAGGTGGTTGGAGTCCTCAGATTAGCTGGTAGTAATCCATCCTTTCTGTTTTTAAGATTTTATTTATTTATTTTAGAGAAAGGGGAAGGGAGGGGGGATGAGAAAGAAACATCAATCAGTTGCCTCTCATGCATCCCCAGCCAGGGACCAAACACACAACCCAAGCACGGGCTGAACCCAGAACTGAACCAGCGACGACCCTTCGGTTGTCAAGAGGGTGCCCAGGCAATGGAGCCACCACTCAGCTGATTCATCCTTTGAATTTCCTGATTTTCACCATTGCCTCACAGTAGACATGAGGGATAATGTTCCAACTTGTAGAAAATGTTCAGTAAAGTATTTGAAGGTGATCAGAAAGCCTGTTGTTAACTTACTCTCAAATGAATGTAGGAAAAAATGTTTGTACTACACTTACAACTTCATTTCAAAATAAATTGTGTACATATACACATATATACACACACACACAAAAGAAGTCCTCTTTTGCAAAAGTAAACTGCTGTTACCTATGTGTTCATTTCTTGTGTATCTTTCAAAAAAGTCTTCTGTACTCACAAGCACAGACGATTTCTTCGCCCTCCTTGCATAAGCAGTGGCACCCTGCACCCACTGTGCTCATTTCTGTCACTTTGCAATATACAGGCCGGCCTTCACTTTGCTGGGTGCCCCGGTACTGCATGGTGAGGAGAAGCAAATGCCACTTGAGCCCTGCTGGATGTCTGGTGGTGTCACAGCATCTACTGTAATCAAACTATGCTCCAGTGAGTGTCCTGAGACCTACGTCAGCCAATAGCTTTTACCTGTTTTGTAATCTCCTTTCTCATCATAATATGTATGTGTGCTTATTTCAGAATTTTGAATAATGGCCCTGGCTGGTGTGGCTCAGTGGATTGAGTGCTGGCCTGTGAACCAAAGGGTTGCCAGTTCAATTCCCAGTCAGGGCACATGCCTGAGTTGCAGGCCAGGTCCCATTTCGAGGGTGTGCAAGAGGCAACCAATCGATGTGTTTCTCTCACATCAATGTTTCTCTCCCTTTCTTTCTCCCTCCTTTCCCCTCTCTCTAAAAAATAAATAAATACAGTGTTTAAAAAAAAGTCTTTGATTGTGCTGAAGTGCATTTTATCAAAATTATCTATTGTGGCTTCTGCTTTTGTGTCCTATTTAAGAAATCTTTGCCTGTCTCAGGTCACAAAGATGTTCACTTATGTTTCTTTTTTTTACTAGCTTTTTTTTATAGTTTTAGCATTTATGTTTAGGTTTTGACCCATTTTGAGTTAATTTTTGTGTATGGTGTGAGGTAAGGGTTGAGCTTCCTTTCTTACCATATGTTGAAATGACTGTCTTCCCCCATTGAATTACCTTGACAGTTTTTTTCAAAAATAAGTTGACCATATATGTGTGCATTTATTTCTTTTTTTAAAGTATATTTTATTGATCATGCTATTACAGTTGTCTCATTTATTCCCTCCCTTTATTCCCCTCCACCATGCACCTGGTCTCCCACCAGCATTCCCCCACTGCCCTTGGTTCATTTCCATGGGTCATACATATAAGATCTTTGGCTTCTTCATTTCCTATACTATCCTTTTCTTTTTTTTTTTAAGATTTTATTTATTTCTTTTTAGAGAGAGGGGAAGGGAGAGAGAAAGAGAGGGAGAGAAATATGAATGTGTAGTTGCCTCCTGTAGGTCCCCAACTAGGGACCTTGCCCGCAACCCAGGCACATGCTCTGACTGGGAATTGAACCAGCAACCCCTTGGTTCACAGGCCAGCACTCAATCCACTGAACCATATCAACCACATTTCCTATACTATTCTTAACCTCCCCCTGTCTATATTGTACCTACCACTTATGCTTCTTTTTTTATTGCTTATTTTTAAGTATTTTATTAATTATGCTATTACAGCTGCCCCATTACCCCCCTCCATCCCCCTCCACCCTGCACACCCTCTTTCACCCACATTCCCCCCTCTAGTTCATGTCCATGTGTCATAAGTTCTTTAGCTTCTACATTTCCCATACTATTCTTGCCCTCCCCCTGTCTGCTTTCTACCTACCATCTATGCTACTTATTCTTCGTACCTTTCCCCCCTCCTCCTCCCACTCCCCTTTTGCTAACCCTGCATGTGTTCTCCATTTCTGTGGTTCTGTTCTTGTTCTAATTGTTTGCTTAGTTTGTTTTTGTTTTAGGTGTGGTTGTCAATAATTGTGAGTTTGCTGTCATTTTGCTGTACATTTTTTTACCTTCTTTTTCTTAGATAAGTCCCTTTAACATTTCATAAAATAAGGGCTTGGTGATGATGAACTCCTTCAACTTGACCTTATCTGAGAGGCACTTTATCTGCCCTTCCATTCTAAATGAAAGCTTTGCTGGGTAGAGCAATCTGGGATGTAGGTCCTTGCCTTTCATGACTTGGAATACTTCTTTCCAGCCCCTTCTTACCTGCAAGGTCTCTTTTGAGAAATCAGCTGACAGTCTGATGGGAACTCCTTTGTAGGTGACTGTCTCCTTATCTCTTGCTGCTTCTAGGATTCTCTCCATTTTTACGTTGGCTAATGTAATTATGATGTGCCTTGGTGTGTTCCTCCTTGGGTCCAGCTTCTTTGGGACTCTCTGAGCTTCCTGGACTTCCTGGATGACTATTTCCTTTTTCAGATTGGGGAAGTTCTCCTTTATTATTTGTTCAAATAAGTTTTCCACTTGTTGTTTTTCCTCTTCTCCTTCTGGCACCCCTATAATTTGGATGTTGGAACACTTAAAGATGTCCTGGAGGTTCCTAAGCCTCTCCTCATTTTTTTAAATTCTTATTTCTTCATTGTTTTCTGTGTGGTTGTTTCTTTCTTCCTTCTGGTCCACTCTGTTGATGTGAGACCCATCTTCCATTCCATCACTATTGGTTCCCTGTATATTTTTCTTCATTTCACTTATTGTAGCCTTTATTTTGTCATCTAATTTACGACCAAAATCAACCAATTCTGTGAGCATCTTGATCACCAGTGTTTTGAATTGTGCATCTGATAGGTTAGCTATCTCTTGGTTGCTTAAAAGGATGGGTTCTGGGGCTTTCAATTGTTCTTCTGTTTGAGCCATCTCTCTCTCCCTCTCTCCCTCTCTCTCTCTTTTTTTTTTTTTTTTTTTTTGGTCTGGTCGCACCTGTTATGTATGAGGGGCGGGGCCTTAGGTGTTCAGCAGGGCAGGGTAACCCAGTCGCTGGGTTGTGACGCTGTATGTGGGGCAGGGGTCCGAGAGGGAACAATGGCGCTTGCTCCACTCTCTTCCGATTTGAGTCCCTTCCACCACTTCCCCCACACAAATTGGGCCTTTCTGGTGCTGATTCCTGTGTGGGTGGGCTTGTGCACCCCGTGGGTCCTTCTAACAATCACTTCTGTGAGGCTGGGAGTCTCTCCCTGTGAGACCCCCACAGGTGTTTTCAGTCAATGCCCTGAGGCTCTATTTCCCGGCGCAGGGACCCTGGGTTGCGCGCAGTGCCTTGCTTCGCAATCACCGCCTTGCTGGGTCTGCCGGTTGCCACCCCTTGGCCAAGGTCTGCCAGCCTCCGCTTGCGCACCCAGTCCCAACACTCTTTGTGCTGTGCGACTCCTCTCCACCTGGCTGCCCGACTCCGCCCCTCCTACCTGTCTGGATGAAAGTGTCTATTTTAATTCCTTGGGTGTCCGAGTTCCATACAGTTCAATTTTCTGTCAGTTCTGGTTGTTATTTTGTTTCTATATTGTTGTTGTCCCTATCTTGGTTGTGCGAGGAGGCACAGCGTGTCTACCTATGCCTCCCTCTTGGCCGGAAGTCCTCTGTTTCTGAACTCTTTTTTTCATTGACCTGTGTGCCTCTTCTCATGCCAGCACCACATTCTTGGTTACTGGAGCTTTATTGGAAGTCTTGAAATCATGTAGTTTAAATACTTTGTTCTTTTCAAAATTGTTTTGACTCTAGGTTTTTTTGTTTTAAAGATTTTATTTACTTACTTTCAGAAGGAGGAGGAGGAGGGAGAAAGAGTTAAACATCCATGTGAGGGGCATTGATCGGTTGACTCTCATTTGCATCCCAGCTGGGGACTGGACTCACAACCCAGGCACCTGCCCTGGCCAGGAATCAAACCAGCTTTCCTTCGCTTTGTGGGGTGATGCTGAACCAGCTGAGCTACACCAGTCAGGGCTACTCTAGGTCTTTGTAATTTTCAAGTAAGTTGTAATGTATATTTCTACAAAAGTTTTATGAATGTTTCTATGGAGAAAAAAAAAGTATTTTCTATGTCTTTTAGTCCGTTTAGAACATGTCTGACTTTCCCAGAATTTGTTCTCCTCATATCTAAGCAGCCTGACTTGTCGGCCTGCATCGTTCCTAATATTCCTTTGTAACGTTTTGCATTTTCTGTTGGAGTCATTAGTGGTGTTCATTCTCGATTTCCGGTGGCGATAATTGTTGTGAGGAGTGGACGAGTTGCCGCAATAAGACCCTAAGGTCAGTGGTGGGTGGGGCGGGTATCCGGGCTCATTAGGTGGGAGGACGAGGGGCCAGCGCACGATGAACCCAGGAAAGAAGGAAGGAAGGAGGGAAGGAAGGAAGGAAGGAGCCGAGAGGGAGGTGCACAGAGCCGCAGACACTCATTAGACGCCCTCAGACAGTTTATTAGGGGCTTAGAAGGGAGTCCTATGGGGTCCTTGTCTGTGTTCCCAGGGGTTACGGTCCCAGGACTAGATCAGATCTGGACATAGGACAAGGTGACATCACCTTGGATCTCCAGAGTGTCCACTCTCTGGAAGGCCGAAAGCCGATGGGAGTAGTCAAAGAGGTGCTGGCCATTGGCGTAAACCTTGAAGCGATCCAGGCCACAGCGGATGGACAACTGCAGGGAGAGAGGGTGTGAGGCCACAGCCAGGACAGAGGCTTTGCACAGAAGGGGATAAGAGACCCAGACTCACATCAAAGAACTGGCCGAAACCAAAGGGGTTGTAGGAGATCTTCTTCTCCTCAGAACCCCACGAGCCATTCAGATAGCTGTTCCGCACGACAGTGCCCTCGGTCAGACGGGGGTTAATGTGGAGAGCCAGGTCCCCCGAGGACCCCACCTTGAAGTTGACCACAAAGCTGGGGACAGAGAAGGAGATGAGGGTCAGAAGGGCCCCGCACCTGGTTCCCCTAGGGAAGGGGGCGCTGGGCACTGGGCTCCTGGGCCTGAGGGAGGAGATGAGCCACGAATTCCCACCTCAGTCTAGGTTCTGTACCTCGTGCTAGTGGGGGGCACATAGCCCTTCACTATGATGGTTTTTCGGGCCGTAAGCCCCCCTTGTATTCTTCCTGTAAATGGCACAGGCTGTGGAAAGAGATCATGGGGTCCCATCATCTCTCAGGTCTCTCATCCTGGAAAATGTCCCCGACCCCTGTCCCCTGCCCCACCCAGACCACCAACTCCTCCCTCTTCCCTGCATCCCGTCCCAAACACCCTCTGTCACTCCATTTCCTGCCCTTTCAGTGCTCCCCCAGGGCCCCTAACGCCCCTAACAGTTCTGCTTCCCCGCAAATGGCCCACCACAGAGCCCTAAACTACAGGGCTCCTTACCGGGTTAAAGACTGGGGGTCCCTCCATGGTCTGTGAAGTGAAGAAGAAAATATATTACTCTATATTATTCGACAAATATCTATGACACACCTACACCAAGCAAGTGTATCTCTAGGTGTTGGATTGTTACTCCTGGGAATCCAACCTCTCCGACCCTCCTAGTTTTCACCACTTCCACCAGATGGCCACAGAGCCCTCCCACTTACAGGCAGTTTATTCAGCGAGGGTTGGTAGCTCTGTCCGGGACCCTACACAGACGTAAAAAAGCAGGAATGGTGAGAAGGACTGGGGTCCTTTGGCCACCCTAGGACCCCCTCAGCCACGAACCCCCACCTCAAGGGTACTTACTGGATAAGCCGGAATAGTCGTGGGTGTCTATGGGCACAGAGGGAGAAGGAGGTGATGAGAGGGACCCCAGACTGAGGCCTAGGACGCTGCCCTGGGGCAGGCTCCCCGCCCCACCAAAGGAACTCTGGGGTCACAGGGTGGCACTCAGACGGCTCATTAATGGAGGAGGACTTGCTGTGTTTAGGGATCTCCAGTGCATGGTGAATCTCACTCCGCCCCTTAGGACAAGCCTGGCAAATTCCATTCTTGTGCCCTCTCCTATCTTGGCTTCCTGCTGTTCTCACCTGCCCCCACCCCACAGCAATCTAGAAGCTGCACAATGAAGTGTCCACTCCTCCCAGACCCACACAAAGCCCATGCTCATCTCATCCCTGACCACCATTTGCCCCTCTCTGTGCATGCCCAGCACGGGGGCCAGGAGGAGTCCTCAGAACCAGCCAGGTTCTCGTCTCTCCCTTGTCTGTCTCTGGCTCTCTCAGTCTGCATGTGCCTCCGTCTCCCTGTCTCTGTCTGTCTCTGTTGCTGACTCTCGTCCGCACCTTCTCTCAGGTAGTTCCTTCTGCCCGAAACACCTTTCCCTTCCCTTATTCACTCTGCTTCCTCTTCTTTCTACTGACCTCCTTTCTGCCTTGACTTCCATTTTAAGCCAGCTACTCTGAAGACCCTTTTCTGAAGGCCTTATTGTTGATTTTTCAAAAACCCATTGATGAAACATGACGGCAAAATGGAGCCCATAGGCAGGTGACCCCCTTACAGATAAAGACATCCCCGACGTTCCCTCGTGAGGGAGCAGAGGCGCGGTCGGAGCACAGACCCTGCGGCTCGGCCACTTGCCGGTCCGTGACCTGGGGCAGGTTCCCTAAGCTTCCCCTGGCTCAGCTCCCACAGCTGTGAAACGCAGCTGAGGGTCACAGAGCGCTGTGCCGGGGAGGAGCGGGGGGTTACAGGTTGCCAGCATGGAGCTTTCTGCTGAGGGGCATGTCAGGAGTCTGAGTGTAGGCTTCTTTGAGTACACTCTTCCTCCTCCTTCAGGAAGGCCTTCCTGAAGACTCCCCAAAGCTCCTGTGTGTCCCCTGTGCTGGCCCTGACCACTGTGCCCAACGCCATCTGGTGACGGACGTACTAGACTGTCTTGGTCCTCTGGGTCCACGGCATCACCCAGCAAAGGAAACAAAGGAATGTGGGAATGAATGAATTGAAGAAGGAAGCAAGTAAGAGAGGGAGACACTACACACGTGGTTTGGGCTTGGCTGGCCTCCGATGAAGTTGATTGATTGAAGCTCCAGGTCCCCATCCACTTGCAGGTGGGTGACCATCTGTGGGGGGAGCCGATGCCCAAACTCATAAAACGGATTTCCGTTTACCACCACCTGGAGGACGGGTAAGGCCGAAGTCAGCACCCATGAACTGGGGAAGGGAGAGACAGGAAGCAGGGAACAGGGGTCTCTAACTTGGGATCAAAAGTCTTGGGGATGAGCTGAGATAGCTTCAGCGTCAGGAACCTTGAGTCCACAGGTCAGAGGTCAAACTGGGTCAAAAGTCAGCTCACAGACTGGTGGATGGGAGAGAACATAGAATGTAGTCTGGGGATGGAGATCAGGAGAGAATCGAGTCTGAGTCTCACTTTGAGCACCAAACGAGCTGGGGTGGTGGTTGATCTCTGACCTGTCTTACCTGTGTGACCTCAGGTAAATTACTTCACTTCTCTGGGACTTTGTTTCCTTGCCTGTAAATCGGGCTCACTCTGACCCAGCAAAGCCTGTTGGGGGCACTGTGCAAACCCTGTGGAGAGCCTCGCCTTGTACTCGTATCTCAGCGCACGGTTCTAGTTGCAGTGCTGAGCAATGGCCACGGGGCGAGAGCCAGCTCCGCAGGGCTGGGTGCTTCCTACGTGTTAAGCACTTCCCGGTGTGACAGCAACATGCGATTCCCTCAGCAGCTCTGTGAGGCAGGACAAGGGATTGTCCCTTTGTTCAAGAAAGCAGAGGCTCTGGGGAGAGACTGGCTAGCTCAAGGTCACACACTGGGGAGGGGCCAAGCCCAGTCTCAGATTCCTGTCTGTCCAACCTCAGAGCATGGAGCTAGCCCCAGCGACGAGGTTAGAAATCTGGTGCCCATATGAGGGCAAACAAAGCCCAGGTGGATGGCCCAGCCCAGCAGCTCCCCTCCTAGGGATGCCCACATGAGTCCCGTGGGACACGTGTGCACGGGGTCTGCTCAGCGTCCTTGATGGGGAGCCGGACGTGGGGATGGGTTACACTCAGAGTGGGTGTGCCAGGGGCCCTGCACAACTGTTGGAAGGTGCAGACCAGGTGTGACAGCAACCCAGGGGCTTAACACAAACACGATACGTGAGAACAGGGCAGAAGGCAACAGCAGAACAGGGCAGAAGGCAACAGCACAGCACCGAGTCCACACATACTTAAAAGAAACAAAGGCACAGGAAGAGGTCGGGGCTGAGAGAAGTCAGGGGAAAGGCCACCCCTGGGGGCAAGGGGACCGCAGGCACACAGGGTTTTCTGGGGCGCGCTCCCTGTGAAAACAAAGCACACACAGCGCGCACTTTTCTGTGTGTGGGTCGCACTTCGGTGAGAGGTGAAACACGTGCATGGTAGCAATCGGTCACAACGTGTGGGTCTCATTTGGACCCCGACTCAAACTGCAGGAAACAGCAAACATGGCATTTCTGAGGTGGCTGGAACACCGGCTCGATATGTGGTGACACTAAGGACACACTGTCAATTTTTAGGTGTGATCATGGCAGCATGACTGTGTTTATAAGAGCTGAAATAGCCCTGGCTGGTATGGCTCAGTGGATTGAGCGCCAGCTTGTAAACCAAAAAGTCGCCGGTTCGATTACCACTCAGGGCACATGCCTGGGTTGTGGGCCAGGTCCCCAGTAGGGGGTGCATGAGAGGCAACCACACATTGACGTTTCTGTCCCTCTCTTTCTCCCTCCGTTCCCCTCTCTCTAAAAATAAATAAATAAATAAAATCTTTTTAAAAAGCTGCAATATTTATGAATGAAATTGTATGATATCTGGGGTTTGCTGTGACATCACTGGGGAGGGGACGTGTGAGGTGAGGATGGGAGCAGGGTCGACCACGATTGGAGCTGGCCAAGGAGACGACGCCTTTCCCACGTGTGTGTGCTCAGAGTTCTCCATGAGAAACAGCAAAGACACACATTTTGCAAGAACACAAGGAAGCAGATGATATACATTAAACAGGTTAGAAGCTTCTCTGCGGTGGAGGCATGGGGGTGAGAAAAAGATAAAAGAGAATTTTTTTTAATAGGTAGGGAAAGAAGGAAAAGGAAAAAGTGAGCTAGGAAGGAAGGAGAGAGGGGGAAGAGAGAAAAGGAGAAGAGGAAGGAAAGAAGGGGGAAGGGAGGAGGGAGGGGGAGGAGGCCCTGGCCAGCAGCTCCTACCTTGTAGTGCTCCGCCAGGACCATGATCACCAGCTCGAAGGCGGCGCCCTTGTGGAAGGGCATGCTCCTTTTCTTCTCCTCATTGCCCCACTTGCCGCCCTGCTGCGAGTTGAAGACCACCTTGTCCCAGCCATCAAAGCGGGGATTGAAGTGAAAGGCAATGTCGGACCCTGGGCTCTGTCCCACCATGAAGTTCACGGAGAACCTGGTGGGACATGAAGAGATGTTCCTCTGGCCCCGCCTGCCAGCCCAGCAGACCCTCCTCTGGGAAGCCCTGTCTGCCCCACCTTGTTCCAGGGTTCCTGGTGGGGCGGCCTTGCCACAGTTGATTCAGAACAGGAGGGGGCGGTTGTGTTCCTGAGTTTCAGGAGGCAGATTCGCTCACTCCCTTTCCTTCCTGGACTTCCCCCCGACCCCCCTAATAGGGCTGCCACTGGGACTCCTGAGTTCACCCTTGACCACCGTGGGCCAGGCACTGTCCTAGGAAGCCTACATCTATCAATTCAGACTTCTTGTTGCACTCCTGGCCCTGTAGGTGATTCCCGACACGGAGAATCACCTACACAGAGGGAGCCTGTGGACATCCAAGTTAGAGCCCCTCCCCTCACACCAGCACCCCCAAAGTCATTCCATCCGGGCGGGCACACACCTGTCTCAGGGCCTTTGCACTGACGGGCTACTCTTTCTGCCTGGAACGCCCTTCCCTCAGATGCACCCCAGGCTCCCTCCCCCGCCTCCGTCAGGTCTTTGCGGAAATGTCCCCTTCCCAGGGAGGGCGTTCCTGGCCACTCTCTGTAAAGGGACAATGCCACGCCCTTCTCTCTCACACCCATCCATCTACCTTCCCTCCTTAGTTGACTCTATAGCACTTATCACCATCTGACATATTATATTTAACTTGTTTATTTTTTATCTGTCTCTTCTGCTAGGATGGTAGCTCCATGAGGGCAGGGACCTCTGGCTGTGCTGTTGACCGCTCGACCGCAGTGCCCAGGCACAAAGCAGGCCTCCTCCATGAGCAGAGAAACGATGGACAGAGAAGCAACAGTCCCGCGGCTTCAGTTCAACTGTCATCGCCATTTTAAGGACTTACTTTAGCGCTTCCTTTCCAGTTCTACGTTGTTTGTACACTGAGCCCCATGCTATAGGTGGGGAATGAAAGCGCACGGAGGTGCAGCGGCTGTCCCAGTCACACAGCTGCTGACAGAACTGGGCCAGCACCGGCCTGGCCTGTGGTTTCCGTTCATGCTGTCACACCCATCGGTTCCAACCCAGCAGCCCAGTTCTGGGGCCGCCTCTTATGGTGAGCCCCCTGACCTCCACCCGCACCCCCCCAGGGCTCCCCTCCTGATCTGATCACCAAGCCCTGCACTCCCCAGGCCAGAGCTGGTCTTTGGCCGTCAGGTGTGGTGGCACAGAGCTCCTCCCCAGCCAGGGTGGGGAAGGGAAGAAAGCCTGAGTCCCTGCTTGTAGCCCCCGTCCCAGCCTAGCCTGGCCTGGGGGAGGGGCTTACCTTTTCATGCGCTCGCTAGCCACTCCTTGGATGTAAATGGACATTCCCACACTGAGCCCTCCAGGGATGGGCTTGTTGTAGGGCAGAGTCTGTAGAAGGCGCCGGGTGAGGGCCGTCAATAGGCTATCCACCTACTGCACCCTTTTCCCTCATTGAGAAGCACCCCCCATCCCCATCGCTCCCTTAAGCAAGAAGGGAAACTGAGGAGTGAGGAGTCAGCATGAAGAGGAAGAGGGCCAGTCTGGTATGGACACAAACAGCCTGAGTGACAGGGTGGGAGTGAATCACGCGCCATGGCCAGTATTGGGTACATCAGACCCAGGGGCTGGGTGGGCACCTCTGAAGATTGGGGTGAGAGGAAATTGGATTTGAGAGGCCAGGCTGGAGCTAAGCCAGGGCCTGGGTTAATGCCTGGGCTAGTATCTCACCGGGTTGTAGGTGGGCTGGTAGCCAGGTGCAGGGACAAAGGCCATCTTGAAAGGCTGGGCTGGTGGCTCGTCCTGTGAGAAGCGCTGCAGGAGAGGGAAATGGTGACAGGTGGCAGCTGGCAGCTGGCTCTTATACCTCAGGATGAGGGAGGGGCGGGCAGGGCAGGGCTCAAAGGGTCCCTCTTCTGCGTGCCCCGGGCTCACATCTTCTCCTTGAGCACCCCCGGTCTTTCCTCTCTCACCAGCCTCAGTGGTAACCAGCCAGAACCCAGATCGTCTGGGCCAGGCCTGGGGGGACTCAGGTCAGGGACCCCTCCTCTAGACCGTTCTTCAAAGAGGAAATGCTAGTGAACTTGGGCCCCGCCAGTGCCTTATCAGAGCCCATAAAACCCTCCCTGAACCTTTGTTACCAGAGGGAGGGTGAGGTCCGGCGGGTGGGGCAGGGCAGGGCTGCAGGAGTGGCCCAGGACAGGTGCGCAGTGGAAGCAAGTGAAAGCGGGGAGGGCCTGGGTGCTCGGGACACTCCAGGAATAGCGAAGGGACCCAAATCGATTATGTGCCTGCTACATGCCTTTCCCATGACTTTCTATTGAATACATGGTGGATTAGATCACTGATTTCTGCTGCCAGAAGTTAGGGGTTTAAATCCTGCCTCTGGCCCTGGCTGGTGTGCCTCACTGGATTGAGGACCAGATGCCCAGTTGGGGGCGTGTGAGAGGCAGTTGATTGATGTATCTCTCACACATTGATGTTTCTCTCCCTCTCTTTCTCTCTCCTTTCTCCTGTCTCTAAAAGTAAATAAATAAAATTAAAAATAAATAAACAAGTAAATCCTGCCTCTGCTACTTCCTGGCTCTGTGATCTTGGGTCAGTGCCTAAACCTCAATTTGCCCATTTGACCTTCTGTAAAATGGGAATATTAATAGTATCAACTTCATAGGTCTTTGAAAGAAATAACTAAGTTAATAAATGCTCAGAACAGGATGTGGCATATGGAAGGCACTAAATGAATGCTTGGTCTCTTAATTATTCTGAACATAAATCCAGGAGGGTGGGATTGTATGTATGTAGATGAGAAAACCCAAAGCTTGAAGAACTGAAGCGGCCCACCTAAGACTGGGCAGCAATGGAGCCCTAGCCAGACTCCAGCACCGGATCCCACTGTGCAGTGAGGGCCAGGCAGGGCGAACACCGCCCTCAAGCCTGGGGTAGGCAGGGAGGCCAGCTGCAGCCTCTGCTTGCTCCATCTGTGCCAGATTTTCTTTCTTTCACTTATATCTTATTCATTATGCTAGTACAGTCCCAATTTTCCTTTATCCCCCCTCTGCCCTGCACCCCCCAACCCTCCAGCATTCCCCCCACTTAGTGCATGTCCATGGGTTGTACATATAAGTTTTTTGAGTTCTCTGTTTTCTATGCCATTCTTAACCTCTCCCCATCTATTTTATGCCTACCAATTATGCTTATTCTCTGTACCTTCCCCCCTCCATTCCTCCCCTTCCCCTCCCCACTGAACACCCTCCATGTGATCTCCATTTCTCTGATTCTGTTCCTGTTCTGGTTGTTTGCTTAGTTTGTGTGTGTGTGTGTGTGTGTGTGTGTGTTTGGTTCAGTTGTTGATTGTTGTGAGTTTGTTGTCATTTTACTGTTCATAGTTTTTGATCTTCTTCAATTTCTTAGGTAAGTCCCTTTAACATTTCATATAATAAGGGCTTGGTGATGATGAACTCCTTTAACTTGACCTTATCTGGGAAGTACTTTATCTGCCCTTCCATTCTAAATGATAGCTTTGCTGGATGAGTAATCTTGGATATAGGTCCTTGCCTTTCATGACTTCAAATACTTCTTTCCAGCACCTTCTTGTCTGCAAGTTTTCTTTTGAGAAATCAGTTGAGAGTCTTATGGGAACTCTTTTGTAGGTTAACTGTCTCCTTTCCTCTTGCTGCTTTTAAGATTCTCTCTTTATCTTTGCTCTTGGGCTACTTGATGATGTGCCTTGGTGTGTTCCTCTTTTGGTCCAACTTCTTTGGGACTCTCTGGACTTCCTGGTAGTCTATTTCTTTGGCCAGAACAGGGAAATTCTCCTTTATTATTTGTTCAGATAAGTTTTTCATTTTTTGCTCTTATTCTTCTCCTTCTGGCACCCCTGATTTGGACATTGGAACATTTAAAGTTGTCCCAGAGGTTCCTAAGCCTCTCTTCGATTTTTTTGAATTCCTGTTTCTTCACTCTGTTCCTGTTGGATGTTTATTTCTTCCTTTTGTTCTAAATCATTGATTTGAGTCCTGGTTTCCTTCCCTTCACTGTTGGTTCCCTGAATATTTTGCTTTATTTCACTTTGGGTATCCTTCATTTGTTCTTTCATTTTGCAACCAAGCTCAATCAGTTCTGTGAGCATTTTGATTACCACAGCTTTAAATTGTCCATCAGATAGGTTGGCTATCTCCTCATCGCTTAGCTCTTTTTGGAGTTTTGCTCTGTTCTTTCATTTGGGCCCTATTTCTTTGTCTTGGTGCACCTGTTATGTTGTAGGGGGCAGGGCCTTAGGTATTCACCAGGGCAGGGCAACCCTCTTTGCTGCTTTGTGGTGCTGTCTGTGGGGGAAGGGCCAGAGAGGGAACAGTGCAGCTCGCCTGCTTGGCTCTAGCCCCACTTTCCAATGAACTGTGAGACTGGGAGTTTCTCCCACTGAGGCAACCCCCGCTGTAGTCCACAGTCAGCTCTGAGTCTCAGTTTCCTGTTCAGCCAGCCCTGCCTGCACAGCCTGTCGTTTGCCCTGGTTCTCTCCATCCGCCCACCTGCCCCGTCTACCCCGTCTGCCGCGGCTCCCTCCTACCAGTCTGGTTGGTCTGGTTGACTGTTTCTTTAATTCTGTGGTTGTCAGAGTTCCACGCAGTTTGATTTTCTGGCACTTCTGGTTGTTTATTGATTTTAGATCAGTTGTTATCCTCCTTTGGATTGGACAAGGAAGTGAAGGGTTTCTACCTATGCCTCCATCTTGGTTGGAACTCTGTGCCAGATTTTCTATTGGTCCTGGCCTGTCCACTGCCAACCCTGAATGGTCCTCACCTGCATGGCTCCCATTCCCACTGGTTAAAGTTCTCTCCCCAACCTTCAGCACAACTGTGGTCCATGGACCCCCAGGTGCATCTTAGCCCCTTGGCACCTCTCCCATCTCCAATAAGGACACCAGGTTCTTAACTTTGTTTTATTGTTCATGGGGGGAAGATACAGCCCTGGGAATGAAGAAATCAGGCTCATAAGGTTATGAACTGGGTGAGAAGGCAGCAAGGTGAGCATCTTCACTAACCCTCCTTCTCTGTGGATGCAGAATCACAGGCAGGAGGGGGAACAAAGCCTGATCCCCAACCAGGGCCTGAGACGCGGGGTCTCTCAGAGCTTGGAGAAAGTGACGCTCTTCAGGTCCTTCTTCTCCACTGCGGCCTGGACAGACTTAACAATGTCCTGGGTTTGCAGCATGCTCATGTTCCAGGACGTCTAGATAAAGAGAGCAGCATGTAATGGAAAAGACAGCAAAACTGGAGTCAGACCAGTGAAAAAAGGGACATAGCAGCACACTAATCAGAGGACAAGGCCTGCAGCAGCCACTGAGCCCTGATTGGTTGCTCTGGGATCACAGAAGGGCTGTGATTGGTCAGATAGAGAGTCTTACCATGTAGTTGAGGCCCTCGGCCACCGAATGGTCACGGGAGTAGACCAGGTTGACTTTCGTGCCCTGAACTGCCACAGGACTCTTGCTGGAAATCTCAGCTGCCAGGGCAAAGGCTGCCTCAAGCATGACCTCCTTGTCCGGGAATACTCGGCTGCAGATAAGGGCATCAGGAATCAGGGGCCCGAGAAGGGCTTTCGCTCCTCCCTCCCATATTAGCAGTGGCCAATCACAGTAGAAAGCAGAAGCTCCCCCCACCCTTGTCTCCAGTGAAATGGACCAGTCAGGTCAGGGCAAGAGACTCCAAAATAAAGAGCTGACCACTCAGAGAGAGGAAGTCACTGGAATCCATAAATGAGGTTCCACGGAGACCCAGAGAGCCCCACCCAGACCTGGCTGCCCCTGAGCTCTTCACCAGAACCGGCGCGGTCCTACCTGACCAGCCCACTGCCCAGGGCCTCGTCAGCCATCATCTTGCGGGCGGTGAAGGCCAGCTCATTGACCAGGCTGCAGGGTGGCAGGGCGTTATCGGGGACAGCAGTCATTCCTGGTCTAGGAGATGCCTTTCAGTCCCCTCCCCCAGGTTTTCCCACATACCTCTGGTTCCCGATGACTCTGGGCAGACGCTGCAGCGTTCCCACATCAGCTGCCAAACCCACATCCACCTCCTGCGGGAGCAATCCCATCAGGGCTCAGTCTCTGCCCCATACAGTCCCCATGCGATCTCGATGCCAGTGAAACTCTGCACTACCTACAGAGGCCCCTCTCCACCCCTCCCTCAGGCAAGGCTGCCGCACTATTCCATCTCGTTTCCACTCACACACTCTCACCCACACGGTTCCTTCAGGCTGGAACGCAGCCCACTTACCAACCCCCCTGCCATCTCAGTTCTTCCCGGTCAGCCACACCTACCTCCAGAGGAAAGTCCTTCTTAACCCTGTCACTTCACCCCTGGGCTCCATCCTGCCTCCTGCCCTCTCAGGCACTGACCCCATAATGCAGAGCCCCAGCCTCCCTCATCTTTCCTCACTCCTGACCGCGCCTGGGCAGCATGACCTACCCGTGACTTCCTCCATGGCTAAGTGTTTTTTTTCTTCCCAAGCCTCACTTTTTAAGGACCAATTCTTCCATGAAGCCCTCTGGGCTCACTCCAGACCTCCCTCCGCACCCCACTTCCTTACCTGGGCTGTCCCTGCTCTGCCCCCACTGCGCCACTCATTGCCCAGCTCTAAGCAGGACTTGAGGAAGCAGAAGCTTGGAAGGATGGCTCACCTTCACCTGGAAGAAAGCATCCTGGGCACAGTACCGGATGTCACAGGCGGTGACGAGGTCCACACCTGGGGGGTAGAGGCTGGGGACACTAAACAACCTCAAGGACCAGCCCCTTGACCCAGGTCGTGGGGTTTCACCTTGGGACAAAATCTAACCAGCAACAGATCTGAGGCTGGAGGCCACTGGATGAGGTGAGCGACAGCAGCCAATGGGCACCCACCCAGAATGAGCTCCGGGATGAGCAGTGGAGGCAGACTCACCTCCGCCAATGCAGCCCCCGTGGATGGCAGCAATCACGGGTTTAGGGCACTAGAAGAGAACAGTTGGGGCAGGGTCAGGGCTGGTTCAGGAGAGGTGGGCAGGCGGGATGCCTTATGAGCCTCCAGTCACCTTCTCGATGACGCTGAAGGTCTCTTGGTATCTGGTGATGAGGTTACGGAGGTGCCAGCTTGTGCGGGCCACATCATCTCCTGGAGGCTGAAGGATGTCTGAAGTCATGTCCATGAGGTCGATACCTGGTGGGGAGGTGTGAGGAGGCTCAGGAGCCCCCAGACCCGACCCATTGTCCCATCTAGAGGTGAGAACCTAGGCTCAGCCTATCTGAACCCTCAAACCACCAGAGTGGAGAAAGCAACTCACATAGTGCTTAACAAGGGATTGTGAAGTAAATAAAGTTAACATTTATTGAGTCACTACTCACTCTGTCCTCAGGACAATCCTAGGAGGTGGGTCCTGTTACTATTTTCACTTTAGGGGGTAAACTGAGGCACAGGAAAGCTAAGTCAATTGCCCAAGTTCACACTGGCTTGTGAGTAGTGGGACTGTGATTTCAAAGCCAGAACCAGGGGCCATTCTTTTCACTATCATGCCAGACAGTCAAGGTTTTGCCTTGAGCAACTGAGTCAATGGCACTAGTGTTTCCTGGGATGAGAAAACACGAGATGGAGCGATTCTGGGGGCTTCCACTGCGAGACAACCCCAGAGCTGACTTTTCTCCCACTTGTTATTCTCTGTGACCCCTAGTCCGGCTCCCATGAGGCGTGGCCCCTAGTCTCTGCACTCCCCCTGGGGCTCCCACAGCCTGCTCCCCCACACATGGCAGAGAGAAGCCGCAGGCACTTCAGGCCCTCTCTTCTTCCTTCCCATCTCACTTACTTAGAATAAAATGCAAGGTCTTTGCCAAAACACCTGAACCAGCTCTGCACAAAAGTCATTTCCAACCCACTCCTTCAGGCACACAGGCCTCCAACTGTTGTTCTCACAACACAACACATTCCCCTCCCAGGATCTTTGGCCTCCCGCTCCCTCTGCCTAAAACAGTCCTTCCTCCTGCGATGGTCTCAAGACTGACTCCGTTACTCTATCCAGGCCACAGTGCAGAGGTCACCTCTGCAGGGAGGCCTGCTCTGGGCACCTGGCTGAACGGTGTCACCTTCCATCTCCTCCCTCTACCTGCCTCCCACATTGCCCCCCTGCTGTCTCATAATGGGCTTATCTCGTGCAGTGCCTTTCTCCCACCTAGGGCGAGAGCTCCAGGAGCAGAGGAATTTTTGTCTTTTTGCCCACCACTGTATCCCTAGTACCTAAATAGGGCCTAGTACACAGTAGGCGCTCAGTAAGTGAGCAATACAGACAACTCCTGCCCTCATGAAGCTGCCTTTCTACGTGAGAGACAAACACATACAAAGACACATTTTGTCAGGTGGTAAGAAATGCTGAAAGAAGGAAAATGGAACAGAATGGAGTGTGTGTGTGCGCACAGTGAGGGGTGTGTGCGTGCAGTGAGGGCTGCTGCAGTGTTAAACTGGGCAATCAGGGGCCCTCTCACCAAGAAAGTGACACCCGAGTAAAGATGTGGAGGAGGACTTGGGGAGCTGTAGGGACATCTGGGATGAGAGGATTCCAAATGGCAGGAACAGCCAGTGCAGAGGCTCAGTGGTGGGAATGCCCCTGGTCTGTGTGAGGGCCACTGAGGAGGCCTGGGTAGCTGGGGTGGAATGAGCAAGGGGGAAGTGGGAAGAGTCAAGGTCAGAGAGGTGCCAGGGCCAGCTGTGTGGGGCCTCATGGGCCAAGGGGGGGGGACAATGGTTTTTACTCTGAGAGAGACAAGAGCTATGGGCCAGTTCTGAGCAGAATCATCCTTCACTTTCTTCTTCCTGGGCTCAGTCATGCTCATCCTGTTGCCTGTCCTCTAACTCAGTTAACAAATGTGAAGAATCATTTCCACGTACATGCACCCCCCGACTCTTGGGCTTCATTGCCTCCACGGTTTGTTGAAATAAGTGAGACAGGAGGAGTGCTGGCTCAGGGTAGAGCTGAATTTGCACAAGTTAAGTGTGTTTAAGATGGAACCCCTGTGCGACGTTGGCCAGGTCACTTCATCCTCTGGGCCTTCGGTTTCTTCTCTCTAAAACAAGGGCGCCCTGGCTGGTGTGGCTCAGTGGACTGAGTGCCAGCCTGTGAACCAAAAGGTCGATGGTTCAGTTCCCAGTCAGGGCACATGCCTGGGTTGAGAGCCAGGTCCTTATTTGGGGGTGTGCCAGAGACAATGGATCGATCTACCTTTCTCATATCGATGTTTCTCTCCTTCTCCTCTCTGAAATTTTTAAAAACAAACAAACCAAGGGTAAAGCCCTAAGAGCTGATGGCCTGTAAGACTTCAAGGAGATAGAGCCCAGGGGTACTTCAGCAGTGCCTGGCATGAACAGCATCACAAGCCACTATTATTACAGACTCCATTTCAGTGGAAGTCGGAACCGCCTGAGTCCGTTTGAGGGCTTCTGCTGCGGCCCACTCCTTGTCTGGAGGCCCCAGCGACCCACAGGAGCCAAGCTTACCCCAGAGGGAGACAAGACTGGCCCCTTGTGATCCCTCCTCCCACCAGTTTTTCTGGTTTACCAGCCCTACTGGATCTGCAGACACTGGCTCTTACAACCCCTTGAAGTAAAGGGTCCCCAACAGGGTATGAGGTGTCCCCCTCCAAAGTAAGAACTAGTCACGGCAGAGAACTCCTCCATCTCATTCCCTCGTGGACCTTGAACTGTTTCAGGTATTATTCATCATCATAATGAAGTTATTCACAATCACCAACAGCTACACCACACAGGTGTTACATGCACCGACGTTTTATGTGTATGCCCTCACTGAATTCTCACAGCAACCTGAGGCAGGTGCTAATGTTACCTCTCCATTCTCCTCAGATGAGGAAACCGCAACACAGACAGGTGAAGGGATGTGGGCAGGAGGTACCAGTGGGAGGTGGCTGGCTGCTGGGCACAGAGCCCTTGCTTTGAATCAGCACATTAGAAACCCAACAGTCATTCAGTGGTTATCAGCAAGGATTCTGCATTCAGGCAGCCCGAGGTCAAAAATCCCAGCTTTGCCACTTACCACCTGTAAGAACTGGCCATTTCCTCCTCTCTCTGGGCACATGTATAAAAAATGGGGATGAGCCCTGGCTGGTGTAGCTTAGTGGATTAAGCACGGGCCTGTGAACCAAGAGATCACGGTTCGATTCCCAGTCAGGGCACATGCCTGGGTTGCAGGCCAGTTCCCAGCAGGGAATGCACGGGAAGCAGCCATACATTGATATTTCTCTCCCTCTCTCCTTCCCTTCCCCTCTGAAGATAAATAAATAAAATCTTTAAAAAAAAATGGGGATGAGAACTGAGCCTGTCTCTTAGGGATGTGATAAGAATTACGTGTGCAGTGCTTACACGCCTCACAAATGCTAAGTTGAGTGCGGACTAGTTCTTTTCATTTATCTTTTTTAAAAGATTTTTAGATGGGAAGAGAGGGAGAAAGAGAGGGAGAGAAACATCAATGTGTGGTTGTCTCTCGTACCTCCTATTGGGAACCTGGCCCACAACCCAGACATGGGCCCTGACTGGGAATCAAACCGGCAACCCTTTGGTTCGCAGCCTGTGCTGAACCCACTGACCCACACCAGCCAGGGCTATTTCTTTTCTTTTTAAATTAGTAGTTCCATTCTATCATTAAAACTACTAATGAGCCCTGACCCATGTGGCTCAGTTGGTTGGTCATCGACCTGCTAAGCAAAAGGTTGTGGTTTGATTCCCAGTCACAAAACATGCCTGGGTTGCGGGTTCAGTTCTAGTTGTGGCCCTCAGAGTCTTGCTGTCTGAAAACTGGATGAGCACTGAGCAAAAAGGAAAAAGGACTCATGGTCATAGACAACATTCTGTTGATTGTCGGGGGGTAGGGGGGTATAAGGGGACTAAATGGTAATAAAAAAAATACAATAAAAAATTAAAAAAGAAAAGAAAATTAAGAAAACTTTACACATCTGTTTCAACTGGATAATATTAGTATCTGGTATATTTAAACACTCTGCTACATTTAAATAGTTGTTGCATTAAAAAAAAATAACACAGGAAGAGCGAGACAGTCACAATGGCTGGGAGCTGAAGGAGGCAGGCACCCAGCCCAGAGCAGCAGCAGATGAGCCCACACTTCCTGCTCCTCGGGCACGAGCTACAAGAGGGCAAGAGGTCAGAATGACCTCAGGTCCCTGGCACCAGGAAGCAGGTTGGCATGGGAGTGTCCTTGCCAAATGTTGAAACAGAAAGGGATGTGTGAGATGTTAACAGAGGACACAGAAAAAAAATAGATTGTTTACTGTTTGTCTTCCCCCACTGAGTTAGGAACTCCATGACTGCTGGCTGGGCCCAGGGCTCTCTTAGTTGCCACTGAGTCCCCAGCACTGGGCTGGGCCCAGTGCAGAAATCTGTTGAGTGGCACTGAGGGTGTATTTGGACAAATTGCTGTTCCGGGTATTTTGTTTGGAAAACATATCACAGTAGGGTACAGCTGTTTATTGGATGAACAGAAAAGGAAGATATACTTGTGGCAACCATAAAGTTTTAAAGGTCTTTCAAGTTGTATAAAGTGGACCAGCAGAAACCTTTTAAGTGTTCTCAGGATGCAAAGTTGAAGCTGAAATGTGACATCAAACCAGTTTTAAAAAGTGCACAGCAGCCACCTCTCCTAGGTCAAACCTGGTACAAGATATATAAGAAAGTGGGCTTCCAGCCAAGGTGGAGGCTTAGGTAGATACGCTTTGCTTCCTCACACAACCAAAAGAAAGGCAACAACCAATTTAAAAACAAAAAACAACTAGAACTGCCAGAAAGTTGAACTGTGTGGAAGTCCGACAGCCAAGGAGTTAAAGAAGAAACATTCATCCAGACTGGTAGGACGGGCAGAGACAGGCAGCCAGGGCAAGGAGGATGCACAGGCAGCCAGGGCAAGGAGGATACACGGCTGGCGGACCAGGCAGGTGAGGTGGCAGCTGGCAGACCAGGTGGTCCCACATTCATGTGCAGATAAACTGGGAGGAACAACTGGGGAGTGAGATAGACCATGCAACCCAGGGTTCCAGCATGGAAAAATAAACCCTCAAAACCTCTAGCTGTAAAAACCTGTGGGGGTTACGGCAGTGGGATAAACTCCCAGCCTCACAGGAGAGTCCATTGGAGGGGTCCACAGTGTCCTAGAATGTGCACAAACCCACCCACCCAGAATTAGCACCGGAAGGGAGCAATTCCCTTGTGGGTAGCAGGGTCAGTGAATGAATGTGGGGCAAGATCCTACCAAGCAGCACTGTTCCCTCTTGGACCCCGTCCCCACATACAGCACCACAACTCAGAGACATGGGTTACTCTGCCCTGGTGAACACCTAAGGCTCCATCCTGTAAACGTAACAGGTGTGCCAAGACAAAGAAATGTGGCCTAAATGAAAGAACAGATCAAAATTCCAGGAAAAGAACTAAGTGACAAGGAGATAGCCTACCTGTCTATGGTCACAAAATAAAGGAAGAAGTGAAGGCTATAGTAAAGAAAAATATACAGGGAACCAACAGTGAAGGGAAGGAAACCAGGACTCAAATCAATGGTTTGGAGCAGAAAGAAGAAATAAACATTCAACCAGAAAAGAATGAAGAAACAAGAATTCAAAAAATGAGGAGAGGCTTAGGAACTTCTGGGACAACTTTAAATGTTCCAATATTCAAATCATAGGAAGAGTAATAAGTTGAGAACTTATTTGAAAAAATAATGAAGGAAAACTTCCCCAATCTGGAAAAGGAAATAGATATGCAAGTCCGGGAAACTCAGAGAGTCCTAAACAAGTTGGACCCAAAGAAGAACACACCAAGGCACATCATAGTTAAATTACCCAAGAGCGAAGATAAGGAGAGAATCTTAAAAGTGGAAAGAGGGGACTTCCGGCCAAGATGGAGGCATAAGTAGACGTGCTGTGCCTCCTCGCACAACCAAGATAGGGACAGCAACAATATAGAAACAAAATAACAACCAGAACTGACAGAAAATTGAAGTGTATGGAAATCAGACACCCAAGGATTTAAAAATAGACACGTTCATCCAGACTGACAGGAGGAGCGGAGTCAGCCGGGTGAGGGACGCGGAGCAGAGCAAAGAGCAACCAGGGTGGTGCACAAGTCCGCAGCGGGCAGACCCTGGGCGCACAAGCAGCGGTGGCTGGTGGGCCCCGGCCAGGGGGTGGCAACCGGCAGACCCAGCGAGGCGGCCATTGTGAAGCAAGGCACTGCGCTCAGCTCAGGGTCCCAGCACCAGGAAATAGAGCTTTGGGTCACTGACTGAGGAGGAACGTCCCGCCCGCGGGGTGCACAGGCC
>CM052550.1:33932429-33960690 GCA_028533065.1 Trachops cirrhosus
GGAGGGTTAGCAACAGGGGAGTGGGAAGAGGAGGGGGGGAAAGGTACGAAGAATAAGTAGCATGGATGGTAGGTAGAAAATAGACAGGGGGAGGGCAAGAATAGTATGGGAAATGTAGAAGCTAAAGATCTTAAGACACATGGACATGAACTAAAGGGGGGGAATGTGGGTGGGAGAGGGTGTTCAGGGTGGAGGGGAATGAAGGGGGAATAATAGGACAACTGTAATAGCATAATCAATAAAATATATTTAAAAAAAGAAAAAATCTAAAAAACACACATACACACACACACAAAAAAAAAATGCGGAAAAAGGAGATAGTTACCTACAAAGGAGTTCCCATAAGACTATCAGCTGATTTCTCAAAAGAAATCTTACAGGCAATAAGGGGCTGGAAAGAAGTATTCAAAGTCATGAAAGACAAGGACCTACAACCAAGATTACTCTATCCAGCCAAGCTTTCATTTAGAATGGAAAGCAGGGCAGCCCTGGCTGGTGTAGCTCAGTGGATTGAGCACAGGCCTGTGAACCAAAGGGTCACTGGTTTGATTCTCAGTCAGGGCACATGTCTGGGTTGCAGGCCAGGTCCCCAGTAGGGGGCATGTAAGAAGCAACCACACATTGATGTTTCTCTCTGTCTCTCCTTCCTTTCCCCTCTCTCTAAAAATAAACAAGTAAAATTTCTTAAAAAAAAAAAAAAAGAATGGAAGGGCAGATAAAAGTGCTTCTCAGATAAGGTCAAGTTAAAGGAGTTCATCATCACCAAGCCCTTATATGAAATGTTACAGGGACTTATCTAAGAAAAAGATCAAAACTATGAACAGTAAAATGACAAAAAACTAGTTAACTATCAACAACTGAACCTAAAATATAAAAACAAACTAAGCAAACAACTAGAACAGGAACAGAATCACAGGAATGGAGATAACATGAAAAGTTATCAGCGGGGAGGGGGATAGGGGAGAATGGGGGAAAAGGTACAGGGAATAAGTAGCATAAACAGAAGGTACAAAATAGACAGGGGGAGATTAAGAACAGTATAGGGAATGGAGAAGCCAAAGAACTTATACGTATGACCCATGGACCTGAACTAAAGGCAGGAAGGCTGGTGGGAGGAGGGTGCAGGACAGAGGGGAATAAAGGGGAGAAAAAAGAATGGGGCAACTGTAATCACATAAGCCGTAACATATATTAAAAAAAAAAAAAAGAAGCTTCAGGGCACAGTAGCTTGGGCTTGTTGCATTTCATTGCATAAACTGATCATGTGTGAATTTCACAAAAGATTCATATTGTTCTGCTAGTTTGGTTTGAGGATTTGCTCATACTCCTCCCGAAATTTATCTTCATAGTCTTTTAAGAAACAACCGCATTACTCCAACTTGTGAATTGTAAAGGGAGGCTGGTTCTTCCTCATCCAGGACGGACCTGGATGACTAGGTGCTGCAAGTGCTGACCTTGAGGTACAAGCTTCATTTTGATTAAGAACAACTTCTGAATGTCTCCACCTCTGATAATGACTATATTCTTGTTTTACGTTCTGAAAAATTTGCTTCATTGTTGGAAGGCGCCACTTACTGCTGGGGGGATGGGCTGCTGCAGAGTCTGCAGTGGGGTCTGCATCTGAAGCAGTGGCAGCTCAGCATCTGAGGGCCTCAGGCCCAGTGTGGGGCCAGAAATAGGGCACAACACCGCTGCTTTGGGGAACCTGGGCCCGGCAGTGCTGCCTTGAACTCCTTGGCTGCTCCACGTCGCCCCGCATGCGGTGCCATTGATGGGCCAGGGACCAGCAGTGGATGTGGTGGTAACTGCAGCCCACTCTCAGGCTCCTCAGCAGAGCACCCAAGCCAAGTAGGTTGGCTCCGGTCCAGCAACCTGTTTGTGACACTTCATTTGGGGCGTGGACCCTCTCACAGATGACAACTGTGTGCTCTGGTTGGACAAGACACAAACTACCAGAGAGCACAGGGAACATTCTGGAGAGAGTTATCACTTAAAAGAAGGTTCTGGTACCAAGTGAATTACCTGTTTTTAAAGCTTTTAGCCTGAGGCCAACCTGAAGTTGTGCTTGGAGAAGCAGACAACAGAGTCAGGGGGACCCTAGTTGCTGAAATGTGAGGGAGTAAAACCCAGGAAGGAGAGGGCCAGAGAGGGGAGCCCCAAATTCTGTGTATAAATTCTGCCCAGATTGCTCACTGACCTGTGAACCATGAATGAGGCCCAAAAGATTAAAAAACTGATTCCAACTAAGCTGATAAAACAGGAATCTCAACACTCTGTTGAGTTATATAGCAGGATGCAGAGTTTCTGCATCTTCCAATAACTTGATATCCAGGACACAATCTGAATCTACTCCAAATATAAATAAAAGAATATGAGACCCATTTTTTCAAAAGAAAAGATAATAAACAGACTGACCTGAAGGCAAGCCATATGGTGGAATTAGGAGACAAGGATTTTAAAGCAGCCTTATAACTATGCTCAATGGTGCAGAGAAAAATAGGCTCGTGATAAATAAAAAGACATGAAAATTCAGCAGAGAAATGAAAATATAACAAAAGAAGCAAATGGAAATTTGAAAACTCTAAACTACAATATCAGAAATTTTAAAAAATCACTGGTCAGGCTTAACAGCAGAATAGAGACAACAAAGGAGCCAGTGGACCTGCCCAATGGAAGCGACCCCGTCTGAGGAGCTGGCCCGTGGGGCAATCAAAGATCAAGCAGACGTGCAACTGGAAATCAGTTCCCGTTGGCTGGATAATTGCATGAAAGTATATTATTACTGTCACCCACTTTACTGACAAAAAAAGACTCACAGGTTAAGGGCTGCTTTAAGTTCAGATTTCAGAGTCCATGATCCTGTCATGTTCTGCTGGACTATTTTCTGAATTTGAATGTTTTAAATTTTTTTAGCCCTGGCTGGTGTGGCTCAGTGGATTGAGTGCCAGCCTGTGAACCCAAAGGTCACCGGTTTGATTCCCAGTCAGGGCACATGCCTGGGTTGTGGGCCAGGTCTCCATCTGGGGGTGTACATGTGGCAACCAATCTGTGTACACACTGATGTTTCTCTCCCTCTCTCTCTCCCTTCCTTCCCTTCTCTCTAAAAAGAAATAAATAAAATCTCTAAATTGTTTTAAATGATAAGAGGTGAGGTTAGAAGCTGCTGAAAACCCCAATTAAGAAGCATTGCTCATATTGAAACATTTATATTTTTCTTCCAACCTGACCCCCATAGAAGTTTGGAGACTCTGGGTATTATTATCATGGCAATATGGCTGTTTGCATAAATCCACTAGGAATCAGTTCTTGTTATAACAGGACACAATTGGAAATTGGTGTATTACCAAGACTTTGACTGGAATGTCATATTTCAGAGAGACATGTATAGCCTCTGGATGTCAACACAAAACCTTAAGGAATTAAGATAGACTTTGGAAGCCAATATAAACCCCTTGGAAAAACATCCTGATACCTTACTTACAAGGTTCACTACAGTCTTTCCAGGTAAGGAGTGAAGGTTGCTTTCCTGGGAGACAACAAAGAAGGGACCTCAAGACATTTGGAGGAACCTCAAGAACCTGAGGAATTTACCCAAACCAATAGGTACTGCAGGCAAGTGCTGACGGCAACCATGTGGCTTGGCTTCTTAGCCCCAAGAGGCAAATTATAGTTCAATCTAGAGATTCATTATGAAGTTCCAGCAAAGCAGACTTAAAAGAAGCTGTGATCAATTACCATTCTTGTCATATTCATGCAAATAACAGGCCAAATTTATTGAAAGTAGACTTAATACAATAAATTAGTGTAGCTATCTTTGATAAAGTGAGGCTGACTTTATTTATTTCTTAAAAAAGATTTTATCCATTTATTTTTAGAGAGGATAAGAGAGGGAGAAAGAGAGGCAGAGAAACATGGATGTGCAGAGAAACATCGATCGGCTACCTCTCGCATGCTCCCATCTGGGGACCTGGCCCACAACGCAGGCATGTGCCCTGACCAGGAACTGAACCAGCAACCATTTGGTTTGTGGGATGATGCCCAACCCACTAGCCACACCAGTCAAGATTAATGAGGGTGATTTTAGAGAAAAAAAATTGTTCCAATAGGAACTATAATGCCCAATTATGGTTATTAGATTCTAGTTCTGTTCATTGTCTTTAAAAATCTTATTTTTCATGTGTGGACTGGACTGGACCCTGATTTTTTTTTTCTTTAAAAAAATGTATTTGTTGATTTGAGAGAGAGAGAGTAACACTGATTTGTTGTTCCACTTATTTATGCATTCATTGGTTGATTCTCATATGTGTCCTGACCAGGGATCAAACCCACAACCTTGGCATATCAGAACAATGCTCTAACCAACTGAGCTACCTGGCCAGAACTCTGAATTTTTCTAATGAAACTGTTTGGCTGCAGCCCTCTGTACCAGTGTTTTATTTTTCTCCCATCCTCTGCCTTGGAATTACTGAGAACAAAATTTTTTTTTCTGAGCCTTGTAATTGCAGACCCCAGCCAGACAACACACTGTAGATTTCGGATAAGTCGTCACAACACTTTATGCTTAAATGGCTTTGGTGACTGATGCTGTTGTAGCCACAGAGAGAGCTTGCTTGAGCTGGTGTCAGGGCATTCATCAGGGATGTCCGGACTGTGGGTCAGGGAACTCGGTCAGACTGTCACGGCCTGCCTTCATTCCAGCAAGAATGAAGCTCTGAACCTTTCATCTAGAGGTCTTCCCTACTGGCAGTCTTTAAAGACTCAGAGACTGGGTACAGGTATCCTAGCCTACTGCTTCTTCTACCATTGCTGTGGTTCCCGTTTATAAAATGAATACCTAGAATGCCCCTCTAAGGCTCAGGAACCAGGAGAAAGAGGTGAGCTTGTGAGATGGTAAGAGCCGGATAAGAGGGGCATAATAGCCAGACAAATTGACTCCATCTTATGAGCGAACCCTCTCTCGATTGAACTGAGACCCAACTGCCCTATATTCCTCAAGATTGAGGAGTGATCAAAAGAAAAGGGGAAACTGTAACCCCATAGAAACTTCATTTATGTAATATGAGCTTTCCTCCTTTCTTTCCTTTTGATTCAAACTGGCGTCACCCAGCACCCCACTCACCTCCCTGCCTCCTCCCTTGCAGGACAACTCCCTTAAGTATTAAGCCCTCAGGACAATGAGGTTCTCAGCAGCATCAAATAATCTCAGAAACAAAGCATCCAGTCTATTGACCACAAAGACAGTTTTGGTCAAACTAGAGATAACATCTAGGCCTCAGTAGCATTTTAGCTCCAGGCCCAGAAAAACAGCCAAACGCCACTATGCCACTATGGCTGACATCAGGACCAGATGCACTGATCAACTACCCACTACCCTAGCATGGACTAATCAGTAGAGACCACAACATGACCGTGATTTTAACTCCTCAAGTCATCATGATTAATGATTTTTCCTCTCTGTGACCCATTGCCTGGAAGCCTTCCAGGAGCCAGGTCTTTGAGCATTAGCTAACTTGTTTCCAGACATGAGTTACTTCCTAACACCTTTACTTTCTTTGATGAATTAAAAAAAAGAAAAAAAAAACCACATTGCTCTATTCCCAGGGTAGGGGAGAGTGGTGGGGGTGGGGTGGAGGGCACCTCTTACCTGCAGTGAACATTTTTCCTGCACCAGAGATCACCACAGCCCGACAGTCAGCGTCTTGTGCTATCTTGTTGAAACACTCTACCATCTCTCTGTGCAGGAGCAAAGAGTGAAGAAGGGCTGTGTCTGGGGTGGAAATCCCCTACCCTCATGTCCAACCATCTCCCACACCCCACCCCTGACCAATCCCTCAGTCTCTGCCTCCTCCTGCAGGAAGGCCTTGGGGATCTTCCTGCCAGACCTCCAGAAGGCCTTGTTCATGGCATTCCTCTTCTCCGGCCGGTTTAGCTGTACGTGCAGAATGTGCCTCTGGGCAGCTGTCACCCTAAGGGACTCGTAGTTGTGGTGCAGCGCTTCACTGGGGGCTGCTCTGGAGGCCTCATCTTGTGCGGAGGAGCCCATGGGGCAAAGGCTAAGATTGAGACCCAGGTGGGTGGGGGCTGTCAATCCTAGGGAAACAAAGGAAGGAAGGGCTTTTGATGACTCCAGATTGGAGACGCAGCACCTTCAAGAGCAAAGGGCACACATCTCCATGACACTAGACTGGGGAACACAGGACCCTAAGAAACCTCAGTTTAGGTAGATACAAAGTTGAAGATTAGGGGTGCATTATCAGCGACCTCAGTCTGAGAACCACTTCAAACCCTTAATCCTGGGACTGACCCCATATTAGGGACAGTGAGCCATCAGTGACCCAACAGTAACACACAGGCCTATAAAACTGGGGAGCCATTAGCCGGGAACACACGGTTCTCCAAGTTTAAGGGACTCGGAACCCTGCGTGGCCTGGGACAGTCCTCCCCGTCCTATAATCTCTGTGACAGCACAACAGTGTTAACGGACCCTCAGAGTTCAAGAGATGACTCACGCCACGTCAGAAGGTCGCGGAGTCTGCGGGAAGCCGCCACCGCCGCCATTGCTACTGAGTTGCTGGAGTAACTCGATGACAGGAAGCCAAAGAGGCGGGCACAAACGCAGCCATGTTGGGTGAGGGCGCCAATGCGGCAGCCAGATGTCGGTGTCGCCCCTCCTCCCGCCATCTTTACTAAGGGCAACCGGAAATAGCCTTGTTTGGCTGGCTACAGGACCCTTTGTCCCAGTAGGAGCCTGGCCTAAAAAAATAATTCACTGAGTGATGGACATTCCTGCATGAAGTTCATCACAGCGCTGTGTAATGTTAAAATTGGAAAAGCTTAAATGTCCAAGGACATAACAGCTGAATAACTGCAGCCCTAATAATTTACTAGTGCCATGTTAACTAAAATGAAAGTTATCTAAACAGTTTACCCAAATAAAGGAACAGAAACATAGTTAGGCCAACATTAAGCACTGACTGAAAGCTGTTAATCTCCCACACCACCACGAGGTCCTACTTTTTGTACACAGGAACCTGGGGCTGGAGATGAGGAGTGCTGAAGAGAGGATTTATGTGGTTCTGAAGCCCATGTTCTTAAATTCCTTTTAAGAAGTCTTATATGAAAAAAGCCAGCTAACCCACCAGCATATGTGCCATAAAACTGCTATACTCATTAGGAAGATGTTCACCAGGAAGTGAACCGATGCCTCTTGGCAAACAGGATTACAGGGAATATCCTGCCTTAATGAAACCTTGTAGGCAGGCTCTATTGGAAAACAGAACCAGTGACTGTCCATCAACAGAGAACTGTTTAGTTATCTATGCAATGGAAAACTCTGAAACTGCTATGCAAACACCAAGACATGAAAGAAAAAGATACAGAACCTTTAGTATTATCAGCATAAAAGTAGGCACACAATACAGTATGTGAGTAGATCTAGGAGACTCAAAAAGTGCTAACAAATAGCAGTGCTGGGAGACAAAAAATGGGGAAATTTACTTTTTACCCCCATGATTGGCTTACAAATAAAACACAGATTTTGAGGTTTGTGGCTGCAACATGGACTAGTTTCTCCTTGTCTACAGGTTCTATTTGAAAATCCCTCTTGTTGAAGCATTTATTCACCTGATGCCATGTGTCTTCAGTAATGTTACTGGTAATCAGTAATGTTAATCTGAGTTTCAAAACTTCACAGTATATTCTCCAAGTGGGTTCTTTTTCAGGAGCACATGCATGAACAAGGTGCTGTACTTTTTCTTAAAATTTTATTTTTAGAGAGGGGAGGGAGGAAGAGATACATTGAAGTGTGACAGAAACATCTATTGGTTGCCTCTTGAATGCTCCCAACTGACTGACTACCTGGCCTGCAGGCCAGGCATGCACCCTGACCAGAAATTGAAAAATCAAACTGGTGACCTTTTGGTTCACAGGCTGATGCTCAATCCACTGAACCACACCAGCCAGGGCGGTACTGTCCTTTTGACTTGCTCCTTTCCACAGGCTAACTCTTCCATGAGCCAAGGTCCTTCCAGGTTGTCATCCATCACCCCCATATTACACAAGTTCCCATCTACCACAAGTGGGGAGTATCTATTACATTGCAATTATACATAGATCTTTTGACCCAGCAATTCCACTATTAGGAATGTACCTTCAAAACAATACCAGGGATGTTTGCCAAGGTATTTGTATAAAGATACACAGCACAGTATATTGTTCCCAGTAGCAAAAAGGTGGAAATACCCTCTGGGACTAGGTAAATGCTGACACACCCACACAAGGTAAGTTGTAGGGGTAAAGATAAGGAAGTTGCTCAGATGTGCTCATGATACAGAACTGTGCAGATGTAACTCCAAACCATGCTCCTCCCACCCCATTTCCCGGGTTTTGCACACCTTTTTCTGCAGTTCAACCGCAGGGGCCATTGCCTAATGTGACAAGGGAAAAACCACACCAAAAACTGATAAAGGGACTGGAAAGAAGACTCTCACTTTTATCTTTCAGAAGTTTTATGTTCCAACCTTGTAAAAAAGGTAGGTGGGATAGTAGGTAGACGGGATTAATTTCCCTTGAAGTTTTTCCTCCCCGCAAACCATGTACTTTTTGAGTGAGTTTCCCAACCAGATTGAGCTTGCTTAGGCAGAATCCATGAAAAGTGCACCACCAAATCTCCCACGTTTTCCTCAAGACTCCTTAGGTGCTTGCATTTTGGCTGGTCCATAGCCCTGGCTCACCCTGCTCCTCTCATGGCTGGGCCTGCAGCTGAGCCCTGGCCTGCCTGCCCTTGAGAACAGCAAGTGGGAGGGAAGCAGACACACCCTGGAATCCCAAAGTACTGTTAATTTTCCAAACTATTTTATTGAAATGTGCCAAGAGTACATGGGCAGCACAAATATGAACAGGAAAAAATAATCACTTGTACAGTAATTTTTAAAAAGTGAAGGTTAATCTTGGGAGATATCAATTCCCTTCCCCTCCCCTTCCATCCTTCCAGCATTTCCATTATGGTTAAGCCTCTACTAACCTAGCATTAAAAAAAATAAAAATAAGAATAAAAGAGGAATACAGGAACTTTTGCCAAAAACAAAAACAAAAAACAGAAAACCAGCAAAAAAGAAAGAAATGTTTTCCTGCTCAGATGGGACTCTTCCACGGCAACTAATTACGAGGCGTGTTGAGCGGTGGAGAAACACAATTTCAAGGTGTAAGGGTATGGACCATCTGCAAAGGAAAAGAAAGAAGCCTGGCTGATCCCATCTCTGGAGGCTCCCCCACACAGTTCCCCTTGTTCACTGCCCAATGTGAGACTTAAAAACAACCTTCCTCCTTCCCTTCCTCCATTTCCATGGAGAATCCCATTCCTAGCTCTGTAGCTGGCCCAGGGCTCATATGGCCCCTGCCCTGGGTACTAGTTCAGCCAACTTCTGCGACTGACGCAGTAGAGCCTTACTGGCAGGTTCTGACACAGAGAATACCAGCTCCCTAGAGGACAAGCCCAAGCAACTCCCAGTAGGCAGCCAGCTGGCCCTCCCCCATGGGGACTATCAGGCTGCTCTCCTGGTAATCAGGTCCCACTGGTCTGCATCAATGACAATGTGGAAATCTCTGGGGCTGTATCTTGATAGCAGAAAGGACAGCTCTGGCTTGAAGGCAGCCAACCCATTAGGCCACAAGGGGGATGACTATATGATACACAGATACTCACTTGGGTTTTTCATCTGGTAATGGTTCAGGAAACCCAAAGTCTCCAGGGCATCACTCTTGGACTCCCACTCCAGCAGCCCAGAGGAGCTGCGTTCACCTGACCGGAAAGCAAAGGTCTCAGGCTGACCCAAGCAGAAACCAAAGAGCCACCCATCTATAACCAAGAAATGAAGGGGAAACAGAGAGGTTTACTCACTTTTGCCTGAGAATACTTTCACAGAAGATGGTCGCTTCACTCCCAGCTCATCACAGATCTGCAGGACAAAAACAGATACAGAAACACAAGAGTGCCACATGGCAGAATTCAAGCAGACTATGCCGTGCATGACTGAGTGCTTGAATTTTTCTGGAGAAAGTTTTTAAGCTTTATCATACACTGAAGTTTCTCCATGACCCCCCCCCAAATTTTCCACCTTCAGATGTTATTTGAGTGTTGACATTAAGTAAATGTTTGATGAACTAAATACCAGGACCAAAGTTCAACTCTGCCAGTCAAACTTCCTGCCCTAGCTTCTTCTGACCTCGCCCTTAACAGGCCCTTCCCTTCAGATGTTACCTAGACACTGGGGGCCTGTCTGACAACGGGGATGTTTTGAGATTGGACTCTGATCATCACCTAACACCCAGGGAAAATCTTTCCCAGGAAAAGTAGAGACATCTTAGCTTACAAAAAAATGTTAAAAGCCTGGCAAACTCCACTGCTACTAGAAATGTGGTGCTGTCCCCAGCACCCAACCCAGGGCCTGGCAGAGATCAATAGGTATTTGTTGCAAGGCTAAAATGAAAGGCCCACTCAGACAGCTGTGGTGAGGGACCAATTCCATGGCACCCACCTCAAAGAAGTTCTCTTCTGTCACCTCCAGAGGGGCATTGAAGAAGTGCAACACATTGCTAGGATGCTGGATGCGGTTCTTGGCTGCCTGCTCCGGAGTGGAGAACCGATTGTTCCTTGATTCACTGAAGTCTTTGTAACTGGAGGACCCGTCTTCCAGCCCATATGATTGACCAGGCATGATGGCTGGTTGCTTAGAGACACTGGGGGGAATGGAAACCTTTGTCAGGCCTACCAGCCCCAAATCCTCCACTGAGGCCTCACATTCCTCCCTGAGAGAAAGTGCTGTGGGCCTTAGGGGGCACTGCACCACAGCTGAGGTGAGGCCCACACCCACCACACCCCACTCCTGCCTTCATCATCTCTGCCTGTGTTCCACAGCTGGGTCCTGTCTAGAGCGGGCCCCATTTTCCTTCCCTTTTCTCCCCAGTCCCTTGCTGACACATCCTACCCCAAGGAATTCGGACACCTACCAGACTTTCAGCTTTTGCCCGAACATGAAGTTATTGTTGAGGTGGGTAATGGCCCGATCCACAGCATACCCATCAGCCATCTCTACCATGGCAGCCCCTGGCTTGCTTTTCATGAATTTCACCTTGGGGAGAGCAATCACGGTCAGCACCACTGCCCAGCTTAAGGGACCCATCTCCTGCCCCTTCCAAGTTAGTTAGAACAATTAACTCCTTCTTGTGTGTCTTACTTGTGAATGGGCAATCAAGAGAAACAGAAAAGCACACTTGGCCCATGCCAAGTGCGCAGCCCAAGGTAGACCACAGAAGATGACCTGTAAGTGGGTCACTTAGCCAAGCACAAGAAAACACAATAGGCATAGAGGCGGGGGGGGGGTGGGGGGGAGCAGGAGCAGTCCCCAGTCAGTGTGGCTCAGTAGATTGAGTGCTGGCCTGTGACCAAAGGGTCACTGGTTTGGTTCCCACTCAGGACACATGCCTGGGTTGCAGGCCAGGTCCCAAGTAGGGGGCATGTGAGAGGCCACCACACATTGATAGTTCTCTCCCTGTCCTTCCCACTTTCTAAAATACACAAAAAAAGCTATATTCTCATGTTGTGTTAATAGACACTTTGTCTAGATAATGGGTCATGATGTAAAATATTTTTATTTGGGTTACAGTAAAAAACACTGAAAGAAATAGTAGTGTCTGTTCTAGAAGCCAGGCCATCTAGCTTTGAGTCCTGCTTCCAATAAAAGGTCTATGAACCTGGGCAAGTTTATCATATTCTGTGCCTTCATTTCATTAAGGACTCTTGTGAAAATTAAGCCAAATTACAACATGGAAAACACTTTTAAGCGTGCCTAGTATAGGAAGAACACTTAACACATATCAGCTGCTATTTTTAAAAGATTCTCACCAGAGAATATGTTCACTGACTTTAGAAAGGAGGGGGGGGGGAAGGAAAGAGAGACAGACATCAACAACGAGAGAAACACTGACTGACCACTTCCCACATGCATTATGACTGAACCTGCAACCTTTCAATGTAAGGCATGATGCGCCCACCAAGCCAGCTTGGCCAGAGCCGGCTTAGCTGCTACCATTATTAATGGGCCAAGAAAGGCTGCAAACTCAAAAAGCTTCAGATGGGTTCAACAGAAGAAACCATGTAATATGAGTGGACAGTCACCTATGCCACAGGGCAACACAGAAGGCCCAATGTTGCCAGATCATCTGGGGAAAACCCACACACAATGATATTTGTAACACATAGATTTCACAAATCTTAACATTTATGTAAGTATTTTTTATGTGCCAATCCTGGTTTTATAACTAAAAATTCAAAAATAAATGAACACCCATATATGGTGAGGACTAAACAAACTGCCTGGAGCAGGTCACCTGATTAGGCGAGTTACTCTTTCTGGATCTCCTTGTTGGCTACTTCCCCCTCTTCGCTGACTGGCAAGCCATGAGGTTCAAGGCTTCCCTGGGGCCTGCCAGGTTTACAAGGAAAGCAGTGCACCTACCAGAAACTCACCTTCTCCACATTGCCGTACAAGCAGAACACATTGAAGACTCTGTCACAGTTCATCTTAGATTGATCCAAGCCATAGACCATGAGCACAGGGCTGTCGGCGTGGGGGCCATACTCGGGTGGTGGGGGAGGGGGTGGGGGGTGCCCATATTGGGGGCCGTAGCGACTTGGGCCCCGGCGGTGACCCCCCACAGGTGGGCCCATCCTTCTCCCTTCGTAGTGAGGTGGGGGGGGGCCGTAGCCCTCATCATGGTAATGGCTGTGGTACCCACCATGGGGCCCTCCTGGGGGGTGGGAAGGAAAGAGAGGGAGGGTGGGTGAGAATTTGCGTGGTGGGCGGTGGGCAGGGGCACATGAGCCACGGGAGTCCACGGAGGGGAACCCCCTGCCCTCACCATATTCTGCGGGGTGATCTCCCAAGAGAGGGGGCTGCCTCTGGCGTTTGTTAGGGTTGCTGCCAGGGTCACCTATGGACAGAGAAAGCAGTTAGAGGCTTGCTTAGTAAGAGAGGTGGTTCTTTCCCTCCTAAGAAGCTAAGCTCCAAGTCTCTTGGCTCCTGCAAGCCTGGTTGCAAACCCTCTCTATCTCATGAAGACTGCTGGGGCCTCCCTTCTGTGGTGGGGCCCAAGGTGGGCATGAAGCCCAAGGGTGGAACCCACTTTACCTCCTCTGCCAATACCAACTGGGCTGCTTCCTTTTGTCTATGAAGGATAAGGCAAGGTTCTCGGCACTTGTCATCTTCCTTGGCCCTGGTGGGAAGCCTAGCTCTTGGGCCCTCTGGGGAACTTGAAGCTGCTACGGAAGGTAATAGGTTCTAAGAGCCAAGAACAGTTTTCTAAAATAACTCCCAGTGAAGGGAGAGGAGATTAAGAACAGGAAAATAACCCAGGAAGAGCAGAAAAACATCAACTGGCTCCCAAAGCCCCCAGGTTCTAGGAGTCTAGACCCTACTTCCTAGGTCCCTTCTTTCTCAATCCCAGTCCCAGTCACCCTCCCACCCAGACACGTCCAGCTCAAACAGGGACTAGAGAAAAGGACAAGCAGGGAAAAGTCAGAAATCAGTTCATGTGAGCAATCATGTACAAGGCATCAACATTCTCAAACCCCAACAATGGCGCAGATCCACCCCAAACCCAGCTGCAGTTCATAACTGCTACCGTTAATTTAGCGCTCGAGTGGCAAACACTGTGCTAAGCGCTTTACAGACATCACAGCTTCTAAAATTCCTCACAACAACCCTATGAGGTAGGTTCTATTTTAGCCCCATTTTACAGATCAGGAAACTGAGCAGTTAACTTTTAACTGAGCAGTTAAGAGACATTTTAGCCCAAGGTCACAAAACAAGTTAGTGGCTGAGCCGGGATTTGAACCCAGGTCTGGCTGACTCCAAAACCCAGGGCTCAAGACCACTGCCCTTTCCTGCCACCCGGCCTGTGTTGTTTTCAACAATCAGTCATTACAAAGATGGAAAAGGGCTACTTACAGCAGAAGTACAGAGTACAATGTCCATTTGTCACAAAAAACAAATCTGTATTTTCTCTTACCATTGGACGCTTCAACAGTGAGTTAGCACAGTTCTGAAAGATGGCGTCCCATCAAACATACACTGCGACCCTGCATCACATGGTTTTACAGTCATAAATACAAGTTACAGTACACATCCGCTACAATTTTTTTTAAGAATTGTTTTTAACAGTCAATGTTTTGATTAAATCAAAAATGGCTCACAGATGTTCTGTCCTCAGAAGATATCAGAAAAGTGGAAAATAAAGGTGTATGAAGTGGGTAGTGTCCCTCCATGTTGTCACCTCCTCACATTGTGTGCTGCAGTGCGGTGCTTCTGGCTGTGTAGCGCTCCATGTTATGAAGTGTGCCAGTGGCCCCACTATGCCCGAGCTTTTGGCCTTGGGAGCGCGCCCGGTTACCCACCAGCAGGTAACTGTGTACCTCTGAGCTGTTTGTCTGGTTTTAGGTCTGTTTTAGTTTTTGATTTTTTGGTTGTGGCTTATTTTTTTTTTGGTTTCTTATCTCCAGTTGGTGCAGATTATGTTGGCAGCTGTTGACTGCAGAAAAAATAAAAATATCAAAGCAAACAAAAAAGGCCCTCCCCAAACCAAAGGACTTAAAAAACAAAACAAAACCCATATGGCGAGGAATGGAGAGGATCCTATTGTCTTGGAGGCCCATGGAATCTACTTCAGTCTGTGAAACGGTTTCCGCAAAGAGCGCCGCTGGCTGGCTGAGTTCTGTTCTCTGTGTTTCCTACTTCTGTGTACATTCTCGGGTTCAAGTTTGCTTGGATTTTGACCTTGTTTTTAATGTTTAGTAAAAAAGCAGTGTCTGCTGCCATGTTGCGTCTCTTTCTTTGTCTCTGTCTGCCTCTGTGCTTGTAGCTGTTCCTTGGAGCGCGGTGTGGTGTTCTTGATGTAATGAGCTCAAGTCTGCAGCTGTTTCTGGGGACGTGGTGGAGGCTGCATGTTCTGTTCTCTCCAGGAAGAGCTAGTGGTTTCTACCCTGTGTGTTGGTGAGCAATGTGCAGAGGCAGAGCCGCTGAAGTATGGTTCCCGAGGGGGGTGGCGAAGCACCGCCCTCACTCCAGGTTACCTCATCAGCTCTCGTTTTTGACCCCCAGCCTTGGGGCAGCCAAAACTGAGAGGCATCAAAACCAATGCACAGCCAGCCCCTGCCACTAGCCCCTGCTGGTCTGCACATCTTCTATTTATGTTCCTTGGAGAAGAAATGGTTGGTTGCCATGTTTCTGTTAGCAGTCATGTAATGCCATTGCCCGCTCTGGTACATTCACTTGGTCACCAATTTGCCTCTGACCTCTGGAGGGAGAAGCCGGGCCCACAGCACCCACTGTGAAGGTCCTGGGGAAGCGTCTAGCCCACCCCACTCACTGTTGCCCAGCTTCAAGGACGAACAAGACAGGACTGGCTAGAAATGGGATCCTCTGGCCTCCCAGGGCCTGTGAGATGCCAGCAACCAGCCTCCTCCCTCAGCCCGTGGCCTAGTCCAGTGTATCAGACCAAGACAGACACAGAGCTGGACGGTCTTGCTGAGGCGGTACTGCTGCTTTTCAAAGGCAATCCTCCACCTCTCCCTCCCATCCAAGGCAAACCATTCTTGACAGACTCTAGGATGAGGGTTGTCCGTTTGGGCCCCCTGCAGGAAGTTGAGTGCCCTCTACAAGTGAGGTAAGGCATATTGACCCTGTTCCAATCCAGGGTTTCACCTTTTAACAAGGTCAACTCGCTGAGACTCTGATGCAAGGGCCTGGGAGCCTTCATCACCTCCCCCAGCTGCCCCCCCGAACCCCCACCCCAAGCAAACCCTTTCAAGAGTGGAGAGCAAGAGGACCATTCCCAGCCCACTGAGAATGGAGTGGGCCGTAGTAGGATCACAGAAGGGAAGCAGAATTCATTTGGGAGCTGCTACTGGTTTATAAGCCATCGTCACACCCAGTGCTCAGCGAGGCCCTACTCCCCACCCAATCCAAACCCCTACCTTGATTCTGTACTCTCGGATGCACCAAAGGGCCCTGAACAGCAGCTAGAACCCAAAGGGCTCTCACTCACCCTCTCCCACTAAAGTGTCTTCTCTTAAGAACTGATCCAAGGCCCTCCCATGTCCATAGGGAGCCCAATGGCATTACATAACCTTGAGCCCAGGTCTATGAAGTGCGCTAGTCAAGTGAAGACAAGGCGGGTGTGTTTAGAACAAAGTGGCCATCAGGATTACCTTGTCCACTGAGGTTGGGGTTTGTGTAGTCCCAAGTATCCTGATCATTCTTGAATACATTCAAACGTGTAGGCTATAGAGACAAGAAAAAGTTTAAGATCAGCTAGGCCCCAGCTCAGCAGGCAGCTGCCAAAGGGGCAGTTAATTCCCAGACCTACCTTTGCATATTCAATCTTCAGAGTGCAACAGCCAGAGTAGATATCAGCCCCATTGAGTGAGGCCTTGGCCCGCTGCGCACTTTGCACAGAGTCAAACGTAAGTAAAGTTAAGGAAAGCCCCATCACTGACCCTCTTTGGAGAGGGCTTCAAGGTGTCCCAGAAATGAATGAAGACAAGATAGCACCCAAAGACTGTTACATGTGTGTTTTGAGGTCTATTCACTGCCACAGCCACCAGTCACTCACATGGAGATGGGCTGGAGTGCTACCTTGGGTGAACAGCCACTGGCCAGAGTTCCTTTATGATCTGCAGTCCCACCCCACTAGCCAAGAGGTGGCAGCAACCTCCTCTGCCACCACTCCAACAGGCCAAGCCACCCCTCTCTTGTGCTTTTACTAAGCCTGACAATCTCTGCAAAATGTCAACGAGATTATGATCCCATTCTGTAAGTCCGTCAGTGCCTTCCCACTGCACCCTGACCCAAGCTTCACTACTGTTGTGGATGCCTATTAACTTCTTCGAACATCCACAGCTTACCCCCTCCCCATGCCTGCTATTCTTCAGTCATCGGGTCATTTGCTTTCTCCCAACACTAAGCTCCTGCCCACCTGAGGATATCTGCACAAACTGGTTCCTCCACCTTGAATACCAGCTCCTACCTCCTCATGGAAATGAAATACCACCTCATCAGAGACCTTCCCAGATCCTCTTGTATCTCACAGCACACTTCACATTTTGCACTTTTACGCTAACATCTGATTGTTTATTGACGGCCTCTCCCATTAGACTGTGGGCTTTATGAAGGCATCTGGCACATGGCAGGCATTCAGTAGATACATGCTGATTAAAAGGATGGCACCCTGCCCAGTTCTGAGCACCCATTCCAAGGAACACCTGTTTCCTAGCAAAAGGATATTCCACCATGGCCTGGACGCCATTCTTCCGGAAAATGACAATTCTCTGGACAGGGCCACAAGGGTTACAGATAGTGTAAAGAACATCCTGTAAAGGCAAAGATAGGCAAAATGAAGGGGCACTGGCAGGTCAGTGTAGCTTGGTGGAGGAAGAGATAGAGGGAAGAAAGGAGATCTCACAGAGAAGCCTAAAGGAATGTCTACTGGCACGCACCGTGGTAATGGAATAGATGGGGTTCAGGATGGTAAACAGAAGCACACTGTTGACGCTCCGGGAGTCATCCGAGTCTCCGGGGCGGGAGATCTTCTGGCTGGTAGAATAATTAACAAAAGCTGGGTGACCAGCAATGTAGATTTGGTTGTCGGCTGCATAGTTCACAGCGTTGCAAGCCCCCAACACATCTTCAAACTCCACCAACGCTTGTCTCTTTTTAGGCATCACCACCACATAGCTGGCAGAGAGAACACAGGTTTTAACTCTCTCAGGAGGATGGAGACAAGAACAGAAAAACGGCAACAAGATCAGTGGGAGAATGGCCTTCAATTTCCTATGAACTGACTCCTCCCTGGCCTTGGAACTCCTGTACTCTTGCCATGGTTTTTTTTTTACCTGAACTCCCCCTGTCATAAGTGGTAGGACAGGCAAAAGAGGTGTAGCTTTGGCATTACCTCCTCTGGAAAGACTTTCTTCCTGATCCCTTTCCACATGACTCAGACAAATGCCTCCCATGGACTCCTGAGCTTCCTTCCCCTATCACAGTGCTGATCACTCTGCGTGGGCAACTGTCTGGGAGAAATCCAGGACAGTTTTTTTTTTTTTTTTTAAAGATTTTATTTATTTATTTTCAGAGAGGAGAAGGGAGGGAGAAAGAGAGGGAGAGAAAAATCAATGTGTGGTTGCCTCTCACTGCCCCCAACTGGAAATCAAATGTGCAACCCTTTGGTTTGCAGGCCACTGCTCAATCCACTGATCCACAGCAGCCAGGACCAGGACAGTTTTACTCACTGCCCTTTTCCCAGTACCTAGCATGCATCACATTCTCAGTAAATATTTGCTGAATATGAGAATGTTGCTTAGAAGGTACAAAATAGAGAAAGAAAGCAAAAGGCCATAGAAATTGCTAGAACTTGACAACAGTCAACCCCAAGAGCGGAAAAGTCCCAGAACTTAATCAAAGGACCCTGAACCAAACTGGTCAAGCACATGCCTACCAGAAACCGGTGACACATGGGACACCAAAAAGTTGACTTCTCTGCAGACTCAACCCGTGGCCTCTGAGTAGAGTACCTGATGGGTCCAAACTCCTGCAAGGCCTCCACAAGGTCAGCTTCCACCACACCATCAATCAGGCCCCTGATGTGGACAACTGGGGAGGCAGGGGTTTTGTGCGGGTCATCGTAGTTCTCCTGAGAAAGGAAGTAAAAACAAGATTTTATTTCTTACTGTACAAGATGGTGGCCCACTGACCTCCGTGTTATTGAGAACCCAGTCAGGTAGGACAGCTGAGTGTCACCCAAGAAAGGCACACTAAGCCAATCACCTCAAAGGGATGCTGAGCCAGCAGGTGGCTACTTGTGTAATGTCTCTTGCTGTAGCTTCTGAGGAAGAATGGAGGACTAGGCAGATTGCTTATCTTACATTCCTCCTAGAACCTGCCTCTTCCCACTGGTCAAATAAATGTGGGAAAGGAGTGGCTTGGAAGTGGACACCCCTGGCAAGAAGGGCCCACACATTTCTCTCTTGCAGTCTGAATCGGGCAATGTGTCTGCATCCATCCCAACTTCCTCACCCTGTCGCCATTAGAGCAAGCTACGACCATAACTCAGCCAAGCGTTATTGTTCCCCATCACTCATCCCCAGATCCAGACAGGGTGGGTGAAAGAGCTGTCAGGCCAGTCTTGACTACTTTTAGTTTTTAATCACTTTCCCACCAAAATCTGTGATGGGAAACACTACCTAGGCCACACTACATAATAAGAGGAAGTTCTTTTAGAAAGAAGCCTTTGAGAACCAGGGCGAAGTTAAATTTCTCCACCTCTTGTGAACTCTGGGCCTAGACTGCTCTCTGAAAACCACCAAAGCACAGAATTGTGCTTTATTTCAGAAATAAACTACATAAGCAGCAGGAGGCACACACATGCCAAATGGGCACCACGTTCAGCGCTTTGGAGTTCCACAGCTCTGAGTTCTAATCCCAGCCCCGCCCCACTAACTATAGGACCTAAACGAATTTACCTCATATCTGAAGTCAGAAATCGTAGTACTATCCCCTATCCCATAAAAGTGTTAAAAGTTCAATTAAGGTATCTCTAAAATGTTCATAAACCATAGTGTACATTGCAGCTAACCCCTGGAAAACCTTGCAAATGGCTGACAGGGAGAGGACTTTCTCAACCTGGAGGAGGGAATGGGCTCCAAGCCAGAAGGAACAACCGGTGGTCTTTGCAGAGGAAACGAAGGAGGCTGAACGTCTTCCAAAACGCTCACTCACAGGGAACATTTTGGTTCATCAAATCCCCTGCACCCAGTTAAGCCCCGGAAATTTTAAGCAAAACTGCGATGGCTCCAAAGCTTGGCTCAACTCCCAAACGCCTAGAAGATCTTTCACAAGCCTTTCTTCCAATTTTCAATGGCCACAAAATAGGGGACATAATCTGTATTATCCTGAAATACATCGATTTCCGTCTCGAGATAAACCATGGCGCTATAAAAATTTAAAAGCGTTCCAACAGAATTCCTCTCAAGCGCGGAAAGGCCACCGCCCACCCATTCCCGCTCACTCCGTGCGCCCCCAACCGCCCACGAGGCCGAGACGGGAAAAGTGCGCCTGCGCATGGGACCCAAGAAAAAAACGAGAGAAAAATCGTCCCCGCCGCAAGTGCACCCCCACCCGCACCAGCCCGCGGCGCCTGCGCACTGCAACACCCGCAGCGCGAGCTCTCCTCTCTGAATAGCTCCCACACGCAAGCGCCTGTCCTCGGACAAACCCCGCCGTTTGCCCAACGCCTGCCCCTCCCCCACCCCCTCCACGGCGCGAGTGCGGGGCGCCTGCGCAGAGACCCCCCCCCCCCGCCTCAAAGAAATGTCCTCAGGGTGGGAAATCTTCCTTCACTTCCAGGCTACACCGGGACCTAGAGCCCTGGCCTCACCCCGCCGCCGCCGCCCGCCGCCCCGGCTCCTCCACCACCGCCGCCACCGCCTCCGTGCTGGTCGCCGGCGTTGTCAGTCTTGAGTCGCTTCGGGGCTCGGCCGCCCTCACTGCCGCCGCCGTAGTAGCGGCCACCGCCGCCTCCGCCGCCCGCCGCCGCCATCTTCACCATCGCTCCAGACCGCCTCCGCTGCTCCTCCGGCTGCTGCCTCTGCTCCAGCCGCCGACGCCGCTTCTCCGCCCGGGGCAGCAGCCTCCGCGACATGGCGGTGCAGAACCCGCCTCCCCCCGCCTCTCATTGGGGGAGGGACACGCCCGTCACCCGCCGTCCCCACCCGATAGGGGGAGCCACTGGTCCCGCCGCGGGGGGAGGAAGGCTCTGCATGACTTGAGCCTCTATTGGATAAAGCCCACTCCGTTCGACAGGAGTGCCCGCCCTCGTTTGTTTGGGACACTCGTTATAGGCGAGCGCTTTCTGCCAGTCGTTTTACTGACCCTGCAGCCTTAAAATAAACTCCAATTTGATAGGTCGGAGCTCTAGAACCGGGCTCCCCACGCTCGTGAAAAGCCCCGCCTCCTTCCCACTTTCATTGGCTTTTTGGCATATCCATTAAACCAAAAGCCCTTAGTCTTCCAATCACAAAGATCACCTTTCCGCGCCACTTGGCAAGAAGGCAAGGAAGCCCCTCCCTTTTGCCTCGTTCCATTGGTTACATCAGATGCCCCTCCTTAGCATCTTCTACTCGAGGCTGTAGGACCACTGGTGGTCTCCGATTGGGTGAAAAAGGGTGGCTCAGTCTCGGAAATGATCGGAGACGAGAACGCATGCGCGAATATGTTTTCGGGCGCCACCGGAGGCAGGGCGATGCGCTGAAGCAGCGAAGGTCTTTAGTACTTAAGAGTATTCACTGAGTGGCGTGTGCCGCTCCAGAAGACTAGACCAGACAGAGGGGCAAGTGCCAGTGCAGCTTTGTCCCCATTTGCATACCCAATTCCTCTCCATCTTAAGCCTTCACAGTGCCAGAGGATCTTTTTAAACCGAATTTGTCCCTTTACATAGCACAAAACATTTCGAACCCTGTCCAGCTCGCTGGCGTCATTTCACCACTCCACCTCTAAATTCAGCCACAGTAACTCCTTTAACTTTGCACAAGAGGGAGTCATATGCCGCGCACCTCTATCTTTGCCGGAGCTAAGAAATGATTCCTTCTGTCCGTGCGGTCCCAGTTAACTCTGAAAAGACTTCCTCGTCCCTATCAGCCCCGACCCTCGGTCTCCCCCCCACGATACCCCCTGATCACTCTGGCCATTGGTTTTCACAGAACAGCCTTGTCCTCTCTTAGGACCTCACAGTCCGGTGACTGTCTCTTCCCTTATCGTGTAAGTCGTTTATGGGCGAGAGATTGGTGGTCGCTGCCTCGGGGCTGGTCCGTGCACCAGGCACACAGTACAGTACACGGCACAGTACTAGCGCTTTGCCAAAGGGAGTCGTTACGGTGCTCTAAGCGGGCCTTCCTCCATAGAAAGCGCTTCCTCAGAGTCTAGGATCTAACAACGCCCACCAGCTGGAACCTGGGCGGGCGTCTGACCCGGGATCCAGTCCTAAAGGCTCTAAGATGTTAGGAGGTTGCCTGCTGGGGGAAGTGGGGCACTGCATTTAGAAAAGGATGTTAGAGTTGTGGGAAATGCGGGGGATGTCCCCCAAATACGCTCCGAACCTTTCCAACCAGGTGCAAGGGGTTCCCGAAATGGAGGTTCTCATGGAAACTAAGTTTGAAATGGGGTCAGTGACACTAACAGCAAGGGACAGGCCTGGTGTGCCCGCCGGTTTGAGGAGATAATAAATTTGGGAGTGAGCTCATGGGGATCTAAACCAGCTACCACTGACGCTGGGAAGATACAAAAAGGCCCAAAGAACGGAGATGAGGGCGACGCCGCGTGATCCGGGAGTCCGGATTGGGGCGGGGCTGGTCCCACACAAGGGCGGGGTCGCGAGGTACCGACGTCAGAAGAATGCGGAGGGGGGGAGGGGGAGAGAGGGGCCCCTCCCCTCCCCGCCCCCGAGCCCGGCCCGGATGCCCCTCGCGCCGGCGCGGGCGGCTGGGACGCGTCGGAACCGTCCTCTGCGCGGTACTTCCCGGCCGCTGGCCTGCCCGTGCAATCCCACGGCGGGCAACCGGGCGGCCGCGGTATTTGTATCCCCGTGCTGCTGGCCTCCACCCTTCCCACCTTGCGCTCCGGCTACGGCAACTGGAGGCGGGTGGCACCTCCCACCAGTCCCCCAGCACCCCTCCCCAGCCCCTCGCCCCTAACCCCTACCAGCTCGGCGGCGAGCCTGGCCGGCCGTTCGGAATCGAAAAGAGAGCAGACACTGGGAAGTTTTGGAGAGGGAGGGACGGGCCTTAAAGGGACCACGACCTTTTTTCAACCTGGGAAAAAATGGCGGGGGCGTCAGGAGCGGGGCCAGACCGAGAGTAGCTCCGCGGTTGAGTAGAGGAAATAACGTACAAAAACAATGGGAAGACCGCAGGGTCTCTGCGTTCGGGCTCCGCGTCCCTTTTCTCCAAGCACCCCCAACCCCTTAAGCCCCCTGCCCCTTTCCCTCACGAAAGGCGCGCAGTTGTCTGGAAATCATGCCTCACTCCTCCTAGTCAGTTTGTTGAAGTAAATGTTGGGGTGCACATCGTACAAATGGGGAAATGGGCTCAAAGGACACAAGCGACTAGGCCAGAATCCCACGGCTCGTAAGTGACATACAACGATTTGTCTGCTGCAAAAGACGCGAAACCACTGTGCTGCAGTGCCTGTTATGGTTACGGGGGCTGCAATATGCAATGGAAGTTAAGGGTACAGGCCTTGGGGCCAGAGTGCCCACAGAGGCCACACTTAGTAGTTCTGTGGCCCCTGTAAAAGTGACTTAACCTTGTTGAACCTGAGTTTCCTCATCCAATAAAAGGAAGGTGAAAGTACCTGCCTCGAAGGATCGTCTTGAGGAGTGTTGAGAAGTCTGGAAGCAGAGAGGGCGTCAGAAGCTTATCCCCATTTCACAGATTAGGTAAAACAGGCTCAGAGAGGGTAAAGACCAATTGAAAAATCAGGATAGCTAGGCAGCTTCTGAAAGCAAGTACATCACCTCAACACCCCCAAGGCATAATCTGACCCTTGCAGGCCCATCTAAATCCATCCAACCTTAAATCCAACCCTTTCCACTTTCCTGGGCATAGCCCAAATGCCCAAAGCTCATTCCTGGATTTGTACTGGCTCTCTACCTACACTACTCCTCTTCCAGATCTTCGCTCCTCAACTGATACACCTCCTGACCACCCCATAATTTTGGCTTCCTGTTTATCTCCCTCTTTGCTCTTATTGCCATGTGCAAATATCTATTTATTTGTTAAATTTCTCTCTCCTCACTAGAATCTGGGCTTTGGGGAGTCAGAAGTGGGTGTGTTTTAATCCTCCTAAGGACCTACCTTGGGGTCATTCAGTCTTTTAACAGGTGTTCTATTGAGCCAACACTATTGAGGGCACATGGTATAAAATGGTGAGCAAGATACAAAACCTTCCTCTGGGCATTACATTCTAGAGTAAGAGGTAGACAATACATAAGATAAGTAAAACATTGTATCGGATGGTGATAACTGCTATGAAGAAAATAAAAGAGGGAAGGAGGAGGACTGTATGGGGAAGTTGGCTATGCCCAAAAGGGTATTAGGGGAAACCTCATGGAGAAAGTGGCATTTTAGCCAAGACCTGCAGGGGAGGAGAGAGGAAGTCATGTTGATACTAGGGGAAGAGGCTCCAAGCAGAGGGTAGAGCCAGTATAAAGGCCCTGAGGTGGAAGTGTGCCTGGTATGTTCCAGGAATTGCTAGAGGCCTTTGTAGCAGGAGTAGAGTTAGTGAGGGGTATGTGGCAGGCCATGTTGTCAGCAAGATTGGGGGAAGGGGCAATCTGTGAGGGGCCTCATGGGCCATGGGAGGTGCTTAGAGGTGGAGCCACAGGAGGGTTCTGAGCAGGGGAGGGCCCTAATCTGGCTCAGGTATTCACAGGAGGCCTGTGGCTGCATGAAGTGGATGCAAGAGACACTGGGATGTCAGTGAGCAGAAAGACAGTAGGCCTATTCAATGGAGCAGGCTGAAGAAGGTAGATGGGATCAGGGTGGGTCTGTGGAGGGGTTGACATGGGCAGGTTGTGGGTCTGTTTTGAAAGAAGAACCTTCAGGGCATGCTGTTTAGTATATTCACAAAGTTGTGCAACCATCACCACTGTCTAATTCCATAACATTTTCACCAGCCCCCCCCCAAAGAAACTCCATACATGTTAATAATCACCTCCCTTAAACCCCTAGCAACCACTAACCTACCTTCGGTTTCTGTGGATTTGCCTGTTCTGGTCATTTCATATAAGTGGCATCATACAATATGTGCTTGACTGGCTTCTTTTACTTGACACTGTTTTCAAGGTTCACCCATGTGATAGGAGGCGCTTCATTCCTTTTCACAGCCAAATATTCCATGTATGGATATACTGCATTTTGTTTTATCTAGTCAGTAGTTAGTCATGGTCCCTACTCCTTACTTCTCCACGATTTTAGCTCCAGGCTCACTGTCTCTGATGCTGCTCCTGTCGTCATTTTTGGTAATTTCTGTATCCAGGTAGGTGATCCTCACACCATCCTGGTCTCTTGGTTCCTAGACCTTCTTTCCTCCAGTGATATTGCCCTCCTCCATGGTCACACTTAGACCTTGTCTCTATAACCACAGGCCCATCAGAACTTAATTTCAGGCATCCTGCCCTCTACCTATCACCTATCTTTCTAGTCCATTCCTTTCAGAAGCTCAACTCCAAAAATCCATTGGCCCTACCATCTTTCCACAACCTCTAAGGCTCCTCGTTGTCACACAGATGAGAGGCCTTGACCGACCATTATAATCACACTTTATGCACACTCTGAACACACCACTCTCCGTCCTATTCATCTGGTGAAACCACAATCCTTGTTAAATCTAAGGCTCCACCTGTTGCACATCTGCATCTGTGCGAGGGAATGGGGATGGAGAAAAATATTCACCCATGTTAACTGGTGCCCACTCAGTTAATGCCCACTGACTTGGAGTAGACCCGTAACGCTGCTCAGCAAATTTGCCTATGTCCCTTATCTTCTCACTCTCCCAGGTGATATATCAGACCTCATCAAACCTCCAACAGCTCTTCCTCATCCTCACTCTCAGCCATGACCTTCTCGTTTCCTGAGAACTACAGCTGCTTTCCACCTCATCTACCATCCTCCTGAGCCTTTGCCACCCTGTGCGCCTTCCCACCGGTGACTGTTCTCATCTGCTGAGCTGCTTTTCCCCTGTGCATATTCTCATTTTTCTCTTCCCCCATTCAAGAAATTGTTCCCCTGTGGGCTAGGGGTCTCAGAGGAGAAATGTGGCAAGCCCCAAAGCAGAATTAGGCCAGCTTTCTTTTTCACTCTTTTCTTTAGCCTCCCCAGGGCCCCAAGTGGAAATAGCTTCACAGTCTGTCATGCCTCAAATTGAAAACTCAGATGCTCTCAGGGGCCACTGGGTAAAGCCAGCCTGTAGATGACAAGTTCTCAGTTTCATTACACAGTTGTAACGCTATTTCCCCACCATTACTGAGGTATAACTGACATAGAAGAAACCACACATATTTCAAGAATCCAGGATGATGAGTTTTAACTTATGAGTTTGAACCTGTGAAACCACCACCACAATCAAGATAATCACCATAAGATAATGAACGTCTTCGTCATCCCCAAGTTTCCTCCTGCCTCTTGGTGAACCCTCTAGCCCTTGCCCCTCTACACATGCATCCCCAGACAACCGCAGATCTGATTCCTGTCACTATGGGTTAGTTTTTATTTTCTAGAATGAATTTATATAGCATTAACTCTCGTGTCTGGCGTTTTTCATTCAATATCATTTTTTTCAGATTCATAAATGTTGAATAAGAATTCATTCTTTTTATTTCTGGGTATTACTCTATCGCATGGAATAGTTTAAGTCATTGCAATTTGTTTACTGAGTTACCCACTGATAGATATTTGGGTTGTTTCCAGTTTTGGCAATTACAAATGAAGGTGATAGGAACATTGGTGTATAAGTCTTTGTGTGGACATTTTTTAAAAAAAGAATTTATTTCTAGAGAGAGAGAAAAGGAAGGAGAAATTGAGGGAGAGAAACATCAATGTGTGAGAGAAGCATAGATTGGTTGCCTTTTGCACACACCCGAAACCAGGGACTGGGCCCACGACCCAGTCATGTGCCCTGATCCTGATCAGGAATCAAACTGGTGACCTTTTGCTTTGCAGGACAATGCCCAACAAACTGAGCCATACAGGTCAGAGCGTGTGTGGCCATTTCTTTCCTCCAGCATATACTCTTGGGAGTGGAATGCCTGGGTCCTATGGCAGGTATACATTTAACATTGTAAGAAACTGCCTGGCTGGTGTAGCTCAGTGGATTAAGCACAAGCTGCAAACCAAAGAGTCTCAGGTTCGATTCCCAGTCAGGGCACATGCCTGCCTGGGTTGCGGCCCAGATTCCCAGTGGGGGGGCATGTGAGAAGCAACCACACATTGATGTTTTTCTCCCTTTCTTTCTCCTTCTCCTCCCCTCTCTCTAAAAATGAATAAATAAAATCTTAAAAAAAAACCTTGTAAGAAACTTCCCAGCTATTTTCCCAAATAGTTGTACCATGGTATCATTTGTTTAATAATAATAAACTGGTTGACCATACAGGCTTTATTTTAATTCATTCATTCTTTTACTCAAAAAATATTTATTAGGCACTTCTGTGTGCCAGGCCCTGTTTCAGGCACTGGGAATTCAGCAGTGAACAAGACACAGAAAATTCCCACCCTTGGAAGCTAAGGTTTGACTTAGATCCTCTCTGCAAGCCTGATACGGTTTGGAGGTTGGGAGCACACATTGCTCAGGAGATAGATGTCCTGGGTCCAAATCCTAGCTCTGCCATTTCTTAGCTGTGTGGCTTTGGGCAAATCCTCTGATCTCTGAGTCTTAGTCTGTAAAAAGGGGATGCTGGTGAGGCAATCTTTACCTACTAAGGTTATGGCTTTGTTGGCTCACAAACTGGCTCCTATACACAGAGGGCAGGGAGAGAACTAAGAAAGAGGCAGGCCACTCCAGGTTGGTAGGTGGCACGTTTTGTTAGTAAGGGAACTTCTGAAGCTTGACTTGGGCTGCTACCAGACAGGTGGATCTCCGCACCCGCGTGTTAGGCCCTTAACCATAGAGACCTGAACTGGGCCCAGTCACCTGTACTGGCCAGACAGTTTCAACAGCTCCATTCTCTTTCAAGGCTATGTCCTTGGAACAGCTCTCACTGTGGAAACAGTGGGTTGAAGTACATTTCAAGGACAGGGGAAGGAAAGAGGAGCTTCTGATTGCCCAGGGCCAGCTCAAGGGTCAACTGGCGGTCATGTCTTCTCCATGACCTCCTCCAACTGGCAGGTGAGCCACTAGGCACTAGCTAGTGTCCCCTCGGGAAGCCACAGAATAAATGGTGTTGGTCCATTGTGTTTGGGTTTGCATTTCCCTAGTGGTTAGTGATGGTTAGTGTCTTTTCTTGTGCCTATTAGCCATTTGTTTATCTTCTTTTGAAGCTTCTTTGGAGAAATATCTTTAAGTCCTTTGCCCATTTTTAAATGGGTTGTTTATTTTTTGGTTGCTGAGTTTTAGGAAACCTATGTGTATTCTGAATCTTAATGCCTTATTTTTTTTTTTTT
>CM052550.1:33961190-34034896 GCA_028533065.1 Trachops cirrhosus
TGTAGCTGCTCCCTTTGTCGAATATTAACTGACCATAAAGTTTTGGGTTTATTTCTGGGCTCTCTGTTCTGTTCCATTGGTCGATGTTCCTGTTTTTACGCCAGTACCAAGCTGTTTTGATTACAGTGGCTTTGTAATATAGTTTAATATCAGGTATTGTGATCCCTCCTACTTTACTCTTCTTTCTCAAAATTGCAGCAGCTATTCGCGGTCGTTTATGGTTCCATATAAATTTTTGTGAATCTTAATGCCTTATGATTTGCAAATATTTTCTCCCATTCTGTAGATTATTTTTTCACTCTGGTCATTATTTCCTTTGACGCATAGAAATTTTTAATTTTCATGTAGCCCAGTTAGCAAGGGACACGGGCTTAATTTAGATATCAAAAATATAAAAACCCCTTTTCACGAAGATGGTGCCCAAAGCGAAGAAGGAAGCCCCTGCCCCTCCCAAAGCTGAAGCCAAGGCAAAGGCTTTGAAGGCAAAGAAAGCAGTGCTAAAAGGCACCCACAGCCACAAAAAGAAGAAGATCCCTACGTCACCCACCTTCAGGAGGCCTAAGACACTGCGGCTCTGAAGGCAGCCTAAATCTCCTTGGTAGAGTGCCCCCAGGAGAAACAGGCTTGACCACTATGCCATCATCAAGTTCCCCCTGACTACTGAGTCAGCCATGAAGAAGACAGAAGACAACAATACACTTGTGTTCATCGTGGATGTCAAGGCCAACAAGCACCAGATCAAACAGGCTGTGAAGAAGCTGTATGATATTGATGTGGCGAAGGTCAACACCCTGATCAGGCCTGACGGGGAGAAGAAGGCATACGTTTGCTGGCTCCAGACTATGATGCTTTGGATGTCGCCAACAAAATTGGGATCATCTAAACTGAGTCCAGCTGGCTAATCCTAAATATAAAAATTTTATACTTAAAAAAAAATATATATATATATATAAACCACCCTGGCTAGTGTAGCTCAGTGGATTGAGCACAGGCTATGAATTAAAGGGTCGTTGGTTTGATTCCCAGTCAGGGCACATGCCTGGTTTGTGGGCTAGGTCCCCAGTGGAGAGGGGTGCCATACATTGATATTTTTCTCTCCCTCTTCCTCCTTCCCTTCCCCTCTCTAAAAATAAATAAATAAAATCTTTAAAAAAATAAAAATAAAATAAGATTTCCCTTCTGACTGTCATGTGGGCAGGGTTGGAGGGGATCCCCAGGATTGGGAGGCAGGAAAGAGGAGGGTGGGAGAAGGCTGGCTGGGCCAGAACCAGGTTGGGGCCATGGAAGGGGAGGATGGGGTGGGCAGGAGGGTGAGAGGGGGGCATCCAAGATGAGACTCAGGGATCCAGCCTAGGGACTGTGGGATTGTGAGGGCCCCCAAGATAGGACCAGAAGGAAGAGCATGCTTCTGGGAGATGCTTTGGCCAATTTGGGGCACCATGGGAGTGAAAGCGCTAGAGGAAGCATACAGCACAAAGCCCAGAGCCCCAGGGTGAGTAAGAGGCCAAGTGACCCAAAAGCCCTAATACCTGATACCCCAAACATCTGCCATTGGAGTTTCACTTTCCCATACTTGCCACATATCCATGCATCATCTGTACATTTAGCTACTTAATTTTTCTTTATTTTTTAAGAACTCAGTAAATATTTATTGAATAAACAGATAAATGAGATGTTAACACTTGCCTAAGTAATAACATATTTTTATTTTAAATATTTTATTCATTTGTTTTTAGAGAGAGAGGAAGGGAGGGAGAAAGAGGGAGAGATACATCAATGTGTGGTTGCCTCTCGAGCGCCCCCTACTGGGGACCTGGTCTGCACCCAGGCATGTGCTCTGACTGGGAATCGAACCTGTGACCCTTTGGTTCTCAGGCCAGCACCCAATCCACTGAGCTATGCCAGACAGGGCTAATAACATATTTTTAAAGAAACCCATCCAATATCTTTCAAATTCTCATTAATAATTTTCTTTAAATCAACTCTTTTTTAAATTCAACACATTTATTTAAATAGGAAATGTCGCCCTGGCTCATGTGGCTCAGTAGATTGAGTGCCAACCTACAAAGCAAAAGGTCCTTGGTTTGGTTCCCAGTCAGGGCACATGGCTGGGTTGCAGGCCAGGGTCCCAGTGAGGGGCATGTGGGGAGCAACCACACATTGATATTTCTCTCCCCCTCTTTCTTCCTCCATTCCCCTGTCTCTAAAGATAAACAAATAAAATCTTTAAACAAACAAACAAACACACACACAAACAAACAGGAAATGTCATTTCACACCAGGAGGTAGAAAACTGATAGGAGAACTCAAGTGTTAAAAATTTTAGCCTTAGTTGATAGGCTGAAGTGATTAATGCATGTGGAAAGCTGTGGTTCTAGGAACTGGGATGCGTGGAGGTCCACATGCAATTCAACCTTTATGCCCCAGGTGGTCTGCAAGCAGATGAATATGGTATCTGAGCCACTGTGTTCCAGGAAGGGAACATCCATGATGCAGAAAAAGAATTGATCAATCCCCCTGGCTGGTGTGGCTCAGTGGGTTGAGTGCTGGCCTGTGAAACAAAAGATTGCTGGTTCGATTCCCAGTCAGGGCACATGCCTGGGTTCCTGGCCAGGTCCCCAGCTGAGGGTATGCAAGAGGCAACCAGTTGATGTGTGTCTCACACATGGCTGTTTCTCTCCCTCCCTTTCCTTCTCTCTAAAAATAAATAAATAAAACCTTTAAAAAATACGTGATCACCAGATGAAGAAGTACTAGGAAAATCACCTCTTGGACTGCAAATCATCCAACTAACCTTTATTCCAACCCCTTTATCTATCCTTTCTTCTCTCAGCTTGAGATGAAACATTAAGACAGTTTCTGAGGGTACGTAACCTGCTGTCTTCTCAGATTGCTGTTGTGAATAAAGTGCCCATAAATATTCAATCCTTGTCTCTGCTTATTGGTTCTGGTGGTGACAGGCAGCACCACCACAGACTTTTGTGGTTTCAACATGAATAGCAACATGCCAGGGAGGAAAGGTCAGGGGGTCTAATGTACATGACCACGGATACGCCAGGGGACGAAAGGCCGGCCTGGTGGGGGAGGTCCCGTGCCAGTTTTGCCCACTGCTAGGTACCTGGGGCTTTCTACATGGTGACTTCCCATACCTGACTTCGTTTTAACTCTGCTGATGCCTAACTGCCTACTATATCAGAGTCATTTGGTATGCATGTTCAATTTATGCTTTAATAATAAACCTGTTAGGCAGAAGTTTACAAGAAGGAGGAGGGGTGGGAGGGGGTCCATAGTACTGGCAGAAAAAGCTCATAAATAACTTTGATTAACTGCCTCCTGTTTTTAACAGGATAACAAGAGGTGGTCTGGAACAAGATAAAAGTCTGAGTTAACAGACCTCCATGCATGCTTATGCTTAGGAGGTCAATCCCTCCCTTGGAAGAGTGAGCACCACCTTCTCCCACCTGATCGACAGGCAATTCCCTCACCCCACCCCACAATCGTGTAAGTCCTCAGAACGAAGAGACGGAGCACCTGTGTCTTTCTCCCCACCTGGGCTAGGCTTGTTCTCTTCCACAAGAACGTATCACTAATAACTTTCCTTACATACTAATGGCTTGCTGATCTGTAACACTTTACTGAATCGGCAAGAAGAACTGAGCCTCCCACAATGAACCAAAAGAGGTCATAAGAAATGTTTAAACCAGAAAAATCACCCTACCCTCCATTCCGCTCACTCAGTAAGCAAAATATGCCCCAAGTGTGTATGAGATCAGAGGCAGTAATCTAATGCTCCTTTGGTTCCTAGCTTTTACTTGGCTGAATGTGATTTGAGTGTGTTTTTCCTTTTGTTTTCCCTTTTTAAAAAAGATTTTATTTATTTATTTATTTATTTTTAGGGAGAGGGGAAAGGAGGGAGAAAGGGAAAGAATAGTCAATGTGTGGTTGCCTCTCCTGCTCCACCTACCGGGGGCCTGGCCCACAACCCAGGAATGTGCCGTGACTGGGAATCGAACAAGTGACTCCTTGCTTCGAAGGTTGGCATTCAATCCACTGAGCCACGCCAGCTGGGGCTAAATATATTTTTCTTTTTCTATTTTTTAAAAATATTTTATTTATTTATTTTTAGAGAGAGGGGAAGGGAGGGAGAAAGAGAAGGAGAGAAACATCAATGTGTGGTTGCCTCTCGCATGCCCCCAACCGGGGATCTGGCTCACAACCCAGGCATGTGCCCTGACTGGGAATTGAACTCTTGGCCCTTTGGTTCACAGGCTTGCACTCAATCCACTGAGCTACACCAGCCAGGGTTAAATATATTTTTCATATAACATGGCCCCCAGTGTCAACTGACATAAATAGAATACAATAGACAAATAATCCCAATAATTCAGCAAGGATCAAGAAGTGCTGAAAGCATTGGGTGAAAGACTGTTGGAGAGAGGCTATTCACAGGGTCTCAAAGAACTACCCACAGGTGACATCCTAATGCAAAGAGGGAAAGACATCTTTATGGGGAAGAGATCTGGCACCCACTTCCTGTTATGGACTGAATTGTGTCCCCTCCCTAAATTCATATGTTGAAGTCCTCAGAATGTGACTGTATTCGGAATAGAGCCTTCAAAGAGGTAATCCAGATAGAACAATGTATGATAGAATTCTACGCTTATATAATTTTATTAACCAATGTCACCCCAATAAATTCAATTAAAAGAAGAAAAAGAAAAAATGAGGTCATATTGTTACCAAACTCAAGGGGCTCACTGCTGGGCGTGCTCTATTCAAAATCGACACGTGGTTGTCACAAGCTAGTTTTATTTACTTGCAACGAGTAAAGGAGATGGGGAATTCGTGTTGAAAGCTCTGCCTCCCGGAAGGCAGGCTTAGCCATTGCTTACATACGCCATTTGGTGAACCACACATTGATTTCAATTGACTATACTACTGGGCTGGGGTTCCTGTCAGCTCATCCTGTTCACAGCTGGTCTGCAAAATACTGTGCTACATTTACCATTTAGCAAGAATACTATTTAGTAAGAATGGCCCAGACGTTGAGACCCTTGTCCTTCCCAACAATATGGTGGGTCCTAATGTAATATGTGTGGTGTCCTCATAAGAGATTAGGACACAGACATGCACCGAGGGACACCATGTGAAGACAAAAGGGAGAAGACAGCCACTGACAAGCCAAGAACAGAGCCTCAGAATGAAATCAACCTTGCTGACACCTGGATCCCAGACTTCCAGCCTCCAGAACTGTGAGAACACAAATTTCTTTTTATGTTTACCCAAATTTCTTTTATTTAACCACCCAGCCTGTGGTATTCTGTTACGGCAGCTCCACCAAACTAATGTGCTCCTGAATTCCACGAGCCAAGTTAGCATCACGGATCATGGGGCCCCTGACTGGATGTCACCTGTGGGATATTCTTCCTCTAACTGCAGGGCCAGAATCTGATCAGGAGGACACACCAGGAAAATCCAGAAAGTGGGACTGTCCACAGGACAGCCGGCTGGGGCTCTTCTGAAGGCTGATGTCAGGGAAGATGAAATGAAAGAGACAAAGGGGCTATTTCAGATTCAGTGAGACCGAAGAGATGTGCCAACCAACTGCAGCATGTAAGCCCAGATTTTACTGTATTCTTTTCTTTTTAAAGATTTTATTTATTTTCGGAGAGAGGGGAAAGGAGGGAGAGAAGCATCAATATGTGAGAGAAATATCAATCAACTGGCAACTTTTTGGTGTACGGGATGATGCTCCCACCAACTGAGCCACCTGGCCAGGGCCCAGATTCAATTTTAGATTAAAAAAAAGATGCAAAAGCTATTTTGGGAGAGACAGGTGGAGAAATAATACTTTGGACTGTACGTCAGACAATGTGACCAAAACAATGTTAAAAATACATACATACAGCCCTGGCTGGTGTAGCTCAGTGGGTTGTGCACAGGCCTGCAAACCAGTCACTGGTTTGATTCCCAGTCAGGGCACATGCCTGGTTGTGCACCAGGTCCCCAGTAGGGGGTGAGCAAGAGGCAACCACACATTGATGTTTCTCTCCCTCTCTTTCTCCCTCCCTTTCCCTCTCTAAAAATAAATAAATAAACTCTTAAAAAATACATATATACAACCTAAAACTATAGAACTCCTAGAAGAAACCATGGGGGAAAGGCTTCATGACATTGAATTTGACAATGATTTCTTGGATATGACACCAAAAGATTAGGCAACAAAAGTGAAAGTAGCTATTTTTGACTGAGTCAAAATCTTTTGTGCATCAAAGGAAACAATCAACAAAGTGAAAAGGTAATCTTACAGATTAGAAAAAAAATCAGCAAACTATATATCTGGTAAGAGATTAATATCCAGATTATAAAGAACTCCTACAACTCAACAACAACAACAACAAAAGAACAATTTAAAAGTAGGCAAAGGACTTAAATACAAATTTCTCCAAAGAAGATATTCAGAAGGCCAACAAGAATACAAAAAGATGTTCAGCATCCCTAATCATTAGGGAAATGCAAACCAAAACTACCACAAGGTATCACCTCACAACCATACAGATCCCTACTATCAAAACAACAACAACAACAAACAACAACAAACAAACAAAATAAGTGTGGGCAAGGATAACGATGTGGAAACACTGGAACCCTTGTGCACTGCTGGTGGGAGTGTAAAATGGTGCAGCTGCTATGGAAAACAGTTTAGAATTTCCTCAAAAAAAAAATCAAGAAAGAAAAAGAAACATAAAAAACAAACAAAACCAAAAAATAAATAAAAACAACAAAAAAAGAAACATAGAATTACTATGTGATACAGTCATTTCACTCCTCAGTATATCTCCAAAAGAAATGAAAGGTCTTAAAGAGATATTTGTACACCCAGGTTCACTGCAGTATTACCCACAATAGCCAAGTGGTGGAAGCAACCCAAGTGTCCACTGATGGATAAACAAAATGTGGTGTATGCATACAGTGGAAATTTTTCAGTCTTTAAAAAGATGGAAATCGCCCTGGCTGGTGTGGCTCAGTGGATTGAGCACCAGCCCGTGAACCAGAGGGTCGCTGATTCGACTCCCAGTCAGGGCATGTGCCTGGGTTGTGGGCCAGGCCCCCGGTTGGGGGCATGTGAGAGGCAACCACACACTGATGTTTCTCTCCCTCTCTTTCTCCCTCCCTTCCCCTCTCTCTAAAAATAAATAAATTAAATCTTAAAAAAAAAAGATGGAAATCCTGTCACATGCTACAACATGAATGTACGCTGAGAGAAATAAACCAGTTCACCAAGAAACAAATACTGCACGATTCCTCTTATCTGAGGTACCTATAGTAGTCAAAATCAGAGAAACAGAAAGTAGAAGCCAGGGGCTGCGGGAGGGGGAAGTGGGACTTGTGTACCACAGTTACAGTTTTAGTTTTACAAGATGAAAAAGTTCCAGAGGGCTGTTACGCAATAGTGTGAATATAGTTAACACTACTGAACCCTACACTTAAAAGTAGTTAAGAGTAAATTTTACATTTTTATCACAATTTTAAAAATTAATAACACACACGCACAAACACATAATAAATAAATGTGACACAATTCTTGGTGCCCTGCTTGCCCTGAGGTCTGCTCTTTCGTGAAGGCAGAGATGCCCCTCTCAGTTCTCTCAGGGCCTGGCTGTTGCCCTTAGTTCTGTCTGAACAGAAGATCACAGGCCACCGGCTTCCTCAAGCTTTTGGACTTTGAAAAACAATTGCGAAAACTCTTTCCTGAAACAATTTTTAATTGACATCTAAAATCACATAATTTTGATCATAATAAAATGTACAATTTTAATGACATGGCATTTCTTTGTCAGATGGATTGAGAGGGATCTTTCTGAGGCAGTGTAGTAAGAAGCTAGGACAATTCCTGAGCAAGCAGAATGGGGACACGGAGACAAGAAAATTAAACAAGGTCAAACAGTTTGAACAACTCATAGTCAGCTAGTGAACCGCAAGACCTTATCTTCCCTAACCAAGAACATTAGAGAACAGCCCTGGCTGGTGTGGCTCAGTGGATTGAACGCCAGCCTGTGAACCAAAGGCTTGCCGATTCAATTCCCAGTCTGGGCACATGCCTGGGTTGCGGGCCGGGTTCCCAGTGGGGGGTGTGCAAGAAGCACCTACACACTGATGTTTCTCTCCCTTTCTTTCTCCCTACCTTCCCCTCTGTCTAAAAATAAACAAAATCTTTTTTTTTTAAAAAAAAGAACACTAGAGAACAAATTGTTTCCACCTCTCCTCGCAGACCAGAGAATACATAGTTTAAATCACCCTGGTCAGGGAGATAGACTACAGAGACCCAGTTAATGCCATTTGTGCCAACTAGACCTAAGGACAGATGAAATCAGTGGAACAACTAAACAAAAACCCCACTAAGGCCAGAGAGACCCAAGATAAAAGTGAAACAATAAAATAGACCAAAAAATAACTCCAAACTCCCCTATATGCTCATTTTGATGCATCAGCATATTAAAATGTAACTGGAACCCTGGCTTGTGTGGGTCAGTAGATTGAGCGCTGGCCTATGAACCAAAGGGTCGCCGGTTCGATTCCTAGTCAGGGCACATGCCTTGGTTGCACATGCCCAGTAGGGGGCTCATGAGAGGTACTGATGTTTCTCTCTCTTTCTCCTCTCTCTAAAAATAAATAAATAAAATCTTTTTAAAAATGCAACTGGAAAACTGGTGAATATTCTGTTGAAACCCTCCCCCCTAAGATTCTCACCTGCAGAGGAGAAATAAAAACCCTTACAACAAAGACCTGGGTGGGCTGGCTCTAGAGCAGTGGTCCCCAACCTTTTTGGTACTAAGGACTGGTTTCGGGATGATTCAAGTGCATTGCATTTAAGTTCACCTCCTGCTCTGCAGCTCGGTTCCTAACAGGCCCAGACCAGTACTGGTCTACAGGCCTGAGGTTGGGGACCCCTGCTGTAGAACATGCCCTGCCCTTTCCTGGGCATGAACCTTTTACTTCCTCCTAAATCTAAGGGTCCCCATAAGACTTACAACCAAGGGAGCAGTGGGCAGCAGCAGCGGCAGCTCATTCTGACCTTACTCCCTGAACCTGTCTCCAAAACCACTTTTTCTCTGACTTCCCAGTGAGCTAACAGCAGCCCCGCCTTGGCTCACTCCTTTCCTGTAACATCTCTAGGGAGCCAAAGCAGAGCACTGCCTAGCCTCTCTCCTGTTGCTTCTATGTTAAGCCCATCCTTGTTTCACTGGTCCCAGCTTTAATAAACATACTCTCAATCACCTGGACTGGTGTTCTGAGATCTTTCCTGCAAGAAGTCAAGAACCCATACACTATTGACTGGCCTGAGGCAGACCTACTCCAGGCCCAGTCCTTATCTGGTGACATTCCTGTTTTTCTATTTAATTACTGTATATGTGGATGAATGTCCCTTGTTACAGTGAGACTGAGTTGGATATTAATTCTACTCTTTTTTTTCTGTTAAGAGCTGAGAAACTGTTACATTGCCATTGCCTGCGGTAACAAATAACTAAAAACTTGGTACCTGAAAACAATAGAGATTTATTCTGCTACAGTTCTGGAGACTGTAAGCCTGAAATCAGTATCAGCAGGCTAAATCAAGGGGTCAGCGGGGCCCCCTCCTGGAGGCTCTGAGGCTCTGAGGGAGAACTGCTCTTGCCTTGTCCAATTTCTGGTGGCTGACTGACAGCATTCCTGGTGGCTTCAGGCTACGTCACCTCAAGGCCATTGTCTTCAATTCTATGCTCTATCTTCATGTTGTTTTTTCCTATTTGTGTCAAATCTGTCTGCTTCCTTTTTATGAGGACACACATGATTGCACTAAGAGCCCCCCTGGATAATCCAGGACAATCTCCCCATTTTAAGATCCTTAATTTAATAACATCTGCAAAGGCCCTTTTCCAAATTAGGTAACAATCATGTGTGATTAGGACATGGATATCTTTTGGGAAGCCCGTTTCAGTTTACCACAGAAACTTTGTTTGTTGAATCATTCAGCAAGTATTTATTGAACACCTACTGTGTGCTAGGCATTTGTTAGGCACTGAGGATCCAGCTATGAACCAAATAGAGATTCCTAGCCTCCTGGAGCTGACATTCTAAGGCTGCACTGTCCAAAATGGTAGCCACAAGCCCTGATATGGCCATTGAGCATTTGAAATGTGGCTAGTCTGAATTGAGGTGTGCTGAAGTATGATCTGCACAGTGGATCTTGAAGATTGAGCACATACACACAAAGAATGGTAAATATCTCAATAATTTAAAAGTATTGATTACATGTTAAGGAATAATATTTGGGATATATTGGGTTAAATCAAATGTTATTAAAGTTAACTTCATTTGTTCCTTTTTCATTTTTTTAAATGTAGTTACTAGAATATTTAGAATTAACATGTGTAGCTTGTATTGTATTCCTAATGGATGGAGCTATTCTAAGGGGGGGAGACTATGGACAATTAACACAATAAATAAGTATATATTATATGGTGTATTAGGAGGTGATAACTTCTATGAAAAAAAATAAAGATTAGGGTAAGGGAGTGTATTAGTTTCCTGGTGCTGCTGTAACAAATTACCACAAACTTTGTGGCTTAAACTGCCCCCCCCCCCCACCGATTTATTATCTTGCAGTTCTGAAAGTCACAAGTCCAAAATATACCTTAGGGATCTAAAATTAAAGGCTGAGTTTCTGCTGGAGATTCCAGGGGAAAATGCATTCTTTGTCTTTTTCAGCTTCTAGAGGGTGCCTGCATTCTTTGGCTCCCAGCCCTCATTCCAGCCCCTGCTTGCATCATTGTATCTCTTCCTCTGACTCTGACCTTCCTGTCTCCCTCTTATGAGGCCCCTGTGATTACATTGGGTCCACCAGAATCCAGGATAACCTCCCCATTTTAAGACTCTTAATTTAATTGCATCTGTGAAGTCTCTTTTACCACATAAAGTAACATAGTCACAGAATCTGGAGATTAGGAAGTGGACATGGGCGGGGTGGGATGCATTATTCTGCCTTCCACAGGGAAGGTCAAAGGAGAGGAGTTACAGTTTTACACAGTTGTGTCTGGGAGAGCCTCACTGAGACTGTGAAATCTGCCTAAAGATCTGAAAGAAGGGAGGGAAGGAGCAGTGTGGATGTTAGGGAAGGGCATTCCAAGAAGCAGAAACAGCCAATGCAAAGGCCCAGAGGTGGGCCATTCCCTTTTCCTGGGACCTCCTCCTTCTTGCTGCCTCTAAAGAACAGGTGCCTCTGCATCTTGCTTGAAGAACAGAAAGGTTTGAGACCCCTATTCATCACTGGTCTCTTGGCACAGTCTCTATTCCCCAGGGTTCCTCAAAGGGCAGGTTAGCCTGAGGGGGCAGGCAGGAGCCTCGTGTCAGAAAGGCAACAGGGCCAGCCCGCCCCTCTACCCACAGTCCAACTGGCTGGTCACCTGGGATCTGGCGAGGCCCTGTCTGTGCAGCGTCCGCCTGCGGTGCCACTGGCGCAAGGAGGCACGGGCCTCAGAGCTGAGCCCCTTTGGCGCACGTCCCACGTCGGGCTGGTAGTTGGCAATGTGGTGCAGTGCCCCAAACCACGTGGTCAGGTAGTACCCAGCTAGGGGCAAGAAGAAGAGGTTGGCGCAGCTCTCCTGGCTTCCCTTGTGGCGTGAAGGCCCCTTTAGTTTGCCCGCCTTTCCACCTGCTGCAGGGTCAGGCTGTTTGGGGTCCCACCCTGTCGGATCCTGACGTTCTGGGGATGGGGCCTCACCTTCTCCAAGTAGCTCTTCCGGATCCAAGAGCTCCATAAGAAACTCCACGTCCAGCTGTGTCTCCCCAATGTCCGGGCTCCAGATAAGCTCCTCGGTCAACGCTGGGAGGAAGGCATCGGCGCCCAGGGGTTCTGTGGAAGCCGAGGGCAGGCTCTGAGATAGATGGGGGCGTGCAGGCCCCTTCCATCCGATCTCCAGTACCACGAACTCTGGCTGCCTCTCGCCTTGCTGGGCGTGCAAATGCCTCTTACCTGACCCCCAGGCCTGCGAAGACACCTCCCATAGCATGTCACCCTAACCCATCGACGTCCACACAGGAGCCTCCTACCTGGCTCCCGCAACCCTCAAGGATGCTCCACATCCAGGTAGATGCAGACTCCTCCGTTACCTTCGTTCTTGCCCGAAGCCAGCCCCGCGTAGACATCACTGCACACCGCCAGCAGCAACGCCACCTTGCGGCGTGGGGCGCAAGTGGCGTGGAGGTGCGCAAGGCGCGAGTGGATGCGGCTGCGCAGGGCGGGGCCCTGTCCCTCAGGCCCCGCCCCCTGAGCTCCGGGAGGCCCAGCCCCTGCCCGCAGAGCTATTTGTCGCCGCCGCAGTCGTCGCAGCTCCGGCGCGCGGAGCGTGCGGAGTCGTGCCCACAGGGCCGGCTTCAGAGGCGCCAGTACTGCCCGGCACAAGGCCGCCTCCACCGCGGGGCCTGCGAGATGTAGAGTGGGGGAGGGAAGAGTCACCGGGCTGCCCCACACCCACCTGCTCGCTCCACCAATCCACCCTGGCTCACCGCCACCCCTCCCTAGCTTCTGGCCACCCATAAGTGTAGACATGTGTATGAACATGTGTGGAAGAGGGACCCTGGGTGTGAACACGCGTGTGAGAGAGGGAATCAGGGCTGTCACACCTGTGTGAGACAGAGCGGTGAACAGAATAGGGGGTACTATGTGTGGGAAAGGGCGTGTGAGTAGAAAAGGTGTGCACAGGGATACAGAGGAAGAACTTGCGTTTGAACGTGTATGTAGGACCAAGTGATGGCAAATGTGAACAGCGTGGGTTCAGGGAGTGGCCATAAGTCTCCTCCCAGTCCTCCTCATTACCAAGATCCTCCTCCTTCTGGGGGACCCCAGGCCCCCTGCTCCCAACGACAGCCCTGATACTGGGGTCCTTTGCTAAGTGATCCTGGAGGTCTGTAAGGAGGTGCCGAACATCCTGAAGCAGCTCCGTGGCGGGGTCCCCGGGCCTGTGGGGGCCCCCAGCATCTGAGGTGAGGCGTGCCTTGAGGCCTTGGAACTGTCTGGCCACATAGCTGCTTCTGGACCTGGCCAGAGCCTGGACATGACTAGTAAGCACATCCTCAGGTCCTTCCTCTTCATCTTTGTAGTCATCAGTCTCCTCCTCCTCCTCCCCAAGGCTGGCCAGAACTGGCCCAGAATGGTGTACTTCTGAGCCAAGTGGGCCTTCCACCCAAGAGACCCGATGAGGGGCAGGGTTCCTGGGGGCTGGATGTGAGGAGAGGGTTGGTCCCACAGAACAGCCGCAAAGAGCTCCCTCATCCCAGGGCCTCAGAGCCCCGCCCAGCTAACCTGGATCATTTTTCTTGGCAGTCTCTGGAGGCGTCTCTGGGGAAGTGTGCTCCATCCCTGGCCCTCTGTGGATCTCCACGTAGATCTTGTTCACCACGGACAGCACCCTCCCTGAGGTATCAAGTTAGACACTGCCAATCTGCAGAGGATCTGGTCCCCCAAGTGCCATCCTTCTGGGCCAAGTAGGCAGAAAGCTGGCCTCCCCCTCTCTTACACAACCATGCCTCACCTGCGTGTTGTTCCCTAGGCCCTAGAGCAGGAGGGGGCAAGAGCAGAGTTCTGGGCAAAACATCCCTGAGAAAAGATAAGTGGGAGCCATAATGTGGGTAAGATGGCTTAGGAAAGGATCCTCCTTAACCCTTGTAATGGGTGAACTGTACCTGCTGGCTGATAGGAAGGCCAGGAGATGGGGCAGGTCTGGCATGCAGAGGTTAGAGGATTCCAGACACACACCTGTGGGAGGGAGCAAGGAGGGACAAGTAAGAAAATATGAGAGTGGCAGCCTCCTCTTCCCTGGGACTCTCTCTTCCAAGTCCTGTATCCCTCCAAGCACCTTCATGCAGGGAAATTTCTATTTCTCGGAGCCTGCACCTTTTCCTGTGTCTTTATGCTTGCATCCCACTAATGCCACCAAGTATTTATTCATTAGACAAGTATTTATCGAGCACCTTTTCATTCCAAGGTACTGGGGATCCAGTTGTGAAAAGGCAGACACAATCACTGCCTTCCTGTAGCTTACCTTTTTAGTGGGGGAGACAGAAAGTAAGTGAGTAGAAAAATAAAGATAAATATCTTGTATTGTGTGCTATGAACAAAGTGGAGTGATTGAAAATGGCCAGGGCTATCTTCACTGTGGTGGTCAAGAAGGTTACAGTTCCACAGAGGGCTGAAGGATGGAGACCAAACCAGTCATTCAAGGAGGAGCGTCAATTCAGATGGGGTGAACGAATGCAAAGGCCCTGAGGCTGGGATTCATCTAGTGCGCTCCAGGAAGAGAGAACAGAACGGGGGAGGGGCTGGGGCAGAGTAAATGAGGGGCAGCAGATGGACAGGTGGGCAGGCTGGCTACTGAAACACTTTATAAACCATGACAACGAGTTTACATTTTTATTTAAGGATATTGCAAATCCTTTGCAGGGTTTAAGGCAGAAATGTGTAACATCTGATTGATTGAAAATATCATTTTGGCTGCTGGGCTCAGAATGGATTGCAGGAAGGAAAGGGTGGGCACAGGGGTACCAGAGAGGAGCCTGCTGAACTTGTCTGGGAAAGGGCTGATGTTGGCTCAGAATAGGGCTATGGGAAGATTTGAGAGATGTTTTGGAAGTAAAGTCGACAGTTCTTGATGCTAAATTTGCTGTTGACTGGAAACCTGGGAGGTAGGTTCCTCACCTCCAGGAAGCTTCTGGATCTGGTAAGTATTGACTTCCCCTGGTGAAGGTCCTGTCCTCAGCACCAGGACCTGGCTGGGGTCATGTCCTGTGACCAGGAAACTCTGGGGGTAGAGACAAAGGTCAGCACGAAGAGGATTTGTGCAGATGTGTTATTTTTGCCTGCCTAACATCCATTTCTCTTACTTAGGGCTGCGTGCTGCAAATTTCCTTTAGAGAAGGTCCCCCTCCTTCTCAGTCCACTTGTGGGTAGGACTGACTTTCCATAAGTCCTCAGAGTGGGTCCAGGACTTGACCTAGCCAGTAGGATGACAGTGCTGACTACTGTGATTGGTTCAGAGATGGGCATGTGACCCAAGCTCAGTCAATGGAAATCTTCCATAAGACTTTTGCTAGAGCACTTTGGGAAGAGGCCTCTTTTTGCAATGGGGTAACTAACTTGGTGAGATGTGGTGCTGAGCTGGGGACAGCTATCTCTGACACCACAGGGAGATAGCTCCCCCAAGGAGGAAGCTATGGTAGACCCCTGAGTTACCTTACCCAAATCTATCCCCTCTTCCTTGCAGCACACCAGCTTTGTGCAGGGTATTAATATGCAGAGCCATCGAAGATGAATAACAGTCAGTACTTCCCCTCTCTGGCTGCATAACTCCTAGGTGAGCTTTAAAAAATACTGCTACTGGGCCCCACCCATATATTCTGAATCAAACTGAAGGATATTGCTTTTGCTGGTAAAAGAAATAGATGTGCCCTGGCTGGTGTGGCTCAGTGGACCGAATGCTGGCCTGCAAAAATGAAAGGTCAGTGGTTCGATTCCTGTCAGGGCACAAGCCTGGGTTGTGGGCCACGGCCCCAGTTGGGGACGTGCGAGAGGCAACCGATGGATGTTTCTCTTGCACATTGATGTTTCTTTCCCACTCTTTCTCCCTCCCTCCCTCTCTCCTTTCTAAAAATAAATGAATAAATAAATAAATTTTAAAAAATCTTTAAAAAAATAGATGCAACTTGAGCTTCTTTTCTTCCTCTTCTTCTGCCTGGAACACTTGCATGTGCTTGGACCTGGCGCAGCCACTGGGCAACCAGGAGGCAGTCCACGAGAACTGCAGAGTCGCTGCCCTTGACACCACCCAAGCTGCTGAACCAGAGTCAGCAGCTGCCTTTCTGGTTATGTTGGAAAGATAAATGCCTATTTGTCTGAACAACTGTAGAATGAGTGCTTGTTACTTACAGCCCCAAACATTCAGAATTCTCCAGTTTCAAGCCAAGCCAAGAAATAGGATGAAGAGAAATTTGTAAGTTGTCTGATTCTCAGGATCCAGGCATTCCTGAAATCACTTCTGGGTTATTCAGTCATTTGAATCAATAAGTGGCCTTTTAGGTTTGGCCTGTTTGTGTCGTGTATGTCGCTAGCAACTGGCAGAGTCCTGACTGATTCAGGGTGTCATAGGAGGGTCAGAAAGAGTCCCCGGTTGTGAGTACTCACCCCCGGTGGCCACAGCTCCAGAAGGGCTTCTGCACCCTGGGCATCCAGTTCTGGGATCTGCCACACCCCCCACGTCCTCTGCAGTCGAAGAAGTGGCTCTGGGGCCCCAAGGACCCCTAAGCAGGCCTCGCCTGCTCCATTTTCCAGTCTGGGATGTGCAGGGTCCAGGAGACCAGGGGTCAGAAAGGGGCAGTTGGACACTGAGGTAGGGCCAGAGGTCAGGAGGAGGTAGCCCAGGGGTAGAGGGTGAGAGATGGGGTTCAGGGTCCTGTGGGGGGGCAGCACTGGATGGAAGGGATTTCCGAGGGGCAGGAGATGGAGACCCCAGCCCAGGAGCCCTTACCTCTCCCCATAGGTGGGGCCTGCCGAGGCCTGGTCCTCTGGCTGGGCCATCCTCAGGATTCGGGAGGCCAGCAAGCCATGGCCTGGCCTCTGGCAGGGGGGAAGATAAGGCTCAAGGCTGCTCCAGTTCAGGGGTAAAGTTCAAAATATTTACAACCAATATGGCAAAGACCCTGACCAATCAGAATGGACCCAAGGCTCCTTGCTGTGCCAGGAGTGAATTCTTTCATCACTGGATGGTGGTGCGCTCTGGGGATCCCAGGAGGGAGGTCAGTGTGTCTTGGGATGAGGGGAGAGGGAGAGGACTCAAAATGACAAGTATTTACTGAGTGGTAGGGCAATGTTTCAGGTTTTAACATCCAGCGCAGCCGTGTGAATGCGGACGAGCTGAGTAACAAGCCTACCCATAACCCAGTGCCTGGAAAAGGGCTCCGCCCACAGTAGGTCCCATAAATGAGACAAATGTTACACCACATCCCCTCCTCCTCCCTTCCCAGACCACGAAGGGGCCCTCGAATATTTCCCCTCAACATATTTTTAATGAAAATTTCAAATATTCAGAAAAATGGAAAGAATTTTACAGGGAACATTCACATATATAGATTCTACCATTATTTTTCTCTGCTTTCTCACACAGCCATCTCTCTAACTGTCTGTCAGACCTCAGCTCTTAACCGGGTACAGAGTCCTAGAGTGGGTCTAGGACCGTTTGAGGCAGGTAGTTTTGAACATTTCCCCTGTAGCCCTCCCAGGAGTAGGGAGCTTAGGTCCATGCGTCCATGCATCCCACAAATATTTATTGAGTACAGGCCCAGAATTAGGTGTTCTGGACACAGAATAGGCCCTGCTCTCAGGGGCATCCATTCTTGGTGTGGATAGAAAATATGGATAATAAACAGCTAAGCAAATCAACCAGCCCATTGACCAGAAGCCCAGAGTGTTAGGAAGAGAGGACCAAAGCAGGCACCCTGTCCAGCGAGGAGCAGGCAGTAGCGGGGGTGGGGGGGCAGGTGCTCACCTGGGTCCCATGAGAGGGGCAGGAGGAGGTGGGTGGTGCTGGGCAGGGCAGGATGGGGAGCTGCCTAATACCAAAGGCAATTGCAGGTAACAACGCCAGCTGCTCGGTCCCTGGGGGCCCCTACCTGTTCTCGGAGGCTGGAGGAGCAGGAAGTGAAAGTGTTCCTCTCAGAGAGGAAGCTGAGTTCCACGGGGGGAAGAGGCGGGGCTGGGGGTATCTGAAATGGACCTTCCTCCCTATTTCTGGCAGCTCAGGCCTCAGGTGGCTTTGGAGGAAGGGACCCTGGAAGACTCGAAGTCCAGAGCCAAGAGCCCTCAGGCTCCCATGCGCCCTGGAGTCCCCTCGTTGTTTCTCACAAGAGCATCTAGATGTCCTAGTTTCCTCAGTGGCCCGAGATCTCCCCCACTCCCTCCAGCTGCTTCCTGGTGCGCCCACAGAAAGGAACAGCGAGGCCAGACAGCTGATCATTAGTTTTTGTTTTTAATTTGTCTTTAATAAGCAACATCATCTGCCCATCCACACATGGAGGTGGGTCCTGAGTGCAGGTGGCCCAGCACCCACTTTGGGAGTTGGAGGCCGAGAAGTGGGAGGTCCAACCCCCACCACTGGATGAATTATATTTGGAGCCCCCCCCCCACCAGGGTAGGTTAGATTTTGTCTACTTGGCCACAGGCCCCTGGGAGCAGTAGTATGGGGTCCCGGGGACCTGTCCTGGGATGGTTAGAAATTTGGAGGTCCCCCAGCCCCCTGGGAGCAGTAAGAGATTAGGGGAGGTCGATCCTCACCCCTGGGGGAGGTTAGAGGCTCCGGGCTGTTAGACAGGGCTGCCCAGGCCTCAGCCCCCAGGAGATGTTAGAGATCTGGCAGGGTTGGGGGTGGGGGGCTGGGACCCCACTTTTTGGGAGAGAGTGGTTATGAGATTGAGGGAATGCTCTGAGCTCTCCAGACTAGAGCTTCAAGTTAGGGAGGGCCACAGCTGGTTGGGGCTCAGCTGTCCCAAAGGAGCTGGGTGTCCTGCCTGGGAGACAGCCGTCACTGGGGTTTCTCTCCCTCTGTGGTCCTGGCCTCTTCCTTGGTAGGAGGTGGGGACTTGCTGGGGGAAGCTGAAGTGGTGGGGTTGGGGCGCCCCGACTCTGACTGAGCATCTATGCTGGCATGCTCCTTCCGGACAAGGTCCTCCAGCTCCTTCTGCAGGGGACAGTATTCCCAGCGGTCAGAGGTTACCATGCCTCATGAAGTCAGAGAACCCGTGAGGCAGGGGCTCAGGAACTGGGTTTGGGGTGGGCTGGGGTGGCCGGGGCTCCTCACCTTCCATCCGAGGAGGTCAGCAAGAGCCAGGCAGCCCTGGTCACAGTCACCCAGCCAGGCCACATCCCTGCGGGTGAGTGAGAGTCAGATCTCCAGGCTTGCCCCAGGTCCCTGCCAGCTCTGCCCTGTCCGTGTGACTTCATGCTCGTCCTCCCACCTTGGACCCGTCCCTTGCAGGCTCCACCACTCACAGCAGACCCAGGCCTCACCTGTAGGCCTTCTTGGAGTCGAAGTCCATGCCTCCTCCGAGGCCCATCATCATTCCCAGGAAGGGGTCAGTCTGTAGGGAAGGGGAGTGTGGGGGGAGCTAAGCACAGGCCCTTGAGCCAGGTGGCCTGGGTTTGTATCCCAGCTCTGTGACTTTGCTCAAGTGACCTGGCCTCTCTCTCCAAATCTCAGTTTCCTTACCTGTGGAGGAGGACAACCATCGAACCACTCCTAGGGTTGTACTGTCAGTAAGTTAATGCAGGAAAAACACTTACAAGAGTATCTGGAGTGAGGTATGTTTTTGCCCGTTTGAGGAAACATCGTTCCCCAGGAAGGAATCCAAAGCTGGTGACTCTGCCCAAGGCACTGGCTCCAGCTCACCCCGACCCTTCAGTCCCAGGAAGTGCAACATCCCTGTTTTGGCTTCAGTCACTTTGGGTTGGGGTTGTGTCACTTGCTCAGAGGGCTCCTGAATGCCTCAGAGAACTACAGACTTTTAGTCAGGGCAGCCTGGAACTTGATTCCTCCAGATTCTGGAATCCCTCATCCTGAGCCCCAGGGGTCTGAACTACTGGGTTCCCTATAGACTCATCCAGATGCAGGAAGGGAAGAATTTGGGGTGGGCAATGGTGCATGAATAAAAGCTGACTCACCTGGCCAGTTTTTTCCTTGTTGATGAGCAGGCGAGGGGTAGAGAGGGGTGCCCTGGGGGGATGGCAAACTGAGTGGTGAGGACCTTCTTTGGCTCCCGTGCTCCCCTCTGCCCCCCACCCCTGAACCCCAGCATCCCCCCAGCCCTGACCCCCAACCTACTTGCCAATGAGGGATGCAAAGGGCTGCACCTGCAGGGAGGTGCCCATGATGATGAGTAGGTCCACCTTCAGGAAGTCCTGTGGAGGGGCAGTGCCATGAGGGCTCCAGGACGGGGTGGTCTGGGTGGCCATCCCCATCCCCACCTCACCGCAAGCTCAAGTGACCCTGCCCAGGGCAGGGCCCAGGCTGTTCCCACATGGGCTGAGCACAGAGTGGTAGCGGAGATACTTACTGACTGAATGCAGGAGAAGAAACGTGCTGGGAGGTTCTCACCGAAGAACACAATGTCTGAGGTAGAGACAGATGGACAAACAACACAGGACAGAAAGAGACAGTGAGTGGGGGAGGCAGAGAAAGGGAAGGAGGCGAGAACAGGCAGGAGCAAGAGGCAGACCTTAGAGCTGTGTGGGAGTGCAGAGCAGCAGGGACAGGCCAGAGAACGGAAACCTCTCCCTGGAGAGAGGGGGACCAGAAGTCGGGTGGATGGTGCGTGTGATCTTCTTGGGAAGGATTAGTGAGGGGGAGGGGGGCTCCCAGTCCAAGTCTCCCTTGCTTGTCCCAAGCCCCAAGGCTCACCTGGCTTCACCACGCTCTGACACTTCTCACACTTGGGAGTCACCTCGGAGAAGATCTTCTCTGGGCGTGGAGAAGAAGGGGAGAAGGCGTTGAGGTGAGAGGCTCTCGGTGAGAGCCTGCCTGCCACCTCCCCCTGCCCCTTCCTTCACTCTCCACACAACCACACCTTAGTCACCGGGGAACCTCCTGGGGTATCTGACCTGCTCAGAAAGGACCTCCTCTCAGAAAACTGTCCCTTTCCTCCCCCATGCCTCAGGAGTGCAGGGGTGGCTCCCAGTACCAGGTTTAGCTACTGAATGGAAGAATAAACAAATGAGCAGACACTTGCTCCTAATAGAGGCCACTGGATGCCCTACCCCCACCCAACCTGGGGAATCGGGAGCGAAGCTTGCCTGCGGGTCTCTGAGGGCAGCCCTACTTCCTCCTGGGTCAGAAGAGGCCCGCAGGCCAGTGGCAAAACAAGAGGAAAGACTATGCAGATGGTCCTGGCGGGGGAGAAGTCTGAACGTGCAGCTGCTTCCCACCCTTGGGTTCTGTGACTGACCCCCCACCACACACACACCGTCCTCATGACAATCATGTTCCTTATTGCTGGTTGATTAAAGAACTTGAAAAGTATTCTGTCACTTGCAACCCACAGAATCCTCGCTCACTCACTTAACTATTTATTTATTTCTTCAATGAATATTTAGAGCACTGTTTTAATGTCTGTCATTTGCTTTAAAACATTTCTACACTGACATTACGCTATTTTGTGGGTGCTGCCCGTGCTGTTGCTGTACGTGAACATAATGGGGTAATGTTAATTGTATAGGACCCCCAGCTGTGCGTGGCTCCCTATTCAGGCCTCACCCCAGGGCTGGTCAGCAGCTGGCAAAAAGGCCACACTCCAGAGGCCCTGCTATAAGGGCTGTCCTTATCTCCTATGGACACCAGAGGCTTTGTGAAGTCAGCATAAAGAATGCCAGAAATGGGTTTCCAGGGTGAAATAAGTGACTTCTTAATCAGCACAATGGATGTCAGAAATAGTCTCTTGCTGGCATTCAAGAATGTGGATTGGCTGGTTTTCCCCCTTTTGAACACTCTGCCCTTACATGAACAGACACTATGTCTTTAGCAAGCTCTGCAGTCTGCCCCGTAGGGGCGGCCCCGGCCTTCAGCCCTCACCAGGCCTGTGTCTGGCTTCACACTCCATCGATTCTGCTCCCCCCAAACTCATGGGCTGAATCCTGGGCTGCTCGTGCGAGTGCTGTCCAATACAGTCGTCATAGTAGATAACGGCTTTTTATATTTAAGTTAATAAAATCTAAAATTCAGTTCCTTGGCCCCACTAGCCATGTTTCAAGTGCTCAGCTGTCACAAGTAGCAAGTGGCTGCCATATTGGACAATGTAGATATGGAAGGTTTCTCTTATTTCAGAAAGTTCTACTGGACAGTTCTGCTCCTCTTAGAACTTAGTCCCACCCTGGCTGGTGTGGCTCAGTGGACTGGGTGTTGGCCTGTGAACTGAAGCATCACCAGTTCAATTCCCAGTCAGGGCACATGCCTGGATCGTGGCCAGGTCCCCAGCTGGGGGCATGTGAGAGGCAACCGATTGGTGTGTCTCTCACACAGCAATGTTTCTCTCCCTCTCCTGCTCCCTCCCTTCCCCTCTCTCTGAAAAGAAATAAATAAAATTTTTAAAAATAAAAAAAAAAAGTGCTGGCTGGTATAGCTCAGTGGATTGAGCGCAGGCTGCGAACCAAAGGGTCACCAGTTCGATTTCCAGTCAGGGCACATGCCTGGGTTGCAGGCCAGGTCCCCAGTGGGGGCCACGTGAGAGGCAACCGCACATTGATGTTTCTGTCTCTCTTTCTCCCTCCCTTCCCCTCTTTCTAAAAATAAATAAATAAATAAAATATTTTTAAAAAAATTAAAAGGAAAGAACTTAGTTCCATGTTTCTTGATGAGCACCTCATGTACAATAGGGGTGGAGACCCTCAAAGGACAGATAGTGAGGGTTTTATGACCTCACAGAACAGGCTGTGTGACCATTGGGGACCCTTTCTGCTAACTCATGTCTCTGTGTGCGACTGAATTGGTTCTGGAGCTTGCATCCATCCTACGGTGGCTGTGAGGTGGTGTTGGGAGCAATGAATCTCACTGTCACCTCAAATCTTTGGAGGCTGCCATTACCGAGACACACAGCTGTGCAGGACAGAACAAGTGCCCACTGGACAGAGGTCCTGTCCCTGGTGCTGAGAGGGAAGCCCGCCCTCGTGGATGACCTCCAGCCCCTCACCTTTCATCCAGCTGAGTGGATACTCCTGCTGGCAGAGGGGGCTGACGCAGTGTGACGTGTGGAAGGTGCCGTGGGCCTCCACTAGGTCCTCGGGCTCCAGGCCTGCCACGCGCTCCAGGGTGTCTATGTTCTGGAAGGAGGGATGGAGGGAAGAGGGTCAGGAGTGAACCACACTCCTCAGGGGCAGGAGGAGGGGCAAGGAGTTGTAACCAAGAGAAACCAGTGAGACAGGGAGGGGGGAAGAGAAGGCAGGCAAGGGGCAAAGTGTGTCTAAAAATTTCTGTTTATTCTGATGGTGCCACTCAAAGGGTAAAAGTCATGGATGCTTCCAGGCGAGCCCAAACTCAAATGTACACGGGCCAGGCTCATGGCTACCACCCAGCCCATATGGTGTTTTTCTGCCAGTTCAGGCCACTTTTCTTCTAATTTTCAGATTATTTGTTTTGTCAGAACTACACACTTTAGCGCCACCAACCAGATATCTGTTGAAATGATGTAGAAATGTACACGGTTTCCACCGTAACTGGAGCCCCTCGCTCCAGATTTGGTGTCCTGGTGCAGTACCCAAGCTGCACAGCTGTATGTGGCAGCCCTGGCCGAGCATTAACAGAAATGAAAAACTCAGAGGTTACTATTTGGTTTTAATCACACTGTTTTCCTATTTCCCAGTGAGGTTCCTGATTATGGTCTGTTTCATAGATAGCATCCTAACCTGTATTCCTTTAAGACAGAGATACTCCCCTTTTTGACCAAACAAGAATATCCTCTTCCACAGAGACATCTGTGCTCTCTCATTTCTCTCTAAACACGCAGCCCCTCTGGAGCAGCTTTTGTTTGCCCACCAGGCAGGTGCAGATGGAGGACGCTGGCAGACGTGACAGAGATGGCCTGTCACGTGCGGCCCCTAGCTGAACTGACAAGGTTTCCTGGAGACTCCACGAACAACTGAAAGGCTCCCTTTCAAGGGCAGATGGCCCCAACGGCCCTGTCTGCTCCCTGCCCGCAGTCAGCCCTTCTCTACTAGAAATCCTAGTTTTGCCTATTACTTGATTCAGCCTACTCCTGACTCCCTTGCTTAAGCAGTGTGCATTCAAATAATTCAAGAGCGTGAAGAACTGCCTAAATGACCGATATTCTCTGACGCCACATGTAATCAAGAAACCACAAACAAAAACGGAGAATGAGGCCAGCCCTGTATGTACTGATATGAAATGATCTTGCCAAGATGTTAAAAGGCACAAGAGCACAAAAGCAGTGTGTATAGGATGTGAAAAAACATATTTGAATTTGTGTATCTGCTTGCCTAAGTGTAGTGTATCTTGAAAGGAGACACACGAAGGAGTCAGCAGCAGTAGCCTGAGGGGGTGTGGGGCAGTCCGGCCCAGGCAAGCTCTGTACCGAAGGACGAGCACTGAACTCCAGGTGATACACAGCCACTGCCCCGTGGCCCCGGAGCCCGGCAGGAAACGGGCCGTGGAGAGGAGGTGGGCCCCGGGCAAAGGTGGGCCCCGGGCAAGGGTGGGCCGTTCCCGGAGTGGGCAGTGGCCACTCAACTCCGGCCCCCTGTTCTCCCTGGGACAGCCACCCAGGGTGCAGCTCCTCCCGGTTTTCAGGAGGAGACTGAAGTCTGGATTTTCACCTGAAATCTCCTGATTTTTAAACCTTAGTTCCCTTTTTGTTTCAAAACATCAAGTCCCTGGTTGACACATCGCCAATGGCAGCTTTTAAAAAGCATGAAGATGATGGATGTTTCTCGTTCACATCAATGTTTCCTCCCTCTTTCACCCTCCCTTCTCTTTTCTCCAAAGTTAAATATTAAAATCTTTAAAAAAATGCCCTGACTGGTGTGGCTCAGTTGGTTGGGTGTCATGCCACAAAGCAAAGGGTCGCCAGTTTGATTCCCCGTCAGGGCATATACCCGGGGTGTGGGTTTGGTCCCTGGCTGGGGTACACAAGAGAGGCAGTCGGCTGCTGTTTCCCCCTCACGTGGATGTTTCTCTTCCTTGCTTTCTCCCTCCCTTCTCGCTAAAATTGAATAAAATCTTAAAACATTTTTTTTCAAAAGCATGAAGCTGCTTCGTGGGTGTGGAAATGGAAGAGTCCTCCCGACAAGGGGTCAGGTGAGAGGAAGCCAAGCCCAGGGAGCACTTCAGACTGTGCTCCCCAGCACATGGCATCAGTTTGGCTCAGATACACACGATAATTTTCTATTTTAAAAGTGTGGCTGTTGCCCTGGCTGGTGTGGTTCAGTGGACTGAGCGCCGGCCTATAAACCAAAAGGTTGCCAGTTTGATTCCCAGTCAGGGCACATGCCTGGGTTGCAGACCAGGTCCCCAATTGGGAGAGCGTGAGAGGCAACTGATTTGATGTTTCTCTCCTTCTCTTTCTTCCTCCCCTCCTCTCTCTAAAAATAAATAAATAAAATCTTTAAAAAAATTGGATGAAAATGTGGCTGTGCCTTACCAAAAGGCATCTGAGGTTGTAGGCCAATGAATTCATGGTGACAAAGAATTTCCCTCCTTTAGCCGCCCAGTTAAAAGATTTCCACGGTAAGTGTAAGAGAAATAAAGAAAGGCAAATAAACTGGTCATAAAGAAAGTACAAATGCCACGTATTTTTAATTTTCATGCTTGGCTGTGGCGATCACAGTGACCTAAACGAGCAGGACAACCATTCTCACGTTTGAGTGGACACATGTGTCTGAGGTAAAAATAGCTCGAGACGTGCTTCAGGACTGCTGCATCACCACAATTCAGAAGGAAGTGAGGACAACATGTTCCAGAAAACTGGGTCAGTGACTCAAATAGTGGCTGAGATCAAAGAAGAGGGTGTCAAATTTTAAAAAAATGGTTTCATGAAATGTGAGAGAGGAAAGATTTTTTCCACCTTTATCTATTTTAGGCGGTATGCCATTTGGAGTACTATGTGTAAATTTCATGCATTAAACATTGCAACTGGTGGGGAGAATGCCTGACAGTACACTTGGACCCCAGAATGTATCCATGTCGGTTCTCTTGTAAAAATAGCGGGCAGTCAGTGTGCTTTTAGGGTCAAGGGCAGGGGTCATTGCCCTGGCAGAGCTGGGAGGTGACCCACCGAGCAGCCCTGACGGGCCACTTTGTCTTGGGCTGGCCTCCTCATGCTGGAACCCTGTGAACTCGGACCGTCTGCTGAGTTTAAACATCATCTATACGCTACCACTGGGGCACAAGTCTAGACTCTGGTGTCCAACCATCTGTCCACATCTCCACGTGGACATCTCAACTCCCATAGGTCTTAAACCCCTCCTCTGCCCCTGCTCCTCCAACCTCCCACCATCTCAGTGAAAAGCGGCAGGTGCTCAGGCTAAGAGCTGTCCAGCCGTCCTGACTCCTCTCTCTCATGAATCATTCCCGATCTAATTCGTCAGCAAGGCCTGCTGATTCCCATTTCAAAACAGGTTCCTAACTCACCCCTTCTCTCTCGACGGTCCCCATCCTGGCCCAGCCTCCATCCTCTCCTGCCTGGACCACCACAGCAGCCTCCTCCCTGGGCTCTGTAGCTCCTCCCAACGTGCCCACAGTCTAGCCCCTACAGGCAGCCAGCAGGACTCCTGGTCTCGTCCTTGCCCTGCTCAGAGCCCCTCCGTGGTACCATCTCACGCATGGTAAAAGGACAAAGCCATGGCCCCCGAGGCCCCACGTGGTCTACCCCTGTCACCTCCCCGACCTCGTCTTCGCCATTCTCTCCTGCCACTGTCCTCACACTTACTTGATCCAGCTTCTTGAACATGCCAAATACAGTCTCCCTCAGGACATTTGCACCAGCTGTTCCCTGAGCCTGGAATGCACACCCCCAAGGTAATCCCCTGGTTCCCTCCTCCCCTCCTTCAGGTCTTTGTTCAAATGTCCCCTTCTCCGGGATGTCTTCCTGATACCTGGCTGACAACAACACTCCACTCCCCACCACACACACAGAGCTTTGGATTCCCCTTTCCTGCTTACTCCTGCTCCACAGAACTCTCACCATCTGCCACCCTAGATAAGCTACTTATTCATCTTGTCCACCATCTCGTCCCACATTAGAGTGTCAGCTTCGGGAGGGCAGGGGTGTCTGCTCTGTTTGCTGCCTACAGGGCCCGACACGGGGTTGACAGTCAGTAAACATTGGTGCCAGAAGTTGACAAACAGGGATGCTGGCAGGGCCAAGGCGAGGAGCCCACGAAATCATGCATGGAGGGCACTTGGCTTCAGGTGAGCTGTTAGTGTCTTGTCTGAGCCACCTCCCGTGGATACAGCTGACCCTCTGGGAAGAAAGGTCACGTTTATCCTGAGCCTGGGCTCCTTCTCGAAGGTGACTGTGCCCCTCCCCATCACAGCTTCTAGGCGGGAGCACCTGCCCCCATTTGCCAAATCTGGACCTACAAAGAATTCATCTTCCCCCTGGTGGCAGCTCCTGAGGTTGCAGGCTGCAAAGGGCCAGGTCGGGGAGGAAAAACTGGAGTGCGTGTTTCCCCTGGCTGGAGAGGCTCAGTGGACTGGGTGCTAGCCTGCGAACTCAAAAGTCATCAGATTTATTCCCAGTCAGAGCAACTGACTGATGTTTCTCTCCCTCCCTTTACCACTCACTAAGAATGAATAAAAACAAAATCTTTTAAAAATGAACAGAATACCTCTTTATATTCATGTGTTCTCTATTTTATAATTTTGGGTTCTGAGGTATAATTTATAGCATGCATGACAGGATTTCAATACACAATCATAAAACAAAGGTAGAGGCACAAACATGTTTTACTGTTAGGGGTGCGATGTCCCAGAATTCTTGCTGACTAGTCCAGGAGCCAAAAAAGTGAGCTGCCCCCACCTGCCTGCCCCAGGGTGAGGCATCTGGCTCAGCGCATGACATGGCACCTATGAGGCCTTTGTGCAAATTACAGAAAGATGTCCCTTTCATAAGATACTACGTCACCAGTTAGGGTGCTGTCACAGTATATGGATTTTGTTAGATCGGGTCACTCTGGTATCATCTGCTGGAAAACCCTACCATATATGAAATCTATGGTGTACATGGTGACCATCCCCTCAGACACGAGGTCCTTTCTCAGTGCACAGGGGATGACCCTGAGAGGACTTCCCCATCAGGTCACCACAGACCTGAGAGCGTGAAGCTTTTCTGGCCTCAGGGCAAACTGAGGCTGAGAAGGGAAATGACTCACTGCAGGTCACGTGACAAAGATGCACTGGCCTGAGCTCTGGGCCCTGAAGCACCGGGTCGCTTGTAGCCCACCCTCTTCCTCTGGGACAGACGCCCACCAGCCCGCCTACCTGAGTGTAGCATCGCAGGAGCAGCCCTTTCTCCTTCAACAGGCGGATGAAGTAGTGACACAGGGTTGGCTGGAGGGGAGCAATCAGAACAAGGCTGACAGTAACACAGAAGATCCCATTTTACCTCGGGAATCACCACATCGACCTGGCGAGGCGGAGGCCATCATTATCCCCCTTTTGTGGCGAGGAAACTGAAGCACAGGGAGGCTGACTGTCTTGCCAAAGTCACACAGCCGCCAAGCTGTAGAGTTGGGATTTGTACAAAAGCAGCCTGGCTCCAGAGTCTGGGCTTTTACACGTCCTGTTAACTCATTTAAGCCTCACAGCAACCCTCTTCAGATGATATCAGCAGCTTCATTTTATAGGTGGGGAAACTGAGGCTCAGGATCAAAAGTGCAGGAAAGAATGGATTAGGAGTCGGACCCAGGCAGCCTGGGCCCAGAGCCCATGGGCTTCTTGACCACATGATGCTTGTCCAAGTGGTCTTTCCCATGCCTCGTGTCTGCCACCCTTTTCTGTTGCCCTCGGCTGAAAAATGAGCTCACCTTGAATTGCCCAGGATACAGCTCCTTGGCGAGAGCAAAGAAGGGCTCTGGATGTTTCTGTGGGAGAGACAGGGAAGGGCAGGTGGGCACCCAGATGCCCCTGGTGAGAGGAGAGCAGAGGACCCCACCCCCCGACCCCATCATTGCAGACCTTCCTCCCTGCACATACCTTGAAGTAGCCAACCTCAAAGATGGCCTCCGGGTAGGGAAGATGGTACTTCTGCAGGTTGGCATAGAGGCCGGTGGATGGGGAGCGGAAGTCAGGGATGCCTGCGGCTGGGGGGAGGGGCAGGGAGCAATCCATCAGGGACTTGGGCCCCATCTATTCCACAGTGACCCTCCCAAGTGAGGTCCCAGACATGGCTCCCCCAGGCCCTGGAAAGGGCTCCCCCAAACCAGGGCGTGGCTACTGGGGGAGGGGCACTTACATGTAGAGATTCCTGCTCCCACCAAACAGATGACCCTGCGACCTGAAAGAGAGTATATGCATCATGTGACCTGGTTTGCTCAGCCCCAAAATAACACTACCCATCATAGCCCACCACTGTTCACTCAGTGCCAGGCGGGTGGTGTTAACACCCCCATTTTACAGATTAGGAAACCAAAGCTCAGAGAAGGGAAGCAGTCACACAGTTGAAAGAGCCAGGATGAGGACAAAGAATCTACTGTTTGAAATTACACCAACTTTGTCAAGAAAAGGTCCCTAACTTGGAGAGAAATTTCTGTCCCTAACCGGAGCTAGAGAAAAACACGAGATCTTAATGAGGAGGCTGGGATTGGAGGTTCCCCTAGAAAAGCTACAGGTTATTGTAAAATTCTCTGGCAGCACTTCCTCTTTTGGACACAATCCCGAATGACCATCTATTTCTAGCACATTATACACATTCCTTTCCTCCGCAATCAAACACACATCAGCCACCCGAAGTCTGGCAATTTCCAGGTGAAGACCAAAGATCTGCCGCCCTCAGCCAGACCTAGTGAACAGGACAGTGGGTGGGGGCTTCAGGTCCTGGCTCTCCGCTCACTAGCAGGGCGTCTCAGTCAGATCAGTGGTCTGACTTCAGCTGCCTGCTCTGTTAATTACATGAGCATGCAGCAATGACCTTGCAGAGCTGTTGAATGAATGTATTCATGTAAAGCTTCCATCTGTGCCCAGGCTGAGCAAATGCTACACGGTTGACCCTTGATCAATGTAAGGGCTTCATAGAGATGACGCCACCCCCACCCTGGTGGCTGAAAATCCGTGTATAACTTTTTTTAAAGATCTTAATTATTTATCTTCAGAGGGGAAGGGAAGGAGAGAGGGAGAGAAATATCAATGTATGGTTGCTTCCCATGCATTCCCTGCTGGGAACTGGCCTGCAACCCAGGCATGTGCCCTGACTGGGAATCGAACCGTGATCACTTGGTTCACAGGCCCGTGCTTAATCCACAAAGCTACACCAGCCAGGGCCCGTGTATAACTTTTGACTGCTCCAAAACTTAACCACGAATACCCTACTGCTGATGGAATCTTTACCTATAACTTAAAGAATAATTGATACATAACTATGCTATATGTATTATAAGCTGTATTCTTTCAATGAATGAAGCTACAGAAAATAAAATTATTATGAAGATCATAAGGAAGAGAAAATACATTCACAGCATTTATTGAAAAAACCTGCCTATCAGGGGGCCCGTGCAGTTCAAAACCACGTTGTTCAAGGGTCAGCTGTGTGTATGTTTGCTGCTGTTCTTTGAGTCGATTGTACTAAGCTTCTTGAGACTCATAATTTGTGTACCAATAAGCAGTTTATTCCCCCATTTTCACCAGCTTTCAGAAAAGAGGACGGGAAGGCCTGGCAGGGGTTGAATCATTTCCCTATAGCCCGGCTGCCTCTTCAGCTGCTGGCTGGCAGACGGCCCTGCGGCTCAGTGCCCTGGCATCTGTCGGTCAGCTGATGGACAGATGCAGGCGAAGCCCTGTGAGCCAGGGGCCTCTGGGGTGTCCTGTCCAAAGGAGGACAGCAGGGGTGACAAAGGCTGAGGCCTGCCACAGCCTCAGCCCTGAGATGGATGTCAGCTGACAGGGCCTGTCTGGACCCAGTTGGGGGCTCTGGGGGAGGGGGCGTGTGTCTGGATTCAGGGGCCTCAGGTTGCTTCTAACTGGCTGTGTGACCCTGCACCAATTCACTGCCTCCCTGTGCCTCAGCTTCCTCCTCTGTAATGACCTCATAGATACAATGTGGAGGAGGCCTGTCAAGTGCTTGGCCCAGTGCCTAGCAAGTGGTGAGGGCTCAATTAACTGTTATTATTTATTATTATCCCTTCATAGGCCCTCTCATGAGTCAATTGCAGTAGGTGCAGGAGGTGCAGGAGGACGGAAGAAGCAAAGGCTTGGTAGCCACTGCCTGCGTCCTCTGGGGCCCATCCAAGCCAGAAGCTGGCTGCAGACAGCTGCCTGGCCTGTCTGCAGGCCAGGGTGGTGGGAGGGAGAGGGAGGCCCAGGGTGGTGGGCCTGGCTCCCGCCAGAGGAGGGAGCCGGCAGCAGCTGGAGGACAGGGAAACTGGAGAAGACGTCCTCAACAAAGAGCTGTTCAGGACCCTCAAAGGGTTGATTGTTGTAGTTGAGGACTGCCTAGGGCTTGGTTTCTCAGACTCTGGTGACCTCAACTCACAGCAAGAAATAGAAATCACATGGTGACCCAGTAAAGAGGCACCTACACACACCACCTGAACGAAGCTTCCTGTAATAATTAGTAATCATAGGGAACACTTACACAGGTCTTGCTATGTTCCAGTCCTGTCCCAGGCATTTACATATTTATTGTTTTAACCCCTAGTAACTATGAGGTAAATGCTATTGTCATTCCATCAAATAGTACTGGCCAGTCAGAGCATAGTCATTCAGCAATGCAGATGTAACCCAGGTCTGGCCAGTCAGAGACAATAGTGATTGGTTTGGGGTGAGAACGTAACCCAACCCGGGCCAACTGAAGCCAATTTCTGCTTCTTTGCTTGAACCACTGGGAGAAAGATGCTCTAATCAGTCGGAGCTGCGAGGCCAGTGGAACTGCACTTGGACCTGCCAGGAGCTACCTTTACCCCAACACAAAGCAGCACCAGAGATGGTTAAGACTTTTGACAACATGGAAGCCCCTGGCCCAGGCTTCAAGCTGGGTTTTAGTTAAGGGGTCAACAGACTCCTTTTTTTTTTGGCATAACCCAGTTTGAATTGGGTTTCTTGTTACTGGCAGACAGAAGGTATGAATGGTTCAAGTGGCTGGGGCTGAGGAGGGGGAATTGGAGCAGTGCAGGGAGGGGAGGACTTACAGCGCTCACTCAGCATGTAGCGGGCCACCCCTTCCAGGGTGAGGCTGTCCAGCAGACGCTCCTTCTGGCTGCCCAGGCCCAGTGTCTGGGAGAAGAGATTCCGAAGGAAGTCCACTGGTCGAAGAGAGACAGCAGTAGCATTCAGCCGGGGTGCACGGAGGCCCAGAGTAGCCCTGCCCCAGCCCAGGGGACTCCTGCCTTCCCACAGCTCAGCCTCCATGCCTGACCCAGCCAGCAGCCTCCCGGAGTTGGCACTGTACCCATTATTACATACCTGAATGTCACCCCTGATGGAGGTGAGGAGTATCACCCAGACCCCTACCCTAAACCGCTCCTCCCCCTCCCCCCACAGAACTAGGCTTCTAAGGAAAATACTTACTCTCTGCTTCTCCACCAGCTGCTCCTTCCTCAGTGTCTGAATCTGAGTCCTGGAAGGGGTGGGGGTGGGGTGGCCAGGCCCAAGAAGTGGGGTTAGGGGGTGGGGGGTGGGTGACACCCCAGTTTGGGAAAAGGCTCTGGCTGGGAGGTGGGCCCAAGGAAGTGAGGGGTAGTGGAGGGATAGCTCTGGGGGCCAGTGTGGGGGCTCTGGGACAGGGTACCTGCAATGGGACCTGGCCTGCCACTCCCAAGGAAATAATTTCATGTAAGTGACTCTGCTCCTCTGAGTCTCAGAGCCCCTCATCTTGGAGATGGAGCTCAAGGGCCCCCCATTAAGGGGCTATTGTGAGATGAAATGAGAGTTAACCTAAGTGAGGTGCTCAGACAGCACCCAGCAGGGTAAGTGCACAGGAATTGCTGGCTCTTGTTATTTCATGTGCCAAGTCCACATCCTCGCCTTGCATCCCCATTGCCCCCTGTAGCCTGTGCCCTCCTTACTAAAGTCACTCCATAATGATGGGATAATGCCAGTGAAAACACTTCAGCCTTCACCCTGTGGCCAGCAGTCTGCGGGAAGAAGCCTCAGATACCACCTCTCCAACCCCTCCATCTCGTTACTGACTCCTCTTGGCCAGGCTCTCAAATTGCAGGTCTTGGGACTCTGTCCTGGGCACTCCCTGCTTTCTCTCCACCTTCCCTGGAGCAGCTGTCTCTTCGAAGCCAATGGCCTTGGCCCAGTCACTGATGATGCCACCTCTCTGATCCAAGGTTCCCATGGCCTCCTGGATGCCTCCTTCCAAGGGACCCCAGGGCCTTACTTCCACTGTGTGCCAAATTGGCCTCAGCATCGCCCTCAAACCTGCTCCTCCCCCTGGATGCCATCTCAGTGTGGCCTCCAACTCGCAGTCTGCCAGATGCCTCCAGCCTCCCTGCCTTGACCTCCTGCCATAATGTGTCCCCTCCTCAGTGTTCCCCCTGGTCCAGCCTGTCCTCTCCTCTTGGGGATTCTGTCCCAGCCTCCTGCGTAGGCTCCCAGCCTCGGTCTCCACCCCTGATCAACCTCGCTATCCTCTGTGTGAGGGCCTGTCCCCTCCACCTCACAGTCTCTTTGCTTTGGTGTCTCCACTCTAATCATCTCATGAGCATCTTCAGGGTTCACTGTGATGCCAGCTCCAGGAGGCCGGGTTTTTTCACCACAGGATGTCCAGCACCAAGAATGGGGTCTGGCACCCAGCAGCGCTCTAGAACTATCTAGCACTGAATGAATGGATACCTGTGTGTTAGGCCAGGGCTGGGCCCTACAATGGCTCTGGTAAAAACAATTCTTACCAACTCACTCTCCTGCTTAAAACCCTTCCAAAAACCCTTCTCCCCCACTGCTCACTATCTGGTTCCAAGTCTTTTTGAATAGGAACCTCTCTTCCAAACAAATTTACCAGTATATTTTTATTGCATTTTAGATTATATAAGCTTTGCAAAAAGTCTGACTTTCAGATAAGGTATAACTTGGGGCACCTGCCTTATAATTTCACTCCCTCCCCCCAAGATAACCACTATTAACTGTACAATGGTCATTTCCCCAGATTTTTTCTCTGAATATAAAACATTATTTTCCCAGAAATGGGTCATACCGTAATACAATGCTACACCTTGCATATTCTGCAGAACAAGATACTATAGATCCACCTCATTCTTTTAACCAGCTACACTGCGTTGCATTCATTGTAAGGAGGCCCCACAGTTCACTTAACTGTCTACTGACAGCCACTTGGGCTGCTTCCAGTTTTGCCCCATTATGGACAATGCTGCAATTTATGCCCTCAAATCTCTCTTTGGGACTGAGGATCCTTTATAACATTAAACCTTTTTCTCTGACAGTGGCCCTGTTTTGGGAGCCAGGCGAGGGAGAAGCCTTGGCCTGACAAGAAGCTCTTGTACCCTCTACTGTGCACCTGGGAGGTGCATTACTCACAGCTTCTGCATTGCCTGCATCTGCACAGTGACTTCACTGCAGGGGTGGGCAGTATGCCTTCAGGCTGCAGACAGGCTCTGTGGAAGGACTCAAGGGCCCTGCCCAGCCGGTGGGAGCAACTTGGCCTAAGTGGGAGCTGGAGTTGCTCACAGGGCCTTCAGGCCTCCCTGATGCAGCCTGTCTACCTCTCCCTGAAGCTTCTGAAAGGCACTATGCTGTGTGCTGTGGGTTGCAAACCCTTCTCTGGTATTCTGAGTGACAGAGGACAGGATACTTAACAACTCTGCCTCAAGTTCCTCATCTGTAAAATGGCCATAATAGGCCTTGACCCCCACAGGAATGCTAGGAAGATGAAATGAGGTGATGCCCATAAAGCACTAAGCAGAGTACAGGGCTGAAGTAAGTACTCAATAAATGTCAGCCATGCATACAATTAGTTGACCACCCCCAGTCACCGCCTACTAAACCCACCACACTCTTCCATTCTCCCAGGCCTTTGCTGTACCCTCTGTGTGAAATACCACTTCTCAACTTGCCTGAGAAAATTGTAAGTCATTCTTCACATTCTACAAATGTGTCTACCTCAATCTGACTCCTAGACTAAACTGTGGATTCCTCTAGGAGGGACTGGCTGGAATCTCTGTGACCCCACAAAGTTTCTTCTGGGCTCCCACAATGCCCTGAGCTACTTTCACAATCACTTTCATGTAAGATCATTTTCTAGTCACTTGTTCATGAGATCTGTGAGTTCAGGGACCAAGCTGAATGCCTGTCCCAGGAACAGCATAAATGAAGTTCAGAAGAGACTGAGGTACGGGCTCGGACTGAGATGGGCAAGGAGAGAGGAAAGCTCAGTAGGGCAGGCCTTGGCTTGAGGCTGCCCACCCTTCTTTGATTCTCAGTCCTCAGCATCCACCACTTCCCAGGAGGCTGAACTGGGCGGTGGGGCGGGGGAGTGGGGCTGTGTGCTGAGGGCCCTGGGGTAACTCTCTCTATTATCACCTCCCCCCAAGGGAGTGGGGTGTAGGAACAGGTCCATCTCTCTCCTTCCCTCCACCCTTCCCCCATCTCACCTGAGCCTCCTGCACCTTCCCTGCCTGGGTCTCCAGAGGGTCAGAGGCTGGGGGAGGAGGGGGAGCAGATGTGGTTATAGTGGGGGGAATGGTTAAGGGGTTATCAAGGGATTCAAAGCAGGGGGATGGGGACAAGAAGACCCACCAACCTAGTTATACTGGGGTACTGGATGGTGGTAAAAATGGAGTGGAGGGAGGGTAGGGCTGGGGAAAAGCAGAGTGGAGGGTGCTGGGAGGAGAGGTGGTTAGTGAGGGACAAAGGGGTGGAGATGAAGGTTTAGGAGAGGGAGGAGAAAGTAAAGGATACAGGGCATGGAGGAAACCTTAGGAGGAGTTAGGACGACACATAGTGTGTGAGTGTATGTGCGGGGAGGGCTCGGTTTACAAGGAGTGGTTAAGTTTAGAAAGGAAGAGAGAAGGTAAGAGATATTCGGACTGAAAGTGGGTGTGGGGGACAAGGTGCGATGGGGGTGGTATGTTTAGGAGAGGTACTGGAAATAGAGGGAAGAGATAGGAAGGGACACCAGGGGTGCCCTAGCATCCTACAGTTCCCCCAAACAACCAGGTACCCTTGGCAACCGGGGCCGCAGCAACTTAAGCCCTTAGCAACGAGGGTCCTTGGCAACCAAGGCTAGAGAAACACGCGATCATTAGTAACTTGGGAGACATGTCAAACGGCCCCTTAAAACCTCGCGACCCAGAAACCCACCAGCCTAACAATATGGATCACTTAGCAACAGCCCCCCGAACCTCACTTCTCCTACATGCAGCCCCAATCTCCTGCCCCACCACACCCGCCCTCGGGCCCCGGGGCCTGCAGCCCTCAGCCAGGCCCCGGCGCGGCCCGGATCGACTTTCCCACCGAGGACCCCGACTCACCGTCCGGTTCGGCCATGGGCACGGGGCGGGAGCCCTTGGGGCTGTCACCGACTGCTCTGTCCCGTGACAGCACCGGAAACAGTAGGGGCAGAGTTGGTGCCGAGATAGGGCAGAGAACTACTACTCCCAGCAGCCAGCGCGGCCGCATACAAGCTTTCGCTCGGCCCGCAGCGCACGCCCTTCCTAAGGAAAATCAGGCGAGGTCTGGACTACGAGTCCCAAAGTGCCCCGGACAGTAGCCATGCTAATAAAGGGCGCCCGGAAAATGTAGGAATGGGTAGAGAGCTGTAGTCCATATGAAGACTCTGATTGGTCACGGTGTGGTACCGGGGCGAAGCGTTAGCGATTTAGCCTACTCTGATTGGATGGATTAGGGAGGCGTGTTGGGGAATTTCCCGTAGGGCGGAAGCTCCAGAGTTTCAGGTATAGCCCAGCGAAAGGCGGGCGGCCGCTCAGGGCCCCCTGAGGCTTCGGGGGCCATGGCTGGGGTCGCTTGCTTGGGGAAAGCTGTGGATGCCGACGAATGGTGCGACAGTGGCCTGGGCTCTCTGGGTCCAGATGCAGCGGCTCCCGGAGGACCGGGACTGGGCTCGGAGCTGGATCCGGGACTGTCTTGGGCTCACCTTGTCTTCAGCTACGTCACTGAGGATGGGGACACGTGAGTGAAATTTAGGCTGCCAAACTGGGCCCTAGGATACTACATCTGATTTCCTGTTAGTCTCTGATCCCGGCTTCCCGAGCTGTCACTCCTTAATCTGATTTCTGATGCTTTACTTCCTGACCTGACTTTTTTTTTTTAAAGATTTTATTTATTTATTTTTAGAGAGAGGGGAAAGGGAGGGAGAAAGGGTGTGTCGTTGCCCGTACTGGGGACCGGGCCAGCAAGCAACCCAGCATGTGCCCTAGCTGGGACTCGAACCGGTGACCTTTTTGTTCTCAGCCCGACGCTGAATCCACTGAGCTACACCAGCTAGGGCTCCTAACCTTTAATAAAACCCAATTTCCTACCCGACTTTGATCCTCATCCAATAATTTCTGACCTCCCTTCTTCTCAGAGTTCCACATACTCTTCCATTGATCCTAAAACTCGATTTGACCTTCCTGACCCCAGTCCTAAAACCTTTATTAAAACTGCAGCTCACGCAGGCACCTCCTGACCTCTGACCTCCAAAAATATGTATGGCCTTTGATCCTTCGCTTCTGATTTTTGAGCATTAGACCTTGATTTACGAAATTGACACTTGGACTTCTGAGCACTTACCTTCACGTCTCACATTCAAAGAGAAAATTTGTAAGCTCTGTGATAGCAGGGATTCATCTGTTAAGCAAGCAAATGTTTATCAAACACTACCACGTTTTAGCCGCTGTTTTAGGTGCTGGTGATAAGGCAGTGAAGAAAACAAAACATTTATGCCCGTTGGAGTATACATTTGAGGGAGGAGGGTAGATAGGCAGAAAGACAGGAAGGGAGGAAGGGATTGAAAAAAAGAAAGGAAGGAAAAAGGAAAGAAAAAGACAAAGACAACAGAAAGACACAAAATAAGACGGAGAAAAGAAAAGAAAGACAGAAAAATGACAAAAATAAAAAAGACAGAAAAATGTGCTGGAGGGTAGTAACTTCTTTGGAGAAAAATCAAGAAGGAAAATGAGGCAAGTAGATTATTCGGGGAGAGCATTCTGGGTAAGAGGGTAAAAAGAGCAACCTTGGAAAGGCCCAAGTGAGGGACTGCACCTGGGGTTTTTGTGTGCTGTGTGTTCTGCCGTATCCCCAGTGACTGAACAGGGCCTGACCCGTAGGTGGCGCTCAATAAACATTGGTCTCAACCCAGTTGGTTTCGTTAATTTTCTCTCTCTCTTTTTTGGCTATTTTATTGATCTGTGTTGTGACTTTCATGATTTCCTTTCTTCTGCTTACTTTGGGTTTAATTTATTTTTCTTTTACTGGTATTTGAGGTAGAAACTGAGGTCATGGAGACCTTCCTTCTCTGTTACAGGTATTGGGTGCTATAAATTTCCTCAAGCACAGCTTTAGCGGTATCTCACAAATTCTGATATGTTGTGTTTTGACTTTTATTCAATTCACTGTACATTATCATTTATCTGTTGATATCTTCTTTGGTTGGTGGATTATTTAGAAGTACGCTATCTAGTCTCCAGACATTTGGAAGACTTTCCCGATAGCTTTCTTTTATTAATTTTTAATTTGATTCCATTGTCGACTGAGAACATACTTTGTGTGACTAGAATCCTTTTAAACTTATTAAGACTTGTTGCATGGTCCAGAATATTGTGTGCGCTGGAAAAGAATATTCTGCTGTTGGGTATAGTGTTCCATTCTACCATGTCCTTGCTGATGATTTCTGCCTACTTGTTCTATCAATTATTGAGAGATGTATTGAAATCTCTAGTAAGAATTGTGGATTTGTCTGTTTCTCCTTGTAGTTCTATCAGATTTTGCTTTGTGTAATTGGACACTCTGGTATTAGGGCCACAAATGTTTAGAATTATATTTCTTGCTTCATTGACCTCTTTCTCATTATGAAATAACCTTTATTCCTGGTAATATTTCTTGCTCTGAGATCTACTTTGATATGAAAATACCTGAGTCCTGCTTTCTTTTGGCTGACTAGTGTGAGCATGATACACTGCTTTCCACCCTTTTATTTTTAACCTATTTTAAAATATTTATATTTAAAGAGTTTTTTATAGGCAGCATATATTTGAGTTTTGCTTTTTTAGTCAATGCGACGTCTGCTTTGTAATTAGAGTCTTTAGACCATTTACACTTAATTATTGATGTGGTTATGTTTATTATATTGCTATTGGTTTTATACTTATCTCTTCTTTGTTCCTTGGCTCCTCTTTATCTTCCTTCTTTTGGAACTAGTACATTTTGTTCCATTGTATTTCTTTGTTGGCATATTAGCTTTCACTCTTTGTTTTTTTATTTTAGTGGCTGCTCTGAAAGACGGGGCTGGCAGACTCTGGCCTCCAGGATGAATCCAGCCAGCCAGCTGCTTTTGTGTGGCAGTGAGCTAAGAATGGGTTTTACATTTTTAAATAGATGGAAAAAAAATAAAAAGGACAATATTTTATTACCAGTGAAAATCATATGAAATTCCAATTTCAGGCTCTGTAAATCAAGTTCTGTTGGAATACAGCCCCACTCACCCCTTTCTGTATTGCCACTGGCTGCTTTGGCTTCACCACAGCAGAGTAGAGTAGGTAAAAGAGACCACGTGGCCCCCAAGCCTAAAATATTTATCTGGCCCTTTACAGAAAATGTTTGTGGATCCCTGCTTGAGAGCTTTTAGCGTACAAATTTGACCTCTGAGTGATAGGATGCCAGTTCCCGCGGAGTAAAAGAACCTTAGACAGAGTATTTCCATTTGGCCCCTCCTGGTCATACATTTTACTTCGACGGGTGTTATAAACCCCTCTATACATTGTAATTATTTTTGCTTAAACAGTCAATTGTATTAAAAAATTATCTTAGAAAGAGGCTTACATAATGAAAAACCTTATCTGTTGATCCCCAGCATTACTGTTTTCAGCATTCCTTAGCCTTTGTATAGATCCATTTTCCTTTTCCTTGCAGTGTCCTCTGACATTTCTTGTGGTGTGGGTCGGCTGATGATGAGTTCCTTCAGCTTTTGTGTATCTGAAAACATCTGTATTTTGTATTCATTTTTGAAAGCTATTTTTCCTGGATCAAAGAATTCTGGTTGGACAGTTGCTGTCTTTGAGTACATTGAAGAGGTTGCTCCATTGTGGTTTTCTTGTATTGTTCCCTACATGAAATCTGCTGTCATTCTTATTTCTGGTCCTCTATATTTAATGTATCTTTTCTCTGGCTGCTTTTAAGATTTTGGTCTTAATCATTGGTTTTGAGCAGATTTTTAAATGATAGATCTTGGTGTAGTTTACTTCATATTTCTTGTTCTTGGCAGTCACTCACCTTCTTGGCTCTGTGAATTTAGAGTTTTCAGCAAGTTTGGAGATACTATTTCTTCAAATATATATGTATATTATCCACTTCCCCCTTTAGGGACATTGTCCCACAGCTCACTGATGTTCTTCCATTTTTTTTTTTTTTTTAGATTTTATTTATTTATTTTTAGAGCAAAGGGAAGGGAGGGAGAAAGAGGGGGAGAAACGTTGATATGTGGTTGCCTCTCACGCGCCCCCTACTGGGGACCTGGCCCGAAACCCAGGCATGTGCCCTGACTGGGAATCGAACTGGTAACCCTTTGGTAATCTGCTGTTAATCCCATCCAGTGTGTTTTTCATCGGATGCTGTAGTTTTTATCTCTAGTTCTATTTGAGTCTTTTTCTTTCTTTTAAAAAAATTTTTTATCCTCATCTGAGGATATGTTTTATTGATTTTATCTTATTTTTTAATGATATTTTATTGATTATGCTATTATAGTAGTCCTGATTTTTCCCACTTTGCTCCCCTCCACCCAGCACCACCCACTCTCTCAGGCAGTCCCACCACCATTGTTCATGTGCATGGGTCACGCATAGGTTCTTTGGCTGCTCCATTTCCTACACTGTACTTTGCATCCCCATGGCTATTCTGTAACTACCTATTTGTACTTCTTCGTCCTCTCACCTCTTCACCTATTCCCCCAGATCCCCCTCCATTTTAGAAACCACCAAAATGCTCTCTGTATCAGTCATTCTCTCTGTTCTTCTTGTTTGCTAAGTTTATTTTTTAGATTCAATTGTTGATAGGTATGTATTTGTTGCCATCTTATTGTTCATAGTTTTGATCTTCTTTTTAAATAAGTCCTTTTAACATTTCATATAATAATGGTTTGGTGATGATGAATTCCTTTAGTGTTTTCTAGTCTGGGAAGCTCTTTATCTGTCTTTTGATTGTAAATGACATCTTTGCTGAGTAGAGCAATCTTGGCTGTAGGTCCCTGCTTTTCATGATTTTGAATATTTCTTGCCAGTTACTTCTAGCCCATGGTTTCTTTTGAGAAATCAGCTGACAGACTTATGGGTGTTCTGCTGTACATAACAAACAGCTTTTCTCTTGCTGCTTTTAAGATTCTCTCTTTATCGTTAACCTTTGACATTTTAATTATGATGTGTCTTGGAGTGGGCCTGTTTGCATCCATCTCATTTGGGACTTTGTGTGCTTCCTGGGCTTGCATGTCTACTTCCTTTACCAACTTAGGGAAGTTTTATTTCATTACTTTTTCAAATAGATGACTACGTTCTTGCTCTTTTCCTTCTCCTTCTGGCCCCGCTATGATGCGAATGTTGGACCTCTTGAAGCTGCCCCAGAGCCTGCGTATACTATTCTCATTTTGGGGGTTCTTTTTTCTTCTTGTTCTGTTTGGTTGTTTTTTGCTTCTGTATGTTCCAAATCATTGATTTGATTCTGGGCTTCATTCACTCTACAGTTGACTCCCTGTAAATTGTTTTTTATTTTAATTAGTGTATCCTTCATTTCTGACTGGATCTTTTTTATGCTGCTGAGATCCTCACTAAATTCCTTGAGCATCCTTATAACCAGTGTTTTGAGCTCTGCATCTGATAGATTGCTTATCTTCATTTTGTTTAGTTCTTTTCCTGGAGTTTTGATCTGTTCTTTCATTTGTTCTCCTAGGTTTCTCTCTCTCCTCATTTTGGCAGCCTCCATGTATTTGTTTCCATGTATTAGGTAGAGCTGCTATGAGTCCCTGTCTTGGTAATGTGACCTAATGTAATAGATGTCCTATAGGATCCAGTGACACAGCCTCTCTATCTCCCAAGCTGGGTACTTGAGATGCACCATTTGTGTGGGCTGAGTACACCCTCCTCCTGTAGTTGAACCTTGATTACTGTTGGCAGGTCAATGAGAGGGATTTACCCAGGCCAGTCAGCTTCGAGGGTTGGCTGTGACCACTGAGCACAAACCTCCACTCTCCGTGGAGGATCAGCTGTGCAGGGCAGGGTCATGGTGTTCCAATGTGGTCTGTAGTTGTTTATTGCAACTACAGCTGTAGGGTGCGCAGGCCCTGGGGTTTTCTGGGTGGTGCAAGAGAAGGTCAGCTCCCACTATGTTTTGCCTGGGGCCACCCTGCATGAACTGTAAAGCAATCTGAGATGACTGCTACTTGGGCTGGGCTTGGAGATTCCCAGGTGAAGCCAAGCTGTGAATCTAGGCTGGTTGCTGCTAATGCTGGGCCTGGTGCCCCTTAGTAAGAAGTACGGGGGGCTAAGGACTCACTGAGGTTGGCTGTTGCTTGTTTGAAAGGATTTAGGAAATTGTGAAGCATGATCCAAGACTAGTCATTCATATAGAAAAGCACCTTGGGGTGGGGGTGGTCTGTAAGTTTGGTGGGATAGAGTCTCTGGGGATCTCCAGGGCAGGGCAAACCGTATTAGCCAGGTTGATGGAGTCTCAGATATGGCACCTGCCTGCCAGCTGTCTGGCTTTGTAGGGGGAGGGTTCAGAAAAGGGACAATGGCCTCTGCCCACCTTTCTGTGTGGGAGAAGGATCTCCCCCAGCTCTCATCTTGATGCCAGACTCTTCACTTTTTCCCTGTATGCCACAGTGCCTTTCAAGCTGCTACCCCAGTGCTGGAGCTCGGAAGGAGTGAGTCTGATTAAATCCGTCTGTGGTTTCTTTAAGAGGAACTGCTTGGGACTCCAGAAGTTTCTTCCATCTACTCAGTCCCCACTGGTTTTTGCAGCGAGAAATTATGGGGCCTTATCTTCTTGGCACTGGAATTCTGGGCTGAGGGGTATGGTGCGGGGCTGGCACTCCTCGCTCCCAAGATATTCCTCCTGAATTTTTATCCACCACACGTGGATGTGGGGCCAGCCTGTTCTGTGTCTCCACCCCTCCTACCAGTGTGGATGGCTGTGGTTTCTTTAATTCCATAGTTGTCAGACTTCCATTCAACTTGATTTCTGATGGTTCTGAGTGGTGGTGGTTCTATATTTTAGTTGTAATTTTGATGTGGTTGTGTGAGGAGGTGAGCGTGTTTATCTATATGCCATGTTGACCGGAAGTGTTTTTATTCATTTTAGAAAGGGAAAAAGGGAGTAGAAGAAGAGAGAGAGAGAAACATCGACGTGAGAGAGAAACATTGGTCTGTTATCTTCTTTACATGCTTCAGCCACGGATCAAACCTGCAACCTTTGGTGCACAGGATGACACTCCAACCAGCTGAGCCACCTGGCCAGGGCTGGAGTCTTTCTCTTTTATCATCCATGTCTTAACTTTTGGAATGTGTGAGATGTAGTTGATGAACTGTTTTAATATTCTTGTTTGCTAATTCTAACATCTGGATCACTTCTAGGTCAACTTCAGTCAATCGATAATTCTAATGGATCATATATTCCTGCCTCTTTGCATGCCTGGTCATCTTTGATTCGATGTCAGACATTGTGGAATTTACCTTGTTAGGCTGGTTAGTTTGTGTTTGTGTAAATATTCTTGAGTATTGTTTTGGGTTTCAGCTAAATAACTTGTAAGTAGTTTGATCCTTTCGGGTTTTGCTTTTATGACTTGTTAGGTGCATCCTGAACAGTGTTCCACCTAGTGCTCATTGTTCCCCACTACTGAAGTAAGTAAGGCCTTCTGGACTATTCTACTCAGTGTCCTGTGAAAGATGGGTTTTTCCTAGTCTGGCTGGTGGGGACAGGTGCCATTCCCAGTCTCGGGTGAGCAATGGGCGTGTTTCTCTAGTGCTTTTGGATGATACTTCCCCACACTGGGGTAGTTTCCTCACACCCAGGCCCTGATCAGTATCCTCCTAAATATAGAAGAGGCCTTCCTGCAGACGTCCGGGGTCTCTCTCTGTACATCTGTCCTCTCGGGTTCTCTATCCTCTGACTCTGGCTGCCTGGCTCCCTTCAAACTCGGCTCCATCTCCTCACCCAGAGCCTCCCTGCACTGTGGCATGGAAACTCTCAAAACAGTAAGCTGTGGTAGTTAGTTGAAGGGTTCACCTCATTTATTTCCTGTCTCTCCCTGTCATTCATTACATGGCATGCAGTATCTTGAAAACTGTTTTTTCATAAAAAGAAAGAGAGAAAGAAAGAAAGAAAGAGCCCTGGCTGGCGTAGCTCAGTGGATTGAGCGCGGGCTGCGAACCAAAGCATCGCAGGTTCGATTCCCAGTCAGGGCACATGCCTGGGTTGCAGGCCAGGTCCCCAGTGGGGACCACGTGAGAGGCAACCACACATTGATGTTTCTCCCTCTCTCCTTCTCCCATCTTCCACTCTCTAAAAATAAATAAATAAAATCTTTAAAAAAAAAAAAAGGTAAACTTAAAAAAAAAAAAAGAAAGAAAGAAAGAAAAAAAAAGAAGCTGTTTTGTATACTATGTTTTGTTTGATTTGTTGGTTGATTCAGATAGGAGGGAAATCTAGTCTGTGTTTGAGGGGAGGTAGAAGTCCTACTTAATAAACATTGATTAAACAAATTTTCTGAATTAACTCTTACCCGACCCTCTGAGATTCTTGACACCTGGTTCCAGAGCTGTGGTCACAATGGCTAGCACACGGTGGGCGCTCCGTGTGTATTGCATGAATAAATGCAAGAGTACTTGACCTCTGTCTTCTGATGCCTGTCCTTGTTCTCAGGGCACTGCACTTGGCTGTGATTCATCAGCATGAGCCCTTCCTGGATTTCCTCCTAGGCTATGTGGCTGGCACTGAGTACCTGGACCTGCAGAATGACCTGGGCCAGGTGAGCCACTGGAGGACAGTGCAAAGCTTGGGGCCAGGATTCTCAGTGCAACTCCTAACCCCTCCATTCTGCTCCTGCAGACAGCCCTGCACCTGGCAGCCATCCTGGGGGAGGCATCCACAGTGGAGAAGTTGTATACGGCAGGCTCCGGATTGCACGTGGCAGAGCGTGGGGGCCACACAGCTCTGCACCTGGCCTGCCGTGTGGGGGCACATGCCTGTGCTCGAGCGCTGCTCCAGCCCCGTCCCCAGCGCCCCAGGGAAGCCCCCAACACCTACCTCACTCAGGGCCTGGACTGCACCCCTGACACCAGCCACACCCCTGTTGCCTCGTACCCTGAACCTGACTTGGAGAAGGAAAAGGATAAGAATGAGGACTGGAAGCTGCAGCTGGAGGCTGAAAACTACCACGGTGAGGGTCCACAGTTACTGAGAAGGGCCAGGTGACAGCATCTGGCTCTGGGCTCAGCTCTCCTGACTCAACATCCTGTCCCCTGGGAAATAATACTGAGGCTTCAGGGACCCAGGCATTGGGACCAAAGAGGCCTGCTCAGGCCCCAGATTATTGAGAACTGGCCACATGGGACCCAGGACCCCACCCGAAGGCTCCAGGTCACTTGTAGCCCACAGGGCAGAGCTACTAGGCCAAATCCAGGTGTTGGGCCCAGTCTCCGTAGCCGGAAGGCACAACTCACTCTGGACAACCCCCTACCCTCAGCCATGGGTCCTAGCCCACCCAGGATGATAGAACTGTAGGCCTGGGCCCTCTGAAATTCTGGCAGCCCAGGTTCCCAGAGATTGACATTGGAGTTCAGGGACAGCCGTCTGTAGCCAGTCCTCATGGGACAAAAGACCGTCTACCCAGGGCCCTGGTGCCTGGGTCTCAGCTCTCCCATCTGTAAGTCCAGCTACCTGGGACCAGGCCCCTTCACAATCAGTGTTTAGGGCCTACCCCAGGCCTCCAATCTTACAGGCCCTTCAACCACTCAGGATCCAGGAATTTGGGTTCTAGGTTCTTTGTGAAGTAAGACCACAGACTCATGGCTCCTGGCCCCAAGATCCAGGCCTCCTGTCCATAGCCACAGGCTTTTCAGCCATCAGGCCCCAGACACCCCACAGCCAAGGCACTGGCACCGCCAGCCCCTTTCAGTCCACTGAGACTTAGGCATTTACAATGCAGGTGGCTCTTTGACATACCCAGCAATTCAGGAGCCAGACCCCAAGCTTGGTCACCCTCAGGCCACAAAGCCCTCCCCTTCCCCTCATCATCTGACATCAGTCGCTCTGTCCCCAGGCCACACCCCACTCCATGTGGCCATCATCCACAAAGACACAGAGATGGTCCGATTGCTCCGGGAGGCTGGCGCTGACCTCAACAAACCGGTGAGCCTCCCTGGGGAGAAGGTGTGGCAGGATGGGGCTGTCTCCAGGGTGGGGCAGGGCTTCCTATGACCTCTCTGCTATACCCCACAGGAGCCCACGTGCGGCCGGAGCCCCCTGCACTTGGCAGTGGAGGCCCAAGCAGCCGATGTGCTGGAGCTTCTTCTGAAGGCGGGTGCTGACCCCGCTGCCCGCATGTATGGTGGCCGCACCCCCCTGGGCAGCGCCATGCTCCGGCCCAACCCCATCCTCGCCCGCCTCCTCCGTGCGCACGGTGCCCCTGAACCTGAGGATGAGGACGACAAGCCTGGCCCCTGCGGCAGCAGTAGTGACAGTGACAGCAGGGATGAGGGCGTGAGTCAGGAGGAGAGACTGGGCAGCCCAGCTGGGGGCTCAGGGTAGATGGTCAGGTGGAATGCCCTCATTAGGAGAAATTAGGCAGCGAGCTGAGTTAGCTTGGGATGCTGTAATTAGAAAACTCAGGCAAGCAGTGCCAAGTGAGCCAGACGGTGGGGGGGCTGGGGGGAGTGGCAAGAACTCGGGCTCTGGTTGTTGAGAAATTAAGGCAATGGCAGAGGGCAGCTCAGGCAGAAGGAGAGAAAAGACCTTGGTTGTAGTGACCAATAAATAGGCAGCAGTGAGCAAGTAGCAGTGTGGGGAGTGCTCAGGCTGTGGGAAGATGGCCTTGGCAGCAGTGATTTGGACCCTGGCAGTAGTAGGGAAAGACCTTGGCCAGCAGTGAGGATGTTTGGAGAACCCAGGCCGATACTTTGGGCAGGGGGTGATGTTGAATGGGGGGACTGAGGAATTTGGGTAAAGGCAGAGGGAAGGGAAGGGGCGGACCTCAGTGGCCGTGGCCACTAGACTGGAGAAGCAGCTGGGCTAGAGCCCCAGCGGTAGCTGTGGGAGAACACAGCCGGCCTTGAAATTGGTGGGTGGAGGACCAGGAACTGGGAAGTTGAACTATAAACAGGGAATCTCGGGTTTCAAGACAAGACCCAATTTTTTGGGTGAGTGAGAGAAATTGGGCAGCCACCTGAACCCCTCTGTTTGGCCTGCTCTGCCCGCAGGATGAATACGATGACATCGTGGTCCACAGCAGCCGGACCGCAAACCGGATACCTCCTACCCAAGCCTCCAAACCTCTCCCCGACGACCCTGTCTGACTCAGTTGTTAATAGAATTTCCAATGTAATAAAATCCCAGTTCTGACAACCAGAGACTAGATTGACTGTTGCCTTCCCAGTCTTCCAGTTTACTCCTGGGCCCCATCCATCCCAAATCGAGTGCTACACAGTAGGCCTTGGTGGTTTTCTTTGTGCTTTATTCACTCAGAAGGGTGGGAGTGCATTTTGTGGGGGGCAGAGTGTCTCCTGAGTCGGTCTGAGCCAGCTCCTCTAGCCAGGGCAGACTCAGCCCCTCAGGCCTGGTTCCAAGGCACACCCTCCTCCCACCCCTGCAGGTTGGGAGTGGAGTGGGGCAACTGGTGAGGTGGGGGCTTTGGGGGTCAACAGTCCTAAGCCACGGGGTGTGTCAGGAAGAGGAGGACATGAGGTCAGGGGTCAGCCTTCCCTCCAGAGCTCCTGCCTCAGCACCTCTGCAGCCTTCCGTAGCTCCTCTCTCACGTGCTCCTGCCGCTCCGCGTCCTGCTCCTGGTGGGATCAGAAATGGGGTGGTCAGCGCCCACCAGAGGCAGGTCTCCTCCGTGGTCGCCCGTGAATGGGGGCCATGTCAGCTCGAATAGTGGCAGCCAGCAGGGGTCATCGTGGGCTGTGACAGTGACCACAGTGGTTGGCCATAGTCCCAGAAGAGTAATGTTGGCCAGTGTGACCAGTGGTGGGGCCTACAGTGACCACCATAGCCAACAGCAGCAGACACAGGACTAGCGGTGGTGCCAACGGGGATGCCATAACCCATTTGGGAGGTGATGGCCATTTCGGTTACAGCTGCCAGTCATGGAGACATTCTGCTTTCCGCAGTAGTGCCCATCTACAGTTCAGTGAACCAGGCACAGCAGCAGCCTATTCATGTGGCCAATTTGATCGTTGGGGACTAGCAATGGTGGCTAATTCAGATGCTTCTGTGCACTAATTGTGGCCATCCGGGTTGCTATAATGAGAGTGGAAACCATCTTGGTCAGGTAGAGGCCCTGTTTGGATGTTTCTGTCCAATCCTGGTCACTGTGACCCTTTCATGGTGGGCTTTACTGTTTATGGCCCAACACTCGCTGGCAGCTGTGTGGCAGGAACTCCACTGACGGGTCTGCCCCGCTCCCCACTGCCTCCTCCGCTCACCTCCCTCTCCGCAGCCTTATCCTTCTCCTGCTTGGGCTCAGTTTCCGGCAGGTGGTGGTGGTGGTGCAGCAGGTCCTCGTGCCTCTCTCTTCCCCTGCCCTCTGCCCCCTTCCACAGGCTGTGGCCCCCACCCAGCACCTGCATGCCCTTCTCAGCCTCGAACTGGGCCGTCTCCTCGTCACTGGCTTGCTCTGCCACCCGCTTCTGGGGGCCACCTCCATCCTCTAGCTGCTGCTTCCACAGGCCCTCAAAGGCCTCCGCGGGCCCCCTCTTCTTTTCCCCCTCCTCCTCTTCATGGTCTTCCTCCTGGCGGAGCTGGCTGTGGAGCTGCTTGCGGATTGCCTGTTCCTGCACTTCAGACTTGTGGATCCTCTCCGCTGCCTCCTCCTCTTCCTTATCCCTCACCTCCTGGCTGGACCTCATCTTCCCAGCCTCCTGCTTCTTGAAATCTCCAACCAGCAGGCCTTTTTCCTCAGTGGATACACAGCTGTAGGGTTCTGTCTCACACATCTCTGGTGGAAAGAGGAAGGATGCTCTTCATGCAGCCAGTTGGGAAACATCTGGAGTTCTGGGGCCCACCCAGAGCCCCACAGGGGGACCGCCCAGAACTGGGAGAGGAGGGTCAGGTGCTGATGACATTGCCCCATCCCCGGACCTCTGTAGGGGAGCTCCCAGGGTTGGCTGGGGCCAGGCTGGACATGCTGGAAGAAGAGAGGACATGAGGACTTGCACCATCACCTCCACCCGCCCAAACTGAGCCCAAGCAGGAGAGGGAGGTGAGTGGAGGAAGCAAGGAATGGTTGGGGACACCTTCCAGGCAGCCGGGAACAGAACCCCAGGTGGGGTGGGAGCTCCCAGAGGAACTGGAGCCTGGGCCCTCCTTACCTTTGTGGAGGAGAGTCGTGCAAGGACCTCTCTGGGCCTGACCCAGGGTCAGCACTTCTGTGACCACCTCTGCCAGACAGCGGGTCAGCTGGGGGTGAAGGGTCAGAGAGGAACCTGAGGTTAGGGCAGGTGGGGGTAAGGAGAGCAGCTGCAGAGGAGATGACCCTGGAGGAGGCTGGGCAGGGATGGCCAGGGCCCCTGGGGTGTGAGCCAGGGCAAGGGGTCCACACTCCTTACCTCCTCCTTGGAAGGCCTCGGTGCCAGTGGAGCAGCGGAGGCTGTGGAGGAAGGAGATGGGAACTGGGCTCAAGACCCCGGCGCTGTCACCGATGCCGATCCAAGCGCCAAGGGCGTCCTGGTACCCACAGTCTTCTCCCCAGTCCACCTGCCAGATGCACTGTCCCCAAGGGAAACTCGGCCCATGAAGTCCATCATCCGACCCCATGGGGTGCACTGTCCCAGCCCCACATCACCCGAATCCCTGCTCCCAGACCGCCACAGAGGTGCCCCCTCCCCGGTTTCTGGCACTCACACGCCCCCAGCAGCAGCACCAACAGCGGGGACAGCGGCAGCACCTGCAGCACCGATCGCCCGCAGTGCAGCATGGTGAGGCTTCCCGACCAGGGCCTTGGTGCTGTGAAGACCCGGGTGGCAGCTCCTTATAACCCGCGCCCCTGGCCTCTGCGAGGGAGGAAGTGACGTCACTGCCGCCCCCTCCCCTCCCGCGGCTGGACAACAGCTGCGGGGCGCCCGACCTGCCTGAGACCCTCAATTATTCATGGGGACCCACGCCCTGCACCCGCTCCCCTCCTGCTTCTGACGCCTCAGCATCAGGATGCGGGGGTGGGGGGGGGCGGTGCGGGGGTGGGGGAGGAAGGGCGGGATGGAAGTAGGTTTCCCCAGAGAAACAAGGTCTGACAAGCTTAAGCCCTCGCTGGGAGGCAGGGCTGGGTTCAAATCCAGCAGCGGCCACTTACTGACCTCATGCAACTCCCACCCTTCCTTGGCCGTTTCCTGATCTGGAAAGCGGGCCTCAAAACCTGTTACCTGAGGTTGCGGCTGGGCTCCTCCTGACTCCCAGCTCCACAGCTGCCAGCCCTGCAGTCCCGGGACTTTTGCTTCATCTCTCTGAGACCTGTTTCTTCATTTGTAAAATAGGGCTGGTGACAATTTACTCTGTGGCTGAGGCTTGATGGTGAGGATTAAATAAACGAATGTGTGTATACGCTGACAGGCAGTTCTGGGTGTGGGGAACTGCTCAGGTTGTGTAGCACCTTCAGTACTGTAATTTTTGTTGAGCACCTACTACATGCCCGACCCTCTTGTAGACCCAGAGGCTGCTGCAGTGAAGACACAGGCATTTGAAAAGGGGGTGGCAGACAACACTCAAATAATCACACAGTATGTAAGGAGGGAGGGAGGGACTGTGGTGTCACATACGTGTGGGGGCATCACTGGGTGCTGGGGGTTTTACTTTGTGGCCAGGAAGCTCCGGGTAGTTCTCTCTGAGGTGACACCTGGCTAGAGACCTGAGTGATTAAAACGGAGCAACCACACAAGATCTAGGGGAGCAGGAGCCAGGGAGGGGATGAGTGAGTGCAAAAGCCAGAGTTGCAAATGACCACAGCGTGACAGAGACAGGGAGGGTGGAAGAGAAAGGTGAGGAGAAGATCGTGTGGGACCTTGTGGCCATGGTGACAACTCTGTCCTTTCCTGAGTGAGCTGGAACCACAGGAGGGCTCTGGGCAGGAGGGGCATGGTCTGATGCTGGTGCCCCAGGGTCCCTTGGACTGTGTGGGACAAGGAGCAGGGACACAGCAGAGGCTGCATGATTCTCCAAATGGGAGACAGTGGTGGACAGGACCATGGAGGAGCCAGAGATGAGAGACAGAAGGCAGGATCCGGGAATATTTTGGAGGTGGACCTGTGCAGAGAGAGTGGATGTGAATGTAAGAGGAGTCGAGGATGACCTGCAGGGTTGTGGCCAGAGGAGCTGGGAAAATGGCTCCATGTACTGCAGGGCACACCTAGGGGAAGAGCAAGTTTTGGTTTCACCATCTGAACTGCCTACTGGCCCCCGGCCCGAAGCTGGAAACCAAGGGGTGAGGGTGAAATAGGTGAGCATGAGATGCCAGTGTCCTGAAGTAAGAGAGACCTCAGCATCCTCTTGGCTCCCCCGGTGGCCCCCAAGCTACTGTCCAGGTGCCCTGGAAGTTGCTGGACACTTCCAGCAATGGCCCTTTGACGACTGAGTACTTCTCAGCAATCGCCCGGCACTCCCCACAAGCTGGTCAGGACGGTCTCCTTTGCTTACAGATCCACAAAGGCTATTGTTCTGACCATTTATTTGGAACCTTCTGCTAGGCACTGAGGTGGGGAGGGGAGAAGGAAGGAAGTGTGGAGGTGTCTCTCCTTCCCCCACCCCTAGAGCCTTCAGGTCCCGGGATGTCCTGCTTCCCAGTACAGGCTGGGACCCCCAATGACAACAGGGTCACTGACTGATTCTGTGGAAGTGGGGAAGAGGGAGAGGTGGACCCTGGAGTCCACAGGCCCAGGCGTGGAGCTGACGTGAGGCACACAGATATCAGGACAGTCCCAGGACAACAGGTCCCAGGGACCCAGGGTCCCCTGAGGTCCAAGAAGCAGCAATAACCCTGGTGGCTGATGAGTCCTCAGCTCAAGACAGGCTGTCCCGGGAGCCTGGGCTTCTGGCGCTGGTTGGGCCCGATGTACTGGAGAGGCACATGGGTGGGAGCCGTGATCCGATCAGTGCCGAGGTAGGGCTGGAGAGCAGGTGGCACGAGGACTGAGCCGTCCTGGGGACAAAGCAGACCTCAGGCTGCTGCCACTGCATGAGCCCTGTGCCCTCTGCCTCTCTAGGCATGATCCTTTGGCCCCTCACCTTTTGCTGATTGCTCTCCAGGAGGGCGATGAGCAGGCGGGGGACAGCACAGGCGGTGGCATTCACCTGGGAGAGGGCCACGCTCAGATCGGGGCCTGCCAGGCCTCCCAGGGAGGGGCTGAGGCCACGAGGGAAGTGGTGTGGGTGTGGGGAGGAGCAGGCGCTCACCGTGTGGGCAAACTGCAGCTCCCCAGCCTCCATCTGGAACATGATGTGGAGACGGCGGCTCTGGAAGTCTGTGCAGTTGGAAGCACTGGTGACCTGGACGAGGGAGTGGGGTTGGGCTGAGAGCATCAGCTGTGGGGGGCGGTGTCATCTGCCTTCCACCCTGTGTCCCCACTGGAACGGGGGCTCACCTCGCCAAAGCGACCCCGGCCTGGCATCCAGGCCTCAATGTCGAACTTGCGGTAGGCGGGAAGGCCCAGTTCCTGGGTGGGCATGTCCAGAACCCTGAAGCCATGGAGAAAGACAAGGCGAAGTTCAGGGTGAGGAGGAGGAGAGAAAAAATGGAAACGATGGAAGAGAAGGTAGCCAAAAAAGTGGGCAATGGAAGTAACAAAGAAGACAGTGGCAAAGGGGACACCTCCTTGAGGCAGGGGCTGGTGATGGAGCAGCTGATACAGGAGGAGGGACAGGAAGGAGCTGATGGGAGAGGAGGCCGGGGAGGAGAAAAGGCGTGTGGCCACATCTCTGGGCTGTTCACCATGGCCAGTTGCACCGTCTGTACTAACGGCACCCCCAATTTTTGTAATGGGTCATCCAGAAAGATGTTTGCATTTCTGTCTTTTGAAAGCCACACGTGACTGGCGGTGAGAGGGGAAGTAGGCATCCAACACTCAGAGGCATGCCCCCTTCTCACAGGGCCATGAGGAGCTGGCAGGGACCATGTATGTGAGGCAGTGCCCTAGGGATGGGGAGCAACAGGGAAAAAGGGGCCTGGGTCTTGACCCTGTTCTCCTTAAGCTGTGGTTACAATCCCATAACCCTAACGAGGACTTCAGAGGTTGACGGGCAGAGAGCCTATATATAATGGTAATACAGGGAAAAGGGGGCAGGGAGAGAAGTGGGGAGGATTTTCAAAATGGAGAAGCATCAGCCCAGCATCTACCTCCTCACCCCGCTCACCCTCCACCGCAGCTCCCCCCTACCGCACCGGAAGTGCAAGCCCAGCTCTGTCAAGATCTCCATCTGCAGGGACAGAAACTCCTCCAGCAGCTGCGAGCTCTGTTCCAGCCCTGGGCCTGTCACCCCAAACATCTCTACCTGGGGCAGAGCAGGGGCACAGGAGTCAGGAGACCCTGGGCTGTTGGGGTGACCCCCCCCAAAGTGCCTGCTACGCCAACCTTGGTGAAGTGGTGCACTCGGTACAGCCCCCACGGCTCCTTCCCGGTGTCTGTCTCTGCCCGGTAGCAGGTACTGGAACAAACCGTTCTGGGGGGGGAGGGGGGTGAGGTCAGGGAGGGGAGAGGGAATGTCACAGGTGGGGACAAGGTCTATAGGAACTGGGCATCACCTGATTGGCAGGTCCCTGAAGGCCACGGAGTGGTCCATGAAGTAGCCTGGAAGGAGAGGGGGACAGAACGGGTCTGCCAGGGCCTCCTTCCATCCACAGGCAACTTCTGAGAGGATCAGAAAAGGTGTCCCCTTTGGCAGATGCAACCTCCTGTCGGGCTCCGGCCCTGGGCTTGCTGAGGTGTCCTAGCAGGCGGCTGCTCCCCTCAGGATGCTCCAAGTTGTCCCCCCACAATCCCTCCTGCTCTGAGGACACTGGAGGTGGACTCACCGCCCCTGGCCCCAGGCAGGCGCTCACCTGCAAGCCCCACCTCTGCTGTCCCGGCCAGGTTGAGGTCTTCAAAGCGGGAGGGGTCGATATTGTAAATTTGGGACGGGTTGGCATTTGGGGTCATCCCGCAGCCTTCCTGAGGAGGAGGCCAAGCCACAGAGGTCAGGGGCAGGTAACCATGGCATCCTCCATCTTTGCGGTCACAACCCCTACTTGTCTCCTAGAAGCATCTGGAATCACCCTGGCCTCCCAGTTCCATCCTAACCCCTTGAGCCAGCCTCAGGACTCTTTCCTCGGGGGACAGACTAGTCTCCCTGCCCGGGCCCCCGAGAATGGGGTCTGATGCACAGCTCGGCATAGAGAATAGAGTCTTCACTCACAAACACAGCTCCTCGGAGAAGGTCTGGCACGGTCATCGGGGTGAAGCCCTGTGTGGGGGAAGGGAAGGAATGAGAAGCACAGGCAGGACCCCTGCTGGACCCCAAGCTCAGGCCTGAAGAAGGGACACTGTAGATGGGCCAATGGTGCCCCCTGTCACCCCACTCCAGCGGAAATTAAGGAAGACCCAACCAGTGGGCTTAAAGCTGGCCCTGGGGTCCCTGTTGCTGGGACGCTCTTCTGGTGCTTGACGGCTTCCACACTCAAATCATACCACACGGGGCAGCCAGAAGTATAGTTTGATTGTGTTCTTCACCTGCTTAAATAAAGCCTCCCAGGGCTCCCCAGGTAACATCCAAGGCCCTCACCACGGCCAATGCCTCATTCACTGAGCGCCTGCTGACCCCTCTGGTTTCAGAGCACATGGATTCCCCAACACTCCTTTTACGTGGTGGGCAGGCAGTGAGTGCAGTGGTTATAAGGATGGCTCTGCCTTGTGCCTACACCCGAGCCTTAAGGCCTTGGGCGACTTACTCCCCTCCCCAGGTCTCAATTTCTCCATCTCTACAGTGGGGGTAATACTAGCACCCACCTCATAAAGTTGCCATAAAAATGAAATGTGTCAATGATACATACAAAGTTCTGAAAACAGGGACTAGAACAGAGGTCACACCCCCCAACGCTTTGAGCCTTCTGAGTTCAGCTTCAATGCCTTCCCTTCCAGGCAGTCCTCCCGTCCTTGCCCATACCCGGCGGATGAGCTTGTTGAGTGTGAAGTTCACCAGGCCATGTTGCAGGAGGGCTCCAGCCCCGCGCAGGTAATAGGAGCGGTGGCCGGACACGTGGGACAGGCGCCTGGGAGACAGATGGGCACACAATCGGGGGCATGTGGGTTAGGGCTGGTGGGGAGATGGGGCCCCACGCACCCTGGGGCAGAGGCCCAGCTGCCAAACGGGAGACTGGGCATCAAACATTCATGCAGGGTGTGGCCTTGGTGGTTCAACATCCCGTGCTGGGCAGGGGGAGGCAGAGCCGGCAGCCAGCTGTTGGGGTGGGAAGGGCTGGGCAGAAGGGGCTGCAGGGGCTCACTTCTGACGGATGATGTCGAGTTTCTCGGCAATTTCCAGGTGGCCCCGGGGTTGGAAGGAGAAAGCTGGATGTGGATGAAACGCAATGGGGTGAGAAGGGGCGGGGAGACTGGGACAGAGAAAATGAAGATTAGAGAGACAGCAGGAAGGAAAGGCAGCAAGACAGAGGGAGAGAAGAGAGGAAAACAGACCTGGGAAAGGGACAGACAGAGGAAGAAAGAGAAGAGAGAAAGGAGGAAATAAGATGGAGGCAGAGATGGAAGCTGGAAAGAGAAGGAGGCAGAGGCAGAAAAGGAGAGGAAGGGAGACAGGGAAGGAGAAGGGAACACTGGGTGGAAAGGAGAGAGAATCAGAGAGAGAGGGAGACACACAGAGCCAGGGAGGAAAAGCACATGAGAGAAGGAGCCCAGGACAGAGCCATCAGCTGGCTAGACACAGGCTTGGGGACACACAGAGACAGCAGGGTGAGAGGGCCCTATGGGGTAAGAGGACAGAGAATGAAAACAGAACCGCCCACAGACACCCCGGCAGGAGTCGGCGAGGCAGCGAGCTGGAGCCACCTCCACTGTGCCTGGTGCTCTCCAGGTACCACCACAGTCCCAGACCCTAGCAGCCCTGCCCCGGCCTAAGGTCCCTAGGTCTGAGTGTGGCCCACCTGGTTTGTCTCCAATCACGTGCAGCACTCGGGCCTGGCTCTCGTCCCCGACAGGCTGCAGGGAGACAGAGGGCATCACCAGGAAGGTGACACTAGGCAAGCCCCTGGCCGCCTGCCGCCCAGCACTGGGCTTACCACGTCTGGGTGGGTCTGGTTGGGCAGCCTCAGTGCCTGCAAGTAGAACTGCTCCTCAAGCAGGGCCTTCTTGGGGTACAGGAGCATGAGCTGCTTCCGGATCTCCCGACCATGTGCCCGCAGACTCTGATATTGGGGGTCCTGGGGGCGGGGCAAGCAGGGTCACCCCAGGACAGGGTGGGGGAGTCCCTCAACCAACCTGACTGGGATCCTGGCTGGCGGATCCATGTGGTAGACATTCGCTGCCTCCTCTTTTGGCCCAATATCCTTAATTTCCTTTAGGAAACCTCCCTTCTCCCCTCCCCTTCACAGGCACGTCCATGGGGACGTGACTCAAGCCTGGATTACTGGAACATTCCATTGCCTTGGCCACAGTGATTGGCTCAAATATAGGCACATGACACAAGCCAAACTCATGCGAATAGGCCCCAGGACCATGGCTGGAGCTATCAGGGAAGCAGTTTTCTCTGCGCCCAACTGCCTCCTTCCACCAAAGGGAGAATACTGGTCTGGGAATAAGAGGGAAGGAGAACCAAATAAGAAGCCAGGACCTGGATCCAGCTGTACCTGAGGCTCACATTTTAGTTTCATGCATTGATAGTGCCTGGTTTTCTTTTTTCCTTAATCCTGTTTGAGTTGCCACATACAGTGGAGGAATCATGACCGTCACTGTCACACACAATGGGGGAATCATGACTGATATGATACCTGCTGCCCAGCCCCCACCAGGGACAGGACTGCACCTCCCCTGGTACCTGCTGCACTTGATTACTGTCCTGGTTCACCTGGTAAAAGAGAGAGAGACAGGGAGATTAGATGGATGAAGTTGGAGGTGGGGAGGAGGGAGGGTGAAAGGTCAAACAGGGCCAAGGGATCTGAATTCCTTGCTTTGCTAATGCCTGGCTGGGTCCCTCCTGGCCTGTGCCTCAGTTTCTGTCAGTAAAGCTGGGAGGAGGCAAAAATAACATAACAGAAATCACCCCTGCAGCCCTTTATTGAGTGCTGCCTCACGCCCGGCTCCATACGGAGGGCCTTCGAACGATTCTATTTCTTCACAGCGTACTCCATGAGGTTGGCACCAATGTGACCTCGTTTTGTAGATGAGAAAACTGAGGCTCAGAAAGGCAGTCTGTGAGCGTGTATTTAGAGGCCTGCAACCAAGGGCCTTTGACACTCTGAGCCTCTGTGAGGCGGAGCAGCAGAGGGGATCAGACAGGCCTGGTCTGCATGCTGGGTGCTGACCAGCTATGTGCCCTGGGCAACTCTCTGCCCCTCTCTGAGCCTTGGTATCCCCACTGTGAAACAGGACGATAACAGAGCGCCCAGCAGGCCGGTGTGTGGCTTCCCTGAGATGATGTGCCGGCACTCGCTGACCACTCACCGAGGTCCACCGTGTGTTTGTTTTTTAATCCTCACCTGAGGACAGTTTTCATTGCTTGTAGAGAGAGAGGGAGGGAGGAAAGGACAGAGAGAAACATCTACGTGAGAGAGAAACATCGACTGGTTGCCTCCTGTATGTGTCTGGACCAGGACTGAACTTGCAACCTAGGTATGCGCCCTGACTGGGAATCAATCCTGAAAGCTTTGGGTGCATGGGACGACACTCCCACCAGCTAAGCCACTCGGCCAGGGCTCAACAGTGTTGTTTTTGTCGTCGTCTGCCCCCGTGCTGCCCGTGGCCCAGGGCCCCGGCATGCCCACAGTAGGGCCCTGGGAGATGTAGTCAGTGTTGTGAGCGGCCTTCCAGCAGAGTGGTGAAAAGCAGCCCCAATGCTGGGATGCAAATCCTGCCGCTCCCACTTCCTGGCTCTGAGTCTGAGGCACGTTTTAACCCCTTGGGGCCTCAGCCTGAATTGGTTTTGTACTGTAACTGTCTCAGAGTTGTGAGAATCAAGAGTAAGGAAAGCACCTAGAACAGTGCCTGGCACACAGTGATTGGCATATAGACGTCTGCTATTATTTTTGTGATGTTTTTCAGCCCTCCATGGTAGATGCTGTTGGCTGTCTATTGCAAACTCACCTGCCCTCCTTCTTCCTTTCCCACAGGCCCCGGACTCAGTTTGCCCTCCTAGGCAGTCTGGAGTTCAGGGAATGTGGGCGCAGCTGAGGTTGCCTCTTGCTGCCGATGGGTGTAGGGGTGGGGTCTGGGCCTATGAGAATGAGGGCGCTCTGCTGGAGGCTCCAGGGAAGGTCTCCCTGCTCTTGAAAAAGGCACTGAAGCCAGTGAAGTGCCATTTTCTGCCTCTGGCAGAGCGCCCTAGAAGAGACACTGTACTATGGCAGCCATCTTGGAACTGTGAGAGGGGAAACCGAGTTCAAATCACCACAGTGAAGTCATGGGTAGAGACAGAGGGAAAGAAAGTGGGTTGGGGATGCTGGAGGAGCTGCTAATTTAGCAACCCCAGTGTCCTGGACAGCATGTTATGTGAGGTAATCAATGTCCACATCCTCCTTCAAGTTCCTTCCACTGGGTTTCTCATTACAGCAGCCAGAGGTGCCCTGGCCAGGTGGCTCAGTTGGATGGAGCGTGGTCCCACACACACACGGGTTTCGGGTTTGATCCCTGGTTAGGGCACGTACGGGAGGCAACCAATTGATGTTTCTCACATCAAAGTTTCTGTCTTGCCTCCCCCCATTTCCTCTTTCTCTAAAATCAATAACATATCCTTGAATGAGGATTAAAAAACAAAAAAAGAAAAAGCAGCCAGAGGCATCCTGGCCCCACCCCTCAGCCACCTGGGACCCTCATACTCACCAGCAGGGCTCGCACTGCCTCAGCCACGGCCCCCTTCTCACCCTCCAGGCTCTGGATCTGCTCCTGCAGCTGCCTCAGCTCCTGCCATGTCGAGATCTGGGGGTGGACACAGCAGGGAAAGCTGTGAAGTGTTCCCCATCCTTTGCCCCTTCTGGCTGGAGCCTCACCACACTGGCCACCAGGACCAGCAGTGGGGTGCGGCAGAGACCCTCACTGGTCACGGTAGCCATTCTTCCTTGCTTCTCTTCAGCACTAGGACTTCCCGATGCTTCTTTTTCAGTCCTTTTGGATTGGATGATAGACCCTAAGAATAGCTGAACATGACAACATCCTAAGGGACACAGAGCAAGAAGATGAAAGGATCTGGGCACTGAGGGACGTAGAGCTGAGGCCCCTGGAGCACTCAACTCTTGACTCCCACGTCAGAGCAAAACAGCCTCTATCCTAGGGGCTGCCACAGCCGCTAACCCTGCACTCTCCAACACGGGTCAGGAGGGGCGAGAGAGGCTGGCACCCCAGCTATCATTTCCTGGGTGCACATATTGACATAGAGGCCTTCTGGGAGCCCAGGTCCCTGGGCAAATCCCTTTGTCCTCTCTGATGGCAGTTACCCTTAGACAAAATGGTATAGACACTGTCTTAGTGCCCCGGGACTGGGAATCTGAAGGGAAAAGCAGACCCCAGGGTGGGCTGCTACTTGCTTGGTGGCTCCTCCTAGATGATCCCTGGACACTTCATGCTCACCATGTGCAAAGTGACTCTGAGAAAAGCATTTCCCTCAAATCTGCTTCTCCTCCTTAAGGACAGCTCCACCTCAAAGCCCTGGGCCTCCTCTAGGATGCCAACCCAGCCCTGAGGCCAGGTACATGTCCTGTCCTTTCTACCTGTGAATATCCATCAAATCCATCCTCTTGCCCAGCCGTCAGGCTCAGCCCCTCCAATCTGGCCAGAGTTCTTCCAAAATTCCTCTCTTGTCTGAAAGCACCCACAGCTCCACAGTCTCCAGGAGCAAATCACATGCCCTACTATTACCTGCAAAGCCACGTGCCACATCCCTCTGCACACTTCATGCCCCAAAGAAGTGTTTCTCAAGCTTTGGAATGTAATCCGTTACTGGGTTATAACATTCATTTAGGATCTCTAAATCTGCACTTTAAAACACTGGTAAATGTACACCGAATTTACCGATTTTGTCATTTTTAAGCATACAGTTCAGTGGCACAAAGTGCATTCACACTGTTGTGCTATCTTGAACCCTCTCCATCTACAGAACTTGTTCATCTTCCCCACCTGAAACTGTACCCTTAAACACTAATTTCCATTCTCTCCTCCCCTAGCCCCTGGCAACCAGCATTCTTCTGTCTCTATGAAACTGACTATTCTAAGTGGAATCATATAGTATGTCTTTTCATTAGTGGATTTTTCCACTTAGCAAATGTCCTCAAGGTTCATTCATGACACAGCATATGGCAGGACATCCTTTTTAAAGCTCAGTATTCCGTTTGTGTGTGTGTGTGCGTCCCATTTTGCTTATACATTCATCTGCCAATGGACACTTAGGTTATTTCCACATATTGGCTATTGTGAATAATGTTGCCACGAGCATCGGTGTTCAAATGCCTGTTCAAGTACCTGCTTTCAGTTCTTTGGGGCATATACCCAGAAGCGGAATTGCTGGGTCATATGGTAACTCTATGTTTAGTTTTTGGAGGAACTGCCAGACTGTTTTCCCACAGTAGATGTAACATTTTACATTCCCACCAACAATGCAGAGGGTTCCAACTTCTCTTCACCCTTGACCAAACTTGTTATTTCCTGCTTTCTTGACAATAGCCATCCTAAAGGGCGTCTAAGCTAGCACTTTTAAAATTAAATATAATAAAACACAAAAAGACATCACATATAGCAAGAGCAAGAACTGTAGATAAAACTTTGGTTTCATCTTTGGGTGTGTGTCCCAGATCAGGATGTGCGATGTTTCTTACTCTTGGTCACCAAGTTTGGAAGACCGAGTAAAGGCAGTGACACTCTAAATTACCTGCCTGTATGCTTTGGTGGTAGTGCTGGTCCCTCCACTTGGTACACTCTTCTCCTCTATTCCCCTGGTTAACATCACTCATTCCACAAACGTCTGCCCAATGCCAACTCCTCTGAGAAGCCCTCCCAGTACTGTGTCCTTTACTCTGTCATCACAGCATTCACCAAAGATTAATTTTATGTTTTTAATTGTATGTTAAATATCTCTCTTTCACTAGACTGTGAACTCAGATTGCCCTGCTCACAAGTAAGCATAGAGGAGTAGTCAAGACTGGCTTCTGGAACCAAACAGCATTGTGCAAATTCCCACCTGTCACTCACAAGCATCACCATTTGGGTAAGTTACCATATTTTTCGAACCATAAGATGCACCCAGGTTTTAGAGGAAAATAGGAAAAAAATTTTGAAGCAAAAAATGTGGTAAAATATTTAATAACATAAGTAACATAATATTTCATCAATGTAAATGTAAACAGAGCTCAACAGCAGCATTAACAACCATTATTCCTCCCAAATGGCTGCAGAGGCGGCGGGACGGGGAGTGAGTCTTATAGTCCGAAAAATACAGATAATTATCTTTTCTGAGCCTTAGCTTCTTCTCTGATAAAATGGGGGAAGAATGGCACCTACTTCCCAGTGTTCTCGCAAACTTAAATGAGGATCATATGTACAAAGGTCTTGGAACAGGATGGTAGGCAAATCCAAGAGGGCTGCAAGAATCTGGGGTCCCCACCATTCCTCACCTAGAAGTATGGTGATCCTGGTTCCAGTTCCCCAAAAGATAGCATTATAGAAGTGCTGAGTATTTTTATTATTATTCACCACCTATTCTCAAAACCAGTAACATAGGCGCTCCCGACATATTGGTTTATTCATTAAATAACCCTATTTAACTGCCTGCTCTGCGTGGGGCAGATGCAGGACCTTCACTCTCTAAAGGCAAGGACCACTCCCACTCTCCCACCCCCTCAGATTCACACCCCGGTTCCCCTCCTCCCCCAGCCTTTGCATTGGTCCTAGGATAAGCCTGGCATGAAGTCGAAGCACAGGGGACATTGGCACAAAGTTCCTAGCGCAGAGTAGATACCCAGCCCGCTTTATGGAGCATGCGCATAATGGGTAATTTGGAGAACAGGGACTTTGCACTCCGTGCACAACTAGCACATTCATGAGGGCCAAGCACAATACCGGCTACACTTGGGAGGGAACTAAAATCCCTGCAACGACCGTTGCTCCCAGCTGGAGTGTCTCGCACGCCCATTTTTCCACAAAGCGAACAGCCAATAGGCAAAGCGCTCAGGCCCCGCACTGGCTAGTCCACGCAAGCACACTCACGATCGCCTGCAGGTCTTCCGGCCGCAGCTCCCCCTTGCGGAGCTCCAGGGTGCGCGCGACTTCTTCCGGGCATGCGCAGAGCCGCTCCATGTCCAGCTGAGGGAGTGCACTATAGCCATCGCGCGCGTGCTCGTACAGGAGGTTCCGGGCTCGTCTCTCGGTTGTGAAACTCCTCCTTGGACTCTGGTTGCAGACACAACCTCTCCGGGGCCGGATCCCTCGGCAGGCCACCAAAGACCACAAACGCCTTGCTGTGGTCGCAGCCATCTTGGCAGGAGAACTAGCAGACACACACCCTTCGTCCCGTCCACTCGGCGTTTAGACCAATTGCAAAGCAGTCGTCATGCTCCGGATGAGCCACTCAGACCCCGGAATAGGTGAGCCCCTCCCCTATCCGAGAAAAGTTTACCGAGATTGACTTTGTCGTTGCCCAATAGCGGTCTGTGCTGCGCCCTTGCTGTACGTGAGAGGCAGAACCAGCCAATCCCAGCCGGGCTAACCCCCGGAAGTGGCAAGAAGCCGGATTTAGCGTGTCTGCGGGCCTTACTGGGGTCGGTGAGGTCGAAGGGATTCTGGACTGTCTGTAAACCTCTCGGTTCTCTCAGTTTCCCTTTACTTTAGTACGCAGGCGGGGGCGGTTGGGTCCCCAAGAGCCTACCCAGAGAAAGGCGTCACAGGACATTCCTTAAATTTAACCAGAAGGTCCCGAGAGCGGGAAGGGGAGGATTTGGATCCTTGCCCAACTACGGCCACTTCCCCCTACTCCTTTCTGAGTCTGTTATCCACTAGTACAGGAACGCTGCAGGCGCGGAATGTCCTGGTCCCACCTTCTCCGTGGCCTCAACACATCCCTAAGTTATGGTAAGTGGGAGTCTTGGGCTGCAGAGATGAGACTGGATGAGGGTTATCTACTCTGGGACTTGAGTGCCTCTGCCGCAGACCCGAGGGAATCAGGGTTTGAAATCAAGGATGGTTGCACGATGGGTTTTGGCGGAGCTCGGGGTGCAAAAGCAAGATATGAGAAGTGGTTGCATTGGGGGCTACATTGTATCGGGATGGTTCAATTACTTATTTCTTAAGTAACTGCTGTACTTACTAAATACTACGGTGGTAGAGACATCCAAACAAGACATTTAACGCATTCATTCAGCTGATATTTTTCAAGAGCCTTGTATGTGCCAGGCACTGAGTGGGACGCTTTGTTTATGCACTTCTACAAACATTAAAATACTTATCATGGGCCGTGCCCTTTGTGAGGTATTTCATTCACTTATTTACTATGCAGACCTTTATGAAGCACTTTCTGTTTGCCATTCACCAAGGATCACAAGGCCGAGCACGATAGGCCTGCACTCTACCTGGGGAATCTGGGTTAGCTTAACGTGCAGGTTTCGTGGTAGCCTCTCACACGTGGTGCTCAGGGGGGAGGCTTGATTATGGAGGACACTGAGAGGTGAAGAGTCTTGCTGAAGGGCACACCACTAGGAGGAGACTGCTAGGAATGTCTCATCCCCTTTGAGGATTCTGCTGTAAGAGACAAAGATGTGGAAATGGACAGTAGGGCCAGGACCTACCCTGTATATAGAGAGGACTTTGGGTATGAAAGGGCATCTGGCCTTGGCTGATGTGGCTTAGTGGGTTGAGCACCGGTCTGGAAACCAAAAGGTTTCAGGTTCGATTCCCAGTCAGGGCACATACTTGAGTGAGGCCCAGGTGCCTCAGTTGGGTATGTGCAAGAAGCAATCAGTCAGTGTATCTCTCACACATTGATATTTCTTTCCCTCTCTTTCTCCCTCCCTTCCCCTCTCTCTAAAAATAAATAAATAAAATCTTAAAAAGAAAAGAAAGGGCATCCATGCCAGTGACAGAGGAAAGGATGGACCTCAAATTGGACTGGGAACTCTTAAGAGGGCATGATCCAGGGCTGTCTCAGTTACCACTGTGTCTCCATTATTGGGGCCAAGACACAGTAGGTGCACAATGAATGTGGGTGAGAATCCAGCTATCCTTGAGTCTTTTTGCATCCTTCATTCTATCCATGAGCAGATCCTGTGGGTCTGCCTTGGAAATATATTCCCTTCCCCACCTGCCTTTCCTCTTCTACAGTGCAGCCACACTGCTGTCCTTTCTGTTGCTGTGTTTGGGGACACAGGCTGCAGCTGGGTGGATGAGGGGATGAATGGGGAGATGAGGTGAAGGAAGTACCGGGGCAGACTGTGTGGGCCTTGTGGGAGGACTTTGATTCTTACCCTGAGTGAGATGGCCCCACAGGAGGCTCTGAGAAGGGGAAGGATGTGATCTGACCCAGGTGTGCACAAGGTCCCTGACGCTGCATGTTGGAGCAGATAGTAGGAGTGGGAGGACCCAGGAGGAGGAGAAGGACACAGAAGAACAGGGTGGACAGGACCCTAGTGGGTGCAGTGGAGGAGGGGAAAGGGTCTGTTTGAAAGTTCAGCTGACAGGGTTTGCTCACAGGGTTGCTGTGGGGACGGCATGAGTTAGTGTAGGTGTGATGCACAGAACACTGGGCGAACATTGTGAGCCCATTTGCTTTTATTATTTTTAAACAGCATTAGAGTTAATACTTTCCTTGCAGAATGAAATGAGTTAATTCATGTAAAATGCTGAAAATAGAACCTTACACGTGGTAGTTGCTCGATAAATGTTAGTTGCTATTACTATTATCTGTGAGTACCCTGAGATATAAATAGGGATCTTTAAAGTGCTTGGAACGGTGCCTAGAACACCAGAATTGAATTGCTAATACTGTTATCTGTTCCCTGGGATAATAACCCCCCCATGCCCTCCCGGTTGTGTCTCTCCAGGTATAGCCCTGGTCCCCCAGCTCTGGGCCATCCGCCCCATGGCCACCCTGAACCAGATGCACCGCCGGGGCCCTCCAAAGTGGCCACCTACAAAACTGGGTCCCACAGAAGGCCGGCCACAGCTGAAGGGTGTAGTTCTGCGCACATTCATTCGTAAACCCAAAAAGCCCAACTCGGCCAACCGCAAGTGCTGCCGCGTGCGCCTCAGCACCGGCCGTGAGGCTGTCTGCTTCATCCCGGGAGAGGGCCACACCCTACAGGAGCATCATGTCGTGCTTGTGCAGGGCGGCCGAACCCAAGACCTTCCTGGTGTTAAGCTCAAGGTTGTGCGTGGCAGGTATGACTGTGGCCATGTGCAGAAGAAGAAGTGACCACCAGGTGCATGGTGTGCTGGGACTCATGCAGAACAAGAAACTTTGTCTCTAGGTTCCTACAATATCTTTGGGAAGGTATTAGCCAGCTCTAGAAGCAGCCTGTCCTGGTTCAAATCCTGCTTTTGCCTCTTTCATTTCCCTCTCCCATCAGGGCAACCAGTAGTTGCCCATGGAGGTCCTGGATGTGAATTAGAAAAAAGTGCCCCTCTGCCAACATCCTTGGTGTCCACGTGTAGAGTGTTGGTCAGGAGGCTGCGTCTGCTGGGCCAGGACACTGTACTGCCACCTCACAGGAAGGGCTTGCAATAAATACACAGACCCTGTGGTTGTGATGTGTACCACTTGCCGTGTTCACCTCTGTGGTCTTGGCAGCTGACATGCCCTCTAGGCCTCCGCTCCGTCCTCTACCCATAGCATCCCCTTTGATGGGTTTGGTGGATAGTAGAGACTCTGAACTGCACATGCTGATGGGGACTGAGTTTTAAGTTTTGGCATCTGGTGGCAGAACTGAGACCCAGTTCCCCTTCCTGCTGGTCCTGGGACCTGGGCAAGGGAAGCCACATTGCCATGCTTCCTTCTGAAAATGGCACTAATTGTAATGGTGGCAATGAAGGGGCATCAAGAAAGGATTGAATGGGGGTTGCCACTGCCTACATGGGAACTTCTTGAGAATTCTGTTCTCAGAATCCTGGGTTCAAATCCTGCCTCTGCCTACTAGTTCTGTGACTTTGGGTTTATTTGTTATCCCCCTCTGGGCCTGTTTGACCCCTCAGAAAACAGTCCTGAAAGTAATGCTGCCCTTACCCAATCTTATTCTTGGCCATGTTAGATTTTAAGATTAGATGTGCTTATATTCTTTTTTTAAGGTTTTACTTATTTTTTGAGGGGAAGGAAGTGAGAAAGAGAGAGTAACATTAATTGGTAGCCTCTTGTATGCACCCTGACTGGGAACCAAAACTGCAACCCAGGCATGTGCTCTGACTGGGAATTGAACTGGCGGCCTTTTGCTTTGCAGAATGATGCCCAGCCAGCCGAGCTACACTGGTCAGGGTTGTTCTTATATCCTTGGGCTCAGGAGCCCGACTCAGGCGCAAGTCCTGCCCCCCCCCATTTACTGGCCAGGTGGCCTCAGGCAGGTCCTATCACTCAGCCTGTTTCCTCCCTAAATGGCGCTGATAAGGGTGCCTGACACAGCTGCTGGGAGAACTACTGAGAACTGGCATTGGAGCTGTTCGCTGCAGCCTTGTTGCTCGCTGCAGCCTTGTTGCCCGCCTCTGTTCCTAGCACCGTGCTTAGCATGCCTCCAAAAGTTCTTACAGTTAAGAAAACTCCACAAGGCCTTTTAGGGTCAGAGCAGGGGGCAGATAAGTGCATTGATTACAGACAACACCCCCATCACCTCCCATTTAGCACCAATTTTACTGAGCTAGTTTGGTGGCTGTGCCCATCTGGGGAAGGAGCTGGAGATGCAAGGGGAATCCCGACAGGAGAGCTTTCCTTCACTGCACGCCTTGCTCCTGGAATTTGTATGTAAACGGACCTGACGTGGGGAAAGGAGCGAGTAGCCTTACAGGAGACAATCTGCCCCTGAGGCAGAGGCAGGAGGTGTGGGTGGATGGCACAGCACAGACCTGGTCTCAGATTCTGTAAGAAAGTGCCAGTCTGGCAAAGATGGGAGGTGCTGATGGGCTGGTGCTGGAGGAAGTCTCAGGGGCCTCAGAACTGAATCCCAGAGACTCCCCCAAACAACAAAGCTTTCCCTCCAGGGCAGGCTTTTCTGACTGGCTTCTGCTCCCTGCCAGCAATCAGCTTAACTCAAAAACATGCCAACGAGGGTCCTGTCCCAGGTTGGTAGCGGTTTCCCCTCATTAGCAATATAGTTTTGGCTTTTGTTTTCTGACTCAGTCTACCAAATCTACCAGCTGACATTCACGTGTGAGGAAACAGTTTGCAGGCAAAGTAAAAATCTCGGTTAATCCTTGAACCCCTGACCTGGGAAGCTGTGAACAGCCTGGTGAACAGCATGTGGGGTACCATGCTAAAGCAGCAAGTGGGGTTTGTTGGAAGCTGGCTGGGAACAAGCCACATGGGACCCCAGCTGTTCTTGGGCATCCTCTGGCTTCTGGCTACAAAGCTGCTGGTGGTTGGCAATGATGCCTGGCAGGTGGTAGTAGGTCCTGGAAGACCTGATCAGGCTGGTGGGCTAGGACAGGTGGATCCTGGAGTGGGTCACAAGGGCACCATAGTGCCCCACCCAGGAGCGTGTATCTCTCCTGTACTACTCAAAAGATGCGTATCGGATGCCCTTGCCAAAGTTGGTGAAAACGTGGGAGACCTGCGTGGGGAAGGAAAATGAGGACCTATGGGCTCCTCTTCCTCCAACTGGACTGATACTCCCCAAAATCAAGTAGGTGCCAGGCCCTGCCTTAGGTGCTGGGGATACAGCAGTGAGGAAAGCACCGCAAAGATCCTGGCCTGGTGGAGCTGACCATCCAGTAGGGTACCCAGACACTGGGGAGGGGTGGGAGTGGGGCAGAGGGAATTCTGCAGGAGGGTGAGGCTGTGAAGTGAGTAAGCAAAGGTTCCACTGAGATGACATTTGAGCAGACACACCCTGAAGGAAGGGAGAGAGCCAGGTGAGGATCCGGAGGAAGGGTGTTCCAGATAGGAGCACCAGTGCAAAGGCCCTGGGGTGGGGGTGACTGGAGCCCAGTGAGGAGAAAAGTAGGAAATGAGGTCAGGTAGGGACTCAGCAGGTGGTGTGGGGTGATTGGGCCACAGGACTTTGGCTTCTGGCTTTTTTATTTTGCAATTTTTTATTGACCTAAAATTCACCCAACATAAAATGACCTAGTTTAAACTGTACAATTCAGTGTTTTTTTTAGTAGATTCACAATGTTATGCCACCATCACCACTATCTAATTTGGGAATGTTCCATCACCCCATTAAAAAAAACCCCTCATATCCATTAGCCATTACTTCCAATTCCTCTCTCCCCGCAGGCCCTGGCAACTACTAATCTATCTGCTTTCTGTCTCTAAGGCTTTGCTTATTCTGGACATTTCATATAAATGCAGCCCTACAATATATGGCCTTTGTGCCTGGCCTCTTTGATTTAATAAACTGTTTGCAAGGTCCATCCATGTTGTAGCATGGATCTGTACTTCATTTCCTTCTGTAGCAGGATGAGAGGACTTTGGTTCTTACTCTGGGATGTAGCCACGGGAGGGCCACAAGCAGGGGAGACTGGTGATCTGACACACTTTGTAATGGAATCTTTCTGGATGGTGAGTCTGTTGGATGGTGAGGAACCAGGAGTGGCAACAGACCACCTAAAGGGCTATTCTGATAACTGAGATGCAGTGATTTTGACAGCACAGGCTTGGGTGCCATCCTGGGCTTGAATCAGGCCCTGCACACTTTAGTGTGACTTTGGGGCAGTCACGTGACCTCTTGTGCCTCGGTTTCCTCACCTCTAGAATAGGGATAGATAAATCTATGTTGAACAACTAGGCTGCTGTACTGATGAAACGAAAGGGAAAAACTCTTGGAACAGGACCTGGGATGTGATGAGGACTCAAGAATTGTTGGCTCTTACTGTTAGAGGTATCCAGTGGTGGGACAAGCTGAGAAGGGAATCTGAGCGGAGTGAGAGGTTAGGTGTGCCTGGACCTACCTGTCGGCAGCCTCTCTCTGTCCACTGAAGGACTGGGTTGGGTGAGGCAGAGAACCTGACCACTTCGTTTTCGTACACATCCAGAAGGCGGACCCGGAGCGGGTAGATACAGCGCAGTTCTCTTGGGCGCCCCACCTGCCAGGTAGTGGTGAGCCTTGATACCCCCACCACACCCGCAATCTATGGGTTGGGAGGAGGGAGGCTGGGGGCTGAGCCTCCTGGCACTTTGATCAGGTCAGGGCTGCACACACCTACACCCCATATCAGCCTGGGAGAGGTATCAGCCTGGGATTCTAGGGGGAAGAGGCTGGTGATCCAAGGATGGGGCCAGAGCCTGGGGGAGGAACCTGGGCCCTCCTGGGCTGGATTCTAGAGACTGAGTCAGGTGTGTGTGTTGGGGGGAGGTGTTGTGAGTATGGTGCTCTGAGAGAAACCATGGCCTGGGGGATGGGACGAAGAGCCCCAGTATTTCTGGAGAGGAGCCTGAGGGAGTAAGGACTCTGGGTGCTCTGGGGAGGAGTCAGAATCCCAGGGCAGAAGTTGGATTTTCTGTGGAGGAGCAAGAGCTGGAGGGAAGAGGAGCCCAAGTGCTTTGTGAAGGAACCTAAGTGCCCTAAGAGGAGGGGCTCCTCATAGGCCTGCAGGCTCTGAAGCCAGCCAGTGGTGCCTCTGGCCCAACTCAGTTTTCAGGGCACAATGCTGCCAACCTTTCTGAGGCCTTGGTGTCCACAAGCCCTTAGGGTCAGGGCAGAGCTGCAGGTGATGGTGGTGAGGTGGGTGAGGGGAGATACCTTGTTTCAGACTGAGCTGAGCCAGTCAGTGGCCCCCATGCCACCAGCAAACCCAGGTGTGCTGGGAAGAGGGTGGGGAGGAATGCAGAGTGGGGGCTCTGGGCTCAACTGTGGCATCACTTCCCCTCTCAGCCTCACTATGAAGGGGGCACAGGAACAGTCGCCAGCCCATGGCATCGATGGGGGCATGGAATGAGTCCCTTTTGCAGAACTGTTGCCACCACCATTGGTTCAGGGGCAGGTTGCCATTCTTCACTCACCAGTCGGCCACACAGATCTCGATCTGGGCACTTTCCAGCAGCTCCTGCCACACCCCTTCCATCACCAGGTCCACAAGCTGCCTCTTGAAGCACCATCTGGGAAGGGGAGAAGGTGTGTGGGTGGTGGGTAGTATGTGGAGCAGACAGTCATCTCCTCCCAGAAGCCTCCCGACAACCCTGTCAAAGCAGCCTGGGGGTTTGCTCTGTAAACAAGGTGGGTGATGGGCTGTCCATCCCCGTTGGCTGCTCACATCCCTCCATCATTTTCCACCCTGTCCTGGACTCCTGGATGCAGGCCTGCCTCTGATATTTGTGGGGACCAAGACATGAGTACAAATGGAGGCCCACACTGAGCAGGGAATTCTGGGGCCTCCTAAAGTGTGGGGGGCTCAAGGTCTGAGGTTGTATTGCCTGTATGGACTAGTCTCCCTTACCCTTTCCTTCCTGTTGGGTCAGCCCAATGAAGCTCCAGCAGAAGACGGAAGAGAAGAGAGTAAAATTGGGGTATTAACCTCCCGGCTCCCTCCCAAGGGATCACCTGGGACTCCTGTGTCTGTCAACGGAAAGGCACAGCTCCACAGGGCCCTCTCCTCACAGCCTTCTCTGACCTACGTTTCAGTAACTGCTTCCTGCCTTTACCCCTGTCAGGCCTAGGGTGGCAATGACCCTTCCCCCCATTGTTACTAGCCCCGGGGTCATGCGGTATCCCTTGTGGTCTGCCTACATCTTTGTAAACAGCCTTCTCCCAGCATTTGAATATGCCATAATACAGAAATAGTGTCGTACTGGAGGAAGTACTGTGAAGGTGCCCAGTGGAACAGAACACAGTGCTCAGAGATAGACCGAGATAGAACTTCAAAAATGGTAGAGGCAACACTGGCATTCCATGAGGGAGGGATGGGTTCTTAGTAGATGGTGTTCGGAAAATGGGCTCAAAGTATGTGGGGGTGGGAGGACTAGGTCCTTAGCTAACAACACATTCAAAGGTGAATTAAAGATCTAAATGTGAAAGATAAAGTTATGAATTTACTAAAAGAGTATGAGAATATTGTTAGAATCTAAGATAGGAATGGATTTTTTAAAACAAAATTTCAGGCCTGGCTGGTGTGGTTCAGTGGATTCAGCGCCAGGGCCTGCAAACCAAGAGGTTGCCAGTTTGATTCCTGGTCAGGGCACATGCCCGGGTTGTGGGCCAGTCCCCTGTTGGGATGTGTGTGGGAGGCAACCCATCAACGTTTCTCTCCCTCTCTTTCTCCCTCCCTTCCCCTCTCTCTAAAAATAAATAAATTCTTTAAAAATTTTTCACAAACAAATTCTAAAGCAAAAAAAAGGAGAGATGAATTTGATCATATGAAAATAACAACAAAGAACACCATGGACAGAGTTGATACAGAAGTTTTTCCAATTTCCAGGATGGACAAGGGACAGACATCTAGAATATATAAGAAATTCTTGTATATCAACAAGAATAAGACATCAGCCCTAATAGAAAATATGAACAGGCAATTTATAAAAAAAGGAATCTGAGAAGCTAACAAGCATATGAAGAGATGCTTAATTATTACTAAATCAAAAATATGCAAATTAAAATTAAAACAGCAATGAGATATTACTTCACCCCTAATATACTGGCAAGTACTAGAAGGCTGGGTAATGCCATGTGAGAATGGCTGACCATGGGGTCAGGAGACAAGGAAATGCGTAAGGGACATGAGGATAAAGAGAATCAACCAACCAATCAGAAGTTCTGGAGCCATATAACCTGGGTTCAAATCCCAGCTCCACTGTTTACTAGATGTTGGTAACCCTTTGTGCCTTATAGTGTGAAGATAATGATAGTATCTATGTCACAGGGTTGTTGCCAGGATTAAAAGAGTTATATGTAAAGCATCAAAGAGTAAGTACTTTGTTTGTTGTGTTCTTGTTATTTTACTGTTTATGTGTTTAATGTCTCCTCCCACCCTACATCTAAAATGCAAATGAAAACAGCAGGTTCCTGATTTTTCTGAATTTTCCTTGTATCTTGACCTACAAAACACTGCATGGTATATGGCAAGCCCTCAACAAACATTTGTTGAATGAATAAATGAGGGGAGGGTGGAGGTGGGTGAGGGTGAGGATGAAGACAGTGGTGTAGGGTCTGCCACTCTCCTTTAAGCCCCTGCCCCAGGGATCAAGGGCCACTCACTCAAAAGAAGTCACAAAACAGGTCTGGGAAGGAGCCCCTGGCATCACTGTTAGGTTCTTTTCCACAGCTCAGCCATTACCATGGTGTTCCACCTCCCAGTCTCTGAAGCCCTCTGTGTGATACAATGGGGTTGAAGACAAGAGATTCACCTGCCAGCTGGCGGGGCAGAATCCACCACCACCCAACTACTCTGGCCCACCAAGCTCCTCCCTCCTGCTTCTACTCTGGCCCCGCCTCCCAACAGCTGGCATTCGTGGCTCCACCCCACAATTGCATCACACAGCTTCTCCTCGGGCCCACTCCGGCTCCCCTACCTACTGCACAGTTGTCTTCCTTCTGCCCCTTAACCACTTGGCTTGTCCCCTGGCCCCGCCCCAGGCCTCACTTCCTGCTAGCTCCTCCTACACTGGCCCCACCCCCTGCTTCCAAGGACGCCGTACTTCTCTATGCAAACTCCGCCCCCACCAATACCCAATTGGCTTCTTAGCCCTACCCTGGCTCCACCCGCTTTAGCCACCTTGATGGAGTCTACAGTCTCAGCACTGCTGGTTCCTGACGGTACTTGGTACCCTGGTTTCTTCTGTCTCACCCGTCGATGTGGTATCCTTCTATGGCCCATAGCCTAGCCTTGACCACCCAGTTTCCCAGAGGCCTCTACTTCGGCCATGCCCCCTGACTCCCAGTCCTGGCCCCGCCCCTGTTTTTTTGCCGGGTCACGACCACTCATTTGGCCTCTTTGCCTTCCCCACCTCATTTATCCCTTTAGTCTATCTGGCCCTGCCCACCGTTCTTTGGCCACATCCTCCACACTCACACATGCTACGCAGGAGTAGAAAATGAGGTTGTGGCCTAGGGGCCCCTTGCAGGCAGTAGCGTGCCAGGGTGCAGAGCGGAAACTCTTCTTTTAAAAAAAATATATTTTATTGATTATGCTATTACAGTTGTCCTATTATTCCCCCTTCATTCCCCTCCACCCTGCAAACCCTCTCCCACCCACATTCCCCCCCTTTAGTTCATGTCCATGTGTCATAAGTTCTTTA